>OX941081.1:13890000-14490000 GCA_954870635.1 Arctium minus
CTTTGTTTTGGATGGATTATTATCTAATGGTGGTATTTTATTATTAAAAATTATTCTGTTGTTGATTTCTGGTTGGGTTGTTACACCAAAAGCTCAAAAGCTTTCAGGGCTGTCATCCAATTGCTTCTCATCTTCAGTGTCCACCTCCAATATATCCTGTAAGACACAATCTTCGGTTAGAGAAAGCTTGGATGATGAAGGTTATAAATAGTTTTTGGTAATTAGATTGAATAGAATAAGCTTACTGGAATCCTTTCCTTCAAATAGTTCCCAAGCCTGGATAATACCAGTGAACGCTCATGCCAGAATCGACCTTTGAGACTAATCTTCACAAATGGTCCATCAACTTCAGCTAATTCTGCAACTCCCATGTCATAATTCATATTCGTTTCGTGTCAGTAAGGTTATGAATTCACCAGAGGGAACAAAAATTGAAAGTTAGGTCACCCGTCATCCCAACTAATGTATCCCAACTGATGTATCAACCGATGAATCGAAAACTGATGTATCAACTGATTGGTGAAACAAGGATGTGATGATTACTTGTTGTGTCAACTTACTTGTTTCGTACTTCACACAACAAAATAAGCAAAACTATTTGGACCTAAATTACTTGTTGTGTGAACGTACCAGTTTCGTAAACGCAAAGCTAGGAATGCTTTAAGTTTAACTTACCTGAATTACTTGTTGTATGAACTTACCAGCAAATTTGCACTTTTTTTTGTCTATTTGACTTTGCTACAAGTTGTAAGTTTTAATGCCAAAGTTATGACTGCTGATTTAAGTTTGTTTAATAAATTGGCAATTCTATATTGTAAGTAGTCACATTGAGCAATCTAACTAGTTTGACATTTAAGTAACCTAGAGCATAAACATTGATAGGGTCTGATGGAATAAAGTTTAAATAAGAAAGATACAGTTCTACATGAATTAATGTTCTACTTTAAGAAATTTGAGATATATAAGCTTGGAGATATATAAATAATTTATAAATATTCTTTTGTTTCAATTTGCGTTTTGTTTGGTGTTTAGATTGTGTCATATATATCTTTTCTTAGAACCTTGTTCTTCAATCACATTTTTGTAGGTTGGGGATGTTGTTCATCTTAAGAGTATTATAAAGTCCATGTAGATTATGGCAAGAGGACGAGTCAGGAACTTAGATCCAGAGAATTGGTTGGTGGCGAGGAGATTGGTCCAAATTGGTGTGAGATACATGTTCTAGTTGGGATTAAAAAGAGGGGACGTTTGGTTAGACCATATGGATTGTTTATTACAGTTGAAGATGCTATTGGAGCAAAGATCGCATGGCCTTGTCCTTTCACTTTGGTATGTTAATCTTTTAAAACTTGTGAGATTTAGTATGTATAGAATTTTTTATCATATAACTTTAAACTCATATATGTGTTCTTTAATTGTAGGTGGTTCATGACGAAGATTGATATCTCTCGTTCATGATACAACTTTGTGGTGGGATACATAGCTTGGTAGTAGGTACTCATATAAGTACTTGTACAACATTGAATTTTGTTCTATCGAATCAATTCGTAAAACTTTCATATAAATTTTTAAATGTAATGTTACAGAAGGATTTTATAATTAAATGAAGGGTCCCATATTATGGTCTTTTAGGATGCTTTTAGTGTTACTTATTATATTCTATTAGGACACTTTTTAGTGTTACTTAGTTCATTTTATAGGACTCTATAATGTGTTTTATAATTATATAATTTATTAAGACACATATTTTGGTATTATATAAATGTTTTTGTGACATCGAATTTTGTCCTATAAAACCAATTTTTGGGACACCCATATTTGTTTTTAAATCTAAATATTTTGTGACAACATAAAGCGTCCTATATTATAGTCTATTAGGACATTTTTTAGTGTTATTTAATCCATTTTATACGACTGTGGAATTTGTATCATAATCATATAATTTATTAGGACGCTCAAATCCATCCTACTAACCTAATACAACGCCTTTAGAGGGGATACACATTTTTGTCCTATAAACTTAAAAATCCTATTAAGTACCCTATTAGGACACTAATGAGTGTCCTATAAACCCCTTTTTGTTGTAGTGGGATTATGTAAATATAACAACTATGGTAAAAATGGTGAGAACACTTCTAAGTCTTTGGATGAGTTGAATTT
This sequence comes from Arctium minus, assembly GCA_954870635.1. Taxonomy (NCBI): domain Eukaryota; kingdom Viridiplantae; phylum Streptophyta; class Magnoliopsida; order Asterales; family Asteraceae; genus Arctium; species Arctium minus. Next base: position 13,892,161 of record OX941081.1, read on the forward strand.
GTGATATAAATTTATTTACCTTCAACTATATTCATCTAACCAAAAGGGTGTTAGCCTAGTGGTAAGGCATGTGGACTAGCTAGTAGCGGTCTCATGTTCGAACCTTGGGGGACGCATCCTGGAGGTACGGGGGCTTCGACCCCGGGCTGCATGCTTTAGCAGTCGGGCTTCGGCCCATATTGCCAGGGATTAGTCTGGGCCCAATGTGGTCTAGGATACCCTCTCCAAAAAAAAACTATATTCATCTACCTTTATCTTTATTTTTAGTCAATTTTATGAACCTTTACATATACTTAATCACTTTCATTGCATTAATTTGTTAAAGTTTATGGTCATGGTGATAAAAATAGGTAAATAAAGGTAGTTGAAGGTATATGAAAGTTTTCATCTCAAGTTTTCATCATGCCTCTAATTATTCTCACAATAACATAACCCTTGATGTGTGTGTATATAAATATATATCAATTTTTTAACCCGGTTTTTCAAAATTTCAATCAAAATTCATACAATATTTTTACCATATTATACAACATTTACAACTTAGTATTACACACTACAAAATAGAGGGCTATCACCGACGGCCAAATCCGTCGGTGAAAGTCCGATCCGTCATAAATTAGCCCTCGGAAATAATGTTGTCGGCGGCCACATTTCCGACAGATCACCGACGGCGTGGAGTTTCCGACGGAACTTATTACCGACAGATTACCGACGACAAAATATTACCGACGGATTACCGACGGGCGGAGTTTCCGACGGATTTCCTATGGTATTTAACTAATTAAAATAATATTTAAAAACATTTACCGACGGATAATCCGTCGGTAATTTAATTTTTTATAAAAAAATAATTTATAATTTCCAGTTTAAAACCTTTACAAAACCTGTCCATTTTTCAATTAATATCCAGTTTAAAAACCTGTACAAAACTTGTCCATTTTTCATTTAATATCCAAAAGTTAAAAATAAAACGTAATTCCAAAACGTAAAATTATAAAAAATATATATATATTCAAACATCGTTAATACATCTAACTATCCTACAATGGGGGAGGGGAGGGGAGGGAGGGGGTAATCTTGAAACTTTTTCAAGAAGGCCTCAAATACTTTCATTTGCTCCTGCAACCGGCGCGTCACTTGTCTCTCTTCCTCTAACTTCTGTTTTAGCTCATCTATCTGAAATTCAACATTTGACAAACATATAACAATGTTAGACAACATTTGACAAGCATACCTCCATATCACGATGGTCGTGCGATCTCCCGCTCGTATTGGCACCTGAATCACCGGTCATAGCATAATAGGGATCCTGACTGGTCCCCATCCAAACAAATGGCCTTTACGCCGTCCTCCGACACTGCGCTCCCACAACTCGGCGTCATTGGGAGGAACAGTGCCTGGATCTATGTATGGGTACTCCTCCTCCCTAATTCGTACATATTTATCCTACAGTTTACCAAATTAGACATTGTCAACTAACCTATAGAAAATTCGGCAACATTTCAATTGTAATTTGAACATATCCATTACCTGCTTTTATCAAAACAATCATATCGTATGCCTAACAATGGCAGCCCAAACTAAGTTTGCTATAATTTCTATCTATCTTATAAAACAAACAAAAATCTAGACATACATAATTGAACTTACCGCCATATGAGCCGCCTTTGGGTAAACGCAGATCGGAGGATCTATGGGCGGACCAGTAGCACCCGGTACAAGCTTCCTGTTGGTGCAGTGTGTAGCCTCATAAACTTCCCCGCCAATAGGCTCACGACCCCATGCCTTTCTCTACAATAAAGAACTTAAATTGTTAGTAGGTAACAAAATCATGTATATATATATATTCATCAACTATATACATTTAGTCTAGTGGATGATAAATTACCATGTGGTCCCGATGCATAGCGGTACTAATAGATCCGCACGTGTATGATATATCGTATGCTTGTAAACATGTTCAAACTCATCAAATCACAAATAGGATTTTGTACAATCATGATTAGCAAAGTTTTGCAAATCAATAAAGCATTCAGAGCAAATTTCTCAAATTCAAGTAAGAATGTATGTATATGAACAACTTAATCTAGTAGCAAGTAATGGAGATAGCTGTAATTTTATGAACAACACCAAATTTATAGTCGATTTCATAAGCAAGTAACAAGTCGACCTAGATTTACACGATTCAAACATAGAACAGATTTATATATTGACATTAATTATGGAATCAACGATCAAATCCATCAGAAATCAACACATATGACAAATATTTGCATCAAATTTTAGAATAGGAAGTCACGTACAGTTGAATGTAGGGAGTAAAATTATGTCTTCAAGTTTTCCTACAAACCACAAATCAGAAAACTGTCAACTTAAGGTTCTTGATAAAAATCAGAAAGTTGATAAAAATAAGAAAAAGTAGATGATTACCTTCACAAAATAAGAAAAAAGGGAACAATAGGTCGGCGTAGTGGTGAGGGAGATGGTGTCGGCGTCGTGGTGAGGCGCTGTGGAGGTGGTCGGCGAAGTCGAGAGGGTCAGCGTCTGAGTGAGAGGGATGAAAGGTCGATCATGATGAGAGGGATGAATTGAATTTAGGGCTTTATGCCCACTATTTTTTTTTAAATTCAGAATATCACCGACGGAATATCCGTCGATATCTACCGAGAGAACTTTTCCATCGGTAATTACCGACGGATTTGTTTTTTTAAAATTAAAATAAATTTACATTTTATTTATTAATAATTATTAAATTACATTGTTTTTAAAATTATTACATAATATTTAATATTAAAATTATTAAATAAATTATTAATTTATCAAATTATATTTAAATTGACTAAAATACCTCTGAACTAACTGGACTTAACGGAAACAATTAACGGCCGTTAGGAGAAGGGACCAAAAGTGTTATTAAATTGTGTTGTAACAGTTTTGGTCCATCCTTCTAACGGCCGTTATATTTTCCCGTTAATATTCCAGTTAGGTCAGGGACCAATAGTGTTATACACACATACATACATCTATAGACATACATACATAGACATACATACATACATCTATAGACATACATACATATACATATATAGACATGTACATGACATACACAAACTTATATGCATACGACATATACATATTGTTATTCCCTATTTCAAGTTCTAATCAATACAAAACAATCAAGATGAGAATCGTAATCACAAGTCTTTGAATAAATCTCAAACAATTACAAATCTCACTTTCTCTCTCTACTTTCTCTCACTAGGATGATGTTCTAATAATGCTCTTCTCTCATACTCTCATATTACAATCTGAAATGTTACCACAAATGACATGCTTTCAAACATTACAAGGACACAAGGTATTTATACCCTTTCACAAATACAAAGAAACAAACAAATACAATATGTTGCCTTTGACTTTTATTACAAAATGACTTTGACTTTCCATGAGAGTTGACTTTCCAGCTTTGACTTCTTGAACTTTCATCTTCAATCTTTATGATCTTGAATCCAACAAATCTGTGCTCTAACATTCTCCCCCTTTGGATCAAGATCAGTACTAAAAAGATTTAGCAATGCGATCTTCTTTCTTTAAGCTCGATTGAAATAACTCCCCCTTTGATACAAAAATGATTTTCTCAATCAACTCACATGCTCCCCCTATTAGTATGAAATATTTACATTCTCCCCTTCTCTGATAAGCTCTATCTCTTCAAAAACTTTCAACAATCTTTTCTCAAAATCTGATTCTCTCACAAGATTATAAAACTCTTTCACAAACCAAATGTCAACAAAATCTTCAAAACCTTTCAACTTTCAATCAATCTTGAGAAATTCATCTTTCAATCAATCTTGAATATTTTCTCCCAGCTTTAACATTGCTGACTCAAAACATTTCGTTAACTCTTCTCCCCCTTTTTGATGAATAAAGCATCTATAGCATCAAAACTTCCTCCAAGAAATGTCTTTATAAGTTCTGACCATTCTGATCTGTCCAAGAGCCTCTGATTCGTTGATCCGTAACCATATTTAACCAGATCTTTGCAAATCTAGACAGAATATTCGTGTAACACCTGAATCAACAAATGAATCAGTTAATATGCTTGTCAGTAACACTAAGTCACTGTGTGTAACGAATACACATTATAAAGGAGCTTTTTGATGTTCACTCCCCAGGGTTCCATCCAATCATCGAAACACCACAAAGGCAATTTCTATGAATGTTATGACAATAAAACAAATTCCTTGTGTGTTCGTGCAAGTGTAGAAAGAATTAAGCACTTGATGATTGCTTATAAGGCTCAACATTGTGTAAACCACTGAGACAACAGTAGATAAACACAGACTCAATGTGCATGATTGAAGTGCGAAGGTGGGGCAGACTTCCTTTTTTTTCAATATCCATATTTTCTAAATGAAAACCAGATATCATATGTGTTGCGTCCCCAGAAAATATGAAACATTTCCTTGTTGAGAAGAAAATGAGTGACTGGTGGGGTTTTGTCAAGGGTTGGCATGGGCTAGTTGCATGTTTCAATAATGTTCACCAAAAATTGTGAAACATTAGTAATGTGGCTGCCCGACTCAGAAAGTAGTTGTTGCAGAGTTTGATATTCTTTTGCTCTGATACCAATTGTTATTCCCTATTTCAAGTTCTAATCAATACAAAACAATCAAGATGAGAATCGTAATCACAAGTCTTTGAATAATCTCAAACAATTACAAATATCACTTTCTCTCTCTACTTTCTCTCACTAGGATGATGTTCTAATAATGCTCTTCTCTCATACTCTCATATTACAATCTGAAATGTTACCACAAATGACATGCTTTCAAACATTACAAGGACACAATGTATTTATACCCTTTTCATAAATACAAAGAAACAAACAAATACAATATGTTGACTTTGACTTTTATTACAAAATAACTTTGACTTTCCATGAGAGTTGACTTTCCAGCTTTGACTTCTTGAACTTTCATCTTCAATCTTTATGATCTTGAATCCAACAAATCTGTGCTCTAACACATATACATACAAGCAATACATATGTAAACAATAAACCTATAAACATACATACATACACATTATATACATATGCATACGACATATACATAAACATGGATACAATACATCTATAGACATACATACATATATACATATACACATACATATATAGACATGATATATAGACATATGTGCTATATACATACAAGCAATACATATGTATATAATACATCTATAGACATACATACACACATACATAGACATGATATAGACATATGTGCTATATATTTACAAGCAATACATATGTATACAATACATGATCTATAAACATACATATATACACACATACATAGACATGATATAGACATATGTGCTATATACATACAAGCAATACATATGTATACAGTACATAATCTATAGACATACATACATACACACATACATAGCTAGACATGATATAGACATATGTGTTATATACATACAAACAATACATATGTATACAATACATGATCTAGATATAGACATACATTCATACACACATACATGATATAGACATATACGCACACACACACACACACTTATATGCATACGACATATACATGATATACATATATGTGTTATATACATACAAGCAATACATATGCATGTATATATACATCTATAGATACATACATGCATATATAGACATATATATACACACATATACATACACATATAGATATGTACATGATACACACACGCACACTTATATGCATACGACACACACATACGTACATCAACAGTTTACGGACGAAATTTTTTGGAAAAAATAAGCAAATTACCGATGGATTTCCAAAGGGTCGTCGGTAATTTGCGACGGATTACCGACAAATTGTTGGAAAATAAAATTAATAATAAAATTAATAATATTTTCGACGGATTACTGACGGAAATCAATATTTAAAAAAATAAAAAATAAAATGATTTTCTGTCCGTCGGAAATATTTATATACACCGACGGATTAACGACGGATGGGTTATTCGTCGCAAATAGCTTCTTTCCGTCGGTGTTCCGTTGGAAATTACCGACGGATTTAGGCCGTCGGTAAATATTGGTCGGTATTAAGCAATTTTCTAGTAGTGACATACATGTACAACTTATTAATATGTTTGAATTTTTACAGATATAACTAATAACCAATTGATAAAAATGCTCAAATACAAGATAAATATTAAATGATAGTAGTAATTATACAACAAAATACTTTATAAGACTAATAACCAAAAAAAAAAACTTTGTCGCTATCTCAAATTAAACAATACAAATTCATAAAATAAAATAAAAAGAAATGAAATAAAGATATTATATATTATATATTATATAATACACTTTAATAATATTAAAAACCATGAGCAAAACAATAATTTTCAATCAATCAACTGTTCAAAAATATAATATTTTGAATAATTAATTATATCATTTTATTGATATCACGTTATCTGTCCTCTTAATCTAACTAAATCATATATAAAATTAATACAAAATATTGTTTTTGTATAATTTAGATAAATTTTAGGTTTTCTTACAAAACCAACATAACTTTAATAAAAATTAAGGAAAAGTTAAAAAAAATCTAACAGAATTTTTCCATTTGAATAATTGAGTCTTTAAATTATTTATTTTAAATGAAAAATATTGAACTTTCTCATTTTAAATTATTAAGCATCGGAACTTTTTTTTAATAAATAAGTCATTGAACTTTAAAAAAAAAACCACCTATAACTAGCAACGAAGGTTTTAAAATTAAAAAAAAAGAATTTAAATCAGTTTTACCGATCCCAAACCTACGCGATTCAAACACCACGCACACAACGACATCACTCCCCCATGGCCATTTCTTTGCTTCCCATCGTCGTCCGTTCTCTATACCGTCCATCGCCGTTGACCCTTGCCATCGATGTCCCTTTTTTTGAGTTGATTTTTTGTTTTTTAATTCTCCATCTTTTACAACAATTTAACGAAGCAAGTATAGACATATCAAAAAAGATGGATAACCACAAAACAAAAACAAAAACAATCAAAAAGAGGAGATGAATGTCAGGGGCCAACAAAGGTAAGAGAGAGCGGATGACGATGAAGCTACAAGGGGTAGCGAGGGTTTTGATGTAGAGTTTCGAAATGATAAAACTGGTTTTATTTTTTTTACTTTAAAAGTCTTCCTAGTTGATTTTAAATAGTTCTTTGGGTTAAAAAGATGATAACCAATTTTTAAAATTTTCACAAATTTTTTTTTTGAAAATTTAATCATTTAAAATGAAAAGTTTTTTCATTCAAAAATTAGTTTAAATAATTTTTCATTCAAAAATTAGTTTAAAATTTTAATCATTGAAAATGGAAAAATCCGTTCAATTTTTCCAAACTTTTCCAAAAACTAATTAACAATAATAAACTCAAGTGGTTGAAATGAGTCTTGAACCTAGTTATTTTTGAAAGAGAATAATGTATTGCAAATAAAGTTAATATAATACAATAAATTAATGTAATGATTATTTTAGATGAATTATATTCATACTCCCTCGGGTATCTGAGTGAGATAGGAAGAGGTATGGAGGGTTTTGTGAGTGAGGAGGGTGTAGGGATAGCAACACCCCAAGTGTTATATATATTGGTGATATGGGTGCTCAAATTTCCGACCAACCCGAACCCGGCCAACCCAATTCGAAAAAACGCAAAAAAACTCAAACCGAGGTAACCCGATACATAATCGATACAAAATTTTTCCAAACCGCATCTATTGGGTTGGAAACGGGTTGAGCCCAAAGTAACCCGACCAACCCGCCAACCCGACCAAAAACTTACGCTTTTATTTTTTTATAATGGTTTTAGACTTATTGTATTTTATTTCTATTAACTTTCAAGTATTTCTATCTTAGTCGTAGTTTAGATCTGTCCACGAGACCACGTCGATTAAAATCGCACGAATTAAACCTTCAAGTCTTAAAAAATCTTCCAAATCGATAGAATCAAGAGACAAGAGATACTCTGCTTCTACTATTCTCTTTTCTTATTAACCTTATTTTTATATATCTGTTTTGATTTTAGTTTTTTTAAGCGGAATCACTTAGTTAAATTGTGAAATGATGTATTAAATTTCAACCCGACCAACCCGATCAATCCAACCCAACCCACACGGTTCGGGTTGGGTTGGGTTGAGATTTTTCAAACCGCAAACATTGGGTTGGGTTGTTCAAGTGCCTTCAACCCGGTCAACCCAATCCGTAAGCACTCCTAATTGATGAATTATATCCATACCTCATCTTATAGGAGGTATATGAGTGAGGTAGAAGGGGTATGTGAGTGAGGAGGGGTAGGGATAGCAACACAAGAACCGTAGGAAACATGACAAAGATAGAAACCCTAATCCAAATCTTGGAAACAACTCCACAACATCATTGACACTTGTCATCTCTAAGATTCTCCCACTTACCACTTATATCACATACTTCACCCCACTACTTTTTTCCCTTTATAGCATATTTGATTTTTATCTTATCTTTATATATACGTATATAATCAAATAGTTGTTTGTTTTTTAAAATAAACCTTTTAGTGGCTCTTAAGTCTGAATCGTTTAAACCTTTTTACACACCATCTCTTATTAATCATAACTAAAATAAGACTTCAGACTTTAGACCTCTTAAAAAACAAACGGCACCATCGTCTATAACAACCTCTAGTAACACTTAATTATGAAAATTCGATACCCCCTATTTTTATGAGACTATTGTATAAGCAATTATCAACATCAAAATATCGTCACAATTACAAGGATGTCACATTAATTATGTTCTAAAATATTTATGTTTATTTATTTCTTGATAAAGATATATATATATATATATATATATATATATATATATATCACTTTCTTGACATATCATGTTTAAGGTGGCAAAATTGAAGGGTATTTTCCTTCTAAAAAGAGATACAAGAATTAATAAATTCACATATTATTGCTAATATAAAGTCCTAAATCTAAAATAATCATGTTCTCATAACAAAACCGACCCTTTTTAATTAATTCACAAATCTATATAAATTTATGTATAAGAAAAACATATGTCGGTATGTCAATATCTTTCAAAGAATTTGCATCTTACCTTTTATTGAAATAAATGTATGGTGAAATTTGTATGGACCCAAATAATTCGCTTTTTATATCAATTTTCGTATAAATCAACACAACCTTTTTTTCTTTGATTAAAATATCACATTAACGTAAAATAAAAGCTTTATAAACCATTCTATCTAACTAAAAGGTTATGGGTATGTATGTTATTAATTTAAATTATATACTCATATATATGTACACAAACACATATATAGATATAAAGAAGTTTAAATGGGAACGTAAGAACACTTATACTTTCTATATAAAATTTGTCATCCAAAACATGATATGAATGATGTCGTACATTTGATCTTGGATATGTGTGATTAACCATCATCATTTACGATTGGAAGGGGGTAATGGTAATTCTAAAAATTGTAATTTAATAAAATATAATTTTAAAATTAAAATAGACTACCTTTTTATTTCTAATATAAAATGCGCTAAATAAGTATTTAATTTTATTTATTTTGATATTCACATTCTTGTTGAAGCTCCATATGAAAATCCACATGAGCACTTCATCATTTATGTATTTACAAATACAAGTTCACATATATATATATATATATACATATATATATATATAGGGTTAGGTTCTTTTGTTAACCTTACCTTTCTTGTTAACTATATAAACCGATCTAGACCGTCAATCTAAGAAATAGATGGTTAGGATTGAAACTAGGTTTTTAAACAATTAAATATGGTTCATTTATTAATTAGATATATGAACAATGATGGTAAAGGGTATTTTGGGTATTAAATCATTTAATCTTTTAACCCACATTAAAAGCTATCTTTAACTTTTACCCACATTAAAATGTAACCGATCAATCTCTCAGTAATCGTGAAACGGTCGAAGGAATCTCCGGCAATCGTTCCACAGTCTACCAATTGCAGAATCCGACGTGAAATCAGGTGAAGATATTCAGTTTACTAATCGATGGAGAACTTGGGAGGGGAGTTCGCTAATCGTTCTAGAGGTAATCCTTTCCATTTCTTAGGGTTTTTTGGTAATCAAAAATCGATCAGTTTACATCATCTATAAATTCTCCATTGTTCAGTTAGGAGGAAGAGCTCAAGAATAGAATATCTTACATCCTTCTCCAAGTTTAAAAATACAATGGAGAACCCTGTGGACGTCGATGCTGATACAACTGATTTAGAACCAAAAAAGAATACCAATGTGAATGTCAAATCGAATGTCGAACCAGAACAAGAGGCTAAGGTGAATGTGAGAGTAAAGCTGAAGATTCCATCTCGGAATGGTGACTTGAAAAAGACGAACGGTAAAACCCCCTTTCCACACTTATTTGTTAGGCATAATTGTTCATGGTTTTTTTTGTTCATTGTTCATCAGTCGACCGCATCATTGTTCATTGACTTATTTGTTAGGCATCATTGTTCTTCATTTTTCTTGGTGATTGATTCAATTTTTTCAACTTTTAAAAGGAACTCAACAGTGATAGTACCCAAATATACCCAAAGTGTGTTTTAATGTTTGTCTTTCAGTTGGTAGTTAGATGAACGTGATACTTTTAAAGATTCGTTAAAAATGTAGCTAATGTTCATCGGTTATCATAACTGTACACTCATGTTCACTTGATTAGTATAATCATATTATGGTGTATGAATAAGAAAAGTAAGGTTATCATAACTGAACAATAATGGACTAAAATGGTTGACAATGTTGCATGCTTGTTCACTACAAATTGAAGTCTTTCAATTTATCACCAGATGATGGGTTTTTTCATCGATGTTCGCATATCGACATTTGCTTTTATTTTGATTTTGTTCATCGATTATCATAATTGTAAACTCATGATTATCGTGGTTTGTAAAAGTGTGTGTATTTGGTTCCTCTGATTTAAGGGGACTTAATTCCCTGTACAAATGTTCGTCCCTTTACACTAATTGTATAACTTTAAGGGGACTTAATTCCCTTTGCACTAGTGTTCGTCCCTTTACATTAATGTTATAACTTTAAGGGGACTTAAATCCTTTAACCTTTTGTTCATCGATTAGCATAATTATACACTCATGTTCACCTGATTAATCAAATCAGATTATGGTGTATGAACAAGAAAAGTAAGGTTAACATAACTGTACACTCATGGACTAAAACGGTTGACAATGTTGCATGCTTGTTCAATAGAAATTAAAGTATTTCAATTTATCACCATACGAAGGTTTTTTTTATCGATGTTCGCATCTCGACATTTGCTTTTATTTTGATTTTGTTCATCGATTATCATAATTGTACACTCATGAGTATCGTGGTATGTAAAAGTGTTTGTATTTGGTCCCTCTGATTTGATTAATCAAAGGAAAAGAACAAATGTTCGTCCCTTTACACTAATGTTATAACGTTAAGGGACTTAAATCCCTTTACACTAATGTTCGTCCCTTTACACTAATGTTATAACTTTAAGGGGACTTAAATCCCTTTACACTTTTCTTCGTCCCTTTACACTAATGTTCATCCCTTTATACCGATGATCATCCATTTTCTTTCCAATTTGTCTTAATGTTTGACATTGTGTTACGCTTGTTCAGAAAAAATTGAAGTATGTAAATTTAGAAACATATGCCGTAAAAAAATTCAGTTATGTGGAGTGTGTAAAAGCATTTCGAGAGTTTGTTCATCTGATATCATTGTCATTTTAATGTCATCGTAATGGGCATTCCTAAGATGCACACAGTGTTCATCCCTTTAACATGCACTTGTGCACACTCGTAATGAAACATGCACTTGTGCATATAAGTAATGAAACATGTACTTGTGCATATAAGTAAATTGTAACATGCACTTGTGCATAGTGCATAATACTAGTATGGACAATGAACATGAGTGTACAATAAGATACTAATCTACGATGTACATTTATGATAACCGATGAACATGCATAGTGCATAATACTAGTTTGCTCACGTTACCAAAAATAAAGATATGTGTTCATTGATAAGCTTCAGTTTATGTCTTCATTGTAATCACAGGGATGAAGACTTTTGATAAGACTCCATGTTTATATGGCTATTCATGAATATGAAGAAGATATGTGTTCATCTATGTAAATTTAATCACTCATAGACTATGTTTTACTGACCAATCATGAAACAGAACCAACCTTTAAGAACTTCAAACATGTTCCACTAATCAATCATGTTTTACTAATCAAACATGTAATTGTAACAACATCGTCCATACCGTAGCAAATATGTTACTTATTTCATTTGTCAATGTTACATTTCTGAACCACATCAAATATGATCAGTAAACATGTTTTTTAAGATGATCATGTGATCATGTTTTTAATCAATCATGTTTTTAATGAATCAAACATGTTTAACTAATCAATATATGCACAGATGAACGAATATGAACTCGGTTTTCACATGGACGTCAAACATTTTTACCTAATCAAAACATGTTTTTAATCAATCATGAAACTTCCCTACGCTTTTACTAATGTTTTTAATCAATCATGTTTACTCATGTTCACCTGATTAATCAAATCAGATTATGGTGTATGAACAAGAAAAATAAGGTTATCGTAACTGTACACTCATGGACTTAAATGGTTGACAATGTTTAACTAATCAAATTTCGCAGAGATGAACGATTATGAACTCGGTTTTCACATGAACGTCAAAATTTTTTACCTAATCAAAACATGTTTTTAATCAATCATGAAACTTCCCTACGATTTTCATAATGTTTTTAATCAATCATGTTTTTACTAAATCAAACATGTTTAACTAATCAATATACGCAGAGATGAACGAATATGAACTCGGTTTATAGATGAATGTCAAACATTTTTTCCTAATCAAAACATGTTTTTACTAAATCATGTTTTTAATCAATCATGAAACGTCCCTACGCTTTTCATAATGTTTTTAATCAATCATGCTTTTACCTAATCAAAACATGTGTTTACGAAATCAAAACATTTTTAATCAATTATTTGTGTTCATGGACAATTACTGTCCATTTTTAATCAACGTGGATGTTTTTAACCCTAATCAAAACATTTTTAGTAAGGAGATGAACAGTAACAAAGATGGACAGTAGCAACGATACAGAAATGAACAGTAACAAATATGAACCAATAATGTACACATATCGAAAAGATTTGAATAAAACTAACCAGTAGTATCATCGTTGTTTGCGTTGCATACATCCACGGTGGATATTCCGGTGATCTCATTTTCGATTCCCTCGTTTACTAGTTGATCTTGATTTCCTCCAACGATATTATGTGGTTCCGGTATCGACAAGATTCCACCAATCGCACTACTATCGATGTCGTTATGTGTGATTGACTTCATAGCATTTGATGTCGTTGTTGCGTTCATTTCATGTATGTTCATTTGTTTTACGACTTAAGATGAATACCGGAAAAGTTTTTGGAAAAAAAACGACTACACAATTTCAAACAAATGAAACGGAAATCTATAATAATAATGATTTGATTTCAAACATATGATAAAATGGAAAAAATACTACAATCGTTACCGACGATACCATTATGGAAACTTGAATCTTGTAACTCTCCAATAAAATAAATTAAAATTGGTTAATTATAAAATGACGTTTATACCCTTTTCCATTAAACATACAAATACATTAAACATCACCCAATCTTGCAATCCTATTGGTGGAGCAAGGTTCATAAAGCTAACAAAAAATGAACAGTTAACAAATGATCCTTTCTCTCTCTCTCTCTCTATATATATTAAGCTCTACATCTTAAAATCCATATGAATTTGTGCAATTTTCCATGTGAAGCACTATAGTTTGATTAAATTATTTTTTTGGAAAAGGTTGAAATTGACAAAATTATTCTCTCAACTTCAATTCTTGTCACTGCGAATCTTACCTATTGATTAAATTAAATGGAGAGCCAATATGTCCTTTCATTTCTCGACCTTTTAGTGTTTTAGTTTGAACCTAACTTACTATAACTATCTTGTACAGTAATTACTTTATGATAACCATTTACAACGTTTTATATATAAACGTGTGGTAAACGATCAAAGGTGAAAGATGAGCCCAAATATTGGAAATACATATGCAAAACGAAGACGAACAAATGATCGTTGATAGTCTCCATACGGTTGACATTAATTGTTATGTCCAAATTTGTGATAATGATATTGTTAATGTCAAAAATCGTCCAAAAGGATAATTTAAGGTTGATGTGGAGCTTTTAACAACTAAAGAAAGAAATCAAGCGACAAAACGTGTGACAGGAATGAAGGTAATAAGGAAACAAAAGATTTGGTGACGTGAAAAAACCTCAACAAGGAAAAAACCGCGAATGACAGATAGAGATGAGTCGTCAATGTACTATGGTTGCCAAGAAGGGGCGATATCCTTGCGTATTACAATGTTTTACAAGATAAACAAAAATAAGGCTAAATTCTAGTAATAATCGTATATCGTGCATAAAATAATTCGGTCGTGTGTAAGATACTTCGGACGTGTATCTTTTCAGAAAGAGTTGAGAGAGTTCTTTGTTGTCAACTTGTAATATCCAGATTCTCTCGTGGGTTGAATAAGGTATGGATCCTTGTATTTATAATCTTGATCGTCATAAATGTGCCATTGAATTCGTGGGTAACGGTCGGAGATCTTAATGATCTTAATGTCATCGGTCGGTTATAGCCATTGGTCTTTAAGAGCATTGATCCTGCATTGAATGAACAAAATAGAAACGTTTGGTCGTCTGTTAGTACAATCATGGTCATGAAGAGTCTTACGACCTTCGTATGATAGATATATGACCAGAGGTCGCTACTAACAGTCGACCTACATCTTCAAAAATGACGACGAGTATCGTAAATATATATGGTCGACAGGACCTTATCTTAATACAATGTTGGTCGTGAGGAATGTATCATAAATGTTCCTCGTCGTGATCGTAGATTTTGACCCAAACAGTTTGCCCTTAAAATTTAAAAAATGATGCGGCAAATTTGAAATTTGAATTTTGATTTTTCTGTCGAGAATTTTTTTTTTGGTGGTTGTCACGTGTCGATTGGGGAGAGGTTCTAGTCACTTCATAACCGAATCGGTTCGATTTCTACTAGGCTAATGATGTTGGTAACTGATATGCGTGATGTCATGGTGACGTCGACTACGTGCTTGACAGTTAGAGTGACAGGTGTCGTTGATCTAGCGATGCATATGAAAACACGTGGGACACGTGTCGACTATCGATCGACTCGACCTGACAACTTTCTGCGTATAAATAGGGATATCCAAGGATCATTTCCTTTTACGCTTTTAGAATATTTTTAGAGAGAGATTTTTTCGATTGCCTTTGCAAATCACTTCCAAAAACCTGTAAGATCTTAGTCCGAGTTAGCTTATTCGAGGTTTTTAGAGCGTCTACTTAAGGTACAATTTCCTTTTCATTTTATGCGATGAAAAACCCTTGCTAAGAAACCTAAGAAGGATTAGGATAACCTAGGTCTTTCAGAATTGAAAATATGTTTAACAACTCTCAGCATGTCGAAAGAACCTGCTAGTTCGATCAAATATCAAGACAATCTAGACGCCTTTAGGAAGTTAGCGCATATTCCTACTAGTGTCAATCTAAACACCCCTGGTCAAATTCGACCTGCATGTGTCCGGATGGATATTTTGTTGTATACGAGTATCCATTCCAAATCGGCTTTAGATGGTCGTACTCACCTTTGTCGAAGATTTTTATACTTCAGTTCGACCTAGCGTCGGGGCAGTTAATGCCCCAATTCTGGAAATTCGTTCAAGTTATTGAACGACTTACGGGGGACTGGGGATTGCCCTTCAATGTGAACGACCTCCTCACGGCTTACCAGGTTAAGGTGGATAGGTTCCACCGATATAGCCTCTTTTCGAAGTATAGAGGCGACCATACCTTGGTCTTGAATACTGCGGTCAATGACCGAAAGTGGAAGACCAGGTACACGTTTGTGCGTATCGCATCGCTGGATCCAGACAACAATTGGATTAAGGCCGACTCGAACACGTCGACTAAGAGTTTCTAACCGTTTTTCATATGATTCAAATTCGTTTATTTATTTTTCTAAATGTTTCTTTGTTTTCTTGTTATTATCCATCAAGTTTGACGAAGTGAAGTCGAACAGTGATTATGTCCACAAGATCACTCGATTCTTGGAGTACAGTGCTGATGAGTGCTCGTTCTTTTCTCGACATTTGGTAGATGAGGACGACGAGGATATGACTATAATCGAGCCTTCAAGGGTCGAGCTTGAAGAAGGTCGAGAGGAGGAAGAAGAAGAAGGAGAAGAGGAAGAAGAGATAGAGGAAGAGATGACAGGTAAGAAAATATTCGACCCTTCTTTTCCTTTATCTCGTGTTGTCAATCTTCTAACTCTACTTTTGTTCTCAGGGAGCTCGCCTGCAAAACCATCTACTGCGGCCGCTATGAGGGTGGCCCAACTGGAATTGGCCCGTAAGGGTCGAGAGAAGCGGAAGGCGTCCTTGACCACTGGGTCGGGGTTGCCTAAAAAGACGAGGATGACAGTCCCGAAGAAACTGTCGTCGAAGGGTGGCGACACGTCGAAGGTCGCCACTCCCAAGAAGACGAAGACATCTGACGATGTGATCTTGGCGATCCCGATCAGTGTGGCACCTCCGGTGGTGATCGCTCACGAAGCGTCGGGTGCCGCTCAAGCACCATCGGAAAAGGAACAAGCGACCCCGGCATCTGCCTCGATCCCTTTCTCGCCCGACAAAGGGAAGGGACCTGCTGAGGTCACGACGGTCAACTTTACGTTGTCGTCGGACTTTATGTCTGACGACGCCCTTGATAGGGCGAATATTTTTCCTCATCTGGGGAAATATCATCTTCCTTCCTTCAAGGATCGTTTCCAGGGCATGTCGGTCGATGACATTGGATCCAACGTCGCTGGACTCACGTTCATGGTAAGTGTTGGGACTTACCCTTATGTTTTGTATTGTTTATCTTTGTCTTATACTAATGTCGTACGTCTTGTGTCTTTTTCGTATATCTTTTTACATGCGTTCCAGGACACTCTCAGCCACTATGATCAGATGGAGAAGGTAAGGCTTTTGGTGCCGAAGGTTCTCGAAAAGGAGAAGGCGGCCCTAGAGAAGGAGCAAGCGCCTCTTTCAAGGGAAAAGGTAGTTGTGAGTCGTGCAGAGTCTATGTCCGCGTGACTTGATGATACTGTAAAAGTTCTAGAGGTCGTCGGACATCAGAGCACCGAGTTGCAGACTCGCCTACACCAGTCCTGCGAGCTGTTGGCGGGGTCTAGGGCGTAGTTGGAGAAGACCTAAAAGTCTTTGGCTAAGAAAGAAAAAGAAGCCAAAGATTCGAAGGCAAGAGAGGCTGAGCTCGAGGCCAAGGTGGAGGAGCTGATGGAAGAACTTAAGTTTGCCGAGGCTTTTACTCGATGGACTATCAAAGCAGAGATCATGAGGTGACACTTGGCAGGGAAGAATCCTCTTGCCAATGCCTCAGAAGAACTGGAGCTCTACTTGTCGAACGTCGGAAGTGAGAAGGATCAGGACTCCGACGACGAGAAGGAAGAGGAAGGGGTAGAGGTCGAAGATGAGGATCCTGTGGATGAAGCCTCTGCATCGAAGAAAGCATATGATCCTCCCCAGCCTTGAGCTTATTATCTTTTTTATGTTTTAGTTTTTATTGGTCGACCGTTGGTGGTCGAGCCTTTTTATGTAACCGTTACTTTTGGGCTTAATACAAACGGTTTTTGTCTTATGACTTGTCTACTGAACGTTTTTGCATATCATAAAAAGAATTAGCAAACATATGATAACTTAAGATAAGTCATGAATCAACCAATAGGAAAAAATTCATTCTAAATTGAGCACTTAGAACATCAAATCCTTATACTTGAAAGTCGACCAAGCAAACGATGTCCAACACAATTCAAACGATTCAATCCAATGATACTTGCAACTAAGGAATTTATTCAAAGCATGATCAATTTTTCTAAGTGTAGATCATAGGATCTTGGTTTTATGAGATCAAGTCGTGTAATAGACTTGGGATTTTGATTTTGTCGTGCGATCCTGCGAGAAAACAATGTCAGAGGTTGGTCGTTGGCTAACCAACGACCCTCCGATGCTTAAGTCAGTACTGATTATGATAAATAATCACAAGGAAAGAAAAAGGGATTTAGAAAAAAATACCTCTTAAGATGCATGTCCTTCCAACTACGAGGGATATCTTGGTCGTCAAGGATTTGGAGCCTGTAGGCACCTTTTCCCACGACTTTAGATATGCGATAGGGACCTTCCCGCTTGATGGAAAGCTTACATGCGTTCTGCTCTTAAGTGTTTTGAAACACTTGTCGTAAGACATGATCACCTTCTTGGAAGACTTTAGTCCTTACATTTGTATTGAAGTGATGTTCGACCGATTGTTTCTGGGACGCCATTCTGATCAATGCTAATTCTCTCAATTCTTCGAGGGTGTTGAGATCGTAACTTAGGTCAACCAGATTATGGTCGACCGAGTCATGCCTCGATGTTGGTAGCTAGACCTCGACAGGTAGAACCGCTTCGCAACCATAAACCAAGGAAAAGGGAGTTTGCTTTGTGGACGTACGTGGATTCGTACGATTCGCCCATGGTACTGATGGAAGTTCTTTGACCCATTTACCTTTTGCAGCCTTTAATATTTTCTTGATCGAGTTGATAATGGTTTTGTTTCTCGATTCTGTGAGCCCATTCGACTAGGATATCGTGGTGTCAAGATCGTTAGTTTTATGTTGCGATCTTCACATAACTATCGAGTCCTATCACTTATGAATTGATATCCATTGTCGCAAACAGTCTCAGATGGTATTCCGAACCTACATATGATGTTAGTCTGGATAAAAGATATAACCTCTTTGTCCCAGAATTGGGAAAAAGCGACTGCCTCTATCCATTTAGAAAAATAATTTGTAAGTACTAGTAAAAATACCTTCTGCCTCGGGGGCGGGTGGTAGCTTACCGACAATATCCATTCCCCACCTCATGAAAGGCCATGGAACTAAGGTCGAATGTAAAGGTTCAGAAGGTTTATGCGACGCACTCGAGTGTCGCTAACATGCATCACAACTTTGTACATACCTGATGGCGTTTTGTCGTAATGTCGGCCAATAATAACCTTGTCGTGATACTCAATTGGCTAGGCTACGACAACCTGAATGATTACCACATTTGTCGTCATGCATTTCTTAAAAGATCTTTTGGACTTGAGTTTTACTAGTGACACATCGTAGGTTGAGTCCCGTGGACGATCGTCTATAGAGCTTGCCTTGGATCACGACAAATCTGGATGCCTTGAATCTGATCTTTCGAGCTTCCATTCTGTCTTTGGGGAGTTGGTCGTGTACCAAATAATTCATGATGTCGTTTGACCAATGTTCTTCATTATCGATCTGGACGATGTCGTCGTTATTGATAGATGGTATCGAAAGATGAATCATGGGTATCATGTCGAACAGAGGTTTGCTGAGTATCGATCCAAGAATGGCCAAGGCGTCGGCTTGAGTATTTTGATCCCTTGGGATTTGTTTGATCGAAAATGGCTTGAAATTTTCTGATTTTGCTTTGGCTACTTTAAGATATGCTGTCATCTTTAAATCTTTTGTAGCAAACTCTCTATTCATCTGGTTTACGACAAGGAGGGAGTCGCTTTTGACGTGCAATCCAATTGCCCCCAAGTCATGAGCCATGTTCATTCCCACAATCATGGCTTCGTTCTCTGCTTCATTGTTGGTTGCTTTAAAATCACATCGTATGGAGTATACCATCTTGCCCCCTGTGGCGAATTTAAAATGACACCCAATCCTGTTCCTCTAGCCTTGGACGATCCATTGACATGTAGAGTCCAAGGTTCATCGTCGAGAGTCGCCACAGAATAATTCTCGTTTTGTACTTCTTTTTCTAGTTCAGGGCTGAAATCGGCGACGAAGTCTGCCATAACTTGTGATTTGATCATGATCGTTGGCTTGAAGTCGATGTTGTAGCTGCTGAGATAGATACTCCATTTCTCTAGTCGACCTAGTAACTCTGGTTTTCTCAAGACAGACTTAAGTGGAAAGTTAGTTACGACAGTTATAGGGTGTGACTCGAAATAGTGTCGTAGCTTTTTAGCAGCTGTGACTAGTGATAATAATAACTTTTCCATAGAAGAATACCTGGTTTCAGCATCTAGTAGAGATTTACTTATGTAATAAATAGGCAACTGATGTTTGTAGTCCTCTCGTACTAGGACTTCACTTACTGCGTTGAGAGTAACGGACAGGTAAAGTTGCAAGACCTCATTGTCCTTTGGTTTCGATAGCAATGGAGGCGACACCATGTATTCCTTCAATTTTTGCAATGCTTATTCATGGTCATCTCTCCAATAGAAGCCTTTATTTTTGCACAGAACGTTGTAGAATAAATGACATGTTGGGTATGAAAATAGGCTAAGTATGGATAGTGCTGCTAAGAGTTAATACCTCTGATGTTGTTAGTACTGTTTGATTAGTACTGCTAGAAGAGTAGTTAGTACTGCCAGTCAGAAATTACTACTGTTAGCATGTTAGTACTGCTGATGATGAAGATACTGCTGGAAGATTAATGCTGCTGATGTTGATAAAGTTGACTTAAAGCGAAAGACAAGGAGATGAAGATAATTATGGAATGGATGCAGAAGATCAACGTTTTCTTTAATAATTATCTTGTAATCTATTTTGTATATATAGTCTAGAAGCCTTTTGTTTAAAATAGAGAAATACAGAGAAGATACGTATATTGTTTTTAAGAGAGAATTAGCCTCAAGATTCTAAGTGATCCTTTCTTTAGAGAAGTATTGAACGTCTGTTGAGCTTGTTCAACAGATTGAGGCTTTGGTTGTAATCATTAAGTTAATTCAATATAACTTGTGATTTGAATTCATACACTGTTTCATTGAGTCATTGTTAAAGTGTTATTCCACAACTTCTTTAACAGAGTTTCTGAGTGTTAAATTAAATTCTTGTTTTGAATTTCGATCCTGACAAGTGGTATCAGAGCTATAGGAACTCGTAAATCAACAATCATCATGGACGGATCAAACGACAGTGTTCTGGTTTCAAAGGTTCCCATGCTCAAACCTAATGAGTTTGACATGTGGAAAATCAGGATCAGGCAGTATATACTTCTCACAGATTACTCAATGTGGGACATCATTGAGAATGGTCCCTCAAGTGAAGGAGAGATAGAGCAGATGGCAAGAGACCTCCACCAAAAACTGATGGAGAAAGAAAAATGAGGCAGACTGAGATGAAAGCCTTGAGCACTCTGCTCTTGGCAATTCCTAATGAATACCAACATCAGTTTTGCAACTGTGCTGATGCCAAAATCCTGTGGAATGCTTTGGAGAAGAGATTTTCAGGAACTAAAAGCACTAAGAGAAATCAGAAAGCAATTCTCAATCAACAATATGAAAATTTTATGTCTACAAAGAATGAGTCTATGACTCAAACCTTTGATAGATTCAACAAGTTGATTGGAGAATTGGCCACTGTTGGTGTCAAGATGGACCAGGATGATGTCAACAGAAAGTTTCTAAGATCTCTTGGTGATGAATGGGTAATGTATACAGTATCCTTCAGGCAGAATGATAATCTGGAGGATAAGGAACTTGATGACCTCTACAATGATCTCAGGGTGTTTGAAGCAGAGGTTGAATCAAAGAAGAAGCCACCTGGATATTCTCACAATGCTGCTCTCCTATCATCTACTATTGATTCTTCTGCTAGTACAGAATCAGTTAGTGCTGCTTATGGATCAAAACAGGATGGATCCAATGATTCTGTTTTGGAAGCTTTGTTTGCTAGTCATGCTAAACTTTCTCTTATTAATGATGACCTAGAGCAGATCAATGTTGATGATCTTGAAGAGATGGATATCAAGTGGCAAATGGCTATGCTCACCATGAGGATCAAAAGATTCATTAAAAGAACAGGAAGAAACAACTTTGCCATGAAAAGAGAAGATGGTGCTGGATTTGACAAATCCAAGGTGGAATGCTACAAGTGTCACAAGCTGGGGCACTTTGCAAGAGAATACAGAGGAGGAATGTCTCAATAGCATGGAAACAACAACAAGAATTCATCTCAAGCACTTGTATCACAAGATGGAATGGGTTTTGATTGGAGTGACCAAGCAGATGAGGCAATCCAGAATCAAGCATTGATGGCTGAGGTTTCAGAGTCTTCAAGCACAACAATCCCCACAGAGGTAAAATCTAAACTTTGCTCTCAAGTCTGTCTTAAAACTGTTAAAAAGTACAGGGATCACAATCAGAGCATGTGTGATGATCTTAAAAGGTTGGAAAAACATAGGAGATAGTCCAGTTTGATCATTGTGAATTTTGAAGAACAGATCAAGGCATACCAAGCCAATGAACTTCAACATTCATATGACCACAACTACTGGAAGTGGGAGAAGAAGGAGTTAGAGATTAAGCTAGAAAAAGCTAGAGAGGAATGTGAGAAAATAAGGAGTGAATTTGAGAAGGCCAAATTAGATATTGAGAAATTTTCAAATGCTTCTAAAGCAATGGACTTTTTACTCAAATCTCAAGTTCATGACAAACTGAAGAGAGGTATAGGATACAACAACACCCCTCCACCTTAAAATAACAATTATATTCCACCCACCTCAGACCTCTTAGAAATACAAGATAAGAAGGACTTACCTGCAGGAGCCACTGAAGTAGATCCACTAGACAGAGTAGTGGTAGAGTATGAAGAAGAGAATACTGAGGATAAGAATAAGGAAGACCAGAAGGAAATTCCCTTAGAAAATCATATTCTTACAAATGAAAGGGGGGTAAACCATTTGTCAAGAGTGAGAAAGTGGAGAAGTCTATGATTGGGGAAGAGACTGTTAAGAGTGAGAAAACTGAGACCTCCAGGAAAGGGAAGGAAAAAGTACAGGGAGATCATTATATGAAAACTACTGTTGTAAATCCCTGTACTTGTCAACAGATCAAGCCCCAACATGATAAAATAAGGGGAAATCAGAGAAACAGAAATAACCAGTGGGCTCAAAAACAAGGAATTGATCTTAGCAAAATCAATAGACTAAAGCCTTGTTTTATTTGTGGCAAGTTGAATCATTTAGCCAAACACTGTTATTTCAATCCTGTTAACCAATGAAATACTTTTCAAAGACAAATACAAAATTCTGTTGGTTATAGGAAGCAATCAAGACAATTAAGGAACCACATGGCTGATAATGTGAGAACAACTCCAATGAAATCTCATATTCAGAATAAGTTTGCTAAAGCAAAAGAAAATACTCCAAGCAAATCAAGGAGTAATTCAAAGAATAGGAAAGCAAACAACTTTGTCAAAATTTGGGTTCCAAAATGCACTAAACCTGTTAGTACTACTACCTCAAATAGTAGTGCTGACAGAAATAGTGCTGCTAATATCAATACTACTGCTGACTAAGTTAGTACTGCTAATAAAGTTAGTACTGCTAACAAAGTTAGTACTGCTGACCAAGTTAGTACTGCTAACAAAGTTAGTACTGCTGACCAAGTTAGTACTGCTAACAAAGATAGTACTGCTTCCAGTGTTAATACTATCAAACCTATAATTCTGACAAAGTATTCCAGCCATGAGATTCCTAACTCTGATCATCTCATCCAGACTAAGCTTACTGATTATGAATATATTGATGAGAAAGGGCAACCCAAGACCACTTTGGCTTGGGTTCCCTCAAAACACTAACTGTTTTATCTTATGTACAAGGCAACCAACAACTCAAGAGGAAGAGCATTTGGCATGTAGATAGTGGTTGCTCTAGGCACATGACAGATAACATGGACTGCCTTCAAAATTTCAAAAGGTTTGATGGAGGACGTGTTGCTTTTGGTGATAATACAACAGGAGGTAAGATAAGTGGTAAAGGTATGGTTTCAAAAGGTAGGATGACTTTTGAAGATGTTTACTATGTTGAGCAATTGAGATACAACCTGTTAAGTGTATCACAGGTTTGTGACAAGAAACATAGTATATTATTTAGTGATACTGAATGTATTATCCTTGCTCCAGGATTCAAGGTAGTTGATGAAAATATGATACTACTTAGAACTCCAAGAAAGGATAATGTTTATTGTTTGGACTTAGAGAGTGTTTCAGCGGATTCATCACAAAACTGTCTGTTTTCAAAATCTTCTTTAAATGAATCATCTCTTTGGCACAGAAGGATGTGTCACATGAATTTTAAAACTATGAACAAACTTGTGAAAAACAACCTTGTGAGAGGTTTGCCTCAAAAAGTGTTTTCATGTGATGATCATTGTGTTGCATGTCTTAAAGGCAAGCAACACAAAACTTCTCATAAGTCCAAAGAAATAAACACAATCTCTTCATCTCTTCAGTTATTGCATATGGATCTTTTTGGTCCTACAAATATGATGAGTATTGGTAAGAAATCCTATTGCTTAGTTATTGTTGATGACTTCTCTAGATTCACTTGGGTATATTTTCTGAGGACTAAGGATGAGACAAGTGGACTGATCAAATCCTTTGTTCTTAGGATTGAAAACCAAACAAATTTAAGAGTTAAAGTCATCAGATCTGATAATGGAACTGAGTTTAAAAACTGTAACTTAAACAACTTTTGTGAGACTAAAGGTATTAAGAGACAATACAGTGCTGCTAGGACTCCTTAACATAATGGTGTTGCTGAGAGGAGAAATAGGACATTGATTGAGGCTGACATATCTCTATTGGCAGATTCAAAGCTACCCATTACTTTTTGGGCAGAAGCATTTAATACTGCTTGTTATGTCCAAAACAGAGTTCTAGTAGTCAAATCCCAAGGAAAGACACCTTATGAACTTTTCAACAAGAAGAAACCTTTTATTGGTTTTTTCAAACCTTTTGGGTGTCCTTGCACAATTCTCAACACCAAATCTCATTTAGGAAAGTTTGAAAGCAAAGCTGAGGATGGATTTCTTGTTGGATACTCCTCTCAGAGTAAGGCATATAGAGTATTCAACTGTTTCTCCAGAATTATAGAGGAAAGTGACAATGTCAAATGCAATGAGAACACACCAAATCAAATTGGTACAGGTCCTGATTGGCTGTTTGACATTGATTCACTAACTAATTCTTTGGGTTTCAGTAATGAGCAAATTGCAGGAACAAGTTCAGAAAAGATACAAGAACAGAGAAAAGAGTTTGTGCTGTTCCCAATACCTACAATTGATCCTGTTGAATTTTGTCAACAAGAAAAGAAGGATGATTCAGAAACAGAGAATTCTGAACCAGAACAGGCTGAAGATGATAAAGGTGATGAAGAGGATAAAGATAACAAGGAGAATGCTCATCCTTCAGATTCAGGAAAATCAGGTCCTGAAATGCCAAATGTGTCAGAAGATGATACTGATGAAGAAAATTCTTCAGTTTTTGGGGGAAATACTCCTGAAGAGAATGACTCCAATCTTGATGCAAATAATAATGAGGAGGCTATCTATCATACATGAACTCAGAAGAATCATCCTCTTCAATTGGTGATTGGTGATATCAATTCTCCCATTATCACAAAGTAAGTTAGGAGGATTGAAAGACTTATAGTTAGGGTTATTGTTCTGTTTTCTATCCCAGATTGAACCCAAGAAGGCATATGATGCAATGAAAGACCCAAGTTGGATTGAAGCAATGCAAGAGGAGCTGCTGCAGTTTGTGCTGCAAAATGTGTGGGACCTGGTTGACCTTCCACAAGGACACAGGACAATAGGAACTAAATGGATCTTCAGGAACAAGAAAGATGAGAGAGGGATAGTGATAAAGAATAAGGCCAGACTTGTGGCACAAGGGTACACACAAGAAGAGGGGATAGACTATGAAGAAGTGTTTGCACTAGTAGCCAGAATTGAGGCAATTAGGCTGTTTCTAGCCTATGCTTCTTTCATGAAGTTCAGAGTATATCAGATGGATGTTAAGAGTGCATTCCTATATGGGAAAATTGAAGAAGAAGTGTGTTTGTCAGCCTCCAGGGTTTGAGAATCCTAACTTTCCTGACAAAGTATACAAGTTTAAGAAGGCACTCTATGGGCTACATCAAGCACCAAGAGCATGGTATGACACTCTGTCTACCTATCCTTTGGAAAATGGCTTTGAAAGGGGAATCATTGACAAGACCCTTTTTATTCAAAGGAAGAACAAGGACATCCTGCTTGTACAAATCTATGTGGATGACATCATCTTTGGATCCACAAAAGATCAAATGTGCAAGGAGTTTGAGGAATTGATGCACAAAAGATTCTAGATGAGCTCTATGGGTGAACTCACATTCTTCCTTGGGCTACAGGTTAAACAGAAGAAAGATGGCATTTTCATAAGTCAATCCAAGTATGTGCAGGATATACTTACAAAGTTTGGATTTTCAGAAGCAAAGCCTGCAACCACACCTATGGAAACACACAAATAGATCACTGCAGATCTTGAGGGGGAGGATGTGGATGTCCATCATTATAGATCTATGATAGGCTCCCTCATGTATCTAACAGCTTCAAGACCAGACATTATGTTTGTTGTATGTGTGTGTGCAAGATTTCAAGTTAAGCCTAAGCAATCTCACTTTCAAGCAGTCAAAAGGATCTTCAGATATCTCAAAGGACAACCTAGGTTGGGTCTTTAGTATCCTCATGACTCACCATTTGATCTACTTGCATATTCAGATAGTGATTTGGGTGGTGCAAACTTGGATAGAAAGTCTACATCAGGAGGATGTCAGTTTTTGGGTGCAAGGCTAGTTTCATGGCAGTGTAAAAAGCAAACCACTGTGTCCACCTCTACAACAGAAGCTGAGTATATAGCTGATGCAAGCTGTTGCTCGCAAGTTCTATGGATTCAGAATCAGATGTTGGACTGTGGTATTACTTTTCTTCACACTCCCATCTTCATTGATAACAACAGTGATATAAGCATTGTTAATAACCTAGTAAAGCACTCTAAAACCAAGCATATAGAAATCAGGTACCATTTTATCAGAGATTGCAATGAAAAGAAGTTAATTCAGGTTTTGAAAGTACACACTAGTAATCAAATTGCTGATCTATTCACCAAAACTTTTGATGTGGGTAGATTCACATTCTTAGTCACAAGTGTGGGCATGATAAACACTGAATAAACCTCTATCATTTCTCTTCTTGTATCATTTCTGTATAGACTTTTTGATGTTTCATTTCTCATATTTCATTATACATGGTACTGCTAACCCTTTGTGTTTAAGTGTTTCAGAATGACAGTTCACACTATGGTTAAGTATGGTTACTACTGCTAGGTGGTTTATACTGCCAGTGCAATGTTACTATTGCTTTCTTTATTTCTACTTCTCGTAAGTGTTAATACTGCTCGTATGTATTAATACTGCTAGTAAGTGTTAATACCATTGGTATGTGTTTTTACTTCTATGTGTTACTACTGCCAGAAAGTGGTAATATTTCTAGTCTATGTTAATACTGCTAGTAAGTGTTAATACCGCAGGTATGTGTTTCTACTGCTATTCGTTACTACTGCTTATATGGGTTAATACTGCGGGTTTGTGTTAATGTTGCGAGGGTACTTAGTACTGTTTTTAACTGAATCCCTTACCCTATAAATACCCTCTCTGACCGCCAAAACCCAAACGACTCTTTGAATTTCCAGCGAGTTTTCATCCTCTCTCTCTCTATCGAATTCTTGCTTCCCAGTGCGTAATCCCTAGTGTTGACTCGAACCCAAGAACGATGGCAGGACTGGATTTTGTTGACGATCACACTGAGCTTGCAATGCTGCAAAAACCCAAACAAGCTGAGGATTTTCATGAAATTGTGGATTTCCTGAAATCATCCCACATTGCATATGCACTCACAGTCAATCCTACCATCTATGTGGAACACATGCGACAGTTCTGGGCAAACGCATCCATTCAGACCATTGCTGGAACTCAGCTTATTCAATCACGGGTCTGTGATAAACCTATCCAAATCACAGAAGGATGCATACGCACTCATCTTCATCTATATGATGACTCATATATGTCTACTTTCCCAAAGGAAGACCTATTTCTCGAAATTGGTCGAATGGGGTATGAAGGTCCTACTGAGGTTTATAATTTTTTCAAAAGCAAATTTTCACCTCAGTGGAGATTCTTTGTTCATACTCTTCAACATTGTCTATCTCGCAAAACAACTGGATGAAGTGAGTTTAGCAGTACAATAGCTTATGCTCTTGTATGCCTAGCTACCTCCGGAAAGTTCAATTTTTCTCAAATGATTTTCAATGATTTGATGTCAAACTTAGATACCAAAACCAAATCCAAAAGATTCTATATGTATCCAAGGTTTGTGCAAGAGGTACTAAATAAGGAATTGATGGATTTACCCTCTTTTGAAGAGGTGTATGTACCTAAACCTCCCAAAGGGAAGGTGTTTTCTAATATGAGAAGGCCTAGTAAGGACTTTTCTGGAAAAGACACACCATTGTTCTCTACAATGATGGTTGTGTTCCATTCCCATGGTGAGGCATCAGGGTCACAACCTATATCTGAGCAACCCACTGATGACCTACCCACACCATTCATTTCAAATGATCCTCCTCAGCTCCCTGTTGTTAAGCCAATTCCCCCCATCACTCAACAATATGCAAAGAAAAAGGTACAGAAGGTTCCTTCCCTTCATGTATCTACACCCCAAAAGCCTACAAGCCTTCTGATGGAGCATTCTCCATCAGAGAATATCCAAAGGGAATCCACATGTGTGTCTCCCAACCCCAAGAAGGTGCTCTCTAAGGAGAAGGATGAGCATGTGGGAAGTAAGGCTCACACTACTGATTCTGCACAAGGTGTGGATCAAGACAATGTGAGCATCACTAAGACCTTCCCCATGGCAACTTTGGATGAGCAATCATCTAAGGGACCCAGGTGCCAAGAAACCAACGGGGTAGTAGGTGCTTCTGCTAGGCAGAAGGCCTCTACTAAAAGATCCCATGATC
Organism: Arctium minus; assembly: GCA_954870635.1. Lineage (NCBI taxonomy): Eukaryota > Viridiplantae > Streptophyta > Magnoliopsida > Asterales > Asteraceae > Arctium > Arctium minus. The sequence goes on from OX941081.1 coordinate 13,921,338, forward strand.
CTTCACGGGTGGTAAACACACCCAAAGGAGGTGAGGACAGATATAACTATGATGAATTGATGGAAACCATTGGTAATGTCAACCTGGATGTAATCAATCATAGTTCAGAAATAAAGGAGCTAAAAAAGGTGATCATTTCTCAACAAAGCCATATAGACAAACTCAAGAAGCTGGTGTTGAATTTGTTGCACAAAAAGAAGAGAAAACAGTTTATCTTGAAGAAAAGGAGAAGTACTCATGATGCTTCCAAAAAGGGGGAGAATCAAGAAGCTGAATGTGAGAAGGAAAGCTCAGTTGGCATGGAATTTCAGTTTGAGGGTGAGATTAGTGGTGAAGCTGAAAAGAAGGTTGAAACAGAAACAGAAAAAGTAGCAGAAACATTTGTGAAAGCAACAGAAACAACAGAGAAAGAAGCAGAAAATGTAGAAGCAGCAGTAATTACTGAACCAGAAGTAGAAACTGCCAAAGAAGTAGAAACAAAGACAGTAGCAGCAGAAACTGGTATGTCTAGAGAAGAAATAGAGATTGTAGAGACTCTAATGAAGGCAAAGAATGACACTCCTAAGGCCACTCAAAAGGCTAAGGGAGTGGTGATCAAAGAAGGAGGCTCAAAGAAGAAAAGGAAAGAGGTCAGTATGTCAAATGCCAAGAAGAAAGGCAAAGAGAAGATTAATCAATAAGCTGAATGTGAGAAGGAAAGCTCAGTTATCATGGAATTTCAGTTTGAGGGGGAGATTAGTGGTGAAGCTGAAAAAAAGGTTGAAGCAGAAACGGAAAAAGCAGCAGAAACATTTGTGAAAGCAGCAGAAACAACAGAGAAAGAAGCAGAAAATGTAGAAGCAGAAGTAACTACTGAATCAGAAGTAGAAACTGCCAAAGAGGTAGAAACAAAGACAACAGCAGCAGAAACTGGTATGTCTAGAGAAGAAATAGAGATTGCAGAGACTCTGATGAAGGCAAAGAATGACACTCCTAAGGCCACTTAAAAGGCTGAAGGAGTGGTGATCAAAGAAGGAGGCTCAGAGAAGAAAAGGAAAGAGGTCAGTATGTCAAAGGCCAAGAAGAAAGGCAAAGAGAAAATGGTTGAGCCTGTGAAACCTTTAAAGAAGCAGAAACAAATAGATTTGGATGCAGAATTGGCAATAGAGTTAAATGTACAGTTTGAGAAGGAACTTGAAAAGGAGAATGAAATCCAAAAAGCTAAAGACAGAAAGCTTGCCTTAGATATGGAAAAAAGGCTCAATGAAGAATACTAGAAGAGCTTGAAAACTTCTGCAAAAAGGGTTACAATGAAAGCTTCAAAGAAAAGACAGTCTTCAAAGACCTTCCTAGCTACATAGGAAAGAAGAAAAATGATAAACTTCCTGAAAGGATCGGTTTGAGTTCCTGAAGGGATGTTTACCAAAATGTCTTTTGGCAGAATAGAAGACTTATACAAGAAGGAGATGGCCAATCTTCAAGGAGACTTCAGTCAGAGGGTTGAATTTGAAAGAAAAATGAAAGAAAGACATGATCTAAACATTCAACAGCCTTTTCCTGACAATGAAGAAGACACTCCTACAAAAGATAAGATAGAAGTCAAGAAGAAAGAGACTTTAGCTCAAAAGATTGGAGCTATTAAAAGAATGAAGTCAATTGCTTCAAAGAAACAGGCAAAAAGGCCAATGACTGAGGAAGGTGAGAAAGAGCAGGAAAGTGAAAGAATGGAAGCTGAATCATTAAATCCTACTGTTGCACCTCCTATAGAGCAGCTGAAACAAGCAGAGCATGTTGAAACTAAAAGGCAGAGTCAAGGGCAATTTAGTCAACAATCTTCAGAATAGCCAAGACAATCTGATGAGCAGTTTGATTTGTATATGACAGTGACTGATGAAGAACCAGTGAAAGTTGATCCTATCTCAGTGAAAGCTCCAGAAATTATTCATTGGGATACTTTGGTGGATAAAAGAACAAAATACTTCAAAATCAAAAGAATAGGTGACAAGTATGAGGTCATTTCAACTTGGGGAAAGATCATCAGAAGTTGTACCAAAGTTGATTTGGAAGAAATGTACAAAGTTGGTTTGAACTTATATGGTGACTTGTTGAAAGGAGCAGGGATGAGCTTAACAAAGATGGCTTTGGAGTTTCTGTGCTTGATGTTTGACCCTGATAGAGTTAAATATCTTATCAAAGACTTGCATCACAGAGATGGATTTAAAAGTATTGATCATTGGATGCTTTTTGAAAGGTCTGGAGTCTATGTCCTAACCATTGATAAAAGCTTTCCTGAATACTATCTGGTTGATAAGGTGTATGACCACAACAAAGAAAAGTTGTAAGGGATGCTGAATGCTAAGTTGGTCTGCAATAAAGGTTCAGAGATGGCAATGATTGTGATTAAAAGAACCATCAATCAAAGTATGGGATTGAATCCTGATCTAGGAATCTGAGTAGTAGTTTTGAAAGCATCATGAAGATCTTAGTCTGAAGAACTTAACTTCTTGATTTCAAAAGTTAAGTTAGGGGGAGATTGTTGGGTATGAAAATAGGTTAAGTATGGATAGTGCTGCTAAGAGTTAATACCTCTGATGTTGTTAGTACTGTTTGATTAGTACTGCTAGAAGAGTAGTTAGTACTGCTTGGAGAATTAGTACTGCCAGTCAGAAATTACTATTGTTAGCATGTTAGTACTGCTGATGATGAAGATACTGCTGGAAGATTAATGTTGCTGATGTTGACAAAGATGACTTAAAGCGAAAGACAAGGAGATGAAGATAATTATGGAATGGATGCTGAAGATCAACGTTTTCTTTAATAATTATCTTGTAATCTGTTTTGTATATATAGTCTAGAAGCCTTTTGTTTAAAATAGAGAAATACAGAGAAGATACGTATATTGTTTTTAAGAGAGAATTAGCCTCAAGATTCTAAGTGATCCTTTCTTTAGAGAAGTATTGAACGTCTGTTTAGCCTGTTCAACAGATTGAGGCTTTGGTTGTAATCATTAAGTTAATTCAATATAACTTATGATTTGAATTCATACACTATTTCATTGAGTCATTGTGTAGATCCCAGTACAGTGCAATCACAGCAAATATATCAAAGATGAATAAGATTTAAGCCCCAACTACTAGTCATATGATTAATATGAAATCAAAGGGTTTACAGGTTTACAGAAAGGATTTCTGATCAGAGAGAGTAAACCTATTGACTAGTAATCTGAAATAGCCTTTATATACTTAGGCTTTACAAGTAATTGGGCTTATGGGCTTTTAGGCCCAACAAGCAATAATTATTAAGAACTTTAGAAAATATACCCTGAACTTCTATTTAACATTTAAGTTCACCCTAACAATCTCCCCCTTTAAATAGAAGTTGAAAATCTCGCCAGTTTGGAACATATATCTTCCGAAACCCAAAGTTGATCTCGAAGTATCTCATTTGCGTTATGTACTCCAGCCGCTCTTCAATAACTCCTAGTGCTTCAAGAACAAGTGATTTGTATTTAGGATCCAAAGGCTGAACCCCTTTTTCATCTTGACTAAGTGCACGCTTCAACTTGTCTTTCAGCAACATCAATGTACCATCACAGAATCTGGCAATCTGATCAAATTGGATAAAACGTAAAATACCTTTGTTGTTCACATAGGTCATGCCGAATTCTGGAACCTTTATCACTGTAAATGCAGGCACATTCTGGGCATCAGACGAAATCTTCAAATCAGGATTCAGCAGATTAACCTTTGGCTGGTTGCTTTCTAACCCAATCTCAAAGTATTCCACCGAGGCAAGTTTCATCGCATACTTCATATATCTCTTGACTGTCTCGAGTGCATCAATGACTTCCCCGGGTCTGATGGTTCTGGTCTTTAAGTCTCGAAGTATGAACAGCAGATCTTGTGGTTCAAGACACGAAAAGTCAGCTTCAGAAAAAAATACTTCTGACCATCTTCTCTCGTTACCATGAAGTCTGAATACTTTACTTTCATGAAGAAGTCAGATTGAATTTGGTCAATTGATGCAATCCTGAGCTTTGTCTTGGAGTACTTGCCTTGAAACTTCTTATACACGAATACAAGTTCACGTTGTTTTTCCTTGCTTTTTACTGACTGTAGACCATGAAGTACAACTTCATCATACTTTCGAATCCAGTGGGCAAAGATTATCTTTTGACTTTCTTCAAGGAAAGGAACTTTGATTCTTACTCTTTCCTACTTGGATGGTGGAGCTGGCTGAGTACTTTCTGATTCCCTAACTGGTGAAGCTGGAGGAGATCTGACGGGAATATCTGTATCTGGAAGATCAGGGTGAACAACAGGATAAGTCAACAACGTTACCGCGACAGAAGTCTGATCATCTGGATGAAGAATTTCATCTATTTCTGCTTGCATGACTACCAGAGCTCTTTCAGTGTTAGTATTTTCTTCTGTCGGGTCAGAAACTTCATAAGGATCAAGAATTAACGCCCAGTCTTTAGGTACAATCGGTGAACCTTCAACAAATTCCGCAGGCTTTTCAACCATTGGATAATCGTACAACACTAAATCCAAAAATTGTTCCCGTGCCTGTCCCTGCCCTTCTGGTTGAGTACCAGAACCCGAACCCTGTTTCGTTCCCACCTGAACTGTTTCTACAAATTGTGTCTCCGGATCTGTTAGGCATTGACGATTCTCCCCCTCATGGTGATCAGGATCATCCTGATCATCATGCCGGTGCTTGAGCGTTTCTGCCTGGCTTCGGCAGGTGTCCTCCACGGCTGATAGGCGTTCAGTCAATACAGCGACGGTTTGCTGGAAAGACTGAAGCATGGCTTGTAAGAGCTGGAAGGCTTCAGGAGATATAATGGGATGGAGGGGTGGTGGGTTAGGTGTGGATGCTTGAGCACGTAAAAACGATAGAGGATCGGCATCCTGGGAGTGTTCTGTTTGAGATTGGGCAAGAAGCTTGGCAAGAATTATGGATTTCAGGTCCTCGATTGACATATCGGTAGCTGGAATGAAGGGTGGTTGTGTAAGAGGTAGTGGTTCAGGCTCAGTAGTTGTACCTTTGCCTTTGATCATGCGCTTCAGTGCGTCTACCTCCTCCCTTAACTCGGATCGCATCATGGAGTGGACAGCCTTTAGGGCACCGTCCATAAATTCCCTTGAGACGGACTCATGTTGGGTAACTCCTGGGTCACTCAGACTTCCAGTTGTAGCTACGACTGTAGAAGTCGAGCCGCCTACGTTCACATCTGGCGTGAGGATAGCTATGGTAGGACTTCCACCCAATCCTCGTAAACCAACAGAAGTTGTAATTACTATAGGTGTTCCGACTGGGCCACGAAAGCCTTCAGCAGTAGCCGAGAATGGGACCCGTGTCCTAGGAATAGGAGAAATCATATCAAACGGATCTAGACATTGTGCACCCAAAGAAGTCGAGAACGGGGGCTGCTGTTCTCTTGGTTCAATACCGGAACTCTCCAAGTGAGAGACCGTTAGCTTTTGTGCTATATCCCCGTGTGAACTTGAAACCACCATCTGTTGAGAGATGGCAGAGTGGCTGGGTGGGGTATGCAATTACCCCTCTAGGTCCACGACGTCTTCTTCAATACCCTGTCTCAACACATGAGACTGGGTAGCAGATGTGGCTACCTGGGTAGATGCGGATTGGGGGTCGACAACCAGAGGTGCTTGCGACGTCACTCGTGTACGCTCAGTTTCATATTTTCTCTTTCTTTCCCTCTCTCAGCTCACTTGACTATCATCTTCGTCTATAATTCTCTCCGCTCTCATTACCTCTCTCCAGAAGAGGGCTCATCATCATCACCATCAAAGTCAGAAGACTCATCTGATGTTGATGCTGCAGTGGCGGTTTCCTCATAGTCGGTTTGTTCTGATGTTTCCTCAGATGTTGCCACAGAAGAGGACTAAACGTGAACGGTTTCAGTAGCTGTGGCCTCTCCTGCCATCTTTGAGACTGTCGTCGTCGGTGAAGGCGACCGTCGTGAAGTACTGGCTTGGCTCGGTCCAACGGCACTTCCCACTCCAGTTCCCCTTACTGTATGTTCTCTCATCACACCCTGTCCGGAAGCCCCAGCAATCCGGACGCTCCCACCTCTTGTACGTGGACGCGAACCCTCACGCCTCTCAGGTCTTGCTCCCTGGGCAGGTCCTGCCGGTTCTGGTCGGACCATAGGAGCGGGAAGGTTGTGTGTGTGTCTATATGCTATAACACTCAGTGCCGTAGGACGAGCATAGGCCAGCAACCCGACTGGGATTTGTCGGGCGACAACACCTTCTGGATCAGGACGCGAGGGTATTTTGCGAGTCGGGTGATGCGGACAGGCTGGGTGCATTGAACGGCGAGGTATCTCGGGATACAGATTCATGTAGCTTCGGATGATCAGCTGTAGAAACCTCATAAACGGAATGAAGTGTTCTCTTTTTGTCGCGTTGGATCTAACTTTCTGAACTAGCTCGTACCATAGGAAATCGGTGAAGTCTGCGTGGCGACGGAATGCCACAGAGTGGAATAGGCGTAGGATTGGGGGTACTCGTGTGATCGATGCCTTTCGTTATCGCCGAAAGGCACCGATTAAGGTATGTAAACAACGTGTACCATATAGTGGAGAGGTGCTTGCGGTTGAACCTAGATGGAAGACGTAGATCTGCGCCGTATCCTAGGGACAAGATGTCAGCGCATAGAGTGGCGTCCGATACGAGCGGGTCGAAGTTATTTCGCTCCTGAACTGAACCGGCGGTTGGCAGATGAATAAATTGTCGGAAGAGATCACAAGTGAGGAGCACTGGTGTATGATCAATCCCACCCTCCAGTTGGAAACCACCGTCGGCCTCCAAGGCATGTAGAGAGTGCCAAAACTGTTGTAAGTATAGTAGAGGTACTTCCGCTGTCTCCGTGAGAGCATAGGAGATAGGATGCCCACGGAGGATCTCGATGATGACCTGATATTGGATGGAAGGTTGGGTTACATCGAGATGGTAATTTTTGGGTGTGAGATGAATGAACTGATCCTCGGGAATCAACTCAGCATCGGCGATTGAGTTAATCGCTGGATTCGGGTTTTGCGCCATATTACCTGTTAAGAATAAAACGGTTATAACTAATGGACTTTGAAAAAAAATAGGTTCGGAGTTAGATGATCAATAGTTTAAACCATAACCAAATCAAACTCCGAAGCATAGAGTAAATCGAACCCTAATCCGTGAACCAGGGTTAGTCACTCAAACATTTAAGATTCAGAAACCCAACTTTCACTTTCTCAAAGAATTCAACACACAAAGATAACTATATATAGATAATTGAACCCTTAAGCACATACATTAATTGAGAAAAACCAACCAACAATTATGCATAAAAGAACACCAAAAGACCGGGTAAAGGCATTCGACCGGTAAGAGAAAGACCGGTATTGGTATTCGACCGATAAAACTATCGAGCCGGGAACGGATTCGACCGATAGGGACATCGACCGGAAGGGTAATTTGACCGATGGAGGGTATTTGACCGTAATGGTCTTAGACCGATACGACTTCGACCGATAGGGTCTTTTGATCGGTATGGCATTCGACCGGTTTGGTCGTTTGACCAGTACGGTCATTCGACCGGTATTGGTCATTCGACCGGTATAACCCTATTAGACCGATCAGATCTAGGTCGAAGAAGACAACACCCCAAACGACCGGTAATAGATTATGACCGGGGGAAAAGGAACGCTCGGTGTTAAAAAAGGATCGATATCCCCCGGTCGAACAAAGTATCGACTAACCAAACAGCAGACATCATCGAAATCCAAACCCAGATTCGAACAAACAGTAGCCCACAACCAAACCCTAGTGTAACTCGCGACGAAGATCAATGGCGATGGGTGAAATAAAGCCAAACCCTAAGACGACCGAAGTCGAGAGAATCGAATACCAGTCGGTCGGATTTGAATAATCATCGAGAGATGTTTCGACCGGAGCGAAAGATCGAGGTCGATTGACCGGGGTTGGGGTAAAACAGATCGTCGATCGAAATCGATAGATAGATGAGAGGGAAGAAACACTACCTTTGTCGATCGAGAGTAAGAAACGGTAGAGATGATCGAACGAAATCGTATGCCGGTCGAGTGTGGTATCGATCGAAAGCGATAGAGAGAAGGTAGAAAGAGGTAAAGATCGATAGAGGAGAAGACCGGGGTATTTAAGACCCCGATGCGCTAGATAGGATGAACCCGGGTCAGGCCGGGGATTGGGCTGGGTCGAGAAGATAATAGGACGAATTTTTGATTTGGGTCGGTCCAAGTTAAAAAACAATTAAAATAAAAACCAACCAAACACAAAGTATTTGGGATTTTCTTTTTATAAAAAAAAGGAAAAATATTTTTGTGTTTTTATATTATAAGGAAAAAACGAATTAACATAAAACCTAACTAAAAAAATTTTTAAAGAAAAAGAACGAAATGACACAAGACTTGAAAAAATGAAAAGAAAAAAAAACTTAAAACAAATGACTCCTAAGGAAAAAAAATAAACCCAAAGCAAAGGAATTTCTCCCCCTCGAACATTGAATGACTTACGAGAAATTGCTCCCCCTCGACGAGATACACGAGAAACTTACCTGCTCCCCCTGAAACGGAGGACTAGAGAATTTTACCAAACAACGTACGATTGTGCTCCCCCTGAACACATGAACATCTTGTAAAGACCACCACAAAAGACACACTCTTTTAGAGAACAACCGAATGAACTGTAAAAGAAACACGAAAAAAAACACCACGAAGAAAAGAAAAAACACACGAGAGAAAAAAAATAGAAACTTAAAGAAGTCTAATTTGTTAATACAGAAGTTTTAAAACGTACATAGAACTGAACGAGTAAAAGTCAATCACCAATGAGTGTGAGCATGAGCATCCAGCGACATGTCAATGGGACACCAAGTTACAGTCATTCTTGATTGAATAAGACTCGAATAGACCTGTGAAAGGGTCAAACTTTCAGATTTAGCATACCTAGTTTGGACAAAAGATAATTAAAACGTTGTTCGTCCAAGGCTTTGGTAAACAAGTCTGCTAACTGATGCTCTGTATTAACAAAATAGAGTTCGATGGTACCTCTTTCCACGTGGTCTTTTATGAAGTGATATCGCATATCAATGTGCTTCGTCTTCCTGTGCTGGACTGGATTGTTGGATATTGCAATTGCGCTCTTGGAGTCACAATAGATGGGGATCTTAGAGTAGTTAAATCCGTAGTCTTTCAGCTGGGTGCGCATCCAGGTGACTTCCGAGCAGCAACTAGCGGCTGCTTCATATGGACACGCAGTTTTGCTTCTTTGAAGCCCAGCTGACAAGGCGATCGCCCAAGAACTTGACATGACCCGATGTGCTTTTCCGGTATAGCATGTTTCCAGCATGGTCAGCGTTCGAGTAGGATGTCAATTCAAAACCTATCTCTTTTGGGTACCACAAACCAAGATCAGCAGTACCTTTTAAATATCGAAAAATACGCTTAACCGCAGCTAAGTGAGACTCTTTAGGTTTCGACTGAATTCTTGCACATAAGAATGTCGAGAACATAATGTCAGGCCGGCTAGCCGTCAAGTACATCAGATAGCCTATCATACCTCTATAAGTAGTAACATCCACATCTTTTCCGTCAGGATCGGAGTGTAGCTTTATACTGGTAGACATGGGGGTTTTCATAGGTGAGGATTTTTCCATCTGGTATTTCCGAAGAATATCCGAGATGTACTTAGATTGATTAATGAAAATTCCTGTTGCTAATTGTTTTACTTGAAGACCTAGGAAAAAATTCATTTGCCCCATCATGCTCATTTGAAAATGTTTACTCATTAAAGCTAAAAAGTTTTGACAGTACTTGGGGTTTGTGGAGCCAAAGATTATATCATCAACATAAATCTGTACAAGAATGATATCTTTCTTTTCTCTTTTAATAAATAAAGTAGTGTCAATCTTACCTTTAGAGAAACCAGATTTAACTAAGAAGGATGAAAGAGCATCATACCAGGCTCATGGCGCTTGCTTAAGACCGTATAAGGCCTTGTCAAGAAAGTAAACGTGATTAGGTAATTCAGAACTCACGAAGCCTTCAGGTTGCGAGACATACACTTCCTCTTTGAGTACGCCATTTAGGAATGCGGATTTCACATCCATTTGAAAGACGATGAAATTCTTTTGGGCGGCGTAGGCGAGGAACATGCGTATCACTTCAATACGGGCAACCGGGGCAAACGTCTCCTTGTAATCTATTCCTTCTTGCTGGTGATATCCTTTAGCCACTAGACGAGCTTTGTTCCGGACAATGATTCCATTTTTGTCCTTCTTGTTCTTGAAAATCTATTTCGTCCCAATCACCGTCTTGTTCTTTGGCCGGGGAACAAGGCGCCAAACTTTGAGGCTCTCAAATTGGTTGAGTTCCTCTTGCATAGCGATCACCCAGTCTGGATCATTCAACGCTTCGGAGACGGTGGAAGGTTCGATACGACCGAGGGACGAAGAAAATAAGCAGTCGTTCGCAGTAGTAGATCGAGTCTGAATAGGTGTCTTGGGATCACTGATGATCTGATGAAGGGGGTGAGCTCGAGTCTACTTGGTGGCGTATGGAAGGGGTTGATATGTCTGTTGAGAAGTATCAGGGTCCACATAACCACCGGGGAGTAAGTCCTGAATGACTTTGAGTGATGACGGCCTGTGAGATGGAAGCTCCTTAGTTGGAGTCGAATGAGCAACAAAAGACGACTCAGCAGGAGATGCATTTAGAGCAAGATCCGGGATTGCCGGAATGGAAACTTCAGGAGTGCCTTCCACAGGTGTCGGTTCAGGAGGTCCTACTATTGCCGGTGCGACAGTATGATCTTGGATAGGAGGAGGATCACTCGTGCTCGGGGATGCTGATTCATTGACAGTAGATGATGGAGCACCAGGCGAGGATGGGCCACCTGAGTCGGTTGGACCAGTGACATGTGTTACTTCTGGTGCTTGAGCAACATTCCTGTTATATGACATAGTATTAGACTTAATATTAAATAAGTCATCATAGAAATACTCAAAAAGTAAATCTAAATCAGAAAGATGTGCTCTTGACGTAGACGCATGATTTGGATCTACTTGAGATTGTGTAGTTTCTAAACGAAATTATCCAGAAGCTAACACACTAGTTAAAGCGGGTTCTGAACTGAGGTGTTCAGAAGCCATATCAACGGCCTCGTCAAAAGTCACGTTCACACTCTCAACGACGGTCTTCGTCCGTTTGTTGTAGACACGATAAACTTTGGCTTGCTGGGAATATTCGATGAACACTCCTTCGTCCGCTTTGGGGCTGAATTTGCCGAGATCATCCTTGTCATTCAGTACGAAGCATGTGCAGCCGAATGCATGGAAGTAGTGGATGTTCGGGATGCGTTTGTTGATGATCTCGTACGGTGTCTTGTTGAACCGCTTGTTGATGATAGTGCGGTTTTGAGTGTAGCAAGCGGTAGCAACTGCTTCTGCCCATAAAAATAACGGTAGCTTGGACTGAGATAACATCGTGCGAGCTGCTTCGACAAGAGTTTGGTTCCGGCGCTCTACTACCCCATTTTGCTAAGGAGTACGAGCAGCTGAGAAGGTATGTGTTATGCCTACTGAGGTCAAGTAACCGGAGAGTACTTGATTCTTGAACTCTGTGCCTGTTGGAAATTACAGAATTGCACAAGTATGGTTAATGCTGCTAGCACAACATGGTTACTACTTCTGAGAAAAGTTACTACTGCTGAACCAGATTAATACTGCTTGATGAAGTTAGTACTGCCAGATCAAAGTTAATACTGCTGAGCACAATTACTACTACTTAAGAGATAATCAAGATTCGTGCAGATCAAGACTGAAGATAATCATGGAAGGTTTGAAGATAATGATAGAAGAATATACTGAAGATCTTTTATTTTTTGTAATTATCTTTTATTTTCAGTATATGTATAGACCTGTTGAGAATAGTTTAGAATATCAAGTTAGCAGACAATATTTCTGAGTTTTTGTTTTTAGAGTGAATTAACCTCAAGGTTTAGAACCCTAGTTCTAGATAATTACAATTCGTATTGGTGAGCCTGTTCATCAATATTGAGGTTTTGTGTGAAATCTTGTAGCTTTAAATCATTCAATAAAGTTTACAAGATTGTGATTTCTGATTCACTGTTACATTGATCTTTGAATATTAAAGTGTTATTCCACAAACTCCTTTAATATTGTTTCTGAGTTCATTATTCTTGTTAAGAATTAGATCCTGACAAGTGGTATCAGAGCTAGTATTCTCAGAAACTTTCATTCATCATGGAAAACACAGTTGAATCAAACAGTACTCTTGTCTCAAAGGTTCCAATGCTCAGATCTAATGTGTTTGATATGTGTGTCAGGATCGAATTCTCAACAAGAATTATGAATACTCATAAACAATATCAAAGAACAGTAAACAAACAGTGAGTATGATTAACAACTTGTAAACTTGTATTGAATGATTAAAATCACAAGATTACACACTCAACCTCAATCTTGAAGAACAGACTCTTTCAAGACAAATTCTACTTCTCTAGAATTAGGAACTATGCCTTGAGGTTGATTTTCACTCTAGAATAAAACTTAGAATGAATAATAATTGTTTTTAAACTATTCTATCAATTCTATACATATACTGAAGATAACAGATAATTACAATTAATAAAATATCTTCAGAATATCTTCCCTGAATATCTTCAGAATGTCCAGCTGTCACTCTTGTAATTCTGATCTCCATCTCATAAGCAGCATTAATCATCTTGGAAGTATTAACTCAGTCTTGGCAGCATTAACCACTAAGCAGCACTAACCTCTAGCAGTACTAACTAGCTAAGCAGTACTAACTTTGATCAAGCAGCACTAACTTCACTAGCAGTATTAATTCTACTAGAAGTAGTAATACCTAGCAGTATTAACTTTTGAAGACCTCTAGCTGTAGTAATTCTGAACTAGCAGCATTAACCATACTTAAACTTTTCTTCAGTTCCCAACAATCTCCCCCTAACTTGACTTTTAGGAAGAGAAGTCAAGTTCTTCAGATCTTCTTCAAGATGCTCCCAAAACTCCATCATGGCCTAAATTCCAGTATTTGCATCCAACCCCAAACTCTGATTTATTGTTCTTTGGATCAAATATTTAGCCATTTCTGAATCTGGAATACATCCTAGCTTCTTCTTCAGCATGGCATGAAGCTTTAATCTGCTATGGTTATACACTTTATCCACTAGAAAGTATTCAGTGTGATTCAAATCCAAAGTCACTGCATATACTCCACTAGTTTCATATAGAGTCCAATTGTTGACTGATTTGAACACATTCCTTATGATCTCCTCCACTGCATCAGGCGTGAACATCATACACAGATACTCCATTATCAGCTTTGTAATTGAAATCACTGGAGCTTTCAGTTCATCTGCATATAACTTCATCCCTATCTCAAACATTTCTTCAATATCAGATCTTGAGCAGGTTCTGACAATCTTGTTCCAAGTGTTGTACACTTCATACTTCTCATCCTTTCTCTTTAATCTGATATATTCATTTCCATCCACTTCCAATACATCCCAGTGAATGACTTCAGGAGGTTTAACCCCTACAGGTTCTGCTGAAATTAGTTCAGGCACTTTGTCCATCACTACCATGTACATTTTAACATCCTCAGTACTTGCAGGTTCATGTATTGTAGATGACTCAGGTGCCTCTTCTTCTTCAACAACCTTTTCAGCCTCTTCTTCCATTAATCTAGGCTTCTTTGTAGGCTTTCTCCTGGCAATCATCTTAGTTCTTTTCAAAGTCCTTAGACTTTCACCAATTGTTGCTTCCTTTTCTGGAGTTTCTTGCTCATCAGGGAATGGTTTTTGTAAGAAATCATTGCTCTCTTTCATTCTTTTCTCCATTTCAACCCTTGCAATATCATCTCCTTGAAGCTTTGTCATCTCAACATCATACATTTTATTGAGTTTATCAAAAGACATTTTTGAAAACATTTCTACCTTGACACCTACTGCACCTTTGAGGAAAGTAATCATTTTCTTTCTCTCTTGAGCACCCAGGTATGTCTTTGATGGTTGTCTTTTCCTTGCAACCATTTTGATCTTGGTAGGCTTCTTAACAAATGTGGCTTTCTGCTTGGCTTGCTCAGTTGCTAAGCTCTGTTGATAGACTTTGTTTAACTCTGCAGCCATTGCTTTACCTATTTCTCTATCCTTTGCCACTTGCACAGTTTCTGCTTCTTCAAGTTCAGCCTGTATTTTCCTAGCCAGAGCCTCATCTGCTTCAATCAACTTCTGCCTTTTCTTTGGTTGATCAGATTCAACTAGCTTTACCTTACCCTTTTCTTTGCTTATCACCTTCTCTTCTACATTTGTTTTCTTGATCAATTCCTCTTGTTCTTTGATGACTACTCCTTTGGTCTTTGAGGTGACCTTGGGAGTATCATGCTTGGCTTTAAGCAAGGTTTCTGCAATCTCCAGCTCTGTTAGAACTTCTTTCACTGTTTCTGCTGCTTTGCTTATTTCAGCAGTACTAACCATTTCTGCTGTTTTACTTGAACTAGCATCATTAATGGTTTCTGTTGCTTGCTCAGTTACTGCTGCTTTGCTTATTTCAGCAGTACTAACCATTTCTGCTGCTTTACTTGAACTAGCAGCATTAATGGTTTCTGTTGCTTGCTCTATTACTGCTGCTATCTCCCCCTCAACATCAAGTTTCTCTCCCTTTTCTGGAGCATCTTCCCTGTTGACATCAGCTTCTGACTCCCCCTTTTTGGGAGCATCAGTCACTGGTTCCCTCCTTTTAAGCACAAATTGCCTCCTCTTCTTTTTCTGGAGCAATCTCTTTACCATATTCTGCAGTTTGGAGATCTGAGCTTGTTGAGACAGGACTATTAGTTTCAGCTCTTCGATGTCTTTTCCTTGGTTGATCACATCCCTGTTGATGTTGGCCATTGTATCCATCAATTCAAGATATTCATATCTGTCCTCACCTTCTCCAGGAGTGTTACCCCCTTTTGAAGGATCATGGGATCTTTTAGTAGTGGAAGCCTTCTGCCTAGCAGAAGCACTTTCCACCCCCGTGGTTTATTGGCACCTGGGACCTTTGAATGATTGCTCATTCAAAGTTGCCATGGGGGAGGTCTTATTTATGTTACCACTGTCCTCCTCTGTGCTAGCAGAAGTAGTGGCAGCCTCAGTACCCATATACTCAACCCTCTCCTCAGTGAACACCTCCTTGGGGTTGGGAGACACCCCTGTGTTTTCCTTGTGGATATTCTCTAATGGAGAATTCTTCATTAGAGGGCTTAAAGGCTCAATGGGTGATGGTATAAGAAGGGAAGGAGTCTTCTTTACCTGTTTCCTTTTGTAAGTTTGGGTAATTGGAGAAGTTGGTTTGTCAAGAAGAGACAGAGAAATTGATTTAGAGTGGGAAGGTTGGGATTGGCTAGCAGTGGGATGGTCTAATGGGGGCCTTGACCCTGCTGCCATACCTTCATCAGTGTGGGACACCACCATCATTGTAGAGAACAATGGGGTGTCACCTCCTTCCGAGTCCAATGAAGATCTTTTCATGTTTGAAAAGACCTTACCTTTGGGGATTTTTGGTACATATACCCCATCAAAATGAGGTATATCCGTCAATTCGTGGGTGATAACTTCTTGGACAAACCTGGGGTACATATAAAAGGTCTTTTTGCTTCCCAAGTTTGAGACAAGATCATTGAAAATCATTTTAGAAAAATTGTACTTTCTGGCAGTGGCCAAGCACACCAAAGCATAAGCAATGGTGCTACTGAACTCACTCCAGCCAGTAGTCTTTTTGGAGATACAATGCATAAGAGTATGGACAAAGAAACGCCATTGGGGTGAAAATTTAGCTTTGGAGAACTTGAACACACCCAATGGGCCTCCATACCCATTCTTGTAAGAGTAGAAAACAGTTCATCATCAGAGATAGATGAGATACCAGTGGCATCATCTAGACGTAGACTGATGCGGATTACCTCTTCAGTAACTGTCAACGGTTTTTCACAGACCCTTGTCTTGATCATTTGCACACCATTCTCAGTAACAATGGTGGCATTTGCCCAGAATTGCCTTTGATGCTCGATATAGATTGATGGCGAGACAGTGAGAGCATGGGCAATATGGCTTGTCTTGAGAAAATCCACAATCTGGTGGAAACCAGCGGCCTGTTTGGGCTTCTTTAACATCGCGATTTCATTGTGCTCGTCTATGAATGCCATTGATGCCATTGATCTTGAAGGCCTTGCCTGAAAACTTGGAACTTGAGAGAGAAAGGGTTTAGAGCGCAAGTGTACAGTATGCAAAGAGTCGTTATGAACTTTTAGGCGGGCAAAGGGTATTTATAGTATTCGGGATATAAGCAGTATTAACCTAGAGCAGTAGTAACTAACAGCAGTATTAACTGAGAGCAGTATTAACCACTGGCAGTATTAACTAACTAGAAGTATTAACTAGGAGCAGTATTAACCACTAGCAGTATTAACTAACTAGCAGTATTAACTGAGAGCAGTATTAACTACTAGCAGTATTAACTGAACACTGGCAATAGTAAAATTGTACTGGCAGTACTAAAACTGTACTGGCAGTATTAATCATACTTACACTTTTAAGCTTTGTGAAGGACTGAGTACTATTATACTTTTCCTGAAAAAGAAGATTAGGACCACCAAGAATAAACAATATACAGGTATTGAACCACTTTTTAAGTAGGAACTTATTCAGAGTTGATCATTCCCACACTTGTTACCAAGAAAGTGAATCTACCCACATCAAATGCTTTGGTGAATAGATCAGCAAACTGGTTAGCAGTATGAACTTTTACAACTTGAATAAGTTTCTTTTCATTGCAGTCTCTTATAAAGTGGTACCTGATTTCAATGTGCTTTGTCTTTGAGTGCTTGACAGGATTATTAACAATGCTAATAGCACTGCTATTATCAATAAAAATTGGAGTGTGTAGAAAGGTTACCCCATAGTCCAGCATTTGATTCTGAATCCATAAGACTTGAGAACAGCAACTTGCAGCTGCTATATACTCTGCCTCTGTTGTAGATGTGGACACTGTGGTTTGTTTCTTGCACTGCCATGACACTAGTCTTGCACCTAAAAACTGACATCCTCCAGAAGTAGATTTTCTGTCCAAGTTTGCTCCACCTAGATCACTGTCTGAGTATGCAAGCAAGTCAAAAGATGAGTCATGAGGATACCAAAGCCCCAATCTGGGTTGCCCTTTGAGATATCTAAATATCCTCTTAACAGCTTGATAGTGAGATTGCTTTGGCCTAACTTGGAATCTTGCACATACACAGACTGGAAACATTATATCTGGCCTAGAGGCTG
Organism: Arctium minus; assembly: GCA_954870635.1. NCBI lineage: Eukaryota > Viridiplantae > Streptophyta > Magnoliopsida > Asterales > Asteraceae > Arctium > Arctium minus. Next base: position 13,938,713 of record OX941081.1, read on the forward strand.
TAAGATACATGAGAGAGCCAATCATGGATCTATAATGATGAACATCCATATCCTCCCCCTCAAGATTTGCTGTTATTTGCTTGTGTGTTTCCATAGGTGTGCTGGCAGGTTTTGAATATGAGAAACCAAACTTGGTTAGAATATCCTGCACATACTTGGACTGACTGATAAAAATACCATCTGACTTCTGTTGAACTTGGAGTCCAAGGAAGAAAGTAAGTTCCCCCATGGAACTCATTTTGAATCTTTGATGCATTAGTTCTTCAAACTCCTTGCACATATTGTCTTTTGTGGATCCAAAGATAATATCATCAACATATATTTGGACCAGCAAGATATCCTTCTTCTTTCTCTTTATGAATAAAGTCTTATCAATGACTCCTCTTTCAAAGCCATTTTCCAAGAGATAGGATGACAGAGTGTCATACCATGCTCTTGGTGCTTGATGCAGTCCATAAAGTGCTTTCTTTAGTTTGTATACTTTGTCTGGATAGCTTGGGTTCTCAAACCCTGGTGGTTGACAGGCATATACTTCTTCTTCAATTGATCCATATAGAAATGCACTTTTGACATCCATTTGATAGACTTTGAATTTCATATAAGAAGCATAAGCCAGGAATAATCTAATTGCTTCTATCCTGGCTACAGGAGCAAATACTTCTTCATAATCTATTCCCTCTTCTTGTGTATACCCTTGAGCCACCAACCTTGCTTTATTCCTTATTACTATGCCTCTTTCATCTCTCTTATTCCTGAAGACCCATTTTGTTCCTATTGCTCTTTGGCCTTTAGGGAGGTCTACCAGATCCCAAACATCTTGCAGCTTGAATTGCAGTAGCTCTTCTTGCATGGCTTCTATCCAACTGGACTCTTTCATAGCATCATGTGCCTTCTTAGGCTCAAGCTGGGATAAAAAACAAGAGAGCACTGTATGCTGTTGGTCTTGCATTTCTTGCAGCCTGCTTTGATTTCTAGTCATCATAGGAGAAGATAGATCTCCTATTACCAGCTGTGGAGGATGATTCTTTTGAGTTCTGGTGTGATGACTAGGTTCTTCATTAAGTCCCACCTCTAGATTAGAGTCATTCAACTCCACTGTGGTGTTTTCAGCAGCTACTTCTGGGTCTTTATCTTCTTGACTCTCCTCTTCTCTACTTTCTTCTTCACTCTGATTTGGTCCAGTAGATGGTTCCTTGTCACAGTCTTTAGTAGAATCCACTGTAGGTATGGTAAAGATCACAGATTGAGATAAACTGTCTTGAACTTGTGTAGTTCCTGATCCTTCACACCCTAAACCTGCATAGTCATTACTACTGAAACCAAAAGAGTTAGTTAGTGAATCAATGTCAAATAGCCACTGAGGACCAGACCCAATAGGATTTGGTGTATTCTCATTGCATTTGACATTGTCACTTTCTTCAATTATTCTAGAAGTAGAGTTAAAAACTCTGTAAGCCTTACTCTGAGATGAGTAACCAACAAGAAATCCATCATCTGCTTTGCTATCAAACTTACCTAAGTGAGATTTGGTATTGATAATAGTACAAGGACACCCAAAAGGTTTGAAAACTCCAATAAATGGTTTTCTTTTATTTAAAAGCTCATATGGGGTCTTGTTCTTTGGCTTGACCACTAGAACTCTATTTTGGACATAACAGGCAGTATTAACTGCTTCAGCCCAGAAGGTAATTGGCAGTTTTGAATCAGCCAACAGAGATATAGCAGCCTCTATTAGTGTCCTATTTCTCCTCTCAGCAACTCCATTCTGTTGAAGAGTCCTAGGGACACTATATTGTCTCTCAATGCCTTTCTCTTCACAAAAGGTGTTTAGATCAAGATTTTTAAATTCAGTCACATTGTCTGATCTAATGACTTTTACTTTTTGATTAGTTTGGTTTTCAATTCTTAGGATAAAGGATTTGATCAGTCCACTTGTCTCATCCTTAGTCCTTAGAAAATATACCTAGGTAAATCTAGAGTAATCATCAACAATAACTAAGCAGTATGATTTCTTGCCTATACTCATAACATTTGTAGGACCAAACAGATCCATATGTAATAACTGGAGGCAAGAAGAAATAATATTTAACTCTTTGGTCTTATGAGAAGTTTTGTGCTGTTTGCCTTTAAGACAAGCAACACAATGATCATCACATGAAAAGACTTTTGATGGTAAACCTCTTACAAGGTTGTTTTTAACAAGTTTGTTCATTGTCTTGAAGTTCATGTGACACATCCTTCTGTGCCAAAGAGAGGATTCATCCACAGAAGCTTTAGAAACAAGACAGTTCAGGGATGAATCACTAGAAACATTGTCCATATCTAGACAATAAACATTGTCCTTTCTTGGAGTTCTAAGTAGTATCATGCTTTCATCAACTACTTTGAACCCTGGAGCAAGGATCATACACTCTGTATTAGTAAATAATATGCTATGTTGTTTGTCACAAACCTGTGATACACTTAACAGGTTGTACTTCAACTGATCAACATAGTAGACATCCTCAAATGTTATCTTACCTTTTGTAACATTACCTTTTCCACTTATTTTACCACCAGTAAGATTATCTCCAAAAGCAACATGTCCTCCATTGATATGCTTGAAATCCTGAAGGCATGACATGTTACCTGTCATGTGCCTAGAGCAACCACTATCAACATGTCATATGCTCTTCCCCTTGAGTTGTTGGTTGCCCTGCACATAAGATAAATCAGTTAGTATGAATTAGGAACCCAAGCCAAAGTGGTCTTGGGTACCCCTTTCTCATCAAAATATTTACATTCTTTCTTGACAAGATTTTTAAACTTTGACTCCTCATTTCTGGAGTACTTTGTCACAATGATGGGTATGGAAACACTTTTGCTAGAAGCAGTACTGGTTTTAGAAGTACTAACTGCCTTAGCAGCACTTGCATGCTTAGCAGTACTAACCTTGTTAGAAGTAGTAACTGTGTTAGCATCAGTAACTGTGTTAGTATTATTAACCTTTGAAGAGGTACTAACAGTATTAGCATCATTAATATTTTCAGCAGTACTAACACTGGTAGCAGTAGTAATGCTTCCAGCAGCACTATCCCTGTCAGCAGTACTAACAGTTTTAATGCTTCTAGGCACCCACATTTTAATACTTTCTTTTAAAACCTTTTTCCTCATGGGGCCTTTGGTTTCAACAGATTTCTTAACCACATGTTTCTTTCCAGCCTTCCTATAACCAACAGGTTTTTGCACCAATATTTGAAAGTTCATCTATTGGTTAATAGGGTTAAAGAAACAATGCTTAGCCAAATGGTTTAATTTACCACATATGAAACAAGGTTTTGGTCTAATTATTTTATTCAGATCAACTCCTTGTTTCTGAGCCCATTGATTGTTCCAGTTTCTCTGATTTCCCCTTGGTTTATCATGTTTTTGGGGCTCAGATTTATTACATGCACACTGTTTGCAAGAAATAGGGTTCACAACAGTGGTCTGCTTATAGTAAACCTTCTTGTTCTTTCCCTCAGTCTTCTCTATCTCATTGGACTTGACCCAATTCTTTCCACATCCCTCATTGGTTATTATGTGGTTTTCTATAGGAATCTCACCACTCACAGTGTTGTTCTTATTCTTGACAACTTCTTTCTCAGATTTATCTTTAACAACTACTTCATCTAAGGGATCAATCTCAGTGGCTCCCTCAGGTAGGTCCTTCCTATCCTTTGTTTCTAACAAATCTGAGCTAGGAGGAATGTAGTTGTTGTTATAGGGTGGTGGTGTGGTATTGTACCCTATTCCTCTTCTCAGTTTATCATGAATCTGAGATTGTAGTAAAGAATCCATTGCTTTAGAGGCATTTGAAAACTTTTCTACATCTAGCTTGACTTTAGCTAGTTCTCCTCTTAACTTTTCACTCTCCTCTTTGGATCTGGTCAGTTGAATTTCTAAGTCATTCTTCTCCCACTTCCAGTAGTTTGTGTCATAAGAGTGTTGAAGCTCATTGGCTTGAAAACCCTTAATTTGCTCTTCAAATCTCTCAACAATCCTTACATAATCTTTTATGTCCTTTTCCAATCTCTTAAGGTCATCACTCATGTTCTTGTTGTGATCCCTATACCTTTTAACAGTGTTAATGCAATTTGGAGAACAAAGATTGGAGGTTACCTCTGTTGGGAGATCAGACACCTCTGCCATTAGAGCTTGGTTTTGAATGGCCTCTTCAGCTTGATCACTCCAGTTAAACCCCATACCTTGTTGAGAGACAAGGACTTGTGCAGAGTTTCTGTTATTATTGAAGCTTCCAGATTGAGCTTGTTGGTGGTTATTATTTTGAGACATTCCACTTCTGCATTCTCTAGCAAAGTGTCCCTTCTGATGGCATTTATAGCATTCCACCTTTGACTTGTCAAATCCTGCTCCATCTTCTCTTCTTTGGGAGAAGTTGTTCCTCCCAGTTCTTTTGATGAACTTCTTAACTCTCATAGAGAGCATGGCCATCTGCCATTTAATGTCCATCTCTTCAAGATCATCTGGATGGAGTTGTTCCAAGTCATCATTAATAAGAGAAGAGTTTCCATGATTGGACAGAAAGGCTTCAAGTACAGTTTCAGTGCCTTTCTCTTGATTTGCTCCATTGGCAGCACTAACTGATTCAGGATTTGAAGTAGAATCAATTGATGCTGAAAGGAGTGCAGCATTGTGAACATATCCAGAAGGCTTCTTCTTAGCCTCTACCTCAGATTCAAAAACTCTTAGATCATTATATAGATCATCAAGTTCCTTTTCTTCCAGTTGATCATTCTGTCTAAAAGACACAGTATACATGGTCCATTCATCACTCAGGGAACTTAGGAACTTCCTGTTTAGATCATCTTGATCTATTTGTACTCCCACTATAGCTAGTTCACCAATAAGCTTGTTGAACCTGTCAAAAGTTTGAGTCATGGACTCATTCTTGGTTGACATAAAGTTCTCATATTGTTGCTTCAGAATGGCTTTCTGATTTCTCTTGCTACTTTTGGTACCTGAGAATCTCTTCTCTAGAGCATTCCAGAGCATCTCTGCATCAGTGCAGTTGCAGAACTGATGTTCATATTCATTGGGAATAGCCAAGAGCAAAGTGCTCAAGGCTTTCATCTCTGTCTGTCTAGTCTTTCTTTCAGCATCAGTTTTTGGTGGAGTTCTCTTTCCATCTGCACCAATCTTTCCTGCTTCAGAAGATCTATTCTCAATGATGTCCCACATAGAATAGTCAGTGAGGAGTATGTACTGCTTGATTCTGATCTTCCACATATCGAATTCATTGGGTCTGAGCATTGGAACCTTTGAGACCAGAGTACTGTTTGATTCTGCAAAGTTTTCCATGATGAATGAATAGATGTTTCTGAGAGAACTTGCTCTGATACCACTTGTCAGGATCGAATTCTCAACAAGAATTATGAATACTCAGAAACAATATCAAAGAAGTTGCGGAATAACACTTTGATATTCAATGTAACAGTAAACAAACAGTGAGTATGATTAACAACTTGTAAACTTGTATTGAATGATTAAAATCACAAGATTACACACTCAACCTCAATCTTGAAGAACAGACACTTTCAAGACAAATTCTACTTCTCTAGAATTAGGAACTATGCCTTGAGGTTGATTTTCACTCTAGAATAAAACTTAGAATGAATAATAATTGTTTTTAAACTATTCTATCAATTCTATACATATACTGAAGATAACAGATAATTACAATTAATAAAATATCTTCAGAATATCTTCCCTGAATATCTTCAGAATGTCCAGCTATCACTCTTGTAATTCTGATCTCCATCTCATAAGCAGCATTAATCATCTTGGAAGTATTAACTCAGTCTTGGCAGCATTAACCACTAAGCAGCACTAACCTCTAGCAGTACTAACTAGCTAAGCAGTACTAACTTTGATCAAGCAGCAGTAACTTTGACTAGCAGTATTAATTCTACTAGAAGTAGTAATACCTAGCAGTATTAACTTTTGAAGTCCTTTAGCAGTAGTAATTCTGAACTAGCAGCATTAACCATACTTAAACTTTTCTTCAGTTCCCAACAATCTCCCCCTAACTTGACTTTTATAAAAGACTATGTGAGAATTGTTGAGAGGTTTGAGGAACAGATTAAAGGTTTCCAAGCCAATGAACTTCAACACACATATGATACTAATTACTGGAAGTGGGAGAAGAATGATCTAGAACTCCAACTGACAAGTCCAAGGAGGAGAATGAAAAGTTGAGAGGAGAACTAGACAAGGTTAATCTAGATGTGTAAAAATTTTCCAATGCTTCTAAAGCAATGGACTCTTTACCACAAACTCAGTTTCATGACAAACTGAGAAGAGGAATTGGGTACAATACCACACCACCACCATACAACAACAACTACATCCCTCCTATATCAGACTTTCTAGAGACTAAGGATAGGAAGGACCTGCCTGAGGGAGCCACTGAGATAGATCCCTTAGATGAAGTAGTTGTTGAGGACAAAACTGAGAAAGAAGCTGGTAAGAGTAAGAATGATACTGTGAGTGGTGAGATTCCCTTCGAAAATAATATTATCACCAATGAGGACTGTGGAAGGGCTTGGATCAAATCCAATGACATAGAGAAGACTGAGGGAAAGTCTAGAAAGGTCCATTACAAGCAAACCACAATTGTGAATCCTGTTCCTTGCAAACAGTGTGCATGTAATAAGGATGAGCCCCTAAAACATGATAAAAAGAGGGGAAATCAAAGGAATTGGAATTATCAGTGGGCTCAGAAACAAGGAGTTGATCTGAGTAAAATCATCAGACTAAAACCTTGTTTCATATGTGGCAAATTGAATCATCTTGCCAAGCACTGTTACTTTAATCCTGTTAACCAAATGATGACTTTTCAAAGATCTATGCAAAAACCCTTTGGTTATAGGAAGAATGAAAGGAACCATGTGGCTAAGAAACCTGTTAAATCTAAAAGCCACATGAAGAAAAAGACTGTGAAAGAAAGTGTCAAGATGTGGATTCCTAAAAGCACTAAAACTGTTAGAACTGCTACCACAAATGGTGCTGCTGACAATGATAGTGTTGCTAGAAGCAATACTACTGCTACCAATGTTAGTGCTGCCGACATTGTTAGTACTTCTTCAAATGTTAATACTGCTAACTCTGTTAGTGCTTCTAACAAGGTTAGTACTGCTAAACCTGTTAGTGATGCTAACTCTGTTAGTACTTCTAAAATTAGTACTGCTTCTAGTGTTTGTGCTGCTAGACCTATTATCTTGACAAAGTACTCTAGTAAATAGTGCTCTGCTTTTAAAAATCTCATCAAAAAGGAATGTAAATACTTTGATGAGAAAGGGAGACCCAAGACCACTTTGGCTTGGGTTCCCAATCAATACTAATTGTTTTATTATATGTGTAGGGCAACCAGCAGCTCAAAGGAAAAAGCATCTGGCATGTTGATAGTGGTTGCTCTAGGCACATGACAGGGAACATGGCTTGCCTCAAGAATTTCAAGAAAATTGATGGAGGACATGTTGCCTTTGGTAATACTCCAGATGGAGGTAAGATCAGTGGTAAGGGAGATGTAACAAAAGGTAAAATGACCTTTGAAGATGTGTTCTATGTTGAGCAGTTAAGGTACAACCTGTTAAGTGTATCACAGGTTTGTGACAAAAAGCATAGTATATTGTTCACAGATACAGAATGCATTATCCTTGCTCCTGGATTCAAGGTAGTTGATGAAAAGATGATACTACTAAGAACTTCCAGAAAGGATAATGTCTATTGTTTGGACATGGAAAATGTTTCAACAGATTCATCCCTAAACTGTCTTGTTTCAAAAGCATCTTTGGATGAATCATCACTTTGGCACAGAAGGATGTGTCACATGAATTTTAAAACAATGAATAAACTTGTCAAAAAAAACCTTGTAAGAGGTTTGCCTTCAAAAGTCTTTTCATGTGATGATCATTGTGTTGCCTGTCTCAAAGGCAAACAACACAAAATTTCTCATAAGTCCAAAGAGTTGAACACTATTTCTAATTCTCTTCAGTTGTTGCATATGGATCTGTTTGGTCCGACAAATGTTATGAGTATAGGCAAGAAATCATACTGCTTAGTTATTGTTGATGATTACTCTAGATTTACTTGGGTATATTTTCTAAGGACTAAGGATGAGACAAGTGGACTGATCAAATCCTTTATTCTAAGAATTGAAAACAAACAAATCAAAAGGTAAAAGTCATTAGGTCAGACAATGGTACTGAATTTAAAAATCATGACCTAAACACCTTTTGTGAGGAAAAAGGAATTGAGAGGCAATACAGTGCTCCTAGGGCTCCACAACAAAATGGTGTTGCTGAGAGAAGGAATAGGACACTGATTGAAGCTGCTAGATCTCTGTTAGCTGATTCAAAACTTCCAATTACTTTCTGGGCTGAAGCAGTTAATACTGCTTGCTATGTCCAAAACAGAGTTCTAATAGTCAAGCCTAAGAACAAGACACCATATGAGCTTTTAAATAAAAGAAAACCATTTATTGGATTTTTCAAACCTTTTGGGTGTCCTTGTACCATTCTCAATACCAAAACTCACTTAGGAAAGTTTGATAGCAAGGAAGATGATGGTTTTCTTGTTGGCTACTCATCTCAGAGTAAGGCCTACAAAGTATTTAACTCTTCTTCTAGAATAATTGAGGAAAGTGACAATGTCAAATGCAATGAGAACACACCAAATCCTATTGGTTCAGGTCCTCAGTGGTTGTTTGACATTGATTCACTAACTAACTCTTTGGGTTTCAGTAGTGATGATCATGCAGGTTTAGGAAGTAGAGGATCAGGGGATGTACAAGTACAAGACATTATTCCTCAGTCTGTGATCTTTCCCTTACCTACAATGGAACCTGTTGAAATCTGTGAAAAGGAGACTGTTACTGAACCAATTCAGAGTGAAGAAGAAAGAAGAGATAAGGATAATTCAGAACATGAAAAACCAGAAGTAGCTGATGAGATCCCCTCAGCTAACTTAAATGATTCCAATCTAGAAGTGGGCATCAATGAAGAACCAAGTCATCAGACTAGAACTCAAAAGAACCATCCTCCAGAGCTGGTAATAGGACACATCTCTACTCCTATGGTAACTAGGAATCAAAGCAGACTTCAAGAGATGCAGAATCAGCAACATACAGTACTCTCTCGCTTTCAATCTCAAATTGAACCTAAGAAGGCCTATGATGCAATGAAAGATTCCAGTTGGATAGAAGCCATGAAATAAAAGTTACTACAGTTCAAATTGCAAGAAGTTTGGGACTTGGTGGACCTTCCAAAAGGTCATAGAGCTATTGGCACCAAGTGGATTTTCAAGAATAAAAAGGATGAGAGAGGAATAGTAATCAGAAACAAAGCAAGGCTAGTGGCACAAGGGTACACTCAGGAAGAAGGCATAGACTATGAGGAAGTCTTTTCTCCAGTTGCAAGGGTAGAGGCAATTAGGTTGTTTCTAGCCTATGCCTCATTTATGCAGTTCAAGGTATATCAGATGGATGTAAAGAGTGCCTTTCTTTATGGAACAATTGATGAAGAAGTATATGTCTGTCAGCCCCCTGGATTTGAGAATCCATCATATCCTGACATAGTGTACAAACTTAAGAAAGCACTTTATGGTCTACATCAAGCCCCAAGAGCATGGTATGATACTCTGTCTACCTATCTCTTGGAAAATGGGTTTGAAAGAGGAATAATTGACAAAACCCTTTTCATTAGAAGAAGTAAGAAGGACATCCCACTTGTTCAGATCTATGTGGATGACATCATCTTTGGATCTACAAAAGAACAGATGTGTAGAGACTTTGAAAAGTTGATGCACAAGAGCTTTAAAATGAGTTCAATGGGTGAACTCACCTTCTTCCTTGGGCTTCAAGTGAAACAGCAGAAAGATGGGATCTTCATAAGCCAATCAAAGTATGTGAAAGACATCCTGAACAAATATGGTTTAACAGACTCAAAGCCAGCAAGCACACCAATGGAAACTCACAAACAGATCACTGTTGATCTTGAGGGGGAGGATGTTGATGTCCATCTATATAGATTAATGATTGGATCTCTCATGTATCTCACAGCCTCAAGACCAGACATCATGTTTCCAGTGTGTGTTTGTGCCAGATTCCAAGTCAAGCCAAAGCAGTCACATCTACAAGCAGTTAAAAGGATTTTCAGATACTTAAGAAGGCAACCTAGATTAGGTCTTTGGTATCCTTATGAATCCAACTTTGACTTGATTGCATTTTCAGACAGTGACTTGGGAGGTGCTAATATAGATAGAAAGTCTACTTCATGGGGATGTCAGCTTTTGGGTGCAAGACTAGTATCTTGGCAGTGTAAGAAGCAAACCACAGTGTCCTTATCAACAACAGAAGCTGAGTACATTGTTGCTGCAAGTTGCTGCTCTCAGGTTCTATGGATTCAGAATCAAATGTTGGACTATGGGGTAACCTTTCTTCACACTCCAATCTTTATTGACAATAGCAGTTCTATAAGCATTGTTAACAATCCAGTCAAGCACTCCAAAACAAAGCACATTGAGATCAGGTATCACTTTATTAGAGACTGTAATGAAAAGAAGCTTATTCAAGTTGCTAAAGTTCATACTGACAACCAGTTTGCTGATCTATTCACTAAAGCTTTTGATGTGGGAAGATTCACTTTCTTGGTCACAAGTGTGGGCATGATCAACTCTGAATGAGCTCATGTTTATAAAGTGATTGTATACCTGTTATTTGGTTGTTTTTGGTATTACTAATCATCTTTCTCAGGAAGAATATTGCCTTGTTCAGACCAACACAAGATTCAAGAGTGTAAGTGTAGTTAATACTGCTAGTGGTTAATACTGCTCACAGTTAATAATGCTAGTGGTTAATACTGCTCTCAGTTAATACTGCTAGTTAGTTAATACTGCTAGTGGTTAATACTGCTTCTTTCCCGAATCGTATAAATACCCTTTTTGCCCGCCTAAAATCTCATAACGACTCTTTGAATACTATTCATCTTCTCTATAATCCTTTTTCTCTCAAGCACCTAGTAAGTTTCAGGCAAGAACACTCAAGCTCAATGGCATCCATGGCGTTCATTGATGAGCACAACGAAATCGTAATGCTTCAAAAGCCGAAGCAGGCTGATGGATTTCACCAGATAGTCGATTTTCTCAAGACAAGCAATATCGCGTATGCTCTTACAGTGTCACCATCCATCTACATTGAGCACCAGAAACAATTCTGGGCAAATGCCACCATTGTTACTGAAAATGGTGTGCAAGTTATCAAGACCAGGGTGTGTGATAAACCCTTGACCGTTTCTGAAGAGGTAATTCGCATTAGTCTGCATCTAGACGATGCCTCAGGTATCTCATCTATCCCTAATGATGACCTGTTTTCAACTCTTACTAGAATGGGGTATGGAGGCCCATTGGGTGTTTTCAAGTTCTCAAAAGCTAAATTCTCACCCCAATGGCATTTCTTTGTCCATACCCTTATGCATTGTATTTCCAAAAAGACTACTGGATGGAATGAGTTCAGTAGTACCATTGCTTATGCTTTGGTCTGCTTGGCCACTGCTAGAAAGTACAATTTTTCAAAAATGATTTTCAATGACCTTGTGTCAAACTTGGGAAACAAAAAGAGTTTTTATATGTACCCAAGATTTGTCCAGGCAGTTATAACCAATGAATTGACGGATATGCCTCAATTTGATGAGGTATATGTACCTAAAATTCCCAAAGGCAAGGTCTTTTCAAATATGAAGAGATCTTCATTGGACTCGGAAGGAGTTGACACCCCATTGTTCTCTACAATGATGGTGGTGTCCCACAATCCAGAAGGTATGGATTTAGGGTCAAGGCCCTTATTAGACCATCCCACTGAAAGCCAATCCCAACCTTCAATCAGCATATCAATCCCTCAGTCCCTTCTTCAAAAACCAACTTCACCAATCACCAATACATACATCAGGAAAAAGGTAAAGAAGGCTCCTTCCCTTCTTGTACCTTCACCCACAGAGCCTTTAAGCCCTCTAATGGAGAATTCTCCATTAGAGAATATCTATAGAGAAACCACAGGGGTGTCTCCCAACCCCAAGAAGGTGCTCACTGAGGAGATGCATGAGCATATGGGTGTAAAGGCTGCCACTACTCCTGCTAGCACAGAGGAGGCCAGTGGTAACATCAATAAGACCTTCCCCATGGCAACTTTGGGTGAGCAATCATCCAAAGGTCCCAGGTGCCAAGAAACCAAGGGGGTGGAGGGTGCTTCTGCTAGGCAGAAGACTTCCACTACTAAAAGATCCCGTGATCCTTCAAAAGGGGTTAACACTCCTGGAGAAGGTGAGGACAGATATGACTACAATGAATTGATGGAAACAATGGACAACATTAATCTGGATGTCATCAAGCAAGGCAAAGACATAGAAGAAATGAAAATGGTAATTTTGTCTCAACAAGTACAGATTACCAAATTGAAGAAAATGGTGACAAGATTGGTGCAAAAGAAGAGGAAAAGGCAGTTTGTTTTGAAGAAGAGGAAAAATGCTAATGATGCTTTCAACAAGGGGGAGAATCAAGAGGCCGAAGCAGAGAAGGAAAGTACATATGGGATGGGATTTGATTTTGAGGGGGAGAAAGCTACAGAAACAGAAGCACAAGCAGCAGAAACAGATGAGGTTCAAGCAGCAGCAGTAACAGAACAGGTAGCAGAAGTAACAGGGCTATCTGTTGAAGAGTTGGAAATAGCAAAAACATTGGTAAAAGCCAAGAATGACACTCCTAAAGCTACTCAAAAGGCCAAGGGAGTGGTCATTAAAGAAGGAGGCCTTTCAAAGAAAAGAAAGCAGTGAGACAAGTTTGAAGGATATAAAGGGAAAGGGAAAGATGGTTGAACCTGAACAACCTTCAAAGAAGAAGAGTCAGATTGAGTTAGATGAAGAAGTGGCAAAGAAACTTCAAGCAGAAATAGAAAAGGAGGAACAATTACAATCTGAAAAATACAGGGAGCTTGCACTGAATATGGCCAGAACACTCAATGAAGAGTATCAAAAGAACATGAAAGCAGCAGCTGAGGCCAAGAAAATAGCAGTCAAAGCATCAAAGCAAAGAATGTCATTCAAGAAGCAGAAAAGACAACCTTCTAAGACCTTTTTGGCCAATCAGGAAAGGAGAAAAATGATCAATTTCCTGAAAGGTTCAATTGGTGTCAATGGAGAGATGTTTACTAATATGGCACACAGTCAAGTTGAGGAGCTCTATAAAAAGGAAATGGCTAAGCTTCAAGGGGACTCCTCTCAAAGGGAAGAGGCTGAAAGAAGGATGAAGAAGATACATGATCTCAACATTCAACACCATTCCCTGAGGAAGTCACTCCTACTAAAGAAAAGGCTGAAGACACTAAAGAAGAGAATGTTGGTATGGAAATGAAATCTGCAAAGAGAGTAAAGACCATAGCTTCCAAGAAACAGTCAAAAAAGCCAAGGGTTGAAGAAGCTGAAAAAGAGGCAGAACCTTCAGTTACACCTTCAGCAGAATCTGTGCAGAACCCAGAAAAGTCCAATAAGCAATCTGATGAGCATGTGGGACTTTATATGACTTTAATAGAACCAGTACAGGCTGTTCCCATTTCTGTGAAAGCACCAGAAGTCATCTTTTGGGATATTCTGAGGGACAACAGAAAGGAGTACTTCAGACTCAAAAGAGTTGGTGATGTGTTTGAAGTCTACTCAACTTGGGGCAAAGTGATCAGAAGTTGTTCCAGGGCTGACCTAGAAGAAATGCATAAGGTAGGAATGAAGCTTTATGAGCATGTTTTGAAAGGAACTGAAGAAAGTCTACTCAAGATTGCAATGGAATATCTTTGTATGATGTTTGAACTAGAAAATGTGGTTTACAGGATAAAGGAACTACATCATGAGTATGGATTTAAGAAGATTGATAAGTAGATACTCTTTGAAAACTGTGGTGTATACATGATCACAATAGATAACTGTTATCATGACTACTACCTGGTGGACAAAGTGTATGATCATAGCAAGGAGAAGCTGAATGGGATGCTGAAAGCTAAGCTAGTATGTGCAAAGGAATCAGAAATGGCCAGAATTGTGGTAAGAAGAACAATCAATCAAAGTCTGGGTCTGGATCCGAATTTGGGAAACTAAGTTATAGTGTTGAAAGCATCTTGAAGACAAAAATTGAATAACTTGACTTCTCTTTCTAAAAGTCAAGTTAGGGGGAGATTGCTGGGAATTACAGAATTGCACAAGTATGGTTAATGCTGCTAGCACAACATGGTTACTACTTCTGAGAAAGGTTACTACTGTTGAACCATATTAATACTGCTTGATGAAGTTAGTACTGCCAGATCAAAGTTAATACTGCTGAGCATAGTTACTACTGCTGGTGAAAATTAGTACTGCTCAAAGTGTTAATGCTGCTACAACTTAATAATGCTTAAGAGATAATCAAGATTCGTGCAGATCAAGACTGAAGATAATCATGGAAGTTTGAAGATGATGATAGAAGAATATACTGAAGATCTTTTATTTTTTGTAATTATCTTTTATTTTCAGTATATGTATAGATCTGTTGAGAATAGTTTAGAATATCAAGTTAGCAGACATATTTCTGAGTTTTTGTTTTTAGAGAGAATTAACCTCAAGGTTTAGAACCCTAGTTCTAGAGAAGTAGAATTCGTATTGGTGAGCATGTTCATCAATATTGAGGTTTTGTGTGAAATCTTGTAGCTTTAAATCATTCAATAAAGTTTACAAGATTGTGATTTCTGATTCACTGTTACATTGATCTTTGAATATTAAAGTGTTATTCCGCAAACTCCTTTAATATTGTTTCTGAGTTCATTATTCTTGTTAAGAATTAGATCCTGACAGTGCCGTTATCTGTCCTTATGGTCTGGACTGATAGGTTGAGACGGACTTGAATACTCTTCAGGAGAGAGATGATCAATTCGGGAGTTTCATCCTTTAAACAGATGAATCTGAGTCACGTGTAGCGAGAAAAGTCGTCAACCATCACCAGGACATACTTCTTGTGATTGATACTTTGAACGCGCATCGGTCCACATAAATCCATATGAATGAGTTCAAGGGACCGAGAAGTACTAGGAGTGACTTTAGGCTTGTGAGAAGCCTTCTTCATCTTGCCCATTTCGCAGGCAGCACATAAATGATCTTTTTCGAACTTAAGATCAGGCATTCCCTTGACGTGTCCACCGAGCACCAACTTGTTGATAGTCTTGAAGTTCAGGTGCGAGATTCGACGATGCCATAACCAGCTTTGTTCGGCAGAAGCTTTAGACATCAAACAAACTTCCTTGTCTGCTTTCAGGGACGAGAGGTCGATCGTGTAAAGATTTGTGCGACGCGTTCCAGCTAAAATTTCTTTACCATCTTCAGTTCGAACGCTGCACCGCTTGGCTTTGAAGGTGACCTCTAGATCCTTGTCGCAGAATTGACCGATGCTGAAGAGATTGTGACCAAGTCCTTCGACGTAGGACACTTTCTTGATGGTGAGATTATCCTTGATGATATCTCTGTAACCCCTGATAGGAGAATAATGATCGTTCCCAAACCTTACATTTCCACAAAACTTCTCGGTGAAGTTTGTGAGTAGCTCCTTTCTTCCGGTCATGTGCTTGGAGCAGCCTGAATCGAGATACCACACATGACCTTCCTGCAAAACAAGTTATTTCTTTTTAGGTACCCATTCGTAAATGAGTCATTTGGGTTTAGATTTAACACCCGTTTTGGATGCCCGTTTAGACTTGGGTCTGTTTCTATGACGGGGATTATCAAACTGAGAATGATAAGTAGCAACATGATATGAGCCAAACCAATCAAATGTAAAACGACGATCAACAAAATCATTCGATCCACAAAAAGAGCAACAAAGACAATCATGAGACAGTTGAAGTAATTGAGGAATTGAAGGTTTAGAATTAAAAACATCATGATTGTTATTGTTTTTCCTAGACTTTAAAACTGGATCAACTAATTCTGATGTCGTCGTGATTTCCTTGGACTTCTTAGCTACCCAAGCATATTTAACTTCTTTGCGCCGACCAAAAGTATCTGAAATACCGTTAAACCTATAGTTAGAAGATTTGAAATTTGAAGATTGTTGCCTTTTAGAGCGACCGATCTTTTTCTTCTTTTGTGAACGCTTTTTGGATTTAGGCTTTCAAGAATTGTTCACAGAAGGTTTTTGTAGGGCAGATGTGGAACATTCACCCTTATAAAGTTTGACCGGAGGCTCACAAGAATTATTTAGAAAATCAACGAGACTTGGAAGTAAAGGATCAAAATCAAATTGGGTCAAATCACTATCTAGGCACACCTCAAAATTCAAGAATGCATAAAATTCTAGTTCCTCATCAGAAAGGACCTTATCACTTAAGGAATTCAGGACATCGGAAGAATTTGTTTGAAGCGGATCATTGGCGGAAGCATTTTTAAAATCAGAACATTGATCCGAATCGAAAACTTGAGGCTCTTTTCCTTTATTTGAAAGAATTGGTGACGAGTCACCCATAAAGGCTTTGCAGGAAGATGTGTCAGAGGCAGGATAAAAATTTTCAGACAGAAGAGTTTTCTCACTTTGAAGAATTGTAGGCTGAGCTTGAGGCTCAGCCTTGTGAAGTTGCTCTTTAAGACGATTTGCTGCCAAAGCAGCCAGTAGTGAATTTAACTTCTTTATTTTTGTCTGAAAGTATTCTTTCTCCTTAACTGACATAGTGTCCTCTGTATTGGAATTGAGGCGCTCAATTTGAGATAGAAGCTCTTGTTTTTCCTTTTGAAAACTATCCCTTTCCTGTTCAAGTGACTCTTCTAACTGAACAATTTTCTTTTCTAAAATCAGAGGTGGAACATACACCTTATGGTCTAGAGGTTCCTCCTCAGTTTTAACAGTTTTAGCATCTAGTTCAGCTTGAGAGTAACTTCGAAAATAATCGTTTGACAGGAAACAGGGTTTATCATCAGTGTAAGTAGCATTTAAAGAATCATAATCAAAAGGAAGTTGCATTTTGGAAGAATTCTTCCTTCGCAAATTATCTTCTTCCCAGGCCTCATCCTCAATTGGTTTGGTCCAAAATACCTTGTACTATGGATAGATTTTGTCTATTCCAAAGAACTCGGAGGCATATAATGTAGGAGCAATGGATAAAGCATTTTTCAGATAATTGGGATTATCGTACCCGATACCCGAATTTGCATACTTGGGTTCTTTTGGTACAATTAGATTCAGCGTGTGATTAGATTGACCAATTTTATAAAGTTTTTGTTCAAGCTCCTTTAACTGATTAGATAACCTTTTATTTTGATTTTTGTAAGCCACGTTTTGAGTTACAAAATCAATTTTCTCGTTCTCGAACATACGTAGCCCTTTGGTAAGATCATCTACTGCGGTCTTTAGCGCTTGTGATTCCGTTGAACAACTCTCACACTCTTGTTTTAAATTAGAAATTGTGCACAGATGGCTAGAAATTTCTAAGCTTTGATTTTCAATGAATTCGGATTGTGCAGAAACTCGTTTTTCTAGAGATGAGAGGAGTTGTTCTTTTTCTTATATGAGAAGCTTGTAAGAGTCAAGTTTATGCATCGTGAGTTGCATCTGATCAAGTAAAGCTTCTTGGTAAGGAGCACATACCTGACATGGAGAATTACGATCTTCATCATTAGTGTCAGACGGTGATGAATGTTTGCCCATAAAACACAAGTGTGCTTCGGCATCCTTAGGTTCTTCATCAGATACTTGCATCCAGTAGTCGTCTTCAGCCATGAGAGCCTTACCAGCTTCCTTCTCTTTGGCCAGTAACAGCTTGGCTCTGTAATAATCGGAGTTGCGCACAACAGGTTTGCGACAATCCTTGGGGAAATGACCCAACCGACCACAGTTGTAGCATTTGATCGGCTCCTCCTTTGGATTTTCCCCATGTCTCTTGTCAGACTTCTTTCCATCTTCAACACGTCTCTTACTTTCAGACTTCTCTTGATGACCACGGAGAGTAGAGAATCTTTGCTTGTTGGAAGACTTGTTAAAGTACTTCCTCTTCTGGAATGCTTGAGTGAGGAACAACATCGCTTCTTTCATCTTGGTGTATTCTGGATCCGAGTCACTGTCAGGATCTTCGGGTTCAGAATCACTTTGTACTGACTTCTTTTCAGACGAACGACTGACAGACTTACCTCTTTTCTCAGATACGAGTGCTAACGGATCAACTACCGACTTTTCTTCTGCTTTTTAATTCCCCATTAGCTCCATAACTTCCTCTTCATCCTGGAGCAGCATTTCGTAAAGTTCATGGAGATAAAGCTTCTCCAAGGTCTGAGTATGACGAATATGAGAGACGAACGGCTTCCATTCAGGCTGGAGGTTGTTCATCAACTTGATGTTGTTCTCGGTGTTCGTCTTCGTGATCTTGTTCTTCTGGAGATCATTCAGAAGCAAGTTGAACATTTCATAGGTTTCTGTCAGTGTCTCGTCTTTTCTTGCTTTGAAGCCATCATATCTGGTGATGCAGTTTGTCACCTTCAGCTGATTGTTGATGTGGCTCCCCATCATCATTTTCTCAATCTAGTCCCACATTTTCTTCGCCGACTCTTTGTAACTGTCGATGCAAGCATAGATGTCGTTGGGTAGACTTTGTAGTAGATACGACTTTGCTAGCATTTTATCCTCATACATAGCCTTTTCTTTATTTGCAAAGTCACCAATAGTTTTTCGAAATTAACGATCTTGTCGACCTTCGGCTTGGTTTCTAGGTATGACTTTCATTGGCCAGTCTTGCGGCCCCTCTGTCAGACACTTGTAAATGTCTTCATAGTTCGATTTCGCTTCAATGAAGTTCATGAAGCGATCGTGCCACTGAGGATATTCTCCCCGATAGAGCACCGGGGGCTTTTGATCCGAACCAATAGCTAACGCGTCTCTTGAATTCATCTGAAATCTCTTAACTTAAAAACACTGTAATGATCGTGAGATAATCCGGATGATCCAAACACAATAATAAAATTAAGCAGAATAGGACAAGGACCCGGTCGAACAAGGGTCCGGTCGAGCAGGGTACCGGTCAAGCAAAGGACTGGTAATGACAATGTACCGGTCAAAGGACAGGTATCGGTCGAATGGATCGACCGGTAAAGCAGGGTACCGGTCGAATGTAATTATCGGTCAAAACAAAGCAGGTCGAAACAGAAGTATCGGTCAAAGCCAAGGACCGGTAAGCAAGGTACCGATCGAAGCAATGTGTCGGTTGAACAAAAGACCAACAATGGCAATGCACCGATCGAATGAAAGACCGATAATGACAAATCACCGGTCGAATAAAAGACCGGTATAGACTATGTACCGGTCAAACAAACTATCGATCGAACCTGATTAATAACAAATTGAGATAAAGACCGATAAAATCAACACATCGATAAACAGATAAGCCCGATAAAATCGAAGAACAGTCCGATGAACACGATGAATTTCAAGATTAATCGACCCATAAACTGATAAATTAACCCAGAAAATCAAACAATTAAGCAAAAAATTCAACTTGATTAGCAAATTTAAGTTTAAACTCGCTTATGCAGATCGATTGAAGATCAATAGTCACACTCAGAAACTCTCAGACCAAAAACCACAAACAATTCGACCGATAAAAATTAAATCCACAGAACCTTAGACCCAGTAAATCAACCCAGATCGATACAGAAATCAAACAGATCGATAGATAACCTAGACTGATAAAGTTAGTTGATAAAAACACATAAACAGTAATCAATTAAAGCACATAAAATCAATCGATTAACACAAATAATTGATTATAGGGTTTTAGACAAACCTTTTTTCTGGATCAAACCTTTAGCCTCTTTGCTCTGATACCAATTGTAGATCCCAGTACAGTGCAATCACAGCAAATAATATCAAAGATGAATAAGATTTAAGCCACAACTACTATTCATATGATTAATATGAAATCAAAGGGTTACAGGTTTATAGAAAGGATTTCTGATCAGAGAGAGTAAACCTATTGACTAGTAATCTGAATTATGAGACTTAAACTTAACAAATGAAACTGAAATAGCCTTTATATACTTAGGCTTTACAAGTAATTGGGCTTATGGGCTTTTAGGCCCAACAAGCAATAACTATTAAGAACTTTACAAAATATACCCTGAACTTCTATTTAACATTTAAATTCACCCTAACACATTGTTAAAGTGTTATTCTGCAACTTATTTAACAAAGTTTCTGAGTGTTAAATTAAATTCTTGTTTTGAATTTCGATCCTGACATGACACTTGTCTGATGATCGTGAGATAAATCTATTCAAAGCTGCTACTCGACCAATCAAACGTTGGACTTCCTTGAAATTCCTTGGTGACTTGATCTCGACTATGGCTTTGATCTGATCAAGATTAGCTTCGATCCCTCGTCTGGTCACCATGTATCGCAGAAACTTTCCAGCGCTGACACTGAAAGAACACTTTGTTGGGTGTAACTTCATATGGTATTTTATGAGGATGTCGAACGATTGCCTTAGATGTTCGACGTGGTCTGCTATAACACACTCAAATTTGGTAAGAGCAACTAATAAAAAATTTCGATACAACATCAAATAAAGACAACACATCTTCCTACAAATCAAAACTCATTCTGCCTTAAATATAAAATTCGATAAATAACCTCAACAATTACAAACTCCACTAGTATACAAGGGCTAAACTAAAGTCGGGTGTTACTTAACCCAAATATAAGTTGCTCTCTCATAAATAAACATGGAAGACTTTACCAAGCTATTCGCATCTCGAGCCCATGACTAGCACTAATATCTTCAAGGTCTCACTAGAACTATTCCCAACCGGAACCTATTGCACATGCCAACAAATAAAAAGGTTAGGCTAACGCCTAGTGAGTTCAAGAGTTTTCAGCATTAATAAATATATCGTTGAATGGGAGGGATGCAATTAAAATCATACTCTTTCAAAATGATAAGCTTCAACTATGAAAACGACTTGTTGCCCGATAATATACATTTTAGGCAAATGAATCACCAAAATAAACGTTTTCCAACCCAAACTATTTTAAGGGCGAAGATCCCAATATAAAATGTTCTTTCGTAAATTAAATTCAACTCAAAACTCCCTCCAAATGAGAATAGAAATCAAACTCCCAAGTGATGAAAAGCGGATAAAACTTTATATCCCGAAACACCCAAAACACGGGTGGGGTGTAATACTCAACCCATAAATCATATATAAGATCCGTAAATTGTAAAACGTCACCAAAAACATTGATACTAGACACAATACCCAAAACAACACTTTTCAGTGACGGGGGAGACCCGATTCCATAAAATGTGACGGTACACAAAGTAAGCATCATTTTATGTTGTTAAGACTAGTCATATAAACAAGCACACGCAAGGGATGTCAGGCTCGGTGGCTTTAAACTTACACCCACGGAATGTCAACTTCATCCGTGAAAGGTCCTTACGTTGAGTTCCTCATCCAATATCGTGTACTAGCACGTAGGACTTACAGCCCAATCTGATGCCTAAACGTGCCTCAATGTGGAAAAGTAGCGTTCCATCATTGGACACAATGATTCCAAGCGCAAAGGATGTCAGGCTCGGTAGCTTTAAACGTACACCCACGAGATATCAACTTCAACCATAAAAGGTCCTTACGTTGAGTCCCTCATCCAATATCGCAACCAAAGCTCTAAGTCGAGCTATCAAAACTGGACAAATGGACTAAAACCCAATCATAGGCCACAAGCCCAACAACCAAATGACTCATTGTCAAAGGAAATAAAATGCAATAAAATGTACTCGACCAACGTTCATGCAAACATGTGCTCCAAGGTTCACGAAAAAACTCCAACACAACTTGGAATAAGATAGATCATTTATCAAACAAGGTTATACCATAGATATGTGCTAAATGCTCGGAATTTACTCATTGAAATACTTAAAATGCCTCTTTTAACCCAAAACAAACATTTGAAGTTTCCAAAATGTTCACAAGGTCGGAAATGACCAAAACCCAAGGACTCATCCGTTGTTGTTTTCAAACCTCTCATAACATAAACTATGCCTATTTTCAACCAACACAAAAATGCATTTTACCAAATAATCTTCATGCATGCAATAAGTTAACAACACACTTTAGTTTATGACTTATTTATGAAAATGCCCAAATGTCCCAAATGTGGGGGTTTCACAAAGTTTATAAAGTCAAACACCTCAAATAATTAAACTCAAGAAATACTCAACAAATGTTAATTTCATGTAAACATATAAACACTTTAAAATAGACATTTTGGCATGTACAAGGTTTTCACAATTCAACTTGAACTCACCTTGCTAGATTTAGGCTAAATCTAGATTTTACTCCAACTTGAGCTCCTTTGAAGAACATTTGGATCCTAAAGCCAAAAACTTCCGAAAACCTTTACCAAAGCTTGAACTTATCAACAATACTCTTCTAGATCTCCAAAATAAACCTCAAACTTCTAATCTTCAAGATGGTGACAAGAGTTGGATGAAACCCTAGAAACATTGGGGAAGAAGATCAAGATGAAAGGTTTATAGCTCTAGCTTCCAAAACTTGCTAGGTGAAGAAGAATCATTGATTTTAGGAACAAGACTCCAAAAAATGAGTTAGGGTTTGATTTGGGGTGTGGGGTCGGTTTGGGAGAGAAAAGGGAAGAGATTTGGGTTTGGGGTGAGAAAGTGGGGTTCTAGGCCGATTTTCCCCCTTTTTGTGCGTCCAGTGGCTCCACGCAGGTAGCGGTGCAAGTCCATCCGCGCGGAGACCCGCGCGGAACACTGTCGCCCAATTTTCTTTATTTTCTGTCCGCTCGCTGATTTGGTCATAACTTTTCGTTTTAACTCCGATTTTACCCCGGAAAGAACCGTTGGACTCATATTTGAATCCTTCATCTACCAAGACTAAAATTATAGGATTCAAGTGCAAAATCCTATATCTTATTTTTCCCTAAAATACCGATTTCTGTATTTACTTGAAATGATAGCTTTCGAAAATCAGGGTGTTACATCTATTGCTTGTCTGGAATTAACGAGCATGTCGTCAATATACACCTCCATGGTTTCACCAAGTCGTTTCTTGAACATTTTGTTGACTAGGTGTTGGTATGTTGAACCTGAATTTTTAAAAGCAAAGGGCATAAACTTATAACAATAAATACATCTGTCTTTCATAAAGGCAGTTTTCTCCTGGTCGTCGACGTGCATAAGTATTTGATTGTATCTTGAGTACGCGTCCATGAATGTCAAGAGACCGTGTCCAGCGGTAGCATCGACTAGAGCATCGTTGTGTGGTAAGGGAAACTAATCATTTGGACAAGCCTTGTTTAAGTCAGTGAAATCTATGCGCATTTTCCACTTGCCGTTTTCTTTTGCATGACCACGACGTTTGCTAGACAGTCGGGGTACTTAACTTCTCGAATCATCCCGATCTTAAAGAGGTTGTCGACCTCGTCATTGATTACTTTATTTCGTTCTGGAGCAAACTTTCGACGTTTCTTCTTGATCGGCTTAAATGACGGGTCGACATTCTGTTTGTGTGAAATAACGTCGGGGTCTATGCCGACCATATCTTCGTGCGTCTAGGCAAAAAAGTCGGCATGCGCCTGCGAAAAAGAGATTAATTCTTTCTTAATAGAGGGATAGAGGGACAATATAACGAATACGACTTGGTCGGGTTTGTTTGGGTCTAGGATGGCTTCCTCTAAACGATAGTTGTCGATGGTCTCGGGAGCATCTTGGTCCTGTAATTTCTAGATAGACTATTTTCGTGGCTTCATTGTTGTCTTATAGTAATCGCGAGCAACTTTTGATTCACTTTTGATTTCTTGGATTCCCCGCGGCGTAGGAAATTTCATCATCTGATGGAATGTTGAGGGGACTGCTTTCATGTCGTGGATCCACGGCCGACCGAGAAAAACATTATAGGCTGATGAGCAATCGAAGACATTAAACGTGGTCGATTTTTTGACTCCCTTGGCGTAAACTGGCTGAATGATCTCTCCAAGGGTGTTCGTCGCGTCTCCATTGAAACATACCAAGGTTGTCGAGCGTCGGGTCATATCTGACTTATCGATTCCCATGGCTTTGATGGTGTCAAGAAAGATTATATTTGCTGAGTTGCTCCCATCGTCCAACACCCTCCGGGTTAAGCAGTTTTCGATCGTAAGTTGAATAATCAACCCGTCGTGGTGTTTCTGATATAGGTCGCCCATATCATCTTGGTCGAATATTATCTTTATGGCCTCCATCAATAGATTTTCTTTTGGTCATGAAGATCGAGGGATCGGTTGGTCGTCTGATCCTCCACTAGCGTGTCTCTTAGCTGCAGAGTAAGTCAAACCGTAGACATCTGATCCTCCCGTAATGCAGTTCACGACTTCTTCATAAACATGAGACGGTGGTCGGATGTCGTTGATTGGTGCTACTGGTTCGTCGATTACTTCTTTGAGATTGTCGTTCGGAAGGTACCAAGCGAGCTCCTTTTTTAGAGCTATACAATCATCCGTCATGTGACCATGATGACCATGGAAGTCGCACCATTTAGTCTTGTCATTCTTGTCATCACTTTATCACTCTTCTTTGGCCATCGGATGGTCACCTGTACATTCCTCAAAGCTTCGACCAAGTCATTGGAAGTCCCTTTGAATCTATAAGAAGAAATCTTAGGGTACTGAGGGAGCTTGTCGCGGTCGAGGTCTTCTTTTTATCAAATCGGATGTTCGAGATTTGTCGTGAGGGTTTTGGCTTGAGTGTTGCTTTGGTTTTGATCTCTGGATTTTTAACGCTTAATGATTTTTTGTCGTTAGAGTGCTTACGACTAAAAGCAACATCGTCCTCGACTCTCATGTAGGCTAAAATTCTTGCTCGAACGTCTTCAAAATTCTCTAGAGGGGTACTTTGTCAAGTCAGTATAGAGACTAGAACTCTCGTCTAGACCATATTTATAAGCCTCAATCGCGGTCTTGACGTCACAGTTGCGAACACTGATCATCTTCACGTTGAATCGATTGAAGTAGCTTCGAATGGATTCTCCAACTTTCTGCACGACATAATATAAGTCGCTAGTCTGCTTCTCTATCTTACGACTGCTGGAAAATTGTTGAGAAAACTGATTCACCAGTTCAGCGAAAGAATTGATGGTCTTGGGTTTGAGTTTGATCAACCATTGGACAGTCGCACCCGTGAGGGTCACCCTAAAGATCTTGCACATACACACCTCCTGATATTGATGTGGGATCGACACAGTCCACATCAATTTCTTATACTGAGTGACGTGCTCTATCGGGTCCGAAATACCAGAGTATTTAGGTGTGAACGTTAGGATGCTGTAATTTTTGGGGACGTCGACCATGGTTATCTCATCGATGAAAGGTGACACTTGAAATCTAGTACGAGGCTCGACGTCGACAGGTACTGCTGCCCCAGGCAGCTTAGCGAGTAGCGACTATACGTGTTCATTCTGTTCCTCCAACATTTTCAGTCATTGAGCTACTGAATCATCTTGATTAACACCTTCGGTCACCACAGGGACGAACTCGGAGGTTTGAAATCCATTTCGCTGTGAGGAATCAAAAGTATCTCCATTGTAGTGGAAGGTTGGCATTGGCATCACAGGAATTGACGTCGTAGGTGGCATCGTGGGAATTAGCACTATCGTGTTGAAAAAAGGTGGTGACGGTGGTGGCATTGTCGGCATAGGTTGACTAGGGATACCATAGAATAGAGGTCTTAGATAATTGGGAAGGGGAGGTCCCGACCAAGGCCTGCTGAATGATCCAAGACCATTTTGCGATCCTGCTGCATTGTTCATATTTTGATTTCTCAGGGACGCGATTTCCTCAGCTGCCCTTATGTTCTGATTAACCAATTCATCGATGCGAGTACGTGCAACTGTCAATTCCATATTCATTTGAGTGATGATGTGTTCGAGAGTTCCCTGAGGGTTAGTTATTGTCTTGCAAACAAAAGAAACTCAAGGAAATTATTAGTCCAATGCACCTTTGTCGAGGATTTTCTTTAGAAGGGGCCCCACTGTGGACGCCAAACTGTTAATGGAAAAAATCGTCCAAAAGGATAATTTAAGGTTTATGTGGAGCTTTTAACAACTAAAGAAAGAAATCAAGCGACAAAACGTGCGACAGGAATGAAAGTAAGAAAACAAAGGATTTGGTGACGCGGAAAAACCTCAACAAGGAAAAAACCGCGTATGACAAATAGAGGAGTCGTCAATGTACTATGGTCACCAAGCAGGCGCGATATCCTTGCATATTACAATGTTTTACAAGATAAACAAAAATAAGCCTAAATGCTAGTAATAATCGTATATCATGCATAAAACAATTTGGTCGTGTGTAAGATACTTCGGACGTGTATCTTTTCAAAAAGAGTTGAGAGAGTTCTTTGTTGTCAGCTTGAAATCTCCAGATTCTCTCGTGGGTTGAATGAGGTATGGATCCTTGTATTTATAATCTTGATCGTCATAAATGTGCCATTGAATTCTTGGGTAACGGTCGGAGATCTTAATGATCTTAATGTCTTCGGTCGGCTATAGTTGTTGGTCTTTAAGAGCATTGATCCTACATTGAATTAACAAAAGAGAAATGTTTGGTCGTCTGTTAGTATAACTGTGGTCGTAAACAGTCTTACGACCATCGTATGATAGATATATGACCAGAGGTCGCTACTAACACTCGACCTACGTCTTTAAAAATGACGACGAGTATCGTAAATATATATGATCGACAGGACCTTATCTTAATACAATGTTGGTCGTGAGGAATGTATCATAAAATGTTCCTCGTCGTGGTCGTAGATTTTGACCCAAACATATATATAATTAGAGTTTACACCTTTGATTATCATCATATATGACATATGCCTAAAACCTTTTCTCTAGTGGAGAGGCATGCATCCATGAGTCGATGTCTTTGAATGGTGGCCTTCCATTTTCTTATTCCCAGTCAAATTTGATTGGTTCACAAGAAAATATCTAAGAGTTTGCATCTACTTTCTTGACATTGAATATGCAAGTCACAATTTCTTGTGGACGCAAATAATTCACCTCATGATTTAGAGAGACCCACATCAAGATTTGGACATCCAAATGCCAAGATTTATCTAATTTATTTTTTTATAGATTGACCATTGTAATAGTTAGTTTTTAAAAATGTGCGATATATATAGGAGTAGGTTTCGGGGATAATAAAAGTTATGGTGGTAAGGTGAGAATAAAATTTTTATATGCATTCATATACTTTTATTTATATTCAACTATATCTATTTACCTATTTTTATCATTATGAACGAAACTTTAACAAATTAATGCATGTAAAATTTCATGAAAGTGGCTTAAAAGTGAAGATAAATGTGCTAATAGTAGGTTTCGGTAGATAATTGTAGTTGAAGGTAATTGAAGGTAGTTGAATGTAATTGAAGGTAATGAAAATAGTTGAAGAAAATTAAGTAAGATGAAAGTTAAAGTCAACTCATCCAAATGCTCAGAAATATTGTTACCATTCTCACCATAATTTTTATTCTCAGTATATATATATATATATATATATATATATATATATATATATATATATATATATATATATATAGGGTGGGGTTCTTTTGTAAACCAAACAATTTGTACAAACTATGCAAACCACTAGTTATATTAGGAAACAATAGATATATTTATGGATAATGATTATGATTCATTAATAATGATTGTGATATATATGGAAAATGTTAAGTTTATTTATTATAATCATGATTTTAAATTAGGAAATGTTAAGTTTATTCATTATAATCATGATTTTAAAATAGGAAATATAATAAAATCATATATTCATTAGACTTGATGAACGACTAAGATTGGTTTGCATAGTTTGTACAAATTGTTTGGTTTGTAAAAGAAACGCACCATATATATATATATATATATATATATATATATATATATATATATATATATATATATATATATATATATATATATATGATTTGATCTTGATTTGTGGATTTTTCAATAACTAAAATAACAGGGAATTACACTCTTGGTCCTTATCGTTTATACCAAGTTATAGTTAAAGTCCCTAATCCAAAATAGTTATATTGAGTGTCTATGTAGATGAATGTAATTGAAGGTAATGAAAATAGTTGAAGAAAATTAAGTAGGATTAAAATAAAAGTCAACTCATCAAGGTCAATTTGGTCAATTTAGATTTTTGTTTTGTTTTTTATTAAAAAAATTGAAGGATTATATAATATAAGATTATAGTATAATCAATATAATAATAAAAAAATTATATTAGTATATTAAAATATTATATATATATATAAACACACAAATATATATATATATATATATATATATATATACACACACACACAACTCTTCCGATGAAGCCTTGTCGTTTCCTTTACAACCGCCACCATTGTCCTCCTCTACAACCACAACCATTACCTTTCCCACAACCTACCTCCAATATGAAAACAGAACCCCCATCCCACAAGAGCAGGCCTTCCTATCTTACATCCATCCCCACCAGCCTGCCCCCAATGAGGCACTCAAGGAATGTTAACCATAATGTAAACCAATAAAGGAAGTCAAAGAACATAAACTGGCAAAGGAACTCAAGGAACATAAACCAACGAAGGCTTTGAGAAAGTAAACCTACAACTTCTCTCACACAAGCATGGTCTCTATCTTCCTTCTCTCTTTGTTGGTGAACTTGGTGACATTTTGAGCCACGGACTTGATGACAAAACTAGAGCAAAGCCAACAACAAGGTCTTCAATCTTCATCTTTATTGAAGGATGAGCAACAAGAATCAAGGAAATGGCAATATGATTTAGGGTTTTGACATCTTTGACCTGGGGTTTCTTATTCAATATAACAATTTTTTGATTTAGGGTTTTTATCTAGTGATTATGGCTAATGATTTGATGTTCTTATATTCTTGGTTGATGACTTAGTTTTCTTAACGTGCATAAAATATATTTGGTGTGTCATGTATATGTGTATATAAACATATTAGGTGTTGCCTAGAGATGGTGGTGGAACATAACATGGAGATGGGGTGCTCCAAGGAGATGCGAATGAAGAAGGTAAATGTATATATATCATACTACGAAGTACCACAACATCAAACACAAGGGTAGGTTGCAGCTGGCGGATTCTAAATGGGGTAGTGAAGAAAGCAATGTGAATTTTGTTCTCGATTTGGGGATGCTACTAGCCGCCATTCTCCATAAGACCCATCCCCATGATTTCACCTTTGCTATTTTAAATAAATAAAGCATTAAGCGTAGAACAAAGGGATGAATAAAAAGGGTGCCTGTAACACCCGAATTTTCGCTTATTAAGTTTTCGTTCAACTTTAGTCATCTCTTTATCTTCCGTTTATCTTTTTGGGTGAAATAAGTTGTACTTTCGAACCTTAAATCGACCCATACGAGAATCTCGAGTTTTGACCTTTTTCCGGGATCCGTACGTGTGGCACAAGAGTGACTCGCGATAGTGACATGTGTCACTATCACGTGGCACAATCGCCGGGAGAGTACCACCCGTGGTACAATCTCCGAGAGAGTGCCCTCGTGATAGTGACAATGTCACTATCGCGTGGCAAGGTCGCCCGCGGCCTCAGGTCTCTTAAATGCCCGAATTCTCAACCTTATTCTCATTTTCTCATTTCTTCCTCTTCACCTTTCTCTTCCAAAAACTTTTCCCCACTACAAACCCTAACTTACTTTGTGGTCATTTCCTTGGATTCCAAAGTGTTTCTTCATCACCAAAGTTGTGACTTCAACCTCAAGAGCTAAATCAAGTGTTCTTCCTTACCTCTTGAGATTTCTAGGTTTTGGGGTTTTTTCTCAAAACCCAAGTGGTGAGTTATTATCCTCTCTTATAAATCTTTTCTATTAGTTATAAATGTTTCTTTAGCGACTCTCCAGTGTTTGTATTCCTCAAATTGTGGGTTTGATGATTTTGGAGAAATTATGTCAAATAAGGGTTTTGCCCAAAATGGAGATTTTGATGTAATATGTTTAGGGGACTATTCTAGATGGTTGAATAAGTATATTCATGATTGGAAACTTGTGATGATAGGTTTTTGTAAGGTTTTGCTTATGAATTCGGATTTCTTCAAAGAAACTCAAGTTGGGGCAAAACCTATATTTAGCCTAAATCTAGCAAAGTGAGTTCAAGTTGATTTGTGAAAACGGTGTACATGCCAAAATGTTTATTATAAAATGTTTGTGTTTTATATTAAATTGTTAACTGTTGATAAGTTTTGGTTAGTTGGATATACTTTACTTTATAAACTTATGTAACACACACATTTGTGGTTTTTGGGTATTTTGGTAAATAAATCATTTTGATATATTTCTTGACGATATAATATATCAATGGAGGTCATTTTATATAAATGTCCATTTGGTGCATCCGATTTTATAAACCGTTGGAAAGTGCATATCATTGAATTATGAGTCATTTCGGCAACATGAAAAGAAAGAGTTCATTTGGAAAACATTATGTTTCAACCAATGAGAAGTTTTGGATTAATTATCTTTTTGGTCGTGGTGTTTGTATAATTGTTGGTCAAACGTATTTCGATGTCTCTACTAGCTTTCATTGGGTGTTTACGTAAATTGATGGGCCTATGGCTCGGTTTTGACTAAATTGAGTCTTGGGGACATTTTTCTGGTTTTAATAACTTAAAGTGGAGTCTTGGGTGTGAGTTGCATTTACTGTACTTTATTTTGGAGAATACTTGTTTAGAGTGCGGGTGTCATCCTTTAGGAGTCATGTGTTTTAGACTGTAATGCATTGGATCCATAGGCATGTAAGTCAATCGTGTTGATTGGTGAGGACTCTTGGGATTCTCATTTTGGGATATAATGTTGTGTTGGCATTGGTGTCGTCCCGGTTGTTTGGCGAAGAGGAACCTTTATAGGTTGTACTTTAGGACCATGGGTCTTGTGTTTGGATGTCTAGTTCTTGTGCACGAGTGTTAGTCATCACGGGTTAAAAAGTAAGGAGTTGAGACTCCTACCTTGAATGCTAGTGAGTAGACACTAAAGGTCGAACGAGAACTTTAAGGTTGGAACTCTACTATAGAGTGAATGGGCACTAAGATCGGGTATCCTTGAGGTGATGCCCGCTACGTGGTGTGCACTAAAGGTACTGTATCCTTGAGGTGACGCCCGCTAAGGGGTGTGCACTAAAGGTGTTAGGGACTTGAGGTGACGCTCGAGTAGTGTGCACTAATGTCAATGATCTGAGGTGTAGTTTGAGAACATTGATAAGTAGCTTAACTTTGTGTTCTCGTCACTTTCGATGGAATTCGAGTATCCCCCGTCACCGAAAGGTGTTATTTTTGGGTATTGAGTTTTATTATCCAAGTTTTCGGTGGCGTTTTGTATAATTGGATTTTATCCTTGATTTATGGGTTGAGTATTATGCCCCACCCGTGTTTTGGGTGTTTCAGGATATAAAGTTTTAACCGTATTTTCATAAATGGAGGGTTCAATTTCTATTCACGTTTTGAATGAGTTTTGGGTTAAATCTAATTTATGAATGGGTGGTTTATATTGGTATCTTCATCCTTGAAGTAGTTTGGAATGGAAAACGTAAATTGGTGCATTTGTCTAAAATGCATATTATTGGAAAATGAGTTGTTTTCATATGTAAGACAAATCAAATTGAAATATTATGATTTTAACCGCATTCTTTCTTTTTAAACGATTAATTTATTTATGTTGAAAACTCTTGAGCTCACTAGGCGTTAAGCCTAACCATTTTATTTGTCGGCATGTGCATCAGGTTCCAGATGGGGGTTTGGTTCTAACAGTACTACGAAGAGTTGTGCTTAGTTTGTCACAAGTGTAAGTATTTGGTGAAGTCTTCCGCAGTTTGGAGATAGTTACTAATATTGGGTTTTAGTAGCACCCGTCCTTATTATAGACTATCTGTATAGAATGAATGTGTGTATTGAGGTTAAATCTTAAATTGTATTTGTAGATGAATCATTTATTGGTGTATTTAGAAGATTTTAAATTAGTTGTTATTTGCATATTTGAGGGTGTTACAAGTTGGTATCAGAGCTTAAGTTTGAGAGAATTAGGTATTGATTTTTGGATGTCGAGACTCAAACTAGCGTTCTTTTAGTTGATTGAAAATGAAATTGCACATTAGGTACCTTAAGATACGATATTTTCGAATTGACCGACCGAGTCGCTAGAAACGGGAAACTTATCGAGGGTCACAAGGATGATCATGTACGATACGTTCATAATGGCACCTGGCCAGTGTTACGATGAGCCTACGTGTTACGTGTGTATACTTGAACTACCTTGGGATGATGACCGTTGGGGTAGTGAGAGTTTCTAAGCGAGTAACCTAAGGAAGGGTTGATGTTTATAGCAATGTCACTTTGGAATGATATTTAAGTGCGATGAATGCATTAAGTTGATTCTCTTGAGTCAGAATTATTGGTTGGATTAGAACTATAAGTTTTTTAGACCGATGCTATTCCGAGGAGAAATTGTAAGTTAACCAAATTAGTAGGATTGTTGCTCTAAGATGTTGGATGCATCCGGATGACAATAGTATGTCGGAAAATGGAGGAGTGTAGTCCTAAGATGCTGAGTGCCGACCAAATTCATGCACTAAATTGATTTCTTTATAAGTTTGCATAAATTGTTTCTCACGTTTTCAAAGTATAAAGTGAGTTATGTTACGAAGTTTTGGTAAAACATTTAACACTCATCAGATTTTAAACCGTGAGCTTAAGCATGCATGGAATTGTTTTGTTGCATGTGATTGCAAATTTATATTGAAAATCTCTCCGTCCCTGTTTTGGGTTTAACGCTATTTCTGGATATCATAAAATCCATATTTTAATGCCATATGGGGTATTGGGCAAGTAACTGTAGAATTTTTAACCTTGACATTGGATCTCCTCCACCTATGTTAAGGTTTTAAAGGAAGAGTTGTTCTAATGTTTTTGAGTCTGAATTTTCTTGGGAATTTTAGTCTGTTCGAGTCGTGTTGAATTTTATAAAATATTGTGTTGCGGCGTTTTGGGCGCGTGAGTGTACTTTGAAATGCGTGGGTTTTAATTTTATTGCGCGTAAATTTGCAAGATTATTAGGCGTCGCGTCTCATGTTAGTGTTGTTCAAGAAGGGTTGTTTCATTTTTTTGCGTTGTGGTCTTAAGATTTCAACATTTTTAGACTTATTGTCATCTTATGCTCTTCATGTTGGGTTTTCATGGTGTCTTATCGTACGACATTTTGTGTCGCGTGGATAAATTTTGGAACATGTGTACACCCTTTATTGGGTGCGTCAAATTATGGATTTTGTTAATAGATGTCACCCCATATGTTATTTTGGAGAAGTTTCAATATCATGTAATTTGTCTTTGGGTTTTATACATGTGTTAATCATGGTACACTATTCATATTTGGATTAAAGTATATTGTTGGTGTGAGTAAAAGTATAAAAGATTTATGTTGTTTCCGATAGAACTTTTGCTCAGAACACGTTTCAGTTGTTGGTTTTACCGTTAGAAATTTTCCGCAATGCATCAAATGAGTTATCGATGTTCATGTCATTGTAGTTACTATTTTGTTCGAGTGTGTTTTTATCTGTGCGACTCAAATTTTTAAACCCGATTTGAAATTTATTTACATCTCTATCGTTTTACTGAGTTTTGGGGGAGTAAACTGATGCATATGGGACTTGTTGAAAATTTTATGCCACGACGTCTGGCGATTAAAAAGAAATAAATTAAAGTCGAAATTGTGAACTTCCCTTTTAGAGTCATACAAACGTTTATTGCACATGTTTTAGTGCAGAAAAATTATTTTGACATATATGGTATAATTTGTTGTATGTTGGGGCTCTGGTAGTCCGTTTGAAAATTTTGTTGTGCATCGTATGTTACCGTTTTTATTAACGTAAGTAGCGATCAAATGAGTTTCGGAAATGGTCTTTGTTAGAGCATAAATCTGTTGGATACAAGATCAAGAAGACTGAAGGTCAAAGGTCAAGAAAGTCAAAGCTGAGAAAGTCAAATCTCATTAAAGTCAAAGTCTTTTGTAATAAAAGTCAACATATCGTATTTGTTTGTTTCCTTGTTGTAATTAGTTGTAGGTATAAATAGGTTTCCTTGCTTTTTAATCAGTAGCAACAAACAGAGTAGTATTCAGTTGTAAGATTGGAAGAAGTTGTCTAGTTGAGAGAGAGAATACGTTAGAGAGAGAAAGAGAGTTCTAGAGAGAGAAAGTTTGTAATCTTGAATTTGAAAGTGAAATCAAACAGGTAATTGTTTCTTGTTTGTGTTTTGTTTGTTTAATTGTGATTAGAAACTAGATTTAGGGACACACAGTCTTATAAGCGTAGTGTTGGTGATCAATTTTAAACGGTTGTGTATTTTTACCGCACGATTAATTGTTATAAAACTTATGTATTTGAAAGTTTATAAATTTCAAATTGGCATACTGGTTGAAAAACCTTGAACTCATTAGGGCTATAGATTTAAAACCCATATCGTTAAAGGAGTTGCGATTAAAGGACTAGAGGAGTCCTTGGGATTTGAAGCGTCGGATGATACGACTTCTGGTCAACCTTGAATTTGGGTTTCAGTTTTCGAATCGGGTCATGCATGAATAGTGGAGGAGGCATTAGACTTTGTTCCCCAGTTAGTTAAGAGATGATCTTTATGCTTCTGTAAACCTGCAGATAAGGTCATGTATGATTCTAGGTATGGTTGGATTGGATTTGTCGGGTCGATGGATCGTTTGACATCATGATGTTATACGTTGCTAGTATATCGTCTTGATGGGATTGCATGAGTAAGGGAAATATTGTGGTTCGTTGGTTAGAAATGTAAGATTGAGAATCTTAGCACCCTGTTTGGTGTCAACTTTACCGCGACCATACTTCGGGAATGAAATAACAGGCGGGATGTCCACGTTTTCGGTACTACCATTTGGTTTAGGCGTCAAATTGACCTTTTGAAGTCAACAAATCGTTGGAAGGTTTGAAAGTATCCCCGTTGGATCAAGAGAATGTTGGCCTCTTGGTGGTGGAAATTAAAAGAAAGTTAAATGTTGGTAATTAAGTATCGAGGTGTATAGGTTCCTCGTTGTGGTAAAGATCTTAGTAAGGGAATGTTTTGAGGTTGAGAGTAGATCGGAGTGAGTGATAGTCGGATCTGCAATAGCCAGCTACCTAGAGAGCGTATTGGTACACCTCAAAAGGACGGCGTTGTCAATATCAAAACCGATCATTAATAATTTTGGGAATTCTTTGGAAGTTGATGTCGAACTTTGGTTTAGGTTCAGAAGTATGTTGAGCTGAAGTGAATTGGCCGGTGTGAAGTTGAGGTTACAAACTACTCTTGAGGTAGTAAGTTTCACCCAAGGTTGGGAGACAACCGTAGTCTTGTAGGTAAAGACTACTTTAGTGAGTTAGGTGTTCTCTTGGACATAAGTGTAATGTGCCAAGGGGACGGCTGTCGTGAGTATCGGCATAAGGATTATGGTAGTGGTTCTAGAATATGGATTAGAGACAATCTATCCTGCGGGCAACGTTTTATTGACATCTAGATTTCGAGGACGAAATCTCTTTAAAGGTTGGGAGGATTGTAACACCCGAATTTTCGCTTATTAACTTTCCGTTCATCTTTAGTCATCTCTGTTAGGTCTGATTTTATAGTAATCATTGTATTTATAGGGCTTGGTCAAATACTGTGTTTAATGCTTATCATTGTTGTATCTGACCAAGGGTATTTAAGTCCCTTTGGTCTTTGTGTCTTGTAAGGAACACACGCACATTAATCTGATTTCTACTTTGCGCTTCCAAGTTTCTCTCTCTCTACTTTCTCTCACTAAGAATCAGTGATCTTGGACTCTCAATTGGTATCAGAGCCAACTGAATCTTGAGAGGATTGAGAGTTTGATTTTCTGTTTCTGTTTTTGTTGATTGAAAATAAAAATTTGATCGATTTTCCTGATTTCTCATCAAATTTGAAAGTGTTTGTGGTCGAATTTGGTTGATTTTGATTTCTTTAGTTGCGTTTTTAATAGTCGATCACATTTGATTCATATTGTTTTGCATAAAAATCAAGTTTAGATCATCAATTTTGAGTTTAAAAGTTTTCTGGAAAAACTCGATTTCTGTACTGTTTCATTCTCGAGTTTGTGATTTAGTGTGTTTTAATCGAAATTGTTTGTTGAAAGGTGTTTTAAAGTTGTTTTCGAAACTCAGAGTATGTTTTTCTTTCATAAATTTCTTGTTTTCGTTTGATCTTGCGAGTTTTATTTGAGTTTCTGCGGTTTGCGTTTGTTCTTAGCACTTTGCGTTTCATTCATGTACTTTGCGCCTCATTCTTACTACTTTGCGCTTCATTCATCATGATTTGTGTTTCTCACATCACCCGCAAAGTCTAAGTTTGCGTTTCTCACATCATCCGCAAAGCTCCACTTTGCGTTTCCTACTACATAACGCAAATCACACTTTGCGTTTCCCACTACACCCGCAAAGTCTGTCTTGTGCATCTGCTTACACCCGCAAAGTCTACGCATGCAAAGCTTTATCTTGCGTTTCACTTAGCAAACGCAAAGTCCAGTTCGCGGTTCCCTCTTGAAACGCAAAACTCAACACCCGCAAACTTCAGTTTGCGTCTCTCTTTTGACCCGCAAAGCTCTTGTTTCCTGACTTAGTTTAAAAAAAAAAGTCCAGAAATTTTTTTTTTTTTTTTGTGTCATCTATATTTTTTAAACTTTGTGTCATAACAAGTGTTTTTCAAATTTACAATTTTTAATATTTTTTTCGAATTTTTTCAATTCAATCTGATTTTTGATTTTCTGATTCATCAGAAATGGATTCTGCCAAATTTGCTCTCCAAGCTAGGTTATACTCCAATGATCTGATGATGCAATTAGGAACAGATACTCGTCCACCAGTCTTAATCAACGAAGATGATTTTACACAGTGGCAAGATAGGTTCATAAATTTCATTGAGCGTCAGACAAATGGAGAAAATATGATGAATTCGTTTACTGAAGGATCATTCATCAAGCCAAAACATGACATTCCTTTGACTGCTGATGAAATCAACCGTGAAAAAGCCGATAGAGAAGCAAAGTCCAATTTGATGCTAGCTCTGCCTAACACGATCTACAATCGAATTGATTGTTTCAAACATAATCCAAATATGATGTGGACTCAATTAGAAAAGATCATGCTTGGGTCATTTGTTGCTACTCAGATTCGCCAGACACGCTTCATGAACAACTTTGAGGAATTTAAGGTGAAGGACAATGAATCTCTGAAGGCTATCTTTGACCGGTTTTGCGCTGTGATTAATGATCATAGAAAGATTAAAGTGGAAAAGACTGCTCTTGAGACGAATCTGAAATTCCTTAATTCTCTTCAGCCAGAGTGGAACAAATCATGTCATAGACTGAGGAACGATGTTCGGATATCTACATTGCAGATTCAGGAACTGTATGAGATTTTGCTGACTGATGAGAGTTTGGTACTGGAAAAGAAGGCCAAACTGGATAAAAAGAACAAGAAAACAGTTGATCCGGTTGCTCTTCTCACGAAGCAACTGAATGAACAAGCGTTGTCTGATAACGCTTACACCGGTTCAACTGATGACGATGGAGAGGCCTTACAGAAAGCTATGATCCTTCTCTCCCAACACTATCAGAAGAAGTTCCAACCAAAGTCGGGTTCCAACTCTTCTCGCTTCACTTCCGGTCCTAAAGTGAAAGTACCCGAGCTAAAGAATGCTGCTTGCTACAACTGCGGAAAGTCGGGTCACATGTCAAAGGAGTGTAGAGCAAAGGTGGTTAGGGATTCGGCATACTACAGAAAGAAAGTGGAATTGGCTGAAAAGGGAGAGAACGGAACTGCTTTATTGGCCGAAGAAGAATTCTGGCTGGATTATTCCGATGATGAAGCTTCAAACGTTGAGATCGCTCAGATGTGCTTAATCGGTGATGATCAGTCAGACGATTCTGATACGGATGAGGATGAGGTATATTCTGAATTTGATTACAATTTTATTACCTCTCAGTTTAATATCATAATTAATGCATTGTATGATTTCCGATCAAAGTTTTTATCTGAAAAGAATTTAAGTTCTGAAAAGTCAGATTTGATTGACAAACTGAAATTTTCTTTGAAAGATGAAAAATCCATTTTAGAAAATACAAAAGACATCTTTCAAAAGAAATTGGAGAATTTGGAAAATTCAAATAAGACTTATCTTGAATCTTTGACAGCTATGACTAATTTAAAAGATGAATTTTCAGATAAAATAAATAAGTTAGAAGAAAAGCTTTATCGAAGAGACCAATCTGAACAAACAATTTATATGAACAAACCGAGGAGTGAAGAGGCTTTAAAACAAAGATGGGATCTTGGTTTTGAAAATCCTCATTGTTTAAACAATGCAATTGAAAAATCCCCAACTTTATATAAATACGATTATCTGACTCTTGCTCATTATGCTCCTCAATTTAAAATTGATTGGATGAATGAGAAGCAAGTGTTAGAAATCGAAAATGAGAAAAGGATAAATAACAAGAAAAGTGAAATTCCTTTTGTTTATACAAGTGAAAATGCAAAATATTTTCCTGAAAAATCAAGAAGAGGAAAAAGAGTTTTAAATGATATATCTCCTATCAAATCTTCAATGTCTGATGATTTTGCTCCTTATGCACCTGATTCTGATAAAGGAAATATTTCTCCAATCATTTATGATTCGAAGAAATATACTCCTCCATTAGTATTAGAAGGAAAAATCATCGATCTTGAAGACAAGATAGAAGATCAAAATATTTTGAAGAAAATTGAATCTGATATTATTCTTTTTTCATGACGTCTAGTCTTGAAGAAAAATTATTTTCTCAAAAATCAGATTTTATTTCTAACCTTTCTTCTGATTCTAAGGAAAACAAAAAGGAAGTTTCAAATTTTAAAAACCTTTCTCAAAATTCTTCAGATTCCAAGGCTAATTCAGATTTATTAGTTGATCAGATTGGTTGCTTAGATAAATTTATTTCTTCTTATTTAAATATTTTGTCTAAAATTCTTGATGATTCTTTTACGCTCAATGATCAATATTATAAATCTAAGCGTAAAAGAAGACGGTCAAAGAAGTCAAAGAAACGAGATACAGTTCTTACTGACAATTCTAATTCTTTCGATTCTATTCATACAGATAGGACTTTGAGCAGTCGATCAAAGATGCAAATCTGGAGAATGAAGCGGACATCTGATGAACATATTTTTGATGAGGATAAATGTGTAGACAAACTTTATAACAGTGATTCATTTTCTAAATGTAATAAAATTTCCAAATACTCTATAAAGCAAATGATTTGAATTTCAAAACATGTCTCATGTTCTTCCTCAGATTATAGTTCTGATGATTATGCTTTCTCTTCTGATAGTTGTGATTATTTTTCTGATGATATTCCTCATGCTTTAAATGTTAAATCTAACAAATATTTCCCCATAAGAACTGCAACTAACAAACATGGGCCCAAATTCAAGTGGGTACCCAAATCTTTATCTGATTCAAAGTTGCAGGCATCACATGTTAAGGGGGAGTAATAGAATGTTGGCTTCTGAGTACTTCAGCTCAGGACCCGTACTTCATAGTCTACGACTTCTAAACAAATCAGTTTAGAACTCGTTCTTCAATGATTTAAGCTTCTGACTAAATGAGATACTGTGAGTACATCAATTTTAATTCCGCTGCATATTTCTCTGATAATGATGTTATTCCAGTTTTTCTCAATGTTTCAAGAATCTGAGCTTGTTTATCTATCTCATGAATTTGTATTACCCAAAATTTTCTTTTAATATGAGACAAATTTATTTTCTTCAATGTAAAAGATGAAATAATTGAATTTTATTTTGTCCAACTAAATATTTATTAAAAGTTTAAATCTTTACAAATTTTATTCTATAAAGTAAAGTTTTACATTTTTTTCTTTCTTTTGAATAAAATATGTGTCTAGGATAAATTTTCAAGTTCTTTTGCTTATATTAAAGTTTTTATATGGTCAAATTTCAAGTCTTACAGAAGTCGATAAGTCAGCAACATGTTTGAAACTTTTATTACTGCTTTAAAGTTGTGTGATTCGGAATTTTTATAGTTTACTTTGCTTAGACTTCATAAATAATCAGAATTAAAGATCGGAATGAAAATATGGGCTAAGCACTTAGATGTTGACCTGAGTGATTGAGATGAATAATAAATTCTTAAAAATACAGAAATCTCTGAGTTTAAAAATTTGTACCTGTGACCTTTCTGGTTTGGGAAAGTAAGTTCCGTGGGATGCTCGACATCTGGTCCCCTAAGGTCATTTGGTCTGGGAGTGATCGAACAGAAATCCTTCTATAGAATCAGATCGAAAGTCATGTTTTACTGGTATGAATGGGTTTAGAATATGTCGATGTAGCCTTTCTGATCTGGGAGAGTAAGTTCCAAGGGGTGCTTGACACCTAGTCCCCTAAGGCCAACTGGTCTGGGAGTGGCTGACGCAAATCCTGCAATAGGGCCAGATAGAAAGTTACGTTTACGGCATGTTCTTTACTTAATTAACTTTCTGATTAAAAAGATGCCAAAGTGCACGTGCTTAAAAGATGCCAAAGAGCACACTCATGTTAAGATGCCAATGTGCACACTGCTAAAAAGATGCCAATGAGCACACATCTCATGATACTTGGTGATATGTTTGAGTAGTGATAAACCTGTAAATTTGTGAAAGTCTTAATTTTTGATGACGTAGTGTCAGTACATGCAAAATTTTCTATAATAATTTTAGAAATGCATTTTTCTTGAAGCTAATCGAAGATTCGCATGTGAGCACACTGAATAGACTGCTGGAAGTTTTTGAAACTGAACATGTCTTAACTTGATATGCAATGAAACTTGTTCTTGTATCCTACAACATATGTTTGATTTCAAATGATTGATAAAATTGTAATATTTTACTCTGTAGAATTTAATTTGTTTAGTGTTTAAAATTTTATATGTTTAGTTGTTTCAAAATTTACATTCACTATATTTTTTCTTTCTACATTAATATTTGATCATTGTGTTCTCATAATTATATTTTAATGGGTTTATGCATTATTCAAGGGGGAGTGAACAAAAAGAATATTTTTTTTAAAGATTATATCTGTTTTTGAGGGGGAGTATCTGATTTTCTTTATATGAATGCTAACTTGAATTGTCACATCTAGTGCATTTGTGTAGGGGGAGTCAAAGAGCTTAAAAAGGTAAATCTTGTCTAAGTCAGCTTTGCGCTTCCAGCATGACCCGCAAACTTTGTTTTGTGCGTCCAACATGAAGCACAAACCTCCTCTGTTTTTCTCTGTTTCTTTGATTTTGCAGATCTTAAGTTGTCTCGTCTCCAACATTTGCATGACCAAGTTGATCAAGATCATCAAGGTCATGAGGGGGAGAAGTCAAGGAGAAGTTAAAGAGACAAAGAGATCAAATGTTTATCTGTTGATCAAGATTCGCTCAATGATTCTATTCTCTCAGCTACAACTAATTCTTTTGACGTTCCTGCTCCGAACACCACAGTTCATTCAAGATTTTCAAAAGAGGTGTATCGTCTAGAGCTCAAGATAGTAAAGACAACTTAATCTGAAATATGCTGAGAATAAATTTTTCTTAAAAAGTCAGAAAGCTTCATAAAGTCGCTTTGTTGGTCCGTGCTGTTATAGAAGACAATTTTTGAAGACCAAAGCGCCAATGATTACTAAGGGGGAGATTGTTAGGTCTGATTTTATAGTAATCATTGTATTTATAGGGCTTGGTCAAATACTGTGTTTAGTGCTTATCAATGTTGTATCTGACCAAGGGTATTTAAGTCCCTTTGGTCTTTGTGTCTTGTAAGGAACACACGCACATTAATCTGATTTCTACTTTCCGCTTCCAAGTTTCTCTCTCTACTTTCTCTCACTAAGAATCAGTGATCTTGGAACTCACAATCTCTTCATCTTTCGTTTATCTTTTTGGGAGAAATAAGTTGTACTTTCGAACCTTAAATCGACCCATGCGACAATCTTGAGTTTTGACCTTTTTTCGGGCTCAGTACGTGTGGCGCGAGAGTGACTCGGAATAGTGACATGTGTCACTATCGCGTGGCACAATCGCTGGGAGAGTACCACCTACGGTACAATCTCCGCGAGAGTGCCCTCGCGATAGTGACAATGTCACTATCGTGTGGCAAGGTCGCCCGCGACCTTAGGGCTCTTAAATGCCCGAATTCTCAACCTTATTCTCATTTTCTCACTTCTTCCTCTTCACCTTTCTCTTCCAAAAACGTTTCCCCACTCTCCATTACAAACCCTAACTTACTTTGTGGTCATTTCTTTGGATTCGAAAGTGTTTCTTCATCACCAAAGTTGTGACTTCAACTTCAAGAGCTAAATCAAGTGTTCTTCCTTACCTCTTAAGATTTCTAGGTTTTGGGGTTTTTCTCAAAACCCAAGTGGTGAGTTATTCTCCTCTCTTCTAAATATTTTCTATTAGTTATAAATGTTTCTTTAGCGACTCTCTAGTGTTTGTATTCCTTAAATTGTGGGTTTGATGATTTTGGAGAAATTAGGTCAAATAAGGGTTTTGCCCAAAATGGAGATTTTGATGTAATATGTTTTGGGGACTATTCTAGATGGTTGAATAAGTATATTCATGATTGGAAATTTATGATGATAGGTTTTTGGAAGGTTTTGCTTATGGATTCGGATTTCTTCAAGGAAACTCAAGTTGGGGCAAAACCTATATTTAGCCTAAATCTAGCAAGGTGAGTTCAAGTTGATTTGTGAAAACGGTGTACATGCCAAAATGTTTATTTTAAAGTGTTTGGATGTCTAATTCTTGTGCACGAGTGTTAGTCATCACGAGTTATCAAATAAGGAGTTGAGACTCCTATCTTGAATGCTAGTGAGTAGACACTAAAGGTCGAACGAGAACCTTGAGGTTGGAACTCTACTATAGAGTGAATGGGCACTAGGATCGGGTATCCTTGAGGTGACGCCCGCTACGTGGTGTGCACTAAAGGTACCGTATCCTTGAGGTGACGCCCGCTAAGGGGTGTGCACTAAAGGTGTTGGGGACTTGAGGTGACGCTCGAGTAGCGTGCACTAAAGTCAATGATTTGAGGTGCAGTTCGAGAACATTGACAAGTGGCTTAACTTTGTGTGCTCGTCACTTTCGATGGAATTCGGGTATCCCCCGTCACCGAAAGGTGTTATTTTTGGGTATTGAGTTTTATTATCCAAGTTTTCTGTGGCGTTTTGTATAATTGGGTTTTATCCTTGATTTATGGGTTGAGTATTATGCCCCACCCGTGTTTTGGGTGTTTCGGGATATAAAGTTTTAATCGTATTTTCATAAATGGAGGGTTCAATTTCTATTCATGTTTTGAGTGAGTTTTGGGTTAAATCTAATTTATGAATGGGCGGTTTATATTAGTATCTTCATACTTGAAGTAGTTTGGGATGGAAAACGTAAATTGGTGTTCTTTGTCTAAAATGCATATTATTGGAAAATCAGTCGTTTTCATATGTAAGACAAATCAAATTGAAATATTATGATTTAGGTGATGTGTTATTAATTATTGTTGATATCAAAAAGGTTGGTATCAAATGAGTGAGGTCGCCTGTAGTATAATTGTTAACAACCCCTAGAAGGAGATTAGGCCGCCCAAAAGGGTAGAACTTCATAACTTCGGAATGGGAGAATGAATGATTAAGGGTAAACCCTGAGTTTCTTGTGAGTCCACTTGTTGGTGAAGATGTGCTGATCTAGGCAGAAAAAAAAAAGGATTGGGTTAGGATTTCGAAAGTTTCTTGTTTTTGTAAAGGAGCTTATGACTCTCCACTCAGCGATGGAGTGGTAAGGAGATCGGAAGATTGGGGTGCATGACTCTGAAGTTGTGAGGGTTTTGAGTCATGTGTGCTTAAAAATGTTTTCAAGTTTTGTGTCTTTTGAATGTTCAATATGAGAAATAACTTTTAACTATCAGGATGTCATGCATAAAAGCTATGTACTCAGTAGGTCATGTAG
The DNA here is from genome assembly GCA_954870635.1 of Arctium minus. Taxonomy (NCBI): domain Eukaryota; kingdom Viridiplantae; phylum Streptophyta; class Magnoliopsida; order Asterales; family Asteraceae; genus Arctium; species Arctium minus. Next base: position 13,982,894 of record OX941081.1, read on the forward strand.
GTTAATGGGTAACTTGTGCTTCCGGTATTAATTAAGGAAAGAGGGAATATTGGTAACGATGGGAAAAGGGGATTTTGGCATTAATGGTATTATGGTGGGTTGAGCCTTGCCCAGAACTTCAACATGTTATTATTAGTGTATTGTCGTACTTGAAGTGCAGTTAAAAAGGGGTTGAACCTGAGTTATCGGGATGGTTCCATCAGTTAGACCTCGTTCCAAGTAAACTGTGAACCTCTTTCAAGTGGGGACGACGAAGTGTTAAACTGAACGTGATTCGTTAGGCAAAGTAAGTTCTTTTAGAAGTTCTGTCGGCAAGGGACATTATGGAAGCATCATCTCGTCGTTTTTCTTTATTGTTCAAAGTTAGCAACTGTTTAAGATGTGGCCGGAAGGCTGGAAATTTAAGAATTCACCATGGGGTACATAGACATGGTGGGACATTCCGAGAAGGTGTATAAGTGTCAGATGTGGGGTAACCGCGTGGAAACGTTATGGTAATGGAATATGATTAATTTGAGGGGTGTTGTATCTATGAGGTTTTAATGGTTCGTAACGGGATAATGTCTTTTGTACCATCACATTGAATGCATGGATTATATCGGGAAATTGGGAGACGTGATCCATTTGGATTGAAGATGAGATGAAACTGGCAGATGGATTGGGTCTTACATACGAGTAGTATATGAAGGCAAGTTTGGTTGTGTATACGGATGACGTTGACGACCTGGTCTCGCCTTCCAAGTGAATTCAAGTGTAACTGTGTTATGTCAGTGAGAAGAAGGGGTGCTTAGGCTATATAAAAGGATCGCGAAGGGAGTGTTAATGGTATGATCAAGTGGGTGTTATTTAATGTCAGATTAGACGTGTAAGTCCGTGATGTAATTGGATTATCGTTATGATGGATGATGAATTTGGTTCGTAATGTGGGGCTAGGGAGTAAATCTTGGTTTCACAATTTTGAAAAGAGATTCAAACGGGACAAGTATGCTTGATTTAGGTGATGTGTTATTAATAATTGTTGATATCAAAAAGGTTGGTTTTAAATGGGTGAGGTCACCTATAGTATAATTGTTAACAACCCCTAGAAGGAGAATCTTTCAAAACGAGATTAGGCCGCCCAAAAGGGTAGAACTTCATAAGTTCGGAATGGGAGAATGAATGATTAAGGGTAAACCCTGAGTTTCTTGTGAGTCCACTTGTTGGTGAAGATGTGCTGATCTAGGCAGAAAAAAAAAGGATGGGTTAGGATTTCGAAAGTTTCTTGTTTTTGTAAAGGAGCTTATGACTCTCCACTCAGCGATGGAGTGGTATGGAGGTCGGAATATGTGCACGGGATTGAATTGAATTATTGGAGGAATCTAATGGGAAGATAATGTGATTGGTTGATCGACCGGTAGGGGTCAAATACTGAGATCGTATGACTTGCAAACCAGTACTCAAGGCGAGATAATTTGGCAGGGTAATCAAGCAGGTAGATTGTCGACACCTGTACATTAAGTTGTTGCTAGAATGAGGAAGTGATCGTTAGTCAAGCGGGGTACCAATGATAACTGCGTGCGTGGGTGCATTGGTTGACCTAGACTGAGTAAATAGCCTTCAGTTGCAAGTCGAGTTTCATGCATCGCTTTTATAATAGTAGTACAAGAAATTTTCTTTTCATGATTAAAAATAGATGACTACGTAATGAAGTTCATGTTTCGGAAAATAATTTGATGGTTCCAAGTGTGTGTTTATTGGAGAAAGACAAAACTAATTTCGTTGTTAAAAAAAATTACTAAGGGATTTGCAAATTGTATCACCTCTTTCATTTTGAGATATACTTCGTTACGTAGACCATAAAAACACTTGGCGACAAGTCTTTAAAACCAAAATGAGCTTTGACACGTTGATATTTAAAAACGAGTGTGGGAGATGACTATTTTAAATTCGTGTAAGCGGTTTTGTTCAGAATTTTTCTAGTTGTATAGAGAAGATTTGTTTCTATATCACGATTGTCACGATATTGTTTTACTTGGTCAAGGTGGTATTTTAGCGAAAGTTGCATGCAAATTATGCTCGAGATCGGGGTGCATGACTCTGAAGTTGTGAGGGTTTTGAGTCATGTGTGCTTAAAAATGTTTTCAAGTTTTGTGTCTTTTGAATGTTCAATATGAGAAATAACTTTTAACTATCAGGATGTCATGCATAAAATCTATGTACTCAGTAGGTCATGTAGGTTAATGGGTAACTTGTGCTTCCGGTATTAATTAAGGAAAGAGGGAATATTGGTAACGATGGGAAAAGGGGATTTTGGCATTAATGGTATTATGGTGGGTTGAGCCTTGACCAGAACTTCAACATGTTATTATTAGTGTATTGTCGTACTTAAAGTGCAGTTAAAAAGGGGTTGAACCTGAGTTATCGGGATTGTTCCATCAGTTAGACCTCGTTCCAAGTAAACTGTGAACCTCTTTCAAGTGGGGACGACGAAGTGTTAAACTGGACGTGATTCGTTAGGCAATGTAAGTTCTTTTAGAAGTTCTTTCGACAAGGGACATTATGGAAGCATCATCTCGTCGTTTTTCTTTATTGTTCAAAGTTAGCAACTGTTTAAGATGTGGCCGGAGGGCTGGAAATTTAAGAATTCACCATGGGGTACATAGACATGGTGGGACATTCCGAGAAGGTGTATAAGTGTCAGATGTGGGGTAACCGCGTGGAAACGTTATGGTAATGGAATATGATTAATTTGAGGGGTGTTGTATCTATGAGGTTTTAATGGTTCGTAACGGGATAATGTCTTTTGTACCATCACATTGAATGCATGGATTATATCGGGAAATTGGGAGACGTGATCCATTTGGATTGAAGATGAGATGAAACTGGCAGATGGATTGGGTCTTACATACGAGTAGTATATGAAGGCAAGTTTGGTTGTGTATACGGATGACGTTGACGACCTGGTCTCGCCTTCCAAGTGAATTCAAGTGTAACTGTGTTATGTCAGTGAGAAGAAGGGGTGCTTAGGCTATATAAAAGGATCGCGAAGGGAGTGTTAATGGTATGATCAAGTGGGTGTTATTTAATGTCAGATTAGACGTGTAAGTCCGTGATGTAATTGGATTATCGTTATGATGGATGATGAATTTGGTTCGTAATGTGGGGCTAGGGAGTAAATCTTGGTTTCACAATTTTGAAAAGAGATTCAAACGGGACAAGTATGCTTGATTTAGGTGATGTGTTATTAATAATTGTTGATATCAAAAAGGTTGGTTTTAAATGGGTGAGGTCACCTATAGTATAATTGTTAACAACCCCTAGAAGGAGAATCTTTCAAAACGAGATTAGGCCGCCCAAAAGGGTAGAACTTCATAAGTTCGGAATGGGAGAATGAATGATTAAGGGTAAACCCTGAGTTTCTTGTGAGTCCACTTGTTGGTGAAGATGTGCTGATCTAGGCAGAAAAAAAAAGGATGGGTTAGGATTTCGAAAGTTTCTTGTTTTTGTAAAGGAGCTTATGACTCTCCACTCAGCGATGGAGTGGTATGGAGGTCGGAATATGTGCACGGGATTGAATTGAATTATTGGAGGAATCTAATGGGAAGATAATGTGATTGGTTGATCGACCGGTAGGGGTCAAATACTGAGATCGTATGACTTGCAAACCAGTACTCAAGGCGAGATAATTTGGCAGGGTAATCAAGCAGGTAGATTGTGGACACCTGTACATTAAGTTGTTGCTAGAATGAGGAAGTGATCGTTAGTCAAGCGGGGTACCAATGATAACTGCGTGCGTGGGTGCATTGGTTGACCTAGACTGAGTAAATAGCCTTCAGTTGCAAGTCGAGTTTCATGCATCGCTTTTATAATAGTAGTACAAGAAATTTTCTTTTCATGATTAAAAATAGATGACTACGTAATGAAGTTCATGTTTCGGAAAATAATTTGATGGTTCCAAGTGTGTGTTTATTGGAGAAAGACAAAACTAATTTCGTTGTTAAAAAAAATTACTAAGGGATTTGCAAATTGTATCACCTCTTTCATTTTGAGATATACTTCGTTACGTAGACCATAAAAACACTTGGCGACAAGTCTTTAAAACCAAAATGAGCTTTGACACGTTGATATTTAAAAACGAGTGTGGGAGATGACTATTTTAAATTCGTGTAAGCGGTTTTGTTCAGAATTTTTCTAGTTGTATAGAGAAGATTTGTTTCTATATCACGATTGTCACGATATTGTTTTACTTGGTCAAGGTGGTATTTTAGCGAAAGTTGCATGCAAATTATGCTCGAGATCGGGGTGCATGACTCTGAAGTTGTGAGGGTTTTGAGTCATGTGTGCTTAAAAATGTTTTCAAGTTTTGTGTCTTTTGAATGTTCAATATGAGAAATAACTTTTAACTATCAGGATGTCATGCATAAAATCTATGTACTCAGTAGGTCATGTAGGTTAATGGGTAACTTGTGCTTCCGGTATTAATTAAGGAAAGAGGGAATATTGGTAACGATGGGAAAAGGGGATTTTGGCATTAATGGTATTATGGTGGGTTGAGCCTTGACCAGAACTTCAACATGTTATTATTAGTGTATTGTCGTACTTAAAGTGCAGTTAAAAAGGGGTTGAACCTGAGTTATCGGGATTGTTCCATCAGTTAGACCTCGTTCCAAGTAAACTGTGAACCTCTTTCAAGTGGGGACGACGAAGTGTTAAACTGGACGTGATTCGTTAGGCAATGTAAGTTCTTTTAGAAGTTCTTTCGACAAGGGACATTATGGAAGCATCATCTCGTCGTTTTTCTTTATTGTTCAAAGTTAGCAACTGTTTAAGATGTGGCCGGAGGGCTGGAAATTTAAGAATTCACCATGGGGTACATAGACATGGTGGGACATTCCGAGAAGGTGTATAAGTGTCAGACGTGGGGTAACCGCGTGGAAACGTTATGGTAATGGAATATGATTAATTTGAGGGGTGTTGTATCTATGAGGTTTTAACGGTTCCTAACGGGATGAAGTCTTTTGTACCATCACATTGAATGCATGGATTATATCGGGAAATTGGGAGACGTGATCCATTTGGATTGAAGATGAGATGAAACTGGCAGATGGATTGGGTCTTACATACGAGTAGTATATGAAGGCAAGTTTGGTTGTGTATACAGATGACGTTGACGACCTGGTCTCGCCTTCCAAGTGAATTCAAGTGTAACTGTGTTATGTCAGTGAGAAGAAGGGGTGCTTAGGCTATATAAAAGGATCGCGAAGGGAGTGTTAATGGTATGATCAAGTGGGTGTTATTTAATGTCAGATTAGACGTGTAATCCCGTGATGTAATTGGATTATCGTTATGATGGATGATGAATTTGGTTCGTAATGTGGGGCTAGGGAGTAAATCTTGGTTTCGCAATTTTGAAAAGAGATTCAAACGGGACAAGTATGCTTGATTTTGGTGATGTGTTATTAATGATTGTTGATATCAAAAAGGTTGGTATCAAATGGGTGAGGTCGCCTGTAGTATAATTGTTAACAACCCCTAGAACGAGAATCTTTCAAAACGAGATTAGGCCCCCCAAAAGGGTAGAACTTCATAAGTTCGGAATGGGAGAATGAATGATTAAGGGTAAACCCTGAGTTTCTTGTGAGTCCACTTGTTGGTGAAGATGTGCTGATATAGGCAGAAAAAAAAAGGATTGGGTTAGGATTTCGAAAGTTTCTTGTTTTTGTAAAGGAGCTTATGACTCTCCACTCAGCGATGGAGTGGTAAGGAGATCGGAAGATGTGCTCGGGATTGAATTGAATTATTGGAGGAATCTAATGGGAAGATAATGTGATTGGTTGATCGACCGGTAGGGGTCAAATACTGAGATCGTATGACTTGTAAACCAGTACTCAAGGCGAGATAATTTGGCAGGGTAATCAAGCAGGTAGATTGTGGACACCAGTACATTAAGCTGTTGCTAGAATGAGGAAGTGATCGTTAGTCAAGCGGGGTACCAATGATAACTGCGTGCGTGGGTGCATTGGTTGACCTAGACTGAGTAAATAGCCTTCAGTTGCAAGTCGAGTTTCATGCATCGCTTTTATAATAGTAGTACAAGAAATTTTCTTTTCATGATTAAAAATAGACGACTACGTAATGAATTTCATGTTTCGGAAAATAATTTGATGGGTGCAAGTGTGTGTTTATTGGAGAAAGACAAACCTAATTTCGTTGTTAAAAAAATTACTAAGGGATTTGCAAATTGTATCACCTCTTTCATTTTGAGATAAACTTCGTTACGTAGACCATAAAAACACTTGACGACAAGTCTTTAAAACCAAAATGAGCTTTGACACGTTGATATTTAAAAACGAGTGTGGGAGATGACTATTTTAAATTCGTGTAAGCGGTTTTGTTCAGAATTTTTCTAGTTGTATAGAGAAGATTTGTTTCTATATCACTATTGTCACGATATTGTTTTACTTGGTTAAGGTGGTATTTTATCGAAAGTTGCATGCAAATTATGCTCGAGATCGGGGTGCATGACTCTGAAGTTGTGAGGGTTTTGAGTCATGTGTGCTTAAAAATGTTTTCAAGTTTTGTGTCTTTTGAATGTTCAATATGAGAAATAACTTTTAACTATCAGGATGTCATGCATAAAAGCTATGTACTCAGTAGGTCATGTAGGTTAATGGGTAACTTGTGCTTCCGGTATTAATTAAGGAAAGAGGGAATATTGGTAACGATGGGAAAAGGGGATTTTGGCATTAATGGTATTATGGTGGGTTGAGCCTTGCCCAAAACTTCAACATGTTATTATTAGTGTATTGTCGTACTTGAAGTGCAGTTAAAAAGGGGTTGAACCTGAGTTATCGGGATGGTTCCATCAGTTAGACCACGTTCCAAGTAAACTGTGAACCTCTTTCAAGTGGGGACGACGAAGTGTTAAACTGAACGTGATTCGTTAGGCAAAGTAAGTTCTTTTAGAAGTTCTGTCGGCAAGGGACATTATGGAAGCATCATCTCGTCATTTTTCTTTATTGTTCAAAGTTAGCAACTGTTTAAGATGTGGACGGAGGGCTGGAAATTTAAGAATTCACCATGGGGTACATAGACATGGTGGGACATTCCGAGAAGGTGTATAAGTGTCAGACGTGGGGTAACCATGTGGAAACGTTATGGTAATGGAATATGATTAATTTGAGGGGTGTTGTATCTATGAGGTTTTAACGGTTCGTAACGGGATGAAGTCTTTTGTACCATCACAGTGAATGCATGGATTATATCGGGAAATTGGGAGACGTGATCCATTTGGATTGAAGATGAGATGAAACTGGCAGATGGATTGGGTCTTACATACGAGTAGTATATGAAGGCAAGTTTGGTTGTGTATACGGATGACGTTGACGACCTGGTCTCGCCTTCCAAGTGAATTCAAGTGTAACTGTGTTATGTCAGTGAGAAGAAGGGGTGCTTAGGCTATATAAAAGGATCGCGAAGGGAGTGTTAATGGTATGATCAAGTGGGTGTTATTTAATGTCAGATTAGACGTGTAAGTCCGTGATGTAATTGGATTATCGTTATGATGGCTGATGAATTTGGTTCGTAATGTGGGGCTAGGGAGTAAATCTTGGTTTCACAATTTTGAAAAGAGATTCAAACGGGACAAGTATGCTTGATTTAGGTGATGTGTTATTAATGATTGTTGATATCAAAAAGGTTGGTATCAAATGGCGATCGCCTAGAAGAAGAACTAGTATTCTTCTTGCTTGCGGTGGACTTCGGGTGGGTTCATCTGATTCTAACGGAACCCTAATGGGAATGTTATGAGGATTGGTTGTAGTGTCTTGTTGTGGATTGAGGTTCGACCAAGAATGTGAAGTATTCCTGGAGATAAGTAGATTTCGGTCGTCAGATTGAATCCGTTTGTTGAGAAAATGAGGCTAGTATGTGACCACAAGGGAGTAAGTTGAAACTGGGAGTTTTCTCGGTGAAACAGAAGAATGTGGAGTATAGCTAAGAGAGTCATATTTGTGAGCATATAAACGTCATGCGAGAATATGAGAAAGCTTATGGTTATGGGTTATAGATGGGTTCAGTGGTATTCAGTTATGTGTATGGGACGAACTAAACGATTCGGTAAATGAATATGTGGAAAGTATACGTTCTTAAGTATATAAGCAAATGTGCAAAGGAATAGGTGGAAATGATGTTTCGGTCGAGATGTGCATAGTATGGATAAATTGATTATCATCTAAGTATTGTGCTTAATATTGTGTAAATTGGGATATTAGACGGGGTTGTGTCGCTTTACGTTGTAGAGAAATGGACACTGAAGGGGTTATAAAATTTATGGGATTTGATAGATTCAGTAGTGTTCTGCTTTGTGCTTTTGGGTTTGACTCAGCTTGATAGGGGAATAAATTGGCAATTGGTCGAAGGATGGTGTGTGGTTAAATATAAATGTTGTGGATATCCAAAGGACTAAGTGTGGATGATGTTCTGGTTAATGTATGCTTTGTGTGGTGGAATCGTGTAACATCAAAGGATTAGTGATCGGCGTTGTGTAATTAATGTTGGGTGCAAATCATAAATGACGTTACCAAGAGTTGTATTGTTGAATAAAAAGGAATTTTTACCTATGGCCTTGAAGTTGAGATTTACGGGAAACTCCGCGTCAATTGGCGTTTATACGAAGTTACCTTGTTGTTCGAAAAAAATGGAAAGCGGCTAGTGACCGACCGAAGAGTTATGCAGGAGAGCGTAGAAAAGACCTAGAATTTTTCGGTGAGCGATAGGGTGATGTTGAAAATATCTCCCTGAAAGGGAGCGGTTCATCTTGGTAAGAGAGGAAAGCTAAGCCCACACTACAGTGAACATTTCGAGATTATTGAACGTGTTGGGGAGGTAGCATACAAGTTGGAACTACCCGAGGAGCTGAAGGGTATCCACATCACATTTCACGTCTCTATTTTGAGGGAGTGTCTAACGAAGGATGGCCTGACAGTGCCTTTACAAGACGTACGAGTGGTTGAGAAAATAAATTTCGTCGAGTGACGATTATGGATCGCAAAACAAAATGCCTGAAATCGAAAGATAGTAGTTTGGTGAAGGTTCAGTCGAAGTTTCATAACGGGCGGGAAGCTACGTAGGTGTTGGAATCGGAAATGAAGTCTAAACACCCTCACCTTTTCGACAAGAAATTTCGGGGACGAAATTGTCTAAAGGGGGGGAGTGTTGTAACACCCGTTACCTAAATGCCTTTCTAGGATAAGTTTAGAGATGTTAAATAATTAAAATAAGGAAGCTTAAGGGCCATTGTTGTAATTTTGGGTTTAAAGACCTAAAACCCTAGTTTGGCCTATATTTTTTTTAATCTGATTTGGGTATTCTTTGTGGGTGCAACGCCAGAAATAGAAGGAGAAGAAATCACTTTTAGAACCTTGAAACTTTGGAGTTTTGGCTTGGGAGCTTTGGCTAACTAGTGGTTGGAAATTTCGTCTCTCTCAAGGTAAATCATCTAACTCTCTTTGAAGTTGCTAAAATTTGGGACTTGGTAGAAAAACCCTTATCTGATGGAACAGTTCTCGGCTTTGGTTTTAATTTATGTATCTAAATCAGGTTGGGGTTTTTGATTGAGTTTTATTAGCCATTTTGGTTTATCGGTTGGAAATCTTTCTTTGAATGGATTGCTCTATTAGACCTTAATCCAAGAAGATTGTATAATCTGAAATGATTTGGGGTTCGTATTAATTTTGGGTTGGGAAAACTATAAAATCTGGAAAGGATGTTATTGTGATTGGTTCCTATTATGTCAAAAATTGTTCCTAGAATAATCGATCTGATGTTTGAGCTTGAGGGAAATCGAGTGAAGGGGTGGCCTTTGAGCTGCCGCAGGGTCGACAAGGGCGCTGCATCTCAAGCCCGCGTCCCTTGCCCACGCTGAACCGCGACCAGACCTATGTACCTTTTAGGAACCAGGTGTCGTTGAGTAGAAAATCGACCAGACCTGGGTGTGTCCTGCACCGAGACCCGCATGCCTACGGGTGGAATTATGCGAAGCCCACGTCTCTTGGAGCCGGGCGTGAGGGTGTCCTTTGAGCCGAAGACACCTCTAGCTAATTAGGTTCATTTTAATTTTGGGATCTAGATAAAATAAGGGGTGAATTCATATAAGTTAATTGGAAAATTAGCAGTAAATTGATTCTCGATTCTATCAAATTTGTAGGGGGTCGACCTTCAGGGAATTAATTCCGTGAGTATGTGCCGAGTTCCCAACTTACCTGGTGAGTTCCCTCGTTACTCAACTCTTTGAAGACTGCAAATGGCCTATACGTTAACGGTTAAATTATTTTCTTGTTGTCTGTTATATGATTTTGAACTTAGTGAAATAGTTGTTTAACTATTGAGATCTTATATATGTGACTTATTCATGTGCTTTTATCGATTGTGGAAATGTGGTTTACGAACGGAACGCCATGGCTTACCGTATACCATCGGGGATGGTTTGACCGCGTGTATGGAATTCGTTTCCTTACACGAGGTAACGACATCGACTTAGGGGCCGATTGGGGATCTACTAGGGGCCCCGGAGACGGACGATTCGATACCTTGTAAAATGGGTACACTCATGAGGAAAAGTTATTAAATAAATTATTATTTTGATTAATTGTAACTGTCTGACTTTCAGGAATTCACTAGACCCTTCAGGTCTAACTCTCGCTTTCAAACTTTTCTTAAAAACTCATTTTCAGATAAGAACCTGCTTGGCGGCACGCCCAAGGGTAAAGAGAAGTGTGGAGGGCTAGAGAAGTGGATAATGATGCCTTAATGCGGTCTAGTTACTTATAGACTCTCGGTTGTGCAAGTTTACAAGTTTATAACTGGAACCTTGTTCTTATCATTATTTTCGTGTAGTACTCGACCCGTTTTGGGATTTGAAGTGATAATATTTTATTTATTTTGGGTTGTTACATCTTCAGGGGTATCTTCCATCACTACTCATGTGCACATGTACTAGAAGATGTCTCCCTCCAAAATCCATCTTCAGAAAGTCTTCCAAAGATTGAGTCGATCATGCCAATATCCAGTGTTCATGTGCAGCAATAATCAAATCAACATTGTTTTCACCTATTTCATAGAATATTAACACTTCCTACATCCTACCTCTAATCAAACTAAAAGTATAAAATAAGACTAAAAGACTCAATATAGGATTGAGAAAGATGTAAACTGAAGTAAAATAAAGTCTTAAGTGGGTGCCAAATTGTATGTTTTTACACACTTATCACAACTCCAGTCCTGCCCTCTTGTCCTGTCCAGTCTGGTGTAGTTCTGTTATGTCTAGTCTAGTCCAGTTAATCAATAATTTAACAATCATATTAAATCCATAGTATAGAAATTAGGCATCGAGTTGGGTTGAGTTCAAATTACCCTAACCCAATTCCAACCCAATAGATGTGGTTTGGCCTAATTTTGTATCAATATGTCGGTTTACCTCAGTTTGAGTTTTTTTTGGTTTTTTCGGCTTGGGTTTAGTTGGGTTGGTCGGAATTTTAAGCACCCTTACTTTAAAACATAGTTCCTCCTCTTTTCCATCTGGTATAGTTGGGGACTAGGGGATTTTATACTAAATTATATTATCATAATATTTTAATTTTATCACTACTATTATCATTACATATAAATAAAACTGTAGGTGGTCTTCGGGTTATTGACTTTGGTCGCGGTTTGTGTAGGCAGTTCGTGTAGGCGAATCGGCACGCTTTGTGTCGTTTGGGGTGTCTGTTGTATTGCTTTTTGCGGATATATTGACCTGCGTTTGCTGCTCACAAACATGGTCTGCTGCTCTATGTCCAGTTTGGTTAGGCTCGGGGTGTTACAAATGCTATCGATTTATTTGTTTCGAACAATGTACTATTTTGTGGTAATAATATTGGTTTTGCTTGCTGTTCAAAAAAAAATAAAACTGAAACACTTTAACTAATTACAATGTATACTTTTAAGTTCATTTTTCGGTTTCATGAAATGAGAATTTATATATTTGATACATAATCAAATTAATAATGATATCAAACAATGTGCAAATTCATATACACAATAAAAAAAATGCCTTTATTTCTTGAGATTTTGAATCTTCTCTTTTAAAGGCCTTATGTTTTGCAATTTGATACGTATATCAAGAAATGAGTCATGAAAATGCAGTCTAGATTTGAGAACGATGTGATATTAATTCCTTTGAATATATGTCTTTGAATCTTCATTTCCTGCCATTTATTCGATGCGTAGATAAACAAAAATAAAAGAAGATAAATGGTAAAATGCTTTTTAGTTCAACTTGAAAATGTTTTTGTGGTAGCTTTAAAAGTAGAAAATGACTTCCATATTTTGATTTTAATTATTTTTGGTAAAAAAAAGGTGGTGGAATAAATGGAAAAGTCCAAAAAAGGCCTATAGACATTTATGGTAACTATTATTGCAAACAAGATAAAAAGGAAAAAGAACCACTCATTGTCCTTGTGTCCTTTTAAGGTATTATTCCAACTCTCAATAATTTCATACATACTTAAATGTATTTAATTTGATCTTTTTTGTTTTTAAATATTCCCTCCATCTCAAAATAAGTGTTTATAATTGAAATGACATAGTTTTTAGACATGCATAATTATTACACTTTTTGTTAATCAAATGACATCGTTACTCTTATTTAAATTATCTCTCTTCACAACTCTTAAATATTTGTGAATTAATTAAAAGTAAATTTGAGAATTTAGTCATCTTGTTTTGAAAGTCAACACTTATTTTGGGACGGGAGGCCGTATTTAATATGTTATTAATTTCTTATAATATAAAAATGATATTTTTTTGTAACTATTCTTGAATTGAATAAAAAAGTTAGTAACTTAGTATAAAGATATGGTTTACAACTTCTTTTACCAAAATTACTAGAAAGGTGTATTGATCGATGTCACTTTATATGTATTTCACATAAAAGATGGAGTTTCAAAAACGTTGTACTTGTTACAAACCAATTCTGAGCTATTTATTTTGAAATTTAAAAGCGGTCAATGAATTAGTTAAAGATGAGGTTGTTAGTTTTGTATGTAACTTAACTGATTCCACGAATCCCAAAGTTAACAGTCAAATTAAATAAGCATTTCAGTGACCCATAGAGGCTAAAACTAGTGACCATTTAAAGCAAATTCAAGGTTTTATTGATTGAGCTACTCATAAAGTTAAAATTTTGAACGTTATTGTCATCAATCCCACAAGGCTACAATAAAAGAAAAAAAATTATGAGCAAGAATAAATAACTTGTGAAGGAAAATAAAAGCAAAATGATTGTGTTTTTATTAATAAGAAAACACGACAGAAAGGAAATTCAAATGCTTGTGGGTTTCTCGGGTTTTAACAAATCTTGAAAATAATTTCATCGTCTTCTTCAGGTATTTCTCAAAAGGCATTGTTTTCATGGATAATAACGTAAAGCGTTTTTCCTTTTTGATGGATTTTATCAATTCTTCATATCTTTTGTTTAAACACATAAAGGCAAGAACAAGAAAACATGTAAATATATAGAAAAAAAAATCTTTTGTTACGTTATAGAAACCATTGTTGGTGTTTTCTTTGCATTTAATGTAGGATAGTCTTTGTTATTTTACGATGAAAACTCTATTAAGCTATAGTTAATAATCTAAATTTATTTTGTAGTGAGTTGAAGGTATTAAACAATCTAACTGGTTGGGGGTTATATCAATCTTTTTAATCATTTTTTTTTCTTATTCAGGTATACATGATGTTAAACTAGGCCATAAACTTAATCGGCTAAAAATCAAATACCAACAAAATCCAAACAAATTACATGATTATTGAAAAACAACGGAAGAACAATAATTATGATTTTGAAAAAAGTTTTCCTTTCAGGTAACGAATCTACTTTTTGGACCTTCTATTTCATCTATAGAATTTAAATAAACACAATTATAAGTCATATTTGACGTGATAATTTTTTTTTACCACGACCGTCCTTTGAGGTTCATGTTTTTAATTCATAGAATAGTAATTCATTATTTTCAGTCTATCTAAAAAAAATTCAAACATTCAGATAAATTAATGTTAGAGCACAGTCTCATTGGATTCAAGATCATCCAATCTGAAGATTCAATCTGAAGCTAATGCCGGAAAGTCGACTCTCGATATAAAGTCTAATGTTACTTTGTAATAAATGTCGAAGTAAATTATTGTTTATTGTAATTTAGTATTAACTTTAACTTAGTTTAAATATCTAAGTTAGTTAGATATTATATTAGTTTAACTATAATATCTAGATATTAGTTTTAATATCTTAGTTTAGATATTAAGGTTTAGTGTGTTAGAGAAGCTAACAAGTTAGAAATCAGATATCACATTTACACACACACTCAAGGTGAAAAACAGAGAGAACACATCGAGAGCTTCAATAGATCAATCTTGTAACCATTGTTATTAATCTAAACAGGTTGGTAATCTTTTAATGTGTTTGTATTGATAAAACTTGATAGTATTTGTGGACCGACAATTGGTATCAGAGCCTGATAAGAGATTCAAATCAAGTTTTTATAAACTCGACTCTGTGTTCTTATTTTCAAAATCATTTTCGTGATTTAAGGTGTTTTTGGGTTAGAAATCGATCAAGTTGTGATCGATATATGTACTAGATCGAGTTGTTATAGTTTGATTTCAGTATAGAGCTTAAATCGAGTACCAAATTCGTGATTTTTGTGTCTGTGTTATCGAGTTCAAAAAGTCACTGTGCCATCGATTTGCTTTTCAAAAAGTGAGTTTTATCGAGATCGAGTGGTAACAATCTGTTCTAGAAGTGTTTGTAGTCATTTTGCTAGAGTTTGGGACTGCTAATCGTGGAAAAACAGGTTATTTTGAGCTAAACAGACGAATTTTCGAAGAACATGACGAACTCGCGCAAAGTTCAAACTCGCGCCAGTTCATTGTCTCGTTTGCGCCATCAGTTCATCGCGCAAACTCCAACTCAGGCCACACAAAGCTCACGCAAACTTCTGCTTCGCACGACTAATGTATAACGCAAAGTCCACTTTGCGCCACCAACACTTGGCGAAAACCTCGAACATCTTCACTTTGCGCCACCATACTTCGTGCGACCCTCTTGTAGCGCAAACCTCAACTCACAGGACTAACGAATCACGCAAACCTTAGTTCGCGCGATCAACTCTTCACGCAAAGCATAAGTCACATTTGCGCCAACACCTTGAAGCGCAAACCATACTTCGCGCCAACCTCTACTAGCGCAAAGCTCTACTTCGCGCTACGTACATCTCGCGCAATCCTTTCTTCGCGCCAGCAACCTTTCGCGCAAACCTCTCTTTGCGCTAATACCAGACTTATCTTTTTATTCAGAATGACATCCAGAGAAGCACTCGCTATCGGAACCGACTCAAAACCACCAGTACTCTTCAGGGGAGAGTATGAACAGTGGAAGGATCGGTTCATGGACTTTATTGAAAGACATGAGTTGGGTGAATTCATCAGGAAATCAATAGAAGAAGGGGTTATGAAACCAGTTATGACGACTCGTATGGTTGGAACTGTGCCGACACAGTATGAACTTAAGTATCATGAGCTCGATGATGATAACCTAAAGAGAGCAAAAGGTGATAGATTAGCAAAATCATACATTCTACAAGGAATTCCAAACGAAATCTATGTAAAGATTGACAGTTATAAAGCTTCGGGCAAAAAGATGTGGGATCAGCTAGAAAAGATGATGCTAGGTTCAAAGGTTGGGAACCAACTCAAGATATCCAACTGCCTAAACAATTATGAAGAATTCAAAGTCAGAGTTGGAAAGTCACTAGAAGGAACATATGACAGGTTTGTGACCTTGCTAAATGAGTTGAGCAAGAACAAGGTCAACAAATCACAAATCGAGTTGAATGTCAAATTCCTCAGCATCCTACAGCCTGAATGGAAGAGCTTTACCAGGCAAATGAAGCAGATCAAGGATCTAAACGAGATTCCACTTCATGAGGTGTATGAAACCATCAAACAAAATGAAGAAGAAGTGGATGAAATACTGGTTGAAAAGAGGCAGACTGGGAAGACAATTGATGACTCAGTTGCTCTTGTTGTGAGAAAGAAAAAGAAGAAGATGCTTATGTTTGAACCAGAAGAGATTGAAGATGAAGCGAACTCTGACTCGGATGACTGTGAACAACTGAAGCAGGCTGTTAAGTCCAAATATTGTATCCAAGATTTAATTAGAAAAGTCAAATTGTAAAAATCAACAATGTCAATGTATTGTAAAAGTCAAAGTTTAGAGATGCATTGTATTGTAATATTCAGTATTGGTGATATTCAAGATCTACTTTCTCTCTCTAGACTCTCTCTCTAGTTCTTGATCTTTATTGCTTAATCTTGAGTAATTAGCTTGATTGATTGGGATTTTATGTTTAACAATTGATATCAGAGCTGAACCAAACTTTTCAGGAATGATTTGATCATGATTTGAATTGAAATCTGTGTGTTTTGGATCGAAATTTTGAATTTTTCGAAAAGTTTTTCAATATTTAGATGAGCATACATATACTGACATATGACAAGAAAGATGAGCTGAAAGGGAAGACATCATGTGTACATGTACACAAAGCAAAGAAGAACAAAGAGCATAAAGGTAAACCTGACCTTAAATACTCAAAAGATCAATTACTCAGGTTTTTCAGGTAATAAATTTTATTGTTCTTACTGCTATATACATGATCATATCCACAAGACCAGTGATCATTTCTGGTATGGTTCTTATTCTATTACCCCCACAAGAACTGCAACTAACATTCATGGACCCAAATACCAGTGGGTACCAAAGTCAAAAACTGATTATGTGTTGCAGGCATCTCAAGTTAAGGGGGAGTAAAAGAACAGTGGCTCTTGAAAACTACAGTTCAAGACCCGCACCTCAATGTCAAGACGATGGCTTCTAAACACGTCAGCTTAGGACCCGTTCTTCAAAGGAGTTTGACTTCTAAACACAACAGTTTAGGACTCGGACCTCAGCGATCAAAAAGGCCTTACTTCTATGTTTCTGCATCCGATGGATATGATGGTCTACGTCCCAAGTGAATTGATCTAATCTCTATCCTATTCTTTTTCACTGCTAGATTTTTCTGATATTGATGGTCTAACAATTCAAAAGGGAGTGTTTGATCTCTATCCTGTTTTATCTTACATATTTCAGATGCCTAATTTAAGGGGGAGTAAAGGTGATGACTTCTGATTACTTCAGATCAGAACTCATACTATAAAATGTTTTACTGCTTTTTGTCTTTTATTTTTGAATAAATAATGTGAATAAAGTGGCTTCTGATCATATTATAGATCAGGACCCGTTTTTTCAACGATCAAAGAAGGATATTATGCCAATATCCAGGGGGAGCTCAAAAGATATAAATCATTTAATCATGATTTGAGGGGGAGCTGAAAAGGTAAATATCTTTTGTCCTAGATCTCTGATTGTTTGAAAAAAGAACAACTTTCAAGCATGAAAAACAGTTTCTTAAATGTTCAAACCACTTCTGATTCTTAAAAGATTTCATGACTTCAGAAGTGTGATTTTAAATGTTTTTCATTTTTGAACTTTATTGTTTAACTAACCGTGTGTTTCCAAAGATCAATACTTGTGTATTATCTTGTCCATATACTGTCAAGTATTCACATACACCGGTTCAATATTTTATTTGAATTTGTTATTACCATGTCTCTAAACGAACAAATTTTTCGATGGTAATACCCCCGTTTGAAATTCAAAGTTGTTGAGCATCATTCATCTTTTCAAATTTGTGCCTTTATTGCTAAATTGTTTATATTTGTTCATATAAACAAAATTTCCAATTCTTTGATACCCTAGCTATTTCATTTGATCTGATCTTAATCATTGTAAGATTCTCAAAACATTTATATTCTTTCTTGATTATTCATTCATATAAAGTTTTGAGAAATCTTAAATGTTTAAAAATGCTCAAATTTCATTTCTGATTTTTGATGAGCATACATATACTGACATATGATTTCTTGTGATTTTCATATCAAGAAAATCATTGACCATCATATACTTTTAGGAACATGGGATTCAGTGTGAGTGTTTAATAGATCTTCCATGGATTCACGATAACCAGTGTTTCCTACCCCGGAAGAAATCCTTTGAGTGATTGAGGGGAGAGGGGTCTAAAAGAATTGAGTGTGGGAGTGATCTGAGGTAAAATGGAAATGAGAGATTGGTTAGATGTGAGCTTATATGTTTAAAAGAAAGAGGGTGTGAGATCAGAGTTAAAAGAATATCAGAACTCTGCACCAAACATCTTTCTGAGTCGGGCAGCCACATTACTGATTGGTTCACATTTCTTTGGTGACCATCATTGAAATAGGCAAATAGCCCATGCCATCTCTTGCATATAATCCCACTAGCTACTCATTCTTTTCTTAAAAAGAGAATGTTTCACATTTTCTGGGGAAGCGGCACATAATCTATTGGTTCTTCTCTTGGAAGATACTGATATTGAAAAAGAAGGAAAGTTGCCCCACCTTAGACCCTTTCTCATGCACATTGAGTCCATGTACAATCATTGTTGTCTCAGTGATTTACATACTTCGAGCCTTATGAAACACAATCATTGTGCTAATTCTTTCAAACACAAGCACGAGCACACAGAGAATTTGTTTTTCTGTCAGAACATTCATAGAATTACCTTGTGTTTTTCAATGATTGAATGGAAGTCCTGGGGAGTCAACATCAAACCAACTCCTTAAATTGTACATTCGTTGTACACAGTAATTTTGTGTTACTGATAGGCATTTCTAACTGTTTCATTTGTTGAATCAGGGTTACCAAGTTCATTATGCCTGAATTTGAAAAGATTCAGATATATATTGTTCATGATTCGGCTCTTCAGATCAAAGCGCGCCTATTGTCAAAGGGGAGATTGTTATTTGATCAAAAAGGGAGAATTCAAAGTCTGTGGTGAAATTGAAGATGTTTTGATGATAATGATGTTCACATCATCAAAAAGGGGGAGAATTTTATAAAGATTTAATTTCAATTTCAAATTCAAATTCAAAGTTCAAGATTTCAAAATGCTTCCGCTGATTTAAAGTTCAAGTCTGATAAAGAAATTCAAAGCTAAAAGATTCTGAAGAAAGTTTATTCAAAGATAAATCAAGATGATTTGTGAAAGTTTGTTTCTCTGAAGACAGTCAAGAGATCAAAGAGATGAAGATTCAATATCAGAGATTCCTCAAAGTTGTTTCTTTGTTCAAAGACAGTTCAAAGTTGTCAGAGACAAAAGCTGAAGAATCAAGTGGTGAAGTCTAGTGTCAAATTTTTATTAAATCTTGAATATAAAGGGGGAGATTGTTAAGTCCAAATATTGTATCCAAGATTTAATTAGAAAAGTCAAATTGTAAAAGTCAACAATGTCAATGTATTGTAAAAGTCAAAGTTGTTTCATTTCCTTAGTTGTTAAGTCTTAGTGTTTTAGTTAGGTGGTATAAATAGGAGTTTGTCTTTGTTAATTCAAGTAAGTACGTAATTGTAAAAATTCTCTTTGAGAGCTTTCAAAGAATATGAAGTGAGATCCATGACACAAACTCTCTCTTTCTCTACTTTCTCTCACTAGAATCGGATTGATCTTGGATTAACACAGGCAATGCTTATGTTGACAAAGGCTTTTCAGAAGAAGTTCTACACAAAGTCGAGCTCAAACAGTCAGAGATATTCTTCTGGACCAAGCAACTATGTTCATAAGGAAAGGGTTGAAGGAAATAGATTTGAAGGGAAAAGAATAGAGGAGAGGAAGCCTGAAGAGAGAAGGTTTAAAGCAGAAGGATCCAGTCAGTCAGAACCTTAAACGTGCTACAACTGTGGCAAGTTAGGTCACTTTGCCAGAGTCTGCAGAAGACCGAAAGTCAAAAACTCAGACTACTACAAAAACAAAATGCTTCTAGCCAAGCAAAAAGAGGCTGGAAAGGCATTAATGGCAGAAGATGAGTACTGGCTTGATCACTCTGACGAAGAAGAGGAGGATGAAGAGAAGGATGAGAAAGCACATCTATGCTTCATGGGCAAGATGGAAACAGATACTGAAGCTGATTTAGATGATGAGGAAAATGGGGTATGTGATTTAACTCAATCAGATTTCCTAAATCAAATGAATGTCATGTTAACTAAACTCGAAGAGTTAGAGTCAAAGCTTAAGCGAGAAAAGGGTGTCATTCTTGAACAAAACCAATCAATACAGAAACTTAGCAATGTTGTTGCTGAGAAGAAAGTATTGGTTGAGACCTTACACAAAAACATTGACACCAGCGCCAAAGAACAGACTATAATTCTTCAAGAAGTTACTGAAACAAAAACTAAATTGAGAAAGAGTGAGTTTGATTTCATTGAGCTTACGAAATTGCATTCTTCTACTTCCAAAGAAAACATTTCTTTACTTGCTAAATTAAAAAGTTTGGAAGAGAAGTTATACAAATTGGGTCAAAGTGAACAAACTATTCATCTGAACAAACCCAAAGAGGAAATAGAGAAATGGGGACTCGGGTATGAGAATCCTCATTATCTTAAAAACGGTATATCTGAAGTGTCTGCACTTTATGATTTTACGTTCTTAAGACTCTCTCGACGATGCCCTGAACTTAAAGTTTTCTGGACTGGACTGTCTGAAGAGGATGAAGCCAAAGAAACTGAAAAACGATTGAAATCATCTAAAGTTCACCTTCCATTTTATTATGCGAAGCTGAATAATAGTTATAATGATGATCCAAAATATCAAAAGCAATCTCTTTCAAATGACTTCTTTCAAAGTTATTCTGTAAAAGAGATGGAGGCGAAGCCTATTAAAGGTAAAATTTACGTCCCTCCTCTCGTTTTGGAAAGTAAAATTTTTGAACTTGAGAACTCTTTAACAGATGAAAGACTTTTGATTGAGATTGAACAAAAAGTTTTTTCAACTGTGCTGAAAAATGTTGTTATTTCAAAGGCTTCTAAATCTGATGACACGTTTGGTTTAACAAAGAGTGGGTTTGATTTTCTTAACTCTGACGGTGGTTTGGATGAGTGTTTTGAACAATTTTCTTTTAATACGAAACTTCCTAACCATTCATCTTTTATTGTGAAATCTTTGGGAAAAACCAGTATGCCTGTTAACAGTGCAAAATCAACGAAAGTTGATCAATCAGTCTTTGTGAAAGCTAAAAATGCTAAAGGTAAGAATATATCTCAGCATTCACAGAAACCGAACACTACTGGTAATTCTAAGAAGAAGCATTCGTTTGTTGCTCAGAAGTCTAACTCACGAGTTTCAAATGTTTCAGATCTGAGCATGCGAAAGCCAGAAGTTAAATCTCAATGAAAACCGAAACAGAAGCTTGACAAGGCTGATAAATCGTTTTGTAGTGTTCATTGTAATAAGACTTTACCTAGTAAAGATGTTTTGAAAGAGAATGTTGCTACTATTTTGAAACCAAAACTTGTTGTTTCTTGTAAGCAATACTCTTTTACGCAACTATTCCAGTTATCTAAATATGCTAGAAAGTCTTCCTTTTATGATAAACATGTTTCTAATTCTTGTCAAGATTATGATCTTTGGTTTGGAAATTATCATGTGCACTCATATCATTCTAATGCTTCAAATGAATTTCAAATGAAAAGAGGACCCAATTTCAAATGGGTACCAAAATCAAGTGTTAACATAGCAGGACCCAAATTCCAGTGGGTACCAAAAGCTAAATCTGTGTTGCAGGCACCCAACGTTTAAAGAGGACCTTTGGATATGACTTCTAGACAAAACAGTCTAGGACTCGTACCTCATAAAACATAGGTTTTTGGATAATGCAGTTCAAAACCCAAACTTCAAAGACAAATGGTTCTTGAGTAAATCAGCTCATGACCCGGACATCAATGTCAATTAGGCTTTTGAACAAATCAGTTCAAGACCCGCTCTTCAATGCTCAAAGGTCTTAACTCCAAATGTTGTCAAATGAATATCTAAATCTTTTGTTTCGTAATTTCTTTTGTGCAGATCCGTCATATGTGGTACTTGGATAGCGGATGTTCCAAGCATATGACTGGACAAAAAGAGATGTTGTCCAACTTTACAGAGAAGTATTGCGGAACAGTTAGATTCGGCAACGACCAATTTTCACCAATAATGGGATATGGTGATGTACAACATGACCAAGTCATGATAAAGAAGGTGAGCTATGTTGAAGGCTTACGACACAACCTGTTCAGTATCATCCAGTTCTGTGACAAAGGCTTAGAGGTCAATTTCAAAGCCAAGACGTGTTCAGTTCGCACTGAAGAAGGAGAAGAACTATTGGTCGGCACAAGAAAGTCAGACCTCTACACAATTAATTTGTCAAACGTCCAGACTGACAAGCAGGTTTGTCTACTGACGAAAGCCTCGATGCAACAAAGCTGGCTATGGCATCGACGACTCTCTCACCTCAACTTCAGGTACATCAACAAGCTGGTTAGTGGAAAACTAGTCAAAGGACTTCCCGAGCTGAAGTATGAAAAAGAACATCTTTGTGCAGCATGTGAAAAGGGAAAGATGAAGAGGGTTCCACATAAACCAAATCCTGAACCGAGTACAAGCGCTCCGTTAGAGTTGTTGCATATGGATCTCTATGGTCCGATGCGAACACAAAGTCTAGGCGGAAAGAAGTACAAACTAGTTATCGTGGAAGATTACTCGCGATACACTTGGGTTAAGTTTCTACGTTCAAAAGATGAGACACCTGAAGTTCTCATTACATTCCTGAAGACGACCCAGAAAAATCTGCAGAAACCAGTCAAGCTTCTAAGAACAGACAACGGCACAGATTTCAAGAACAAAACAGTTCAAAAATATCTCGAATCAGTCGGGATTTCACATCAATACTCTGTTACTCGTACGCTTCAACAAAATGGAGTGGTCGAAAGAAGAAATCATACGCTAGTCGAGGCTGCTCGTACTATGCTAAGTCAATCAGACTTACCTCTATTTTCGTGGGTTGAAGCTGTATCGACTGCCTGTTACACTCAGAATCGATCCATGATACACCGCAGATTCAAGAAGACTCCTTATGCGTTAATCAATAACCGAACACCGACAATCAAATATTTCCATATATTTGGGTGTAAGTGTTTCGTGCTAAACGATAGAGAGAGTCTGAACAAGTTCAGTGCCAAGGCGGACGAAGGCATCTTCATTGGTTATTCCTCGACATCAACTGCATACCGTGTTTATTTGAAGAAGTCAAAGACGGTTATTGAAAGCATCAACGTAACGTTTGATGAAGAGATGGCTTCCGAACAACACAGTTCAGAACCCGTGATAACCATAATACTAGATTCTGGGCAAATCAGTCCAGAACTTGCGTCTCAACAGAATAAATCAGATGAAGCATCAACGTCAACTAATCATTTATCTGATTTAGATTTATTATTTGAACTTTTTTATGATGAATTTATTGGATCTAATGTAAAGAAATCTGTTGTGGTTGACAAGATGGAAGACTCAACGACTACTCATCCAATCAGTTCAGATATTCCTATTGAATCCAACACCCCGATTCAACAAGAAATTCCAGTTCAAATACCGACTCCAACAGTTAAAGATGTGACAAATGATGAAGAGACAGAAGTAGCTGAAACGGTAGGATGTTCTGTACAGATCCAACTACAACCGGACCAAGCTGTACCTGCTGAGCCTTCTAAACCTACCACTTCAACTGCAATTATCATTCCTCCTGAACAAACTGAAGAAGGTACAAGTGGATTTATAGATGATAATATTGATGTATATTCATCTAATCCACTGCCTCATGAACACAAATGGACCAAAGAGCATCCGATAAGCCAGATCATTGGCGATCTAACAAAACCGGTGCAAACTAGGTCAACATCACTTAATATGTGTCTGCATGACTCCTTTCTGAGCAAGTTCGAGCCAACTCGCGTATCAGAGGCACTTGATGATCCAGAATGGGTGATCTCAATGCAAGAAGAGTTGAATCAGCTCGACGCACTTTAAGTCTGGAGACTAGTACCAAAACCTCAAGGTAAAACCATTATAGGTACGAAATGGGTTTTTAAGATTAAGAAAGACGAATATGGTACCGTTATCCGAAACAAGGCAAGACTTGTAGGCAAAGGATACAGACAAGAGGAAGGAATCGACTACGACGAGACTTATGCTCCTGTGGCGCGTTTAGAGGCAATTAGAATGTTTTTTAGCCTACGCAGCCCACAAGAACTTCACGGTCTTTCAAATGGACATGAAGACTGCCTTTCTTAATGACATTCTAAAGGAGGAAGTCTACGTCTCTCAGCCGAATCATGTCTACATTCTCGACAAAGCACTCTATGGACTTAAACAAGCTCCTCGCGCCTGGTATGATGTCCTTTCACAATTTCTAGTCAAGTCTGGTTTTTCAAAAGGTACGGTAGATACCACTTTGTTTATCAAAAAGGAAAAATCCGATATCATTCTAATTCAAATCTATGTAGATGATATTATTTTTGGCTCTACAAATCCTAAGTGTTGTAAGAATTTTTCTAACCTTATGGTGTCAAGATTTCAGATGAATATGATGGGAGAGATGAATTTCTTTCTCGGATTACAAGTCAAACAATTTTCATCGTGTATTTTTATCAATCAATCAAAATACATTCTTGAAATTCTTCGGAAGTTCAAAATGGAAAATTCAAAACCGATTGGTACGCCAATGGCACCAGGTACTAAGATTGGCACTGATCCTTCGGGAAAGGCTGTTGATGTTAGGACTTATAGAGGAATGATAGGTTCTTTAATGTATCTTACTTCTAGTAGGCCAGATATAATGTTTTCAACATGCTTATGTGCAAGATATCAGGCCAATCCTAAAGAAATTCATATGTCTGCAGTTAAGCGCATATTTAGGTATCTGAAGGGGACTGCAGATCTTGGTCTGTGGTATCCTAAAGATACTAGCTTTGAACTAACAGCGTATACAGATGCAGATCATGTTGGTTGTATGTTAGACAGGAAGAGCACGTCAGGACATGTACAGTTCCTTGGTGATAAACTCGTAAGTTGGGCATCGAAGAAGCAACTTTGTGTTTCAACTTCAACGGCCGAAGCAGAATATGTAGCTGCTGCTAGCTCCTGTTCTCAGGTCTTATGGATGAGAACACAATTGCGCGACTACGGTTTCCACTTCAACAAAATCCCGATATAATGTGACTCCAAGAGCGCCATCGCAATAACAGCGAATCCTGTTCAGCATACCAAGACCAAACACATAGATGTCAGGTATCATTTTATCAAAGATAATGTCGAGAAAGGAACAACTGAACTTTTCTTTGTAAAAACTGATTATTAGCTTGCCGATTTGTTTACCAAACCTTTAGACGAAAAAAGGTTTACCTTACTTATCTCTAAGCTTGGTATGCTAAATCTTAAGGTATAATCAGTAGTTACCTATCAAAGTTTTCTAATTGTATACTTTTTCATCATTTCTTCATTCTTAATTCTGATTGATATTTGTACTTCTATATTCTGTTCATGATCCAAGGGGGAGTACAAGAAGAAATTGACAGATGGTCAATGTTATTTTGAGTGGGAGCTCATAAGATTTCTACATTTACCTTTTATGTCAATTTTTTTTGTAATGCATGATTTTAGGGGGAGCTCTTCAAGTCAAAGGAGTATGGATATGACTTCTGATTATTTCTGATCAGAACTCGTACTTTCATAGTTTTACTGTTTTTTGTCTTTTTCAATTTAAGTGAATAAATTTGCTATGACTTAACATAAGACTTTTGCAGAATTTTTGAGAGAAGCTTACAAGTTCATATGTTTATGACTTTAAGAGTGAGCTAAATGTTTAAAAGAAAGAGGGTATGAGAACATAGTTAAAAGAATATCACAACTCTGAACCAACTTTTTCTGAACCGGGCAGCCACAATTCTAATGTTTCACAATTCTTTGGTGATCATTATTGAAACAGACAACTAGCCCATGCCAACTCTTGATTACCCTCACCATCTACTCTTTTTCTACTCAATTAGAAAGTGTTTCACATTTTCAAAGGGGAAGCAGCACATTTGCTATCTGATTTTCATTTGGAAAATCTAGATATTGAAAAGAAGGAAGTCTGCCCCACCTTCGCACTTCGATCATGCACATTGAGTATGTGTTTAACTTACTGTTGTCTCAGTGGTTTACACAATTTTGAGCCTATAAGCAATCATCAAGTGCTTAATTCTTTCTATCACAAGCACGAAGACACAAGGAATTTGTTTCTTTGTCATAACGTTTATAGAAATTACCTTTGTGGTGTTTCGATGATTAAATGGAAGCCCTGGAGGAGTCAACATCAAACAGCTCATTTCCAAATGGAAGCCCTGGGGAGGTCACAGTGACTTAGGGGTTGTTTGTTTTTTTTTAAAAACCTCTTAATGACTCTTAAGTCTGAATCATTCAGACTTTTTTACACACCACCTCTTATTAATCATAACTAAAATAAGACTTCAGAATTTAGACCTCTTAAAAAACAAACGACACCTTAGTGTTACTGACAGGCATATTAACTAATTCATTAGTTGGTTCAGGTGTTACACGACTATTTTGTCTAGATTTGAAAAGATCTGGATGAATATCTTTTGAATTGACGGATCAGAGGCTCCTACTGTAAGACATTTCTTCCTACAAGTTTTGATGAAAACGTTGCTCTTTTCCTAAAAAAGGGGGAGAATCTAAAGCTTGAAGAAATGTCCATTACATTACAAGACATTAAAAAAGATAAAAGCTAACCAAGAAATGCGAGATCAAAGTATTCTGAAAACATGCTGATTTCAGAAAAGTTTTCTTTGAAGATACTTTGCTAAAGCATTCTGAGCTAGAGAAAGAGATTGCATCTTATGAGCTGAAAAAGAAGACTGGATTGCTAAAATCTTTTTAGTAATGATCTTGATCCAAAAGGGGAGATTGTTAGAGCATAGTCTCATTGGATTCAAGATCATCCAATTTGAAGATTCAATCTGAAGCTAATGCCGGAAAGTCGACTCTCGATATAAAGTCTAATGTTACTTTGTAATAAATGTCGAAGTAATTATTGTTTATTGTAATTTAGTATTAACTTTAACTTAGTTTAAATATCTAAGTTAGTTAGATATTATATTAGTTTAACTATAATATCTAGATATTAGTTTTAATATCTTAGTTTAGATATTAAGGTTTAGTGTGTTAGAGAAGCTAACAAGTTAGAAATCAGATATCACATTTACACACACACTCAAGGTGAAAAACAGATAGAACACATCGAGAGCTTCAATAGATCAATCTTGTAACCATTGTTATTAATCTAAACAGGTTGGTAATCTTTTAATGTGTTTGTATTGATAAAACTTGATAGTATTTGTGGACCGACAATTAATATAAAATAATCGGTACATAACGTATTTTGATTTAATTAGTCCACATAATTTATATAAAACAAATTGGGTAAACTTTAAATTTTTCGATCGCTGACATAAACTTGTATAGAGTTAATGGCTAAAACAAGAGCATCTCCAATTAAATGGAATATTTATTCTTTTTCATAGAACTAAAAGTCATAATAACATATAAATATATTATTTGGCGGACATAATATGTTATTTTCTGAAATAGACAAATACTTATCATGCTGATTTATTTAATAAATTGAAAATGAATAATATCTTGTTTATATTCTTAAAGAAACCTACGGCTCTTTCATGTTAGAATCTTTGTGTTGATTAATTTATTTTTTTATGTATATATTTATATAAAATAATACCATGTCATATAATACATTATTACTACAGCAAAGTTTTTATTGGGACTTTCATGTTAAATTTAAAGAATTAAAAACGTATGTTTTATATAAATCTGTTACAATAAACTCTTAAAATAAAATTGGATATGATAATGTATATCATTATATTATTACATAGGGTTGAGTTTACGTGAGAGCAACCTGCTTTTATGAGATCCGTGAAACCACAATCTTTTCACTTGAAACTTCAGAGCAAAACCCTATGAAGGTAAAAAAAAATTCCGAACCTTCACAGTGTTTTGCTGTAAAAGTTTTTACCTTTACAATGTTTTGTTATGAAGTTTCAAGTGTTAAAAGGTGGTCTCATAAAAATAGGTTGGTCTCACGTGATCCCAAGTCTTATTACATAACCTGATATAACTCGTTTAAGAAATAAAATCATTTCATTAATTTTTTATAAAATATCATATAATAACTTAGTTGCAAAAAGATAAAGGATTGTGTGAAAAGACGAATTAAGGTGAGAAGGTAAGAAAGGATATTGACCATCGATCACTTTTAATCTCAAATTCACCCATAAATTGCTCTTGATATGACGATTGATCTGGTACAAATCGATACATCTCATCCTAATGTTCACCATAACTCTTATTCTCACTTTAATCCTACTCGTTGCAAAAAAAAACTGTTAAAGAAATATTTATACCTAACAGATGGTATGATATACCTGTCTTCTAATACTTGATTAAAAGTATTTAAGATGGTGGCCCATGAGTTAAAAGTATTAGAAGCGTACCCGCGTAATGCAGCGAGATACATCACGATTTTAATGTTTCATTTTCTTTTTTTGTTAATTTACAATACGATTTTGGATGGTTTTGAGAAAGTGATCATGTTTTTTTTTATAAATTTGTTTAATTTAGGCTTAATAATATAATGTTTTTTATACAAAAAAAATTAAGTATTTTGTTAAAATTCAATGATTATCTTATATCTATACTATATATTAAAATTCAATTACAGTTATTGAAAAAGTTAGTTTTTGGAAAAAACGGTTTTTGGAAAAATATTACATTTACCACCCTTATAATTAATTATTTAATTTACTTTATATCCCTTATTTTTTTCATTTTTCATTTTGCATCCTTATCATATTAACACACATAATTGTATATGAACAAAAATACAATGAAAAAATAGGTTTCTTTTTTTACAAATTATACCATTATAATCGTCTCGTCAATACCTTCAAAACGAGCCCAATATTGAATATTTTTTAATTTAACCGTACTATTAAATATAATGAATATCTACGAATTAAATTGTTTTATATCCATACATTTTATTTATTTTTTCAACGTTAGCACATTAAAAATACATAATCGTAAAATATATTAAAAATACGTTTCATTCTTATTATAAATAAATCACGGTAATCTCTACTATATTATAAAAATTCTAATACAGTTTTTTACAAACCTTTGAAAGCCAAAAAAAATTTCCCAATGTTTCACTTCCTAATTCAATTAAATGTTACGTTTATCACTCTTACAATTAGTTATTTAATTTATTTTATATCTCTTGTTTTCTTATTTTCTATTTTACATACCTATCATGTTAACATAAATAATCATATACGAACAAGAATGGAATAAACAATACGTTTCTTTTTTTTACAAAATATAACATTATAATCGTCTCATCAATATCTTTAAAACGAGCACAATATTGAATATTTTTTTAATTTAACCTTACTATTAAATATCATGAATATCTACGAACTAATGTGTTTTCTATCCATACGTTTTACTTTTTTCCACCGTTAGCACATTAAAAAAACATAAACGTAAAATACGTTTCATTCTTATTATAAAATATATCATTATAATTTTTTTCGTCAATAATTGTAATATAAATTAATTATTGAATATTTTTATGGGTTTATGATTTCATAAGTTATGATTCTTAGGTCATTGTTTATTGTTGATGACATGTCTATAAGGAAATAAAATTAATTGTTCGTTCTTTACTTACATTCCGCTGCATCGCGCGGGTATGTGCCTAGTATTTTAATGACATCTAGAAAAAATAACCAATTATATATTTAATAATATAATTAAAACAAAATTATAGTAATATAATATATTAATTAATAGTCATACATGGAAAGGTCTGCATAAAAGAAAGACCCTGCACATACCAAATTGGTGGGTGTTAGAAGGATGCAGTGGTAATATGTATCTTGTGATTTGATACTTGTAAATTAAGAGATTTTTAAAATCTTGCATAAAATGATGGTACCTTATGTCTAATAATTTGTATTTAAGAGTTTTTTATCCGTGCTTTATAATATAGTATAGATTAATGAGACCCCTATATCGAAATTATGCTCCAATATTCAACCATCACTACTACAAATATGACTTCTATACGCGCCTAATTATACACAATTTTTGTCGTTTTTACAAAAACCGTGTATAAATGAAGGATCTGAAACCTTTTGTCCCGGTTAAAGTTGAACCGTTGCTAAAATTAAGGTTTTATACACGGTTCTGGATTAAAAATCGTGTAGAAAGGATACTCAACAATTACAAACGGTTGCATCAACGAAATCGCGTACAAAGGGGTTACTTTTATACGCTGTTGTGTATTAAAAATCGCGTACAAATGGGTTACTTTTATATGCGGTTATTGCTACAAAAACGTGTGTAAAAGGTGTCTTTACACACAGTTTTTAGTAAGAAACCGCGTATAAAATTGTACACTGTTTTTTAAACACAATCGCGTATAAAAGGAACCCATTTGTACACGGGTTTTTTACACACAACCGCGTATAAAAGGCCGTACCTAGGGTTTCCCTATAAATACAAAAGGAAGACGCCGTTTTTCTACCCAATGTGGCTCCTTCTCGACTGCACTTTTCGGGCAAGCGCAACCGCGTCGTTTCTTCAATTCCCGGCGTTTGAACCGTCGAATCGTCATGATTTTTGGACAGTAGCTTCAAGACATATTTATCTACATTTTGAACGCTGGAGATTTGCTTTGGAGCTCTACAAGTCGTTCTTTTTTTGTTCGAAAATCTACAGTATTTTTTGTATGTTTTCTGATTGTATTGGATTCGATTTTTCATCAACCGTGGAAGACAATGAGGAGGAACAAGGTTTTTGGTAGACCAACATTGGATTCGAATTTCCAATTTGTGAAGTATGAACAATATGCTTTATCTCTCAAGGTACGTGTTCCTTAAATTTCTTTCATTTTTTTATATATTGTATAAAACACTTTATTTTGTTTAATAATAACACGTACTTTCAAATTTATATATAGGACACATGGACGACCACGACTCCTTTCACAATACACAAGTAGAGGAGATGGCTTGCAATATCGCGAGATCGTTTACTTTGAAGCGGATGAAAGATGATAAAATGTGGTAATTAATGAGGAGATTGTTTTCAAAATTATTAGACTTGACTATACGATAAAAAGTATTAGAATGTTTTGTTACTTTGATTGTTATATTTACGTTGATGATATTTAAAGATTAATAGTTAATGGTTACTTTGAGATGTTACATTTACGTGTCTAGCTGATTTTTGTATTTGAAATTGTGTTTGAAATGTTTCATTATTCCAATTGGAATCGTATTTGGAAATGTAGCTTATCGGGTATAATGTAGCTTCACCAACATTTGAAATAATGGATGGTAACAAAATCGAGGAAAATAATAAAAATATAAATATAACTCATTATACACAATTCTAATAAAAAACCGTGTACAAATGTCTGCAATTTTTTTTATAAATGGTTACATTTAAACAAAACCGTGAAAAATTATTACAATTGTAAACGGTTTTAACAAACAACCGTGTAAGATAGACACTTTTATAAACGGTTAGTAAGAGATAGTGTAGCACCCGTAATTTTCGGTAAGTAAAGGCCACCCGGACGTTTTTGTAAGTTATAAATGGCGGGATTTTGTTGGGAAATCATTAGGTGATGTCCCTTAGAGTATCGGGGGTGTTGGTGTTGGAAAAGTCGAGCTTCGGGGCTTAGTACGGGCACGACTACAATGCCCGACGACTATGACGAGTCATAGTCGCACAGGGAAAAGTCGCAGAAGGGAAACAGAAGCTGGGGGAGGTTTGGCGACATTTCCAGAAGACATTGCCAGGGCAATGTCACTGGTCAATGTCGCACCAGGGGTGCAGAAGGCTTTTAAGCCGCGATTTTCAGCTTTCACCTCATTTCTTACTTATCAAATCCAACCCTTTCTCTCCCAAACCGATTTCCATTTCCTTGGTTCAAACCCTAGCCATTCCCATGGCCATCCACCTTGATTTTGAAGTATTTCCATCACCATCTAAGCCTTGGAAGTCTAGGATGCAAGAAGCTACCATTCCACCATCTCCATTGAGGCCTCCTTCAAGAAAATTCTAGGGCTTTGAATTCTATCAAAACCCACTAGTGTAAGTTCAATCATTTCCTTTCTAACACTTTAATCAAGTTACAAATGCTCCATCATTGACCTCCTAGTGTTTTTATTTATCAGTCTTTGGGTTGGATGATTTTGGGGAAGATAGGTCAAATTAGGGTTTTGGGCCAAAATAGAGATTTTGATATAAGATGTTTGGAGATCGTTTCTATATGGTTGTATATGTGTATTTATGGTTTGAAAATTGTGATGATAGGTTTTTGGAAGGTTTTACTTGTGGATTCGGATTTCTTCAGAGGAGCTCAAGTTCAGGGTAAAATCTAGATTTAGCCTAAATCTAGCAAGGTGAGTTCAAGTTGATTTGTGAAAACGGTGTACATGCCAAAATGTCTATTTTAAAGTGTTTATATGTTTTACCTGAAATTGTTAACTGTTGATCACTTGATAAGTTTTGGTTATTTGGAAGTGTTAAACTTTATAAATTTATAAAACACCCACATTTGGGATTTTGGGCATTTTGATAAATAAATCATATATTTTGGGTATCTTAATGATTTATTCCATGGAGTATATTTTTGAGTATAAATGCATTTTATCGGGTGTTATGGGATGATTTGAAAGGATAAAAAGTATAAACCCACTTGGAAATGTTTTGTCACAATCTAAATTATGTTGGAGTTATTTGTGTGTTTTGAAGCATGGGTTGCATTATTGCGGGTCGTTTACATTTGATTTCATTTTCTGATTTTCAACGTTAGGTCTTTGGATTGTTGAGCTTGTGGTTGGTTTGGATTTTGTTGGGTCTTGGGGACACTTGTCCGGTTTTAATAGCTCAATGTAGAGCGTTTGGTTATGATTTGCATTTACTACATCTTATTTGAGCATTACATGTTTTGAACGTGTTAGTTCATTCGTTTTGAGTCATGTAGTGTTTTAGCCCCGTCTGTGATGGATCCATGAGCACTTTTATCACTTTGTCCGATGATGGAACGACTTGGTTTCCACATCGCGGCACGTTAGGTATCGGATTGGGTTATAAGTCTTTCGTGCAAGTATCAATGAGTGTACGTTGAAAGATGCCGAGCTCGATGCTTTTATTATTTGTCCAATGATGGAACGCTAGTTTTCCCCATTGCGGCGCGGTTAGGCATCTTCGGTATGGTGTAAGTCCTCCATGCAAGTATCTATGGGTGTATACTGAAAGACGTAGAGCCCAATACTTAATACCAATTTAACGTAATGTGTGGCTTACTTTGTGTACGTCACATTATATGGAATTGGGTCTCCCCCGTCACCGAAAGGTATTGTCTTCGAGCCGAGTCTTTTATATAATTGTTTTCGGTGACATCTTGCGTACATGAAATTATTCCATGTTTTATGGGTTGAGTATTAATCCCCGCCCGTGTTTTGGGGTGTTTTATGATATGAAGTGTTACTTACATTATCATAAATTGGGAGTCGATTTATATTCACGTTTTGAGTGAGTTTTGGGTTACATCGGTTTATAAAGAATGATGTATTGGAACGTTATCCTTAAAGAGATATATTATGGGAAAACGAGTCTTTCCATTTCTAAAGTAAATCATTTTTAAAGATCTTTTTTTGAACTGAATTCTTTTCTTTTAAAGATATACTTATTCATGTTAAAACTCTTGAACTCACTAGGCGTTAGCCTAACCTTTCAAATTTGTCGGCATGTGCATCAGGTTCCGTTGTGGGTTAGTGCTAGCGGCACTATGAAGAGATGAGTGTTTGTTGTAAGCTCGAGAAGCGATTTGCTTGGTGAAGTCTTCCGCATTGGTTTTGGGAAGAGTAACTTGCATTTGGGTTAAGTAACACCCGACTTCGATTTACTCCTTGTATATAAGATTGTAGTTTTATAATTGTTGTGGTTAATTATAGAATTTTAAATTGAGGTATATGGAGATTGATGTATAAGTGGAAGTTTTGTCCTTTAATTGATATTATATCGATTTTTTTTTAATTAGTTGCTCTTACCAAATTTGAGGGTGTTACAAGTTGGTATCAGAGCTTAAGTTTGAGAGAATTAGGTATTGATTTTTGGATGCCTAGACTCAAACTAGCGTCCTTATAAGTGATTGTAAGTGAAGTTGCACATTAGGTACCTTAAGATAAGATATTTTGGGGTTGAACGAGTCGCTAGAAATGGGAAATTTGTCAAGGGTCGCAAGGATGATCATGTACGGCACGTTCATAATGGCACCTGGTCAGTGTTATGGTGAACCTACATGCTACATGTGTATACTTGAACTACCTTGATATGATGACCGTTGGGGGTAGTGAGAAAGATTCTAAGCGAGTGATCTAAAGAAGGGTTGATGTTCATAGTAATGTCACTTTGGAGTGATAGTTAAGCACGATGAATACATTAAGTTGATCACCTTGAGTCGGAGTTATTGGTTGAATTGACTCTATTTCAAGGAGAAATCGTAAGTTGACCAAATTAGTGTGATTGTTGCTCTAAGATGTTGATGTATTCGGATGACAATAGTATGTCGGGAAATTGAGGAACGTGGTCCTAGGATGCCGAGAGCCGACCAAATTCATGCACGAAATTTAAAAAAAATAATAAGTTTACATCATTTGTTTCTCGTGTTTGCGAAGCCTAAAGTGAGTCATATTATGAAGCCTTGGTAAAGCATTCAACACTTGTCAAATCTTTAAACCGTGAGTTTAAGCATGCATGAAACTATTTTGTTGCACACGGTTACAAATTTATATTGAAAATCTCTTTGTCCCCGTTTTGAGTTTAACGCTATTTTTGGATACTATAAGATCTGTGTTTTAATGTCATTTGGGGTATTGGGCAAATAATTGTGGAATTTTTAACCTTGACATTGGATCTCTTCCATGTATGTTAAGGTCTTAAAGGAAGAGTTGTTCCCATGTTCTTGAGTCAGAATTTTCTTGAGTGTTTTGGCCTGTATAGGTCGTGTCGAATTTTATGGAGTATAGTTTTGCGACATTTCTCGACGCGTGGGTAAACTTTGAGATGCGTGGGTTTTAATTTTATTGCGTGTAAATTTACGAGTTTATTGTGCGTCGTGTCTCATGAAAGTTTTGTTGAAAATGGGTCACTTTATCGTACGTTGTGATTTTAGAATTTTAACATTTTTAGACTTATTGTCGTCTTACGCTTTTTACATTGGGAAATGAAAATTTTGACACCGCTTGATTGTAGCGTTAATGAGTTTTATGAAAATTCATATGGGTTTTATGTTATCTTATCTTACGACATTTTGAATCGCGTAGATAAATTTTGGAACGTGTATACATGCATTATTGTGTGCGTTAATTTATAGGTTTTGTTAATAGATGTCATCCCACATGTTATTTTGGGGAAGTTTCATTACCATATGATTTATCTTTGGGCTTTATACAAGTGTCAATCGTTGGATACTATTTGTATTTGGATTAAATTATACTGTTGGTGTGAGTAAACGTATAAAAGATTTATTGTTTCAGACAGAACTTTTGCTCAGAACATGTTTCAGTTGCTGATTTTACTGTTAGAAATTTTCCGCAATGCATTAAATGACTTTTCGATATTCATGTCGTTGTAGTTACTATTTTGGTCAAGTGTGTTTTATCTGTATGGCTCAAAGTTCTAAACTCGATTTGAAATTTATTTACATTCCCCTCGTTTTACCGAGTTTTGGGGGAATAAACTGATGCACATGGGACGTGTTGAAAATTTTATGCCTCGTCGTCTTGCGGTTAAAAAGAAAGAATTTTAAGGTTAAAATTGTGAAGTTCTCTTTTGGAATTGTATAAACATTTATTGCACGTGTTTGGGTGCAGAAAATTATTTTCATGTATATAGTATAAATTGTGGCGCATCCTTTTTTATTGTCCTTATTAACGTAAGTACTGATCAAACGAATGTTGGGAATGGTTTTATATGCGTAGCGTCGGTGATCAATTTTAAAACCTATCGAGTGAACGGTAGGGATTTTTTTTACCTCACGATTAATTGTTATAAAGCTTGTGTATTTGAAAGTTTTATAAAAAGTTTAAATTGGCATATTAGTTGAAAACCATGAACTCATTAGGCCTATAGATTTAAACCCCTGTCGTGAAAGGAGTCGCAATTAAGGAACTAAGGAGTCCTTGGGAATTGAAGCATCGGGTGATCCGACTCGTGGTCAGCCATGGAACTTTAGATTTTGGTTTATGAATCGGTTCACGCATGAATAGTTGAGGTAATAGATTCATGCCTTCTCAGTTAACTAAGGAGTGATCTTTATGCTCTGGAAAACCTGCGGAATAAGGTCTTGTATGATTCTAGGTATGGTGGGATTGGATTTGACGGGTCGATAGTCCGTTAGACATCATGTTATACGTTGGTAGTGTATCGTCTTGATGGGCTTGCATGAGCAAGGGAAATATTGTGTTCCGTTGGTTAGAAATGCATGAGTGGGAATCTTAATGCCATGTTAGGTGTCAACTTTAACGCGACAATACTTCGGGAATGAAATAACGGGTGGGATGTCCACGTTTTCGGTATTTCCATTTGGTTTTAGGCGTCGACTTGCCCTTTTGAAGTCAACAAATCGTTGAAAGGTTGGAAGTATCTCCATTGGGTCAAGAGGATGTTGACCTCTCGGTGGGGAAATTTAAAAAGAAGGTTAGATGTTGGTGATTACGTATCAATGTGTATAAGTTTTTCCGTTGGGGTAGATATTTTATTAAGGGAATGTTTGAGGTTGGGAGTAAAACGGAGTTGGATGTTAGCCGGATCTACATTAACCAGCTACCCGGAGAGCGTATTGGTGCGCCCTTGGAAGGAGGACCTTATCAAAATCAAGAATGGATCATTAAAAAAAATAAGAATTCTTTAGGATTAACGTCGATCGTTGGTTTTGGGTTCAGAAAACATGTGGATCTGAGGTGAATGGACCGATGAGAAGTTGAGATCACAAACTACCCTTGAGGTAGTACGTGTCACCCAAGGTTGGGAGACAACTGCAGTCTCATGGTTAAAGGCCACGTTAGTAAGATTATTATTCATTCGGATATAAGCAGGATGTGCCCAAGGGGACATTTATCGTAAGGACCAGCATAAGGTTATGGTGGTAGTTCTGGCAAGCGGTGTAGAGACGATCTATAATGTCGTCAACGTTTCATGGGAATCTAGATTTCAAGGACGAAATCTCTTTTAAGGTTGGGAGGATTGTAACACCCGTAATTTTCGGTAAGTAAGGGCCACCCGGACGTTTTCGTAAGTTATAAATGGCGGGATTTTGTTGGGAAACCATTAGGTGATGTCCCTTAGAGTATCGGGGGTGCTGGCGTTGGAAAAGTCGAGCTTCGGGGCTTAGTACGGTCACGACTTCAATGTCCGACGACTATGACGAGTCACAGTCGCACAGGGAAAAGTCGCAGAAGGGAAACAAAAGTTGGGGGAGGTTTGGCGACATTTCCAGGGCAATGTCGTTGGTCAATGTCTCACCAGGGGTGCAGAAGGCTTTTAAGTCGCGATTTTCAGCTTTCACCTCATTTCTCACTTATCAAATCCAACCCTTTCTCTCCCAAACCGATTTCCATCTCCTTGGTCCAAACCCTAGCCATTCCTATGGCCATCCACCTTGATTTTGAGGCATTTCCATCACCATCTAAGCCTTGGAAGTCTAGGATGCAAGAAGCTACCATTCCACCATCTCCATTGACGTCTCCTTCAATAAAATTCTAGGGCTTTGAGTTCTATCAAAATCCACTAGTGTAAGTTCATTCATTTCCTTTCTAACACTTCAATCAAGTTACAAATTCTCCATCGTTGACCTCCTAGTGTTTTTATTTATCAATCTTTGGGTTGGATGATTTTGGGGAAGATAGGTCAAATTAGGGTTTTTGGCCAAAATAGAGATTTTGATATAAGATGTTTGGAGATCGTTTCTATATGGTTGTAGATGTGTATTTATAGTTGGAAAATTGTGATGATAGGTTTTTGGAAGGTTTTACTTATGGATTCGGATTTCTTCAAAGGAGCTCAAGTTGAGGGTAAAATCTAGATTTAGCCTAAATCTAGCAAGGTGAGTTCAAGTTGATTTGTGAAAACGGTGTACATGCCAAAATGTCTATTTTAAAGTGTTAATATGTTTTACCTGGAATTGTTAACTGCTGATCACTTGATAAGTTTTGGTTATTTGGAAGTGTTAAACTTTATAAATTTATAAAACACCCACATTTGGGATTTTAGGCATTTTGATAAATAAATCATATATTTTTGGTATCTTAATGATTTATTCCATGGAGTATATTTTTTAGTATAAATGCATTTTATCGGGTGTTATGGGATGATTTGAAAGGATAAAAAGTATAAACCCACTTGGAAAATGTTTTGTCATAATCTAAATTTTGTTGGAGTTATTTGTGTGTTTTGAAGCATGGGTTGCATTATTGCGGGTCATTTACATTTGATTTCATTTTATGATTTTCAACGTTGGGTCTTTGGATTGTTAAGGTTATGGCTTGGTTTGGATTTTGTTGGGTCTTGGGGACACTTGTCCGGTTTTAATAGCTCAATGTAGAGCGCTTGGTTATGATTTTCATTTACTGCATCTTATCTGAGAATTATAGGTTTTGAAAACGTTAGTTCATTCGTTTTGAGTCATGTAATGTTTTAGCCCCGTCTGTTATGGATCCATGAGCACTTTTATCACTTTGTTCGATGATGGAACGACTTGGTTTTCACATCGCGACACGTTAGGTATCATATTGGGTTATAAGTCCTTCGTGCAAGTATCAATGAGTGTACGCTGAAAGATGCCGAGCTCGATGCTTTTATTATTTGTCCAATGGTGGAACGTTGGTTTTCCCCATTGCAGCGCGGTTAGGCATCTTCAGTATGGTGTAAGTCCTCCGTGCAAGTATCTATGGGTGTATACTGAAAGACGTAGAGTCCGATACTTAATACCAATTTAACGTAATGTGTGGCTTACTTTGTGTACGTCACATTATATGGAATCGGGTCTCCCCCGTCACCGAAAGGTGTTGTCTTCAAGCCGAGTCTTTTATATAATTGTTTTTGGTGACATCTTGCGTACATGAAATTATTCCATGTTTTATGGGTTGAGTACTAATCCCCGCCCGTGTTTTGGGGTGTTTTGGGATATGAAATGTTACTTACATTATCATAAATTGGGAGTCAATTTATATTCACGTTTTGAGTGAGTTTTTGGTTGCATCGGTTTATAAGAATGTTGTATTGGAGTGTTGTCCTTAAAGAGATATATTATGGGAAAACGAGTCGTTTCCATTTCTTAAGTAAATCATTTTGAAAGAACTTGTTTTGAACTGAATTCTTTTCTTTTAAAGATATATTTATTCATGTTAAAACTTGATAATCCAAGATCGTTCTAAATCCTAGAGAGAGAAAGTAGAGAGAGAGTTTGAAGCGCAGAATTTCAAATGTATTAGGATATGCGTGAGAGTCTTACAAGGAACAAAGCCACAAGGGACTTAAATACCCTTGGCTAAAACCAGATATAAAAGCACTCTAAACACAGTATTAGACCAAGCCTATAAATACAATTATTACTATAAAATCTGACTTAACAAAACTCTTGAACTCACTAGGCGTTAGCCTAACCTTTTAAATTTGTCGGCATGTGCATCAGGTTCCGTTATGGGTTAGTGCTAGCGGTACTATGAAGAGATGAGTGTTTGTTGTAAGCTCGAGAAGCGATTTGCTTGGTGACGTCTTCCGCATTGGTTTTGGGAAGAGTAACTTGCATTTAGGTTAAGTAACATCCGACTTCGATTTAGTCCTTGTATATAAGATTGTAGTTTTATAATTGTTGTGGTTAATTATAGAATTTTAAATTGAGGTATATGGAGATTGATGTATAAATGGAAGTTTTGTCCTTTAATTGATATTATATCAAGATTTTTTTAATTAGTTGTTCTTACCAAATTTGAGGGTGTTACAGATAGGCACTTTTATAAACGGTTAGCAGAGTTTTTTTAGACGGTTTCATCTAAAAACCGTGTAAGATTGTGACTTTTATACACGGTTAATATTCCCTTTTTAAATGCTTTTGAAACCATGTATAAAAGTTGAGTTTTATACACGGTTTTGGAACCGTGTATAAAAGTTTGTCACTTTTACAAACACCGGACTTATACGCGGTTCCAAAACCGTGTATAAAGCCCAAAACAACCGTTTATAAAAGCATATTTTGTACTAGTGCTACATCCCATAATTTTCCCTTTCCTCTCTTATTTTCTCACTCTATAAAATCAAACCCCAAAACATTTCTGTTAGAACTTCTCCCTTTTATCATGTCTTATGATAATATTATTTTATCATATCTTACGATAATATTATTTTATTATCATTGATCTGGTTTTTTATAATGCTTGATAGGAACACGAAAGGCGATCAATTATCGATTTATTGATAGTGTCAATTGGTCTCGATGGTATTCCATACATACGAGTTCAATACGTGTTCGATGACAATAGCGATGGTGAGGAGAGTGGTGAGGACAATGATGATGAAATGGATCAAGATGGATGCGATGTTTATATTATAAGCAAAACTATCATGAAAATCCACAATATAGCAAAAACGTTGGTAGAACATACCAAAAAAGTAAGGGAAACTATATTGAGTTGATTCACTCCCCAACATTTTTTGCTACTTTCCGAAACTCCCAGTACTAGAAAAAGGGGTTGTTAGGACACAGTCTCATTGGATTCAAGATCATACAATACGAAGATCGCAATCTAAAGCTAAAGCAGAAAAGTCGTCTCATTAATATTAGTCTAAGTCGTTTGTAATAAAATAGTCAAAGTTAGTTGTTATTGTGTTTTATTGTTATTAAGTAATTAGTTAGTTTAGTTATAATATCTAGATATTATATTGTTAGTTGTTAGATAATATCTAAAATAGATATTATGTAGGTAAAGCAAGTGTGTTAACCAAAAAACAAGATATCAGATCACAATATACACACACACTAAAGGTGAAAACTAGAGAGAACACACAGAAAAGCTTCAATCGATCAACCTTGTAACCATTGTTATTAATCAAACAGGTTGGTAATCGTTTATGTGTATGAGTCGGTAAGAACTTGATAGTATTGTGGACACACAATTGGTATCAGAGCCTGATAATAGATCAAAATCAAGTTTTTAAACTATTGACTCTGTGTTTTTATTTTCAAAATCATTTTCGAGATTTAGAGTGTTTTAGAGGTTGAAATCGATCAGGTTGTGACCGATATATGTACTAGATCGAGTTGTTATAGTTTGATTTCAGTATAGAGCTTAAATCGAGTTCCAATTTGGTGATTTTGTTGTCTGAGTTCGACTTCAAAAAGAGCACTGTTCCATCGTCTTAAATTTCAAAAAGTGGTGTTTATTGCGATCGAGTGCTTGCAATCTGTTCTCGATAGGTTAGCGGTCATTTTATTGAATATTGGGACTGCTAATCTTGGAAAAACAGGTTTTTAGTCGAATTTTCGAAGAACAGGACGAACTCACGCAAAGTTTAGTTTACGCCAGTTCATAAGTCTCGTTTGCGCCATCAGTTCATCGCGCAAACTCCAACTCGCGCCACACACTGATCACGCAAAACCCACTTTGCGCGACCAACGTCTCACGCAAACATCAGTTTCGTGACCCACTTGAAGTGCAAACCTCAACTCTCGTGACCAACACATCACGCAAATCTCAGTTCGCGCGATCAACTTTTCACGCAAAGCATAAGTCAACTTAGCGCCAAATCCTTGTAGCGCAAACCATACTTTGTGTCACGTACATCTCGCGCAAAGCTCTCTTGCGCCAACTACATTTCACGCAAACCTCTCTTTGCGCCAATCATTGTTCCATACTTAGAATAGGGGGACAAAATTTCTTGTGTGATCAAATTTTAACTGGACTAACGGTCAAATCCAAGTTCTTATTACACATTTATATCCAAACAGGATGACTTCAAAAGACGCTCTTTCCATTAGCACGGATGTCAAACCCCCAGTTCTGTATAAAGGGGATTACGAACAATGGAAAGATAGATTTCTTGACTTTGTGGACCGACACTTAAACGGAGATAACATTATTTTATCAATAAAAGAAGGTCCCATGGCACCACTTTCTGTCCAAATACCTGATGATGATGCTGAAGATGATTCTTCTGACAGGATGGTAACGTGGAAAGAGAACAGAAGATGAAAATTGTTACAGTAGAGTATGCCCAATTTTCTGAAGAACAAAAGAACCGTTTCAAAGCTGATAAGCAAGCAAGATCTTTACTTCTTCAAAGTATCCCGAATGATATTTACATCAAAATACACAGCTACAAAGCTACTGCTAAGAAGATGTAGGATCAACTTCAAAAGATGATGATGGGATATAAGGTTGGGAACCAGATGAAAGTCGCAAACTGTATAAACAATTATGAAGAATTCAAAGCCTTTGAGGATGAAAGCCTAGCGGACACTTATGAACGATATGTTCTGCTTCTGAACGAACTGTCAAAGAATAAAGTTAAAAAGAAACAGAATGAGAACAACGTTAAGTTTCTCAGTGTCCTTCAACCACAATGGAAAAAGCATACACGAAGAATGAAACAGATGAAAGATCTGAGTGACATTCCACTCCACGAGGTGTATGAGACACTAAGGCAGAACGAAGAAGAAGTAGAAGAGAAAATGAGTGGAAAGAAAAAGGAAGTTGAGAAAGTTCCTGATTCCATTGCACTTGTTGTCAAATATAAGAAGAAAAAGAAGAAAGTAATTACAAGTTCTGAATCAGAAACTGAATCTGATGGAGATGATGGAGAAAGTCTCAAACAAGCACTGCAATTACTGACCCATGCATTCCAAAAGAAATTCTACAAGAAACCGGGATCAAATTCACAGAGATATTCTTCCTCAAGCTCCAAGAACCGTGATCATAGAGAAAGAGTAGAAGGAAGTAGATTTCTTGAGAAGAAACCAAAAGAAAGGAAGCAATTTGTGAATGACTACACCAGTACAGACAAGAAATCTAATGTCCCAAACAAATGCTACAACTGTGGCATGATTGGACATTACGCCTCAAACTTTTGAAAGCCAAAGGTTCGCAATTCGGAGTATTACCAGAATAAGCTAATGTTAGCCAAGCAACAGGAAGCTGGCAAAGCGTTAATGGCTGAAGACGAATTCTGGTTAGATCATTCTGATTCGGAAGAAGAAGAGAATGAAGAAGCTGCTAATATGTGCTTGATGGGCAATCATGCAAAGTATGATGATTCAGATGATGAAGCAGCAGAAGTGGTAATGAACTTAACCGAAAATAATTTTATGATCAAAATGGATGAGATGATGGTCGAACTTCAAGACCTTCAGTCAAAACTGAAAAGGGAAAAAGGCAGAGTTGCTAAGCGTAATCAAAAGATCTTTGAACTAAATAAGTCCGTTATTGGGAACAAAGATCTCATGGATTCCCTATGCAAATCTGCTTCTGATTTTAATCTTAAAAACGATTGTTTAGAAAAGAAGATTTCTGATTTTGTTTCTCAAATTTCTAAATCTGATTTAGAAAAGAAAGAAACTGCCTTAATTGTTTATAAACTGCAGTTTGAGAACAAGAATCTAAATAAGAAGGTAAATGGTCTGGAAACCAAACTTTACTCAATAGGCCAAACAGATCAAACTATTTTCTTGAATACACCTAATGAAGAGGCTGATTTTAAAGCAAAATGGGGATTAGATTGTAATAATCCTCATTACCTGAAACATGTTATCAGAAAACAACCTGGTTTATATAATGCAGATTATATGTGTGATGCTGGTAAACATTCTCATTTGAAACCCAAATTTGTTACCAAAGCATCAGAAGAAGTTGAGGCAAGAGAAGATACAAATAGAAAGAATTTGAAGAAAATGCAACTACCATTCTATTATGCAAGACTGAATGATAGTTATCTTTCGAAAAACCAAAAGTTCTTTCAAAAGAATATTTTGCTACATATGCTTCTACTGAAATGGAGGCAAAACCTGTTCGAGCTAAAACTTATCTACCTCCACTCGTATTAGAAAGCACAGTAATTGAGTTAGAAAATGTCTTATCTGACGAAAGAATTTTGGTGAAAATAGAACA
Source organism: Arctium minus (assembly GCA_954870635.1). NCBI lineage: Eukaryota > Viridiplantae > Streptophyta > Magnoliopsida > Asterales > Asteraceae > Arctium > Arctium minus. The sequence continues at coordinate 14,027,223 of OX941081.1, forward strand.
AGATGTGTTTTCTACTGTTATAAAGAACATTGTTTTTCATTCTAAATCTACAAAGTGTTCTACAGTTTCAAAAGCACCTCACACTTCTACTGATTTCTTTGATGACTTATTTGAGTCTGCAAATGATTTTTTAAATTCAAAAGAAGGGTGTATAGAAGGAGTAGATATGGTTGATTTCAATGTTTCACTTCTTGATCATTCTATTTTTCTTGTAAAAAGAAAAGCTTTACCAAGTGTTTCTAAAAATCAGCGTTCACGGAAACAGAACACCTCTGGTAAACGCAAGAAAAGCCAATCTCAGAACTCTGATTTTCCTAATAAATCTAAATCTTCAAATCAGATTCGTACTACTAACCTTCCTTTTGACAGAAAGTTCGATGGTTCAGGTTCACTTCAGAGAAGAGGGAGCTACAAGGAAGAAAATCTTTTCTGGAAGAAGAAACCAGTTAAAGATGAAAGCTCATGTGTACATACGCATAATGAAACAAAGAACAATGCGCTGAAAAGTAAACTTGCTCATGTTTACACAAGAGATCAAATGATCAAGTTATCAGGTAAGGAAAATTCTTGTTCTTACTGTCGTACACATGATCCTGTTCACAGAACCAAAGATCATTACTGGTATGGTTCTTATTCCATAACCCCCATACGAACTGCAACTAACACATATGGACCCAAATACCAGTGGGTACCAAAGAAGAAGAATGATTCTGTGTTGCAGGCACCAACTGTCAAGGGGGGGTAGAAGAACAATAGTTCTTGAGTAAATCAGCTCAAGACCCGGACATCAATGTCAACAATGGTTCTTGAGTAAATCAGCTCAAGACCCGGACATCAATGTCAACAATGGCTTTTTAATACAACAGTTCAAGACCCACACTTCAATGATGAAAAGACCTTACTCCAATGCTGATATGAGAGATTGTACTCCGATACTCCAACGAGGAAATCAACCTTCAAGGGGGAGTACATATTTATTTCTGAAATTATTTACATCCGATAAATATGACGATTTACAATTCACAAGTGAATTATAGATCTCTATCATGTGATTTATAACTGACATATGTTAGATGCATAATTTCAGGGGGAGTAAGAGAATTTCTTTGTTTTACTGCTTTTTGTCTTTTCAATATTAGTGAATAAAGTTTCTTTGACTTGACTTAAGATATTTGCAGAATTTTTGAGAAGAGCTTATACGATCATATGTTTATGACTTTAAGTTAAGCTTCATGAGATGTAAGATCGCACTTAAAGGTATATTCCTTTATCTTAATCTCATATGTGATTGAAAGAAGGACAACTTTCAATCATTGAAAACATATTCTTAAACGTTCAAACCACTTCCCGATTTTTCATAAGATTTTATATTTTGGGAGTGTACTTTAAATGTTCTACATGAGCTTACATGATTATAAATCCTTTTGAGCAACCTATTCTTTATAGGATATACGGGATCAGTGTGCTAGGAATTCACACAACTTCTATGGAATCACGTTAACCAGTGATTTCTACCCATGAAGTTAATCCATAGTGATTGGGTGTGAGGAGTCAAAATAAATGAGTGTGGAAGAGTGATGAGGTATCATGAAAAAGAGAGTTCGGTTGGCAGTGAGCTAAATGTTTAAAAGAAAGAGGGTGTGAGAACAGAGTTAAAAAAATATCAGAACTCTGCACCAACTTTTTCTGAGCCGGACAGCCACATTTCTAGTGTTTCACAACTCTTTTGTGATCATTATTGAAACATGCAACTAGCCCATGCCAACTCTTGAAATTACCCCACCAGCTACTCATTTACTTCTTAACAAGAAAATGTTTCATTTTTCAAAGGGGAAGCAGCACATATGCTATCTGGTTTTCATTTGAAAAATTTGGATATTGAAAAAAAGGAAGTATGTCCCACCTTCGCACTTCACTTATGCACATTGAGTTTGTGTTTAATTTACTGTTGTCTCAGTTGTTTACACAATTTCGAGCCCTATAAGCAATCATCAAGTGCTTAATTCTTTCTACCACAAGCACGAACACACAAGGAATTTGTTTCTTTGTCATAATGTTTATAGAAATAACCTTTGTGGTGTTTCGATGATTAAATGGAAGCCCTGGGGGAGTCAACATCAAATAGCTCATTTCCATTGTGTATTCGTTACACACAGTGACTTAGTGTTACTGACAGGCGTTTCTAACTGATTTGTTTATTGCTACAGGTGTTACATAACTATTTTGTCTAGATTTGCAAAGATCTGGATAAATATCTATTGCATTGACAAATCAGAGGCTCTTTATGAACAACATTTCTTGTCATCAAGTTTTGATGAAATCGTTACACTTCTCATCAAAAAGGGGGATAAGATCTACCCAAGAAATGAAGAGCTAACCAAGAAATCACATGTTTCAAGAATCACGTCCAAGATTGGATTCTTCAAAGAGCAAGTATTCTGAAGATATGCTGATTTGAGAGAAATTTTCTTTGAAGATACTTTGCTGAAGAATTTCGAGCTGAAACTAGAGATAATTTCTTCCCATGAACTGAAAGAGAGAAAAACTACATCTTTTGGGGAGTTTACTATATCTTGAAGACTAAGAGAGAGATTGCATCTTCTATGCTGAAAGAGAAGATCGTATTGCTAAATCATTTTCGTAATGATCTTGATCCAAAGGGGGAGATTGTTAGGACACAGTCTCACTGGATTCAAGATCATACAATATGAAGATCGCAATCTGAAGCTAAAGCAGAAAAGTCGTCTCATTAATATTAGTCTAAGTCGTTTGTAATAAAATAGTCAAAGTTAGTTGTTATTGTATTTTATTGTTATTAAGTAATTAGTTAGTTTAGTTATAATATCTAGATATTATATTGTTAGTTGTTAGATAATATCTAAAATATATATTATGTAGGTAAAGCAAGTGTGTTAACCAAAAAACAAGATATCAGATCACAATATACACACACTCTAAAGGTGAAAACTAGAGAGAACACACAGAAAAGCTTCAATCGATCAACCTTGTAACCATTGTTATTAATCAAACAGGTTGGTAATTGTTTATGTGTATGAGTTGGTAAGAACTTGATAGTATTGTGGACCCACAGGGGTATCAACAACAACAAAAATCTGAGGTTAATTAGCGACGGATTGACCACGAACACTTTCCCTCAATTAGCGACGAAATTGTGTCTGTCACTAATTAGCGATGGAATAGCGACGGACTCCATTAATTTATGTTTTAAAAAAATAAAAAAAATAAATTCCACGAGTCAATCGCTAATTTATGGTTCCGCTGGAAGGAGGTCCCTCATCCTGACCGCGATTACATATTCGATTACTTTCGCGTTGGTACATGAATCGCCTTAAAGTAATTGTACATATCAGATTATTGTTTTAACCTTGACACAAATCTTGTGTATGTAGGGTAAGTTCCAATGGGACCCAGAGCAGAAGGGGAGTGATGTAATAACCTTAATCCATAATTTTGAAGTTTTGAGGATTTGTGGGGTAATAAGTGAAAATTTCATCAATTTTAGGGACTAGGGTGTAAATATCGAATAAGAGGGGTAAAACCCTCCTAAACCCTCTCATTTCTCTATTCTCACATTTGTGGAGGCTGAGAGAGAGCATTTGAGAGAGGAAATCAGTGTGTGAGTTATGTCCTTGGAGTTCCTGAGGAAGAAGGCTTTGGAGGAGGATTCATCTTCTTCATCCTTAAGGTAATCATCTTCTCCGTTGATCCTAATTTATTATGTTTAATGAGAGCTTTGGTTGGGAGTAGAATATCTTCCTTATTATGTTTTTGGAATGAAAAACCTAAGGGGAGGTTGCTTTGTCCAAATATTGGTCGTTGATTTTGGGATTTAGGCTAAAATCACCATTGTTGGTGTTTACCTGCAAGAGTTCTCTATTTTCCTTGTTATTGGAAAAGATTTGGCTTTCAATGGATTCATTTCTAGGGATTAAATGTTGTTATTATGTTTGGTTATCATTGGGAAATGTTTAGATCATTGCTTCCCCCATTTTAGAGGTCTAAAATCGATTTGGAATTGGTTTGGGATTGAGAAAGATGGATTTTCGAATTGAAATGTGTGTAGGGAAGAACCAGAGCCCCGCGCGGGTTCTGGCGCGGGTTTGGCCACCCCACATGTCGCGCCAGACACTGACCAGTGTCTGGAGCGAGTTTTAATGCGGGTTGGGTCGCATGGTAAGTCGCGCCACGCTCTGTTCGGGCGATTTTCTTGTTGTGTCGTCCTCTGTTTGAGCCTAGGATTGGGGTAGTGAGTAGGGGTGGACTTAGATATGTTAAAGGATGATTTTAGAGGACCTTTCGAGTGGATTAATACCTTTGTGTATTATGTGATTAGGTGTTCGGTTTGGACTCTCGTAGTATCGTGTGCGAAATCTAAGCGTGGACGGAAGGTGAGTCTTTCTTATTTACCCCTAATTGCAAGAAAGCTTTTACTATGCACGTTGAAATTAAATTGATTGTTTTACAATTACTTATGCTTTTATATCATGTTGCCTTAATAATTTAAAGTGTGCATTCATTGAGGGTGGGGCATGTGATGGCTACATGGAAGGTGTGACCCATTGGGGATGCATGAATCCGTTTTATGTGATTCGATCGAGGGCAGGTGTGAGCCCGAACACGTGTCACAGGTGTGCATGACTTAAGGGTGTGCCATTTACATGTGGTGTGTGTGCATGACATTCTAAATGATGTGAATCGTTAAAAATGTTTTATAACTCGTTTTGAATTACGTTGTGGTGTGATGTTGTTACTTGAGGGAACTCAGTAGACCTTCGGTATAACCCTCGCTTTTTATAAAATTGAAAACCACTTTCAGGCAAGCAGGTTAGTGCAAGCTCGAGTAAAGGTAAAGATAAGATGTGAGAGTTGAAAGTTAGTGGAGCTTCGTAGTATTCTGTTTAGACTCCCCAGACATAGACGTTTGATTTAAATTCCCAACCGTGTTTGGTCATTTACTCAGACTTTGGGATTGTTATTCATGTTTAATTCGGTATTTTAAATTGTTTCAATATATATCTTATGGTTAAATTTTGAGTTTGTGGTTGTTACAAGAGGTGTATGATGCATGAGTCCATACCATGCACAATCGGTATCGGGATTGGATGAGGGGTAGATGTGAATGGGCCGTAGAACGGGCATTCCAAGCGGCTGGGGTGCGGTGGGACGGTCAAGACTTCACACCCATTAGAGAACACCACCCTCCCTGAATCCTAGAGATGTTTTGCCACCATATAATTGATTATGTATTTATCTTTATTGTGAACTTTGTTCATTACACAGGTTGAAATTTTATGGTCGACCTCGAGCTACATGTGTGTCTGCAGGACACGCGCTCGTACACAAGTTCAATGGTCTGAGCTTAATTCGATCTAGTTTTGCACCCTTCCTCCATGCGCGCGCAAATGGAGAGGGTTTTTCCTCCAATAAGCCTTACTCCATTCAACCATGGAATCACTTATAAACCCATATAAGTTTCATTTTTCCACCAATATGGGACAAACCCATTTGCACTTCTCACATCCCAATATTTATCATCTACTCATTACTTTGATGATCAATTTCTCATTCATATCAACTTTGTTTATACGAGCAATATGTCGAAACGTAGCTTTCACCAAGGACTATGCAAACCCATAAATATCTTTCCATCCTGAACATGAGTTCAAGAATAGCCCAAATTTTCCAACAAAAAGTCTCTCGAAATCAACCAAAAAAACTTAAAAAATTCCTCGAAAATTGTTGGGAACTGAAGAATTCATCAAGTATGGTTAATGCTGCTGGTTCAAAGTTACTACTGCTAGAAGACTTAAAGGTTAATACTGCTGAGTGTTACTACTGCTAGTACTATTAATACTGCTAGTCATAGTTAGTGCTGCTTGAACAAAGTTAGTACTGCTTAGCTAGTTAGTACTGCTAGTAGTTAGTGCTGCTTAGTAGTTAATGCTGCTAGAATAAGTTAATGTTGTTGATCATGGTTAGTGCTGCTAAAGAGATTCGGATGGAAAGAATGACAGCTGGATAATCTGAAGATTATGGAAGCTTAGAGATATACATGGATGCCTACCAAACTCAGTGAAGAAGCGAATCTTACAGTCCATTTCAGTCGTCAGGCGGCCTTAGGATACCCCAATGCAAGAACTCCCTTTATATGAAGTTCTTCCGTACGTCTTGGATGTCCTTGATGCTTCAACCTGAAACTTGTGATTGGTAGTAAAACATCGATTCTCTCGCTGAGACAGAATTCGACGGGAAGATGCGAATCGTGAAGGCCTTCCCTTGAAGATATTTTATTTATTGTAATTATCTTTGTATTCAGTATATATATTGTATAGTTTAGAATAATGAGTTAACTTTGTTTTCTTCATTCTTTTAGAGAAAAAATCAACCTCAAGGCATAGATCCTAATTCTAGAGAAGTAGAATTCGTATTGGTGAGCCTGTTCATCAATATTGAGGTTGAGTGTGTAATCTTGTAACTTCAAAGCATTTAATACAAGTTTACAGTTTGTTGATTATATTCTGTTTTGATTTTCTGTTTGATTAAATATCAAAGTGTTATTCCGCAAACTTCTTTGATATTGTTTCTGAGAATTAATTCTTGTTGAGAATTCGATCCTGACAAGTGGTATCAGAGCCTAACTCTCTCAGAAACAATTATTCATCATGGAAAATCTTACAGAATCAAGCAGTACTTTGGTTTCTAAGGTTCCAATGCTCAAACCAAGTGAGTTTGACATGTGGAAGATCAGAATCAGACAATATATTCTTCTCACTGACTACTCAATGTGGGATATCATTGAGAATGGTCCTTCTGAAGCTGGAAGGATAGGACCAGATGGGAAAAGACCTCCACCAAAGACAGATGGTGAGAGGAAGATCAGACAGACAGAGATGAAGGCCTTGAGCACTCTGCTCTTGGCCATTCCCAATGAATATCAGCATCAATTTTGCAATTGCACTGATGCTCAGATTCTCTGGAATGCTCTAGAGAAAAGATTTGCTGGAACTAAGAGCATCAAAAGAAATCAAAGAGATGTTCTAAAGCAGCAGTATGAGAACTTCACTTCCACAAAGAATGAGTCTATGACTCAAACTTTTGATAGGTTCAATAAACTCATAGGTGAACTGGCTAATGTAGGGGTGAAGATGGAACAAGATGATATCAACAGAAAGTTCCTCAGATCTCTTGGGGATGAATGGACTATGTACACTGTCTCATATAGACAGAGTGACAATCTGGAAGAGAAAGAACTTGATGATCTATACAATGATCTAAGAGTTTTTGAAACTGAGGTAGAAACCAAGAAGAAGCCCTCTGGTTATATTCACAATGTTGCACTTCTTTCAGCATCCACTGATACTACTGCCAACCCTGAAGCAGTTAGTACTGTCAGTGGAGTAAGTTCAGAAAAAGGCACTGAAACTATATTTGAAGCCTTTTTGTCCAGTCATAGCAGCAATTCTCTGATTAATGATGATCTTGATCAAATTCACCCTGATGATCTGGAGGAGATGGATATTAAATGGCAGATGGCCATGTTATCCATGAGGGTGAAAAAGTTCATTAAAAGAACTGGAAGAAATAACTTCTCTCAAAGAAGAGAAGATGGAACTGGTTTTGACAAAACCAAGGTGGAATGTTATAAGTGTCACAAGAAAGGACACTTTGCTAGAGAATGCAGGAGTGCTGTTCCAAACATAACCACCAACAAGCTCTGAATGGAGGATACAATCAGAACAAGAATCCTGCTCAAGCCCTTGTTTCTCAACAAGGAATGGGATTTGACTGGAGTGATCAAGCTGAGGAAGCCATTCAGAACCAAGCTCTTATGGCAGAAGTGTCTGATCTCCCTACTGAGGTAAGTTCTAATCTTTGCACTAAATCTTGCATTGACACTGTTACAAGATACAGGGATCACAATCAAAGTATGTGTGATGACCTCAAAAGATTAGAAAAAGACAGAAGAGATTATGTGTTAATAGTAGAGAGATTTGAAGAGCAAATCAAAGGCTTTCAAGCTAATGAACTTCAACACTCTTATGACACAAACTATTAGAAGTGGGAAAAGAATGAGTTAGAAACCAAACTGTCTAAGTCCTTAGAAGAGAATGATAGACTGAAAGAGGAACTGTCAAAAGTTAAGCTTGACATAGACAAGTTTTCCTATGCTTCAAAAGCAATGGACTCTCTTCTAAAGGCTCAGATACATGATAAGATGAAGCCTGGTATTGGATACAACAATACACCCCCTCCTTACAATAACAACTATATTTCTCCTACATCAGACTTGTTAGAAACTAAGGAGAAAAAGGACTTGTCTGAAGAAGCTTTTAAGATAGATCCTTTGGATGAGGTAGTAGTTAAGGATTTGACTGAAAAAGGAGCCAGTGAGAACAGGGATAATAATGTGAGTAAAAAGATACCATTAGAAAACAATATTATCACCAATGAGGGATGTGGGAAAATCTGGGTCAAGTCCAAGGAGATAGAGAAGACTAAAGGAAATGATAACAAGGTCCATTACAAACAAACCACAGTTGTGAATCCTGGATCTTGTAAACAGTGTGATTGCAATAAAGCCAAGAGCCTAAATTCTGGTTTAAAAAGAGGAAATCAAAGAAACTGGAATAATCAATGGGCTCAGAAACAAGGAGTTGATCTGAATAAAATCAATAGACCAAAACCTTGTTTTATATGTGGCAAGTTGAATCATTTGGCTAAGTATTGTTACTTCAACCCAATTAACCAACAGATGAACTTTAAAAGATTTGTGCAAAAACCTGTTGGTTATAGGAAGGCTGGAAAGAAACATGTGATAAAGAAATCTGTTGAAAGTAAAGGCACTTTAAAGAAAAAGATTTTAAAAGAAAGTGTCAAAATGTGGGTACCTAGAAGTACTAACAGTGTTAGTACTGCTAACAATATTAGTACTGCTAACACAGTTACTACCGCTAACAGTGTTAGTACTGCTGAAAATATTAATGCTGCTAATACGGTTAATACCTCTTCAAAGGTTAATACTGCCAACACAGTTACTGCTGCTAACACAGTTACTACTTCTAACAAGGTTAGTACTGCTAAGCATGCAAGTGCTGCCAAGGCAGTTAGTACTTCTAAAACTAGTACTGATTCTAGCAAACATAGTTCCAAGCCTATTATTGTAACAAAGTACTCCAAGAATGAGGAATTAAAGTTCAAAAATCTTGTCAAGAAAGAATGCAAGTATTTTGATGAGAAAGGGGTACCCAAGACCACTTTGGCTTGGGTTCCTAATTCATACTAATTGATTTATCTAATGTGCAGGGCAACCAACAGCTCAAGGGAAAGAGCATTTGGCATGTTGATAGTGGTTGCTCTAGGCACATGACAGGCAACATGTCATGCCTTCAGGATTTCAAGCATATCAATGGAGGACATGTTGCATTTGGAGATAATCTTACTGGTGGTAAGATAAGTGGAAAAGGTAATGTCACCAAAGGTAAGATGACATTTGAGGATGTCTACTATGTTGATCAATTAAAGTACAACCTGTTAAGTGTATCACAGGTTTGTGACAAACAACATAGTATATTATTTACTAATACTGAGTGTATGATTCTTGCTCCAGGGTTCAAGGTAGTTGATGAAAGCATGATACTACTTAGAACTCCAAGAAAGGACAATGTTTACTGTCTTGATATGGACAATGTTGATAGTGATTCATCTCTAAATTGTCTTCTTTCAAAAGCTTCTGTAGATGAATCCTCTCTATGGCACAGAAGGATGTGTCACATGAATTTCAAGACTATGAACAATCTTGTTAAAAATAACCTTGTAAGAGGTTTACCTTCAAAAGTCTTTTCATGTGATGATCATTGTGTTGCTTGTCTTAAAGGCAAACAACACAAAACTTCTCATAAGACCAAAGAGTTAAATTCTGTTTCTTCTTGTCTCCAATTACTGCATATGGATCTATTTGGTCCTACAAATGTTATGAGTATAGGCAAGAAATCTTACTGCTTGGTTATTGTTGATGATTACTCCAGATTTACTTGGGTATATTTTCTAAGGACTAAGGATGAAACAAGTGGTCTTATCAAATCCTTTATTCTAAGAATTGAAAACCAAACTAATCAAAGAGTAAAAGTCATTAGATCAGATAATGGAACTGAGTTTAAAAATCATGATCTAAACACCTTTTGTGAAGAAAAAGGTATTGAGAGGCAATATAGTGCTCCTAGGACTCCTCAACAGAATGGTGTTGCTGAAAGGAGGAATAAAACACTAATAGAGGCTGCTAGATCTCTGTTGGCTGATTCAAAATTGCCAATTACATTCTGGGCTGAAGCAGTTAATACTGCTTGTTATGTCCAAAACAGAGTTCTAGTGGTCAAGCAAAAGAACAAGACCCCATATGAGCTTTTAAATAAAAGAAAACCTTTTATTGGTTTCTTCAAACCTTTTGGGTGTCCTTGTACAATTCTAAATACCAAATCTCACTTAGGTAAGTTTGATAACAAAGCAGATGATGGATTTCTTGTTCGATATTCATCTCAGAGTAAGGCTTACAGAGTTTTTAACTCTTCTTCTAGAATAATTGAAGAAAGTGACAATGTCAAATGCAATGAGAACACACCAAATCCAGTTGGGTCTGGACCTCAGTGGTTATTTGACATTGATTCACTAACTAATTCTTTTGGTTTCAGTAATGAATATACAGGAACAGGAAGTGGAGGATCAGGGATCACACAAGTTCAAGAAAGTATATCTAAATCTGTGATTTTTCCCATACCCACAGTAAATTCTGTTGAAGACTGTGAAAATGAATCATTTACTGGACCAAGTCAGAGTGAAGAAGACACTAGAGATGAGGAGACTCAAGAAAATAATGAAGTGGCATCTGAAAACATTTCAGTTGAGTTGCATGAATCTAATCTTGAGGCTGGACTGAATGAAGAACCTAGTCATAACACCAGAGTTCAAAAGAATCATCCTCCACAGCTGGTAATAGGAGATATCTCTTCTCCTATGATGACTAGACATCAAAGCAGGCTTCAGGAAATGCAAGATCAACAGCATACAGTGCTTTCTTGTTTTCTATCACAGCTTGAGCCTAAAAAGGCACATGATGCTATGAAAGAATCTAGCTGGATAGAAGCAATGCAAGAGGAACTGTTACAGTTCAAGCTACAAGATGTATGGGATCTGGTAGACCTTCCTAAAGGTCACAGAGCAATTGGCACAAAGTGGATTTTCAGAAACAAGAGAGATGAAAGAGGTATTGTCATAAGGAACAAAGCAAGGCTGGTGGCTCAGGGATATACTCAAGAAGAGGGTATAGATTATGAAGAAGTGTTTGCACCTGTGGCTAGAATAGAAGCAATCAGACTATTCCTAGCCTATGCTTCTTACATGAACTTCAAAGTCTATCAAATGGATGTAAAAAGTGCCTTTCTCTATGGGTCAATTGAAGAAGAAGTATATGTCTGTCAACCACCAGGGTTTGAAAACCCAAGCTATCCAGACAGGGTATACAAATTAAAGAAAGCACTTTATGGACTACATCAAGCCCCAAGAGCATGGTATGACACTCTGTCATCCTATCTCTTGGAAAATGACTTTGAAAGAGGAGTCATTGATAAGACTCTATTTATTAAAAGAAAGAAGAAGGATATTTTGCTGGTCCAAATCTATGTTGATGACATTATCTTTGGATCTACAAGAAACAACATGTGCAAGGAGTTTGAGGATTTAATGCATCAAAGGTTCAAAATGAGTTCCATGGGGGAACTTACTTTCTTCCTTGGACTCCAAGTTCAACAGAAGTCAGATGGCATTTTCATATGTCAATCCAAGTATGTGCAGGATATTCTAACCAAGTTTGTTTTCTCAGAATCAAAACCTGCCAGCACACCTATGGAAACACACAAGCAGATCACAGCAGATCTTGAGGGGGAGGATATGGATGTGCATCATTATAGATCCATGATTGGCTCTCTCATGTATCTCACAGCATCAAGGCCAGATATAATGTTTCCAGTCTGTGTATGTGCAAGATTTCAAGTTAGGCCAAAGCAATCTCACTTTCAAGCTGTTAAGAGGATATTCAGATATCTCAAAGGGCAACCCAGATTGGGACTTTGGTATCCTCATAACTCACCTTTTGACCTAATAGCATACTCAGACAGTGATCTAGGTGGGGTAAACTTGGACAGAAAATCTACTTCTGGAGGATGTCAGTTTTTGGGTGCTAGACTAGTCTCATGGCAGTGCAAGAAACAAACCACAGTATCCACATCTACAACAAAGGCAGAGTACATAGCAGCTGCAAGTTGCTGTTCTCAAGTCTTATGGATTCAGAATCAAATGTTGGATTATGGGGTAACCTTTCTATACACTCCAATCTTTATTGACAACAGCAGTGCTATTAGCATTGTGAATAATCCAGTCAAGCACTCAAAAACAAAGCACATTGAGATCAGGTATCACTTTATAAGAGATTGTAATGAAAAGAAACTTATTCAAGTTGTCAAAGTTCACACTGATAATCAGTTTGCTGATTTATTCACTAAAGCTTTTGATGTGGGTAGATTCACTTTCTTGGTAACAAGTGTGGGAATGATCAACTCTGAATAATCCCCTTCTCAAAAAGTGGTTTTATATCTGTATATTATTCTTGGAGTTACTAATCTTCTGTTTCAGGATATGCATAGCAGTACTCAGTGTTTAGCAAGTTTAAAAGGAGTAAGTTAGTTAATACTGCTTTTAGTGGTTAATACTGCTTTTAGTGGTTAATACTGCTTTTAGTGGTTAATACTGCTTTCAGTTAATACTGCTAGTGGTTAATACTGCTTTCAGTTAATACTGCTAGTAGTTAATACTGCTTTCAGTTAATACTGCTAGTGGTTAATACTGCTTTCAGTTAATACTGCTAGTAGTTAATACTGCTTTCAGTTAATACTGCTAGTGGTTAATACTGCTTTCAGTTAATACTGCTAGTGGTTAATAATGCTTTCAGTTAATACTGCTTGTAGTTAATACTGCTTTCAGTTAATACTGCTAGTGGTTAATACTGCTTTCAGTTAATATTGCTAGTAGTTAATACTGCTTTCAGTTCATACTGCTAGTAGTTAATACTGCTTTCAGTTAATACTGCTAGTAGTTAATACTGCTTTCAATTAATACTGCTCTAGGTTAATACTGCTTATGTTCCGAATACTATAAATACTCTTTGCCCGCCTAAAAGTTCATAACGTCTCTTTGCATACTGTTCTCTTGCGCACAAAACCTTTTCTCTCTCAAGTTCGAAGTTTTCAGGCAAGCTTTTCACTAAGATCAATGGCATCCATGACTTTTATCGACGAGCACAACGAGATTGCAATGCTACAAAAGCCAAAGCAAGCTGCAGGATTTCATCAGATTGTGGATTTCCTCAAGTCAAGCCACATTGCTCATGCTCTTATTGTATCCCCTACAATCTATATTGAGCATCAAAGGCAGTTCTGGGCTAATGCAACTATTGTTGTTGAGAATGGTGTGCAGATGATCAAGACAAGAATCTGTGATCAATCACTAACGGTTACTGAAGAGGTTATTCGCATCAGTCTACGTCTAGACGATGCCTCTAGTATAACCTCTATCCCAAACGATGAACTGTTTTCAAATCTTACAAGAATGGGGTATGGAGGCCCATTGGGAGTTTTCAAATTCTCTAAAGCAAAATTTTCACCCCAATGGCGTTTCTTTGTCCATACTCTTATGCATTGTATCTCCAAAAAGACTACTGGATGGAGTGAGTTCAGCAGCACTATTGCTTATGCTTTGGTGTGCTTGGCCACTGCCAGAAAGTACAATTTTTCTAAAATGATTTTCAGTGATCTTGTCTCAAACATGGGAAACAAAAAGAGCTTCTTTATGTATCCCAGGTTTGTTCAAGAAGTTATTACTCATGAATTGACGGATATACCTCAACCTGTTGGGATATATGTACCTAAACCCCCCAAAGGCAAGGTTTTCTCAAATATGAGAAGATCTGCTGGGGACTCTGAAGGAGTTGACACCCCATTGTTCTCTAGAATGATGGTGGTGTCCCAAACCAATGAAGGTATGGCAGCAGGGTCAAGGCCCCCATTAGACCAACCCACTGCTAGCCAAGCCCAACCTTCCCTCTCAAAATCAATTCCCCAGTCCCTTCTTGAAAAACCAACCTCTCCAATCACCCAAACTTACAAGAGGAAACCGGTAAAGAAGGCTCCTTCCCTTCTTGTACCATTACCCACTAAGCCTATAAGCCCTCTAAGGGATAATTCTCCCCTAGAGAATATCCAAAGGGAAACCACACGGGTGTCTCCCAACCCAAAGGAGGTGCTCTCTGAGGAGGAGGTAGAGCATATGGGTGATGAGGCTGCCACTACTCCTGCTAGTACAGAGGAGGAAAGTGGTAACATCAATAAGACCTCCCCCATGGAAACTTTGAATGAGCAATCATTTGAAGGTCCCTGGTGCCAAGAAACCACAGGGGTGGATAGTGCTTCTGCAAGGCAGAAGACTTCCACTAATAAAAGATCCAATGATCCTTCAAAGGAGGGTAACACTTCTGGAGAGGGTGAGGACAGATATACGTACTATGAATTGATGGAAACAATGGGGAACATCAATCAAGATGTTCTCAAACAAGGAAAAGAAATTGAAGAAATGAAGCTAGTCATTCTGTCACAACAAGAACAGATTGCTAAGCTGAAGAGGATGGTGGTTAGTCTGGTACAAAGGAAGAAGAGAAAGCAATTCCAACTAAGGAGAAGGAAGTCTGAAAATGATGCTCCCAAAAAGGGGGAGATCAACATGGAAGAAGTCACAAGAAAGGGGGAGATTGATAGAGAAAAACTTGATGTTGAGGGGGAGCAGGAAGCAGAAACACAAACAGATTCAGTGCCAAAAGAATCAAAAGAAGCAGCAGAAACAGTTACTACTGCTAACATTAATAAAGCAGCAGAAACTGTGAAAGAAGTTTTAACAGATCTTGAGATTGCAGAAACCTTACTAAAAGCCAAGAATGATACTCCCAAGGTCACTTCAAAGACCAAAGGTGTAATCATAAAAGAACAAGGTGAAGTGATCAAGAAAGATAACAGTAAAAAGGCAATGAGCAAAGACAAAGGAAAAGCAAAGATGGTAGAATCTGATCAACCAATCAAAAAGCAAAGGTTGGTTGAATCAGATGAAGCCCTAGCTAAAAAGATGCAGGAGGATATTGAAAAAGAAGAAAGAGTTCAGATGGAAAAGGACAGGGAAATGGCAAAAGCTCTAGCTGCTGAACTGAATGAAGCTTATCAACAGAGTATGGCAATTGAAATTGCGCAGAAGAAAGCTGCAAGTATGAAGAAATCAGTAGTGAAAACAGCTGCAAAGAAGAGAAAACCCTCAAAGATATTCCTAGGTACCCAAGAGAGAAACAAGATGATTATATTTCTTAAAGGTGTTGTAGGAGTCAAAAAGGAGATGTTCTCCAAAATGTCTTTTGAGAAGATCAAAGAGCTCTATGATTCAGAGATGTTAAAGCTTCAGGGAAATGAAACTGCTAGGGTGGAGATGGAGAAGAGGATAAAAGAAAGTAATGATTTTGATTGTCAAAAGCCATTTCCAGATGAGCAAGAAACACCTCCTAAGAAAGAGTCCACTCTGGGAGAAAGTCTAAGAACTTTAAAGAGAACAAAAATGATGGCAAGGAGAAAGCCAATCAAGAAGCCTAAAGTATCTGAAGAAGAGGCTAAGAAGGTTGCTGAAGAAGAAGGGGCACCTGAGTCATCTAAACAGACAGAGCCAGCTAACACTGATGATGTAAATTTGTATATGGTAGTGATGGACAAAGTGCCTGAACCAATTTCAGCAGAACCTGTAGGAGTTAAGCCTCCTGAGGTCATTCTCTGGGATACATTGACAGTGGATGGAAAGGAATACATAAGGCTGAAAAGAAAGGATGAAAAGTATGAAGTGTTCAACACATGGGCAAAAATTGTCAGAACATGCTCTAGATCAGATCTTGAAGAAATGTTTGAGATAGGAATGAAGTTGTATGCATATATTCTAAAGGCTCCAGGAATTTCAATTACAAAACTGGTAATGGAGTATCTGTGTATGATGTTCAAACCTGAAGAAGTAAAGCATATGATCAAGGATGTATTCAAGTCGGTCAACAGTTGGACTCTATATGAAATTAGTGGAGTATATACAGTGACTTTGGATTTAAATCACACTGAATACTTCCTAGTGGATAGAGTGTATAATCATAGCAGATTAAAGCTACATGCCATGCTGAAGAAAAAGTTAAGGTGTGTTCCAGATTCAGAAATGGCTAAATACTTGATTCAAAGAACCATCAATCAGAGTTTGGGATTGGATGCAAACACTGGAATTTAGGCCATGATAGAGTTTTGGGAGCATCTTGAAGATTAATTCTGAAGAACTTGACTTCTCTTCCTAAAAGTCAAGTTAGGGGGAGATTGTTGGGAACTGAAGAATTCATCAAGTATGGTTAATGCTGTTGGTTCAAAGTTACTACTGCTAGAAGACTTAAAGGTTAATACTGCTGAGTGTTACTACTGCTAGTACTATTAATACTGCTAGTCATAGTTAGTGCTGCTTGAACAAAGTTAGTACTGCTTAGCTAGTTAGTACTGCTAGTAGTTAGTGCTGCTTAGTAATTAATGCTGCTAGAAGAAGTTAATGCTGCTGATCATGGTTAGTGCTGCTAAAGAGATTCGGATGGAAAGAATGACAGCTGGATAATCTGAAGATTATGGAAGCTTAGAGATATACATGGAAGATATACTGAAGATATTTTATTTATTGTAATTATCTTTGTATTCAGTATATATATTGTATAGTTTAGAATAATGAGTTAACTTTGTTTTCTTCATTCTTTTAGAGAAAAAATCAACCTCAAGGCATAGATCCTAATTCTAGAGAAGTAGAATTCGTATTGGTGAGCCTGTTCATCAATATTGAGGTTGAGTGTGTAATCTTGTAACTTCAAAGCATTTAATACAAGTTTACAGTTTGTTGATTATATTCTGTTTTGATTTTCTGTTTGATTAAATATCAAAGTGTTATTCCGCAAACTTCTTTGATATTGTTTCTGAGAATTAATTCTTGTTGAGAATTCGATCCTGACAAATAAATAAAAAAAACTAAAAAAAATCCCTCAAAGTCAAACAAATAACTTAAAAAGTCCCTCATAGACGAAATTTGGCTAAAACACATCGAACGACTTTGCGGGGATTTAAAGGTGTATCCGCTAGGCAAAATTCTTGGGTCCGCCACTGTTATTGTGGGTAGGAATGTGTGAAACGTATTTATACAAAGTGAGAGTAGAGAAAGAGAGAAGAGAAACTAGAAAAGATTGAATGAGATTGATGATGGTAAGTCTTGTAAAAACCGAATGAAAAGTGTAAACATATTTTTTCAATAGTTTGATGTTAATGCATATTTTTAATACAATTACTCATTAAGCATAAAAACTCAAATGTCCCATGAAGCATGTTTATTTTCATCTCATGATCCAGAAAATTAATATAGATGGGGCTAAAATTAACGTGAGAATATCATGTTTCGTTATTTGCAAGATCGTCTTAAAAAATATCTTTTCTCTTAAATATTTATCCATATGCTTGGCTATTAAAATCCACACAAATAACAATTTGACATTATTTATAGTTAAATTTACATAATTTCATTGAAATACAAAATATATAAGAAATTTGGCTTTATAGAACGCCTAAAATGTTTAAATGTCCTAACAAAAGACCTTATATGACTTAAGTTTATAGGACCAACCCAAAATTCGTTTTATCTAAAAGTGTTACAATAAGTTTATAAGACGTCTTTAGGTGTTTCAACAATTTTTAGGACACTTTTAATATTAATTATTGTATTAACAATTTTGTGGGCCTAAAACATCTTATAAACTTATTGTAATACTTTTAGATATAATGTTTTATAATTTGATTCTAGAAATTTAAGTTACATAAATTATTTTATTAGGATGCTTAGACAAGACGTCATGTAAAGTTAATTTTGTTATAGAGAAAATATTAAATCAAACTGTTTAACTAAAGTTTAGATAATTAGAGTTCTGTAAAATTTTGTCATTTACTTAAAAAAATCAAATATAAAAAACTTGTTTTTTTCTTTTTAAAAAAATGCATAAAGATGGTGAAAGTTTGTAGAAGAAGTGGGGCTTCAAGGATTTATTTTTGCTATTTTCTAACAATAATTACTAGTGTTCGACACCGCACGTTGTACGGTGATAATAAATTTTTTGAAAATATTGAAGTTAAATAGGCGATAATCACATATCATATATTAAACTAATATGAATCGATATTACATTTGATATGAAGTTGTTTCATCATCCTCGACTATGTCTTTAGATATATATATATATAATTAATTAATAAGTTATACATCATCAAGCTTTGTAATTGGCTCAAAATGATAAAAAGAAATGTGTGAGACTAATGATTATAATCATGAGGTGTATTATGAGAATTGTTTTGTCATAACTCATAATATATCGATTTATATTCTTACATATATTCTCATAAAATATTTGATTTACCAAGCAAATGTGATGTTGTTACCTAGTTTTGCATAATTGCGAGAAATTTTGATAATTTCCTTACATTTGTTGTAATGTACTTGTTTGCAACTCATGCAAATGTGATGTTGTTACCTAGTTTTACATAATTGCGAGAAATTTTGATAATTTCCTTACATTTGTTGTAATATACTTGTTTGCAACTTTGACCAAAAACCCTTCTCGAAATCCTTCCTTCCCAAACCTACGATTGCACAAAGAGTAACAATACTCGTTAGTATTGTCACCACTTCGACTCTTGGCTAGTCTGATTGAGTTGTTAACTTTTCATTTCATTTGTTTGAGTTTTTTCGATATACTTAAGACTGTTTCTTCATAATTTGTTTTCTCGATATATATAGTTTGATTTCAATTTAAATTAAATTAAAAAAACTAAACCAAAATAGTCTATGTATTATAATTGTAATAAGCTATTATTTCTAATTTTATATATTTGGTTATTCTAAATTAATCTTTATATAACATTTTTTCGTTTTTTTTACAAATTGATTCTAATAAATTTTAGTTCTGATTATAATTTTTATTATATATATAAATTCTAGATTTTTTATTTTATTTTATGTATTGAAAGACTTCCTCCTTTCATAACATGATTTGCTACAAAAAAAAAAGACTTTCTCCTTTCATATACACAATTCCAACTTTCAAATTTCTTCTATCTCATCAATGTGGGATAAGTCAACTTAACAACATTTTCAAGATTTAAAGAAAACATTTTGTAAGATTAGAGTGTTTACTCATTTGAGCCAACAACATGATTTGTTACAAAATGATGTCTTCCTCCTTTCACATACACACTTTCAACTTTCATTTTTCCTTCTTCCCACCAATGTGGGATAAACAAAGTTAACCACATTTCAATATTTGTATAATACTCAACTCTCATGATGCCAAATCATCTTATTTGGTTTTTCTTTTAATATATATAAGATATAAGATATAAGATAAGATTTTAGAATACTTAACTCTCATGATACCAAGTCATCTTCTTTGGTTTTTTCAGATTTTTTATTTTATTTTATGTATTGAAAGACTTCCTCCTTTCATAACATGATTTGCTACAAAAAAAAAAGACTTTCTCCTTTCATATACACAATTCCAACTTTCAAATTTCTTCTATCTCACCAATGTGGGATAAGTAAACTTAACCACATTTCAAGATTTAAAGAAAACATTTTGTAAGATTAGAGTGTTTACTCGTGTTAATCAATAAATCCCAAATATATCAAGCAATTACTCAAGAACTAGAGAGAGAAAGTAGATATTGAATTCCAATCACAAGTCTGATATTACAATACGATTCTTACAACAAACTAAGAAACAAAACCTATTTATAACACCTAACTAATCAAAGACTTAACCACTAAGGAATTAAACAACCTCTTTGACTTTTCCAAGACTTTGACATTGTTGACTTTCTAATATTGACTTTTCTAATTAAATCTTGGATACAATATTTAGACTTAACAATCTCCCCCTTTGTATTCAAGATTTAATAAAAAATTGACATTAGTCTTCAGCTCTTGATTCTTCAGCTTTTGTCTGTGGCAACTTTGAACTTTGAAACTTTAACAACCTTCAGTCTTTCATCCTTTGAAGAATCTTGAAAAGTCTTTTTCATTCTTTGAAGCTTTGAAAGTCAACATGTCTTGAACACGAAACAGAATTCTTGAAACACCTTTGAAACTTTGAAACTTCTTTCATCTCAGAGAAATCTTTCAAAACTGTATCTTCATCACATTGATCTCTTGACTGTCTTCAGAGAAACAAACTTTCACAAATCATCTTGATTTATCTTTGAACAATCTTTCTTCAAAATCTTTTGACTTTGAAATAGCGGAAGCATTTTGAATTGACTTTTGAACTCTCAGAATTTCTTCACAAGTCTTTTCACTTTGACAACTCTTCATGATATTGAAATTGAATCTTTGTAAATGTCTCCCCCTTTTTGATGATTACGAGCATCCTGATCATCAAAACTTCATCAATTTCATCACAGACTTTGATCACCCCTTTGTATTCAAAAAACAATTTCCCCTTTGACAATTGGCGTGCTTTGATCTGAGAGCCGTCAATTCATGAAAGATATATATTCGAATCTTTTCAAATTCAGACATAATGAACATGGTAACCCTGAATCAACAAATGAAACAGTTATGAATGCCTGTCAGTAACACAAAGTCATTGTGTACAACGAATGTACAATTAAAGGAGTTGGTTTGATGATGAATCCCCAGGACTTCCATTCAATCATTGAAAAACACAAGGTTTATCTATGAATGTTCTGACAGAAAAAAAAAAATTTCTGTGTGCTCGTGTTTGTGTATGAAAGAATTTAGCACAATGATTGTGTTTCATTTGGCTCAAATTGTGTAAACTGTTGAGACAGCAACATGTATTACACGGACTCACTGTGCATGAAAGAGGTGCGAAGGTGGGGCAACTTTCCTTCTTTTTCAATATCTAAATCTTCCAAGTGAAGATTAGATAGCATATATGATGCGTCCCCAATGAAAATGAAACATTTCTTTTTCGAGAAAGAAATGAGTGGTTGGTGGGGTAATTGCAAGAGTTGGCATGGGCTCACTGCCTATTTCAATGATGGTCACCAAAGAATGTGAACCAATCAGTAGATGTGGTTGCCCGGCTCAGAAAGTGGTAGGTGCAGAGTTCTGATATTCTTTTAACTCTGATCTCACACCCTCTTTCTTTTTAACATTATGCTCAATTCTAATCAAACTCTCTTTTCCATTTTTCCGCTCCACGCAATGAGAAAAACTCAACCGGATGAGTTATCTCCCCCACTCTTTGATTCTGACCCCTCACCCCTCAATCACTCAAGAATAACTTCCTGGGTAGGAAACACTGGTTGACATGAATCTATGGAAGTTATGTTTAAGCTCACACACGAATCCCATGTAAGTCCTAAAAAGCATGGTTGCTCAACAATTTAACTGAACAGTTAAGCACAAAGATAACAATGTCAGAATGTATGCTCATTTAAAATTATGAATGAAATTTGAGCATTTGAACGTTGAAGATTTTTCAAAACACAGATATTGAAAGAATGAAATGAAATCAAGAGAATTGTTTTGAGAATCTGACAATGTATCAATCAGATCAAATCAAATGGTTAGGGTATCAAAGAATTGGATATTTTGTTTATATGAACGAATATAAACAATTTTGCAATAAAAGCGCAAGAAAAGATGATTGATGCTCAACAACAATGAGTTTCAAACGGGGGTATTACCATCGAAAAATTGGGTCGTTATGAGACATGGTAATAACATATTCAAATGAAATACTGAACCAGTGTGTGTGAATACTTGACAGTATATGGACAAGATAATACACAAGTATTGATCTTTGGAAACACACGGTCAGTTAAACAATAAAGCTCAAAATTGAAAAACATTTAAAGTCACACTTCTAAATTCATAAAATCTTTTGAGAATAGAGAAGTGGTTTGAACATTTAAGAAACTGTTTTTCATGCTTGAAAGTTGTTCTTCTTTCAAACAATCAGAGATCTAGGACAGAAGATATTTACCTTTTCAGCTCCCCCTCAAATCATGATATAATGATTTAAATCTTTTAAGCTCCCCCTGGATATTAGCACAATATCCTTCTTTGAACATTTGAAAAACGGGTCCTGATCTGTCATGTGATCAGAAGCCACCACCTTTACTCCTCCTATAAATTAAACATCTAAAATATGTCAGTTAAAACAGGATAGAGATCAGACACTCCCTTTTGAATTGTAGACCATCATATCAGAAAAATCTATCAGTGAAAAAGAATAGGATAGAGATCAGATCAATTCTCTTGGGATGTAGACCATCATATCCATCGGATGCAAAAACCGGAGTAAGGTCTTTTGATCGTTGAGGTCCGAGTTCTAAACTGTTGTGTTTAGAAGTCAAACTCCGTTAAAGAACGGGTCCTAAGCTGATGTGCTTAGAAGCCATAATCTTGACATTGAGGTGCGGGTTTTGAACTGTTGTGTTCAAAAGCCTTTGTCTTTCAACTTTGAAGTTTGGGTCTTGAGCTAATTTACTCAAGAGACAATGTTCTCTTACTCCCCCATGACTTGAGGTGCCTGCAACACAGAATCAATTTTCTTCTTTGGTACCCACTGGTATTTGGGTCCATAAGTGTTAGTTGCAGTTCGTGTGGGGGAAATCGAGTAAGAACCATACCAGAAATGATCACTGGTCTTTTGGATATGATCATGTGTACAGCAGTAAGAACAATAAAATTTATTACCTGAAAACCTGAGTAATTGGTCTTTTGAGTATTTAAGGTCAGGTTTACCTTTATGTTCTTTGTTCTTCTTTGCTTTGTGTACATGTACACATGATGTCTTCCCTTTCAGCTCATCTGATTTTTCATCTTTGACTGTTTTCTTCAACCAGACCAGTTTCTCTTTCTTGAAGCTTTTTCCTCTTGAATATGTACCTGAACCATCTAAATATCCATCATAGAAGAAGTTAGTTTGACGAATTTGATCAAAAGATTTAGTTGACCTTTGTGAAGAGACAGATTTCTGAGTTGATCTTGAGACAGACTTCTCAAGCTCTTTGATCTTTGAAGGAAAATTATCTCTTTCTTTCACAAGCTGGTCAATCTTCTTCGAGAACTCAGACTTCGTCTTCTGCTCTTTCAGCGCATTAGCAGATAGTTCAGATAACCTTGAAATCAGCTTTTTGATTTCAGACTCAAATATGGATCTTTCTTCTTCAAATCCATTTTCTGAATCATTTCTCTGGCCAGATAGTTCTTTGAAGAATCCTACACTCTTCTGTTCTATGGCCTTCTTTTCCTTAGCAAACTTCTCTCTTTCCAAAATAAGTACTTTCTCAAAATCAGAAATTTGTTGAGAAAATTTTATGCATTTAAGATCAACTGAATTTTTCTCTTCAAAACATTTCTTTGAGAAATCTGAGAACTTCTTTGAAAAAGTTTTCTTTTCAGCATCAAAATCAGCTTTATTTTCAGCAAGCTGTTTTTCAAAATCAGATAAACTCTTTCTAAGATCAGCATTCTCATATTCCAATTTCTTTATCTTCTCATCATTCTGCCCAAAAGATCTTTTCAGAAGATCTTCATTGATAGTCTTTAAAGCACTGATTTCCTCTTTCAGTCTTATGCTTTCTTCATAATGCTCTTTTGACTTTTGTGAGTGAAAGTCAACAGCATGACCCAGATTAATTTTCTCTAAATTCAGCTTTCTAATATTCTCTTCAAGTTCTGCAAAATATCCCATTTTTAATGTGTTCATCAGCTTGATGTGAATGATCGTTCCAAACTGTATATCAGAAAATCAAAAATCAGATCAAATTGAAATGTAGCACAAAATTTTAAAAATTGAACAACACTTGTTATGGCGCAAAGTTAAGTTTTGCGTTAGTTATGTATTGCGCAAACCAAGCTTCTCGTGATCAGCGTGATACGCAAAGTACACTTCTCGTAATAAGTGTATTGCGCAAAGTAGAGTTCTCAAGATTTCAGTGTAAGGCGCAAACTACGGTTCTCATGACCCGTGGAAGACGCAAAGTAGGTTTGCGTGACCCACTGAAGACGCAAAGTGGGTTTTGCGTGACCCACTGAAGACGCAAAGTGGGTTTTGCGTGACCCATTGAAGACGCAAAGTGGGACTTTGCGTGAGAGCCTTGAAGCGCAAAGTAAACTTTGCGTGATAGCCTTGAAGCGCAAAGGTAGCTTTGCGTGAGAGCCTTGTCACGCAAACTTATAGTTCTTGAGATAATGCACACTGATCTTTGCGCAATATATGGTTGGCGCAAGATAGACTTTGCGCGACCAAATGGAAACGCAAACTTTTATTTGCGTGACTCTAAGAAAACGCAAATTGAATTTGTCTTAAAGCCCTGAACATCTCGCGCAAAGCTGAAGAACTAGCGCAAATGGATATGAACTCGCGCAAATCGTAGATCTAGCGCAAACTCGTATCTGACATGCACATTTCGATCCAAATCGATTCAAATCTGCAAAATTGTTCTCAAAGGCTTATCAGCATCATCGAAAAACAATATTAAGCACAAAATTACTATCAAATTCAGATTGAAAACAATAATTTGCACATTTTCAATGAAGAACAGTGTTTGAACAAAAATATCAAGAAAAACTCAAAAATCGAAAATTGAAATCGAATTAGTTAGAATTATAAGATGTAATCAATACAAGAATCAATCCTAAACACAAATCGAACTCAATGATTCCATTTTCTTGCAACAAAAACGATTTTTCACACAAAATTCGTAAGAACAGTGAAGAACACGAGTTCTTGAAAAAAAAATTCGAAAAACTCAAATTTTCGATTTAAAACTTCAGATTTCAATTCAAACTTTGATCAAATCATTTCTGAAAAGCTTGGTTCAGCTCTGATACCAATTGTTAATCAATAAATCCCAAATATATCAAGTAATTACTCAAGAACTAGAGAGAGAAACTAGAGAGAGAAAGTAGATCTTGAATTCCAATCACAAGTCTGATATTACAATACGATTCTTACAACAAACTAAGAAACAAAACCTATTTATAACACCTAACTAATCAAAGACTTAACCACTAAGGAATTAAACAACCTCTTTGACTTTGCCAAGACTTTGACATTGTTGACTTTCTAACATTGACTTTTCTAATTAAATCTTGGATACAATATTTAGACTTAACAACTCATTTGAGTCAACAACATGATTTGCTACAAAATGATGTTTTCCTCCTTTCATATACACACTTTCATTTTTCCTTCTTCCCACCAATGTGGGATAAACAAAGTTAACCACATTTCAATATTTGTAGGATACCCGACTCTCACGATGCCAAGTCATCTTCTTTGGTTTTTCTTTTAATATATACTAGTGTGTGACCCGCGCAATGTGCGGTAGTAGTTCTTTTTTAAGGAGTACTTAATCGAGTTAAAATAAAACATAATTTTCTCTAAAAATAATTAATGAGATAAAATCTAAAACAACGAATGAGTATATATAATGTCAACCAAATTAAGTTAATCCCATGAGTTTCTACAAAGACCTGGTCTTCTCCTAATAAATACCCACATCATCCTTCAATTCCATCATTTTCTCACCAATGTTGGATGAACAAAACACACCATATTTCAAATTTTGAGGAATTCTCAAATCTTATTAAGTTACCTCATTATCCTTTGGTTGTTCCTTTAATATATTTATATATATATATATATATATATATATATATATATAGGGTTGAGTTCTTTTGTTAACCATAGTTTTGTTATTAACTTTGTGAACTAATCTAAACTCTTCATCTTAACATTGAATGGTTGAAATTAAAAGTAAATTTCTAATTAATAAAAGAGGCTTTATTTCTTAGATGGCAAGTGAACAACAGTGGTTACGGGTAATTTGGAGAATTAAATCTCCCATTGTTTTAAATGCCTTGAACAACAATTGTAACCGAAGTGAACAATGGGGAATTAAATCTCCCATTGTTTCAAATGCACAAGATGAACATTCTTGAACATCTACAAATGTGTTCATTGTTACATATAAATCAAAACAGTTAAATCTCTCATTGTTTCGAATGCACATGATGAACATTCATGAACACCTACAAATATGTTCATTGTTGAACACACCTTCAAAACAGTTACATTACAGCTAAATATGAATTTTTTATTAGTTGAACATACATGAACACCTACAAATATGTTCATTGTTGAACCCACCTTCAAAACAGTTACTTTACATCTAAATCATTAGGTAAAAGTTAACAAAAATAACAACAAACATAACACAATATTTATATGTTCAATTCATTAAATATTCATATGATTTTATCATTAGTTTGAAAATGAATTTTTTTTTTTGAAATCATAACCTACGCTAGAATCAAGGAGGTTTTTTTCTTCTAACCCCCAAATAAATAAATGAAATATTTGTTAATTAAGAATTGACCTTTCTACCCTTTAGTATTAAATATTAAAACAAAGAAAAAAACAACAATCAAAGATGGATTTCTATTGGTTATAAATGGTTCATAAAGTTAACAACAAATTGTTGGTTAACAAATGATCTTTGCTCTCTCTCTCTCTCTCTCTCTATATATATATATATATATATATATATATATATATTAATGATTGATATTGATATATTGGTTGGGTAATATAAAATGAGTCAACTTTATTAGTTATCACAAAGTCATTATTTTAACTATTTGTTATATATATAATTTTTTTTTTGCTAAAATAGGGTAGGCTAATTTGAGTCACCCACATTAGTGACACTAAAACACTTACCCCTCATTTCTTAAATAATCACTTCAAATTTAGAAAATTGCATCTTCTCAATAATGTGGGATGATACAAAAGTAGGGTAGGGTAGATTTAGCCAACCACATGAGTTGATACACATCCATCCTTCCTTTCTTATAGGCACTTCCTACTTCAAAACTTTTATCTTATCACCAATGTGGGATAATGAAACTCAACCACACTTCAAGATTTGAGAAATACTCAAATCTCATGATTCTAATGGGGCGTTTGGTTCACAGATTCTGATGGAATCTGATGGAATTGGAATGTTGAATTCCGTTAACCATATTCCATTACATCGTTTGGTTCATTCTTTTTAAGGAATTGGAATGTTGAATTCCAATGAATGCCACAAATGAAGGAATTCAACATTCCTTGGGGGGATGTGGTATTTCATTGGAATGGAATGTCATATTTTTTTTGGACAAAATTGCCCCTCATCCTAATGTGCACCACCACCTTCGGCCACCACCATCGGCCACCACCTCCGGCCACCGCCACCGGCCACCATTGACCACCACCTCCGGCTACCAACACCGGCCACCACCTCCGGCCACCATCGACCACCTCTGACCGCCACCACCACCACCTCCGGCCACCATCGACCACCTCTGACCGCCACCACCACCACCACCGGCCACCATTGACCACCACCGACCACCACCACCTCCTGCTACCAACACCGGCCACCACTACCACCTCCAGCCACCGCCATCGGCCACCGGCAACCACTACCAGCGGCCACCACTACCGTTCAACATTATTAGCAGTCACCAACTCTCTCTCTCCTCTTTCTCTCTCCCTCTCTCTCCCTCTCTCTCCTCTCTCTCTCTATTTCCCTCTCTCTCTACCTCTCTCCCTTCTCTCTCTCTCTCCCTCTCTCTCTTCTCTCTCTCAATCTATCATCTCTCTCTCCTCTCTCCCTCTCTCTCCTCTCTCTCCCTCTCTCTCTATCCTCTCACTCTCCTCTCTCTCTTCTCTCTCTCTCCTCTCTCTCTTTCCCTCTCTCTCCTCTCCTCTCTCTCTCTCAATCTATCCTCTCTCTCATCTCTCTCTCCTCTCTCTCTCTCTCAATCTATCCTCTTTCCCTCTCTCTCCTCTCCTCTCTATCTTCTCTCCTCCCTCTCTCTCTCCTCTCTCTCCTCTCTCCCTACTATCTCTTTCAATCTATCCTCTCTCTTTCATCTCTCTCTCTCTTTATCTCTCTCTCTCTCCCCCTCTCTCTCATCATCATTCGTGTGCTAAAATAATCAAAGCAATTTTAGTTAAAAGTTAAACTATTTAATGACTATTTCATTAAAGTAATTTTTGTTGAAAAAAATTAAAATAAACAAAAAGGGTATTTTGGTCATTTACCAAAATTCCATTCCAATTCTAAAGCTACAATCTGTGAACCAAACAGAAAATTTTCAATTCATTTAACAAATTCAATTCCAATTCTGTCAACCAAACAGGTGGTCAAACCTGACAACATTCCATTCCAATTCCTTCAAAGTCAAAATCCTTTGACAGATTCCATTCCATCCAAAAACATTCTGCGAACCAAACGCCCCCTAAGTCATTTTTCTTGGTTTCTTTTTTAATATATATATATATATATATATATATATATTGATATTTTAATTATTTGTTATATATAACTTTTTTTTGCTAAAATAGGGTAGGCTAAATTAAGTCACCCGCATTAGTGACACAAAAATATTTACCCCTCATTCCTTATATAATCACTTCAAACTTTAAAAATTACATCTTCTCACCAATGTGGGATGATACAAAAATAGGGTATGCTAGATTTAGCCAACCACATGAGTTGATACAAAATCATCCATCCATCATTTCTTATAGTCTATTCCTACTTCAAAACTTTCATCTTCCCACCAATGTGGGATGATGAAACTCAACCACATTTCAAGATTTGAGGAATACTCAAACCTCATGATGTCAAATCATTTTCCTTGGTTTCTCTTTTAATATATATATTGATATTGATTGATTGATTTAATATATATATATATATATATATATATATATATTGATATTTTAATTATTTATTATATATAACTTATTTTGCTAAAATAGGGTAGGCTAAATTAAGTCACCCACATTAGTGACACAAAAACATTTACCCCTCATTTCTTATATACTCACTTCAAACTTCAAATTTTGCATCTTCTCAAGAATGTGAGATGATACAAAAATACGGTATGCTAGATTTAGCCAACCACATGAGTTGATACAAAAGCATCCATCCTTCCTTTCTTATAGTCTATTCCTACTTCAAAACTTTCATCTTCCCAATAATGTGGGATTATGAAACTCAACCACATTTCAAGATTTGAGAAATACTCAAACCTCATGATGTCAAGTCATTTTTCTTGGTTTCTCTTTTAATATATATATATATATATATATATATATATATTGATATTTTAATTATTTATTATATATAACTTTTTTTTTCTAAAATAGGGTAGGCTAAATTAAGTCACCCACATTAGTGACACAAAAATATTTACCCCTCATTTTTTATATACTCACTTCAAACTTCAAATTTTGCATCTTATCAACAACGTGGAATGATACAAAAATAGGGTAGGCTAGATTTAGCCAACCACGTGAGTTGATACAAAAGCATTCATCCTTCCTTTCTTATAGTATATTCCTACTTCAAAACTTTCATCTTCCCAATAATGTGGGATGATGAAACTCAACCACATTTCAAGATTTGAGGAATACTCAAACCTAATGATGCCAAATAATTTTTCTTGGTTTCTCTTTTAATATATATATTGATTGATATTGAATGATTTAATATATATATATATATATATATATATTGATATTTTAATTATTTACTATGTATAACTTTTTTTTGCTAAAATAGGGTAGGCTAAATTAAGTCACCCACATTAGTGTCACAAAAACACTTACCCCCTCATTTCTTATATATTCATTTCAAACTTCAAAAATTGCATCTTCTCAACAATGTGGGATGATACAAAAGTAGGGTAGGCTAGATTTAGCCAATCACATGAGTTGATACAAAATCATCCATCCCTCCTTTCTTATAGTATATTCCTACTTCAAAACTTTTATCTTCCCACCAATATGAGATGATGAAACTCAACCACATTTCAAGGTTTGAGGATTACTCAAACCTCATGATGCCAAGTCATTTTTCTTGGTTTCTCTTTTAATATATATAATGATAAGATAACATGATTTGCTACAAAAAAAAGACTTTCTCCTTTCATATACACAATTCCAACTTTCAAATTTCTTCTATCTCACCAATGTGGGATAAGTAAACTTAACTACATTTTCAAGATTTAAAGAAAACATTTTTTAAGATTAGAGTGTTTACTCATTTGAGCCAACAACATGATTTGCTACAAAAATGATGTCTTCTTCCTTTCATATAGACAATTTCAACTTTCATTTTTCTTTCTTCCCACCAATGTAAGATAAACAAAGTTAACCACATTTCAATATTTGTAGAATACTCAACTCTAATGATGCCAAATCATCTTCTTTGTTTTTTTTAATATATATAAGATAAGATTATTATTTACAAATAAATTAAGTTAATTGGAACCATAGTTAGGGGGGCTTGGCACCACCTTGTCCCCCACTCTCTACGCCGTTGATCTTATATATATCAATTTCAAAACTTATCTTTTACATTTTTAATGCATAATTTAACTTAATTCTGATATAAATATAGTACATATAATATCACCCTTAATTATATTTTATATACTAAAAGCGTTGGGTTCTAGTAGAAAAAATTGAGGTTAACGTGATAATCATGAGAAGTGGTTATTAACCGTTGGATTAGAAATGAATGCACATTAGAATAAAATCCATCGAGATAAAATGCACCAGATCAATTATCTTCTAAACTGCAATTCATGAGAGGACATTTGATTAAAAATGATCAACGGTTCAGATTCACTTCTCACAATTTTATTGTTAACCTCAATTTTTCATACATCTTTCACCTATACTAAAAATGGTAAATAAAAAAAAATAGTTAAAATAAAAAGGGAAGTACAGGGTAGTATCGTAAATTGAGAGGGAATCATGTTACGAAAAAGGTGGGCTTATGTGAGGGTGACCAGTAATTGAATAATTGAAAAAGGAAGATGAGTGAAATTTACGAAAAAGTCCTCGTGAAAGATAAAGATATTGCGAGAATCCAAGAAAAGATTAAGATATTGTAAGACTTGCTACTTTAATTATGTAAGACTTGCTACTTTTGGCCATACAAAAAAAAAAAAAAGGCTATTGGATCAACGCCAAAACGCTGCCGTCTCACTCTAAATTCTAACATGTCCTTTTCCTTTTCTTCAATCACGGAGACAACAAACCACATTATTATATATACAAGAGTGAATTGTGGATTTGGTCCATGTGGTTTTATGATTTCTTTGACTATGGTTCTTATTCTATGTTTATTGTGGATATAGTCTCTGTGGTATGCAATATAATGTGACTAGGGTCCTTAAACACTAACATCATTACCTTTAAAGGGTTAAAGGCATTATGTGCCTTGCACACTATGGGTAAAATAGTCATTTTACTTTTCCCTTTCAATTTATTTTATACACCTTTAAAACAAACAATACTAAATTGTGGATTTGGTCCCTATGCATCACTCATCATTTTTAAAACACATTTATCATCTCTCTTAATTTTTTTTCATCCAACTTTCATTGTCAAAGTATAAGAAAAACTAACTTATTAAAGTGCAAAAAAAAATTTTTACTTGCATTTAAAAATAACAATTGTTTGAACCCAACACTACATCCTAAAAAAGACAACATATCAAAATAACAATTGTTTGAAACCAATATTACATCCCAATCGGACGTTAAATCGCCTATCAAAATTTATTTATACCAAAATTAACATTTTAACATTAATAATTTGTTTTTAAAATTAACATATTTATATTAAGTAAATTATATATACATTAATATATATTTGATGTTTTTTTAGAGTGTGATTGGAGTTGAGTTTTTTTTTTGTGTTGATGGACCCACCAAATTTGGTATTTTTGTGTTAAATTTGGTGTTCTGGTTTGAGATGCTCTAAATAGTCATACTTGAATTACACACCAAGTCACTTGAAACTTGTTGGGGATCCATACCCTTTCAATTAACATTTTAATAACTAATGCACTATATAATGAAATTTGGATCTCCAAAATTAAGATGATTATATCACATTTCCAAATGGTCTATGTATTTTATGAGAAGAATTAGTGTACTTCATACTCAAGTCACTTAGATGTCATCAAGAAAATAAATAAAACAGTTGCCAACAACTACTACATAAATGTTGATATAAAACAATTGTCATTTTGATGTGTTGTCATTTTGGGGAAGTAATATTGGTTTCAAACAATTGTTATTTTGATATGTTGTCTTTTTTAGGATGTAGTGTTGGATTCAAACAATTGTTATTTTTAAATGCAAGTAATTTTTTTTACACTTTAACAAATTAGTTTTTCTTGTACTTTGACAATAAAGATTGGATGAAAAAAAATTAAGAGAGATGATAAATGTGTTTTAAAGATGATGAATGATGCATAGGGACCAAATCCACAATTTAATATTGTTTGTTTTAAATGTGTATAGAATAAATTGAAAGTGAAAAATAAAATGACTATTATACCCATAGTGTGCAAGACACATGATGCCTTTAACCCTTCAAAGTTAATGATGTTAGTGTTTAGGGACTCTAGCCACAATATATTGCATACCACAGGGACCATATCCATAATAAACATAGAATGAGTATCATGGTGAAAGAAATCACAAAATCACAGGGACCAAATCCACAATTCACTCTATATATAAATAAATTATTTTAAATAATAAAGTTTTAAAATTTTCAATTTTATATCAGTTTTAATTAATTAGTAACCGATAACCTGTTGATTTTGATATTTGATGATATGAGTAACAATTGCCATTTGTTTCTTGTAATTCTTTTATAAACTTTCTAATGAGAGGTTGTTATAGTTTACTACAATTGGAGATGGTTCTTATAAACTATTCGTATTTTTTGAAGTTTTATGTAAGAATCAAGGTTCTAAATGGCGTGCGGCGCGGCGTGGCGGCGAGGTCAAGCCTCAAGCCTTACGAGTTACGGCGAGACCATGACGTTTTTCATGGCAGCGCCAAGGCGGCAAATATATATATATATATATATATATATATATATATATATATATATTGGAAGGATATTTTGCAACTCTTGAAAAGGTTGCAACCCTTGCAACCCATATCTTAACCGTCGGATTCATGATCGACGGTTATTTTATTTTTATTTTTCTTTTTTTTTAATTAAAAATATTGGGCCCCATATCTGTTGTAACCGTCGATCATGAATCCGACGGTTAAGATGTGGGTTGCAACCTTTTCAAGGGTTGCAAAATATCCTACCCCTGTATATATATATATATATATATATATATATATATATATATATATATAGGGTTGTTTCATTTGCAACCCTTAAAAATGTTGCAAACCTTGCAACCCACATCTTAACCGTCGGATTCATGATCGGCGGTTACAAAAGATATGGGGCCCAATATTTTTAATTAAAAAAAGAGAAAAATAAAAATAAAATAACCGTCGATCATGAATCCAACGGTTAAGATGTGGGTTGCAAGGGTTGCAACCTTTTTCAGGGTTGCAAAATATCCTTCCACTATATATATATATATAATAATGGAAGTTTTATATCATATAAAAAAACAAAAGAAGAACCATGAATTGATTTGATATCAAATATACAAAGTTTACAAAAATGATATCAAGAAATCATAACTCCCAAAAAATCATAACTCCCTCAAAAATCATAACTCCCCCACGTGATCGTGACTGAGAATTGAGAAACAGAGAGAGAAAGGGAGAAGGGGAAGTGAAATTCTAGGGTTTAAAATATTTAATTTTGACTTTTAGATTTTGACTTTTTTACCATGTAAATTTACAAGTTTTAGAAAAGTACAATTTCCCCCCATAACTCCATAACGCGCCATGGCGTGCCTTAGGAAGCTTAACGCCATAACTCCATAACGTAACGTAACGCCATAATGCGCCATGGCGTGCCTTATGAAGCTTAACGCCATACATCGACGCCAAGGGTAAAAACGTGGCGGCAAGGTGGCGCCATGACGCGTTTTTTAGAACCTTGGTAAGAATTATGATTATTACCTTAAACTTTGTGTGAAATAATATTTTATTAGTTATATATATATATGTATACACATATATATATATAGGTGAAAGATTGCGTGAGAAATTAAGGTAACATGCAAAACGTGAGAAGTGAATCTCAACCATTAATCACTTTTAATCTCTTGTCCTTCCATGAATTACGTCTTAGAAGCGGATTTGATCTCATCCTAATGTGCATCCATTTTTCATCCAACGGTTGATAACCATTTCTCACGCTTCTCACTTAATCTCAACTCCTTACCGGAACCCAATATATATATATATATATATATATCAAGGTTTTAAATGGCGTGAGGTGTGGCGTGGTAGCGAGGCCAAGCCTCAAGCCTTAGGAGCCACGGCGAAGCCATGGCGTGACTTATGGCGTCAATAATCTATTTCATATATAATATTAGATATAAAAACGTATGTTTTGTAGTATTACTCAATGAGTTAATTGTAATAAGCAAGTTAAATTAGGTTATATATATTAAAAACTTGCAAATAATACATTAAAAATGTAAAGAAAAATCAAATATCTCATTATGATAATTGCGCATTAGGTCATGACGTGCCATGGGCTTAACGTGGCGTGACACACAAGCCTTGGTGCCATGGTGCGCCATGGCGGCTGTGCGGCGAGTTTTTTTAGAACATTGATATATATATATATAGGATTAGGTTCATTTGAGAAATGATAAAAATATGAGAAATAAAGAAATGATCATAGCCATTTATCTTATCAACATTTGCGGCTTTGACCATGAAGCAACAAATAATTCCTTATGTTGTCTGTAGAAGATAGAGGGATAGTTTCGTAAAATACGTGGGACGGGTTCGTATATGGGCCTGTATGATTCACATATGAATTATATGTTTATATATGAACCATTGTATGTAATTCACATATGAATACTTTTAACTAATTCACATATGAACCTTTGTGATTCATATATGGACTATACGTTCATATATGAATCAGTTAATTAGTTCATATGTGAATCACAAATGTTCATATATGAATCTGTTAATTAGTTCAACTGATTCACATATGAACCTACAATTACTCAGTTCATATGTGAATCAGTTAATTGGTTCATATATGAATCAGTTAAAAGAGTTCATATGTGAATTACACTGGTTCACATATGAACATATAGTTATATGTGAATTATACAGGTTCATATATGAACTCATCATGTGTATTTGTAAAAATTATGAAACTCTCCTTCTATTTTTGGAATAGCCGCAACTTTTGACCAATCAAAGCCGTAATTGTTGACCAGTCAAAGACGTAATATTTGACCAGTCAAAGCCGATTTTTACCGAATGAAAGGTTGGGATTACTTTTCTATTTCTCATATATTTAGTATTTTTCAAATGAACATCTCCCTATATATATATCTATATATATAGATATATATACATGGGTAGTTTAATTTGCAACTCATGAAAATCTTACAACTCATGCAACCCATTTCTTAACCGTTGGATTAATGATCGACGGTTACATTAATACATGTGGGTCCAATATTTTCAATTAAAAAATCAAAAAAATAAAAACAAAATAACCGTTTATCATGAATCAAACGGTTAAGATGTGGGTTGTAAGATTTACATGGGTTGTAAATTATCCCTGGCCTCTCTCTCTATATATATATATATATATAGGGAGAGGTTCATTTGCAACCGTTAAAAAGGTTGCAAACCTTGCAACCCACATCTTAACCGTCGGATTCATGATCGGCGGTTATAAAAGATATGGGGCCCAATATTTTTAATTAAAAAAAGAGAAAAATAAAAATAAAATAACCGTCGATCATGAATCCAACGGTTAAGATGTGGGTTGCAAAGGTTGCAACCTTTTTAAGGGTTGCAAAATATCCTTCCACTATATATATGGGGTAGGATATTTTGCAACCCTTGAAAAAGTTGCAACCCTTGCAACCCACATCTTAACCGTCGGATTCATGATCGACGGTTACAACAGATAGGGGGCCCAATATTTTTAATTAAAAAAAAAGAAAAATAAAAATAAAATAACCGTCGATCATGAATCCGACGGTTAAGATGTGGGTTGCAAGGGTTGCAACCTTTTTAAGAGTTGCGAAATATCCTTCCAATATATATATATATATATATATATATATATATATATATATATATATATATATATATAGGCAAATGATCATGTGAGAAATTGAGTTAACGGTGAAAAGTGTGAGAAGTGGATCTAAACCGTTGATCTCTTTTAATCTCAAGCCCTCCCATGAATTGCAGCTTAGAAGAGAATTGATCTGGTGCATCTTGATGCATTTTTTCTCGATGCATCCCATCCTAATGTGCATCCATTTCTCATCCAATGGTCGATAACCACTTCTCACGGTTTTCACCATTAACTCAACTTCTCACCGAAACCCAACCATATATATATATATATATATATATATATATATATAGAGAGAGAGAGAGAGAGAGAGAGAGAGAGAGAGAGAGGGGAAGGATCATGTGATATATTATTATGTATCACATATGATCCCACTAGGTGGATTTTTGTAAATATCACATATGATAATATATGTCTGAATATAAATAACGCATAATCACATGTGATAATATTTACATCACAAAAAGATCTATAAATATAAATATACATAATCACATATGATTAACTAAAATATATACAATTATCATAAAAAGATATATAAATAGAAGTATACATAATCACATATGATTAACTAAAATATATACAATTATCATATGTGATAATATTTACATCACAAAAAGATCTATAAATAGAAATATACATAATCACATATGATTAATTAAAAGATATACAATTATCACATGTAATAATATGATATGCATAAATATTCATATAATGATATCACATGTGATATTTGGTTAAAATTGTGAATTTTTTTTATTAAAAGTATATTTAGAAAAAAATTTAATAAATAATTGAAATTAAAAAATAAATAAATTTAAAAGATATAATAAGAATTTTAAGGATTTATCCAATTTAAAATGATAATTATCCTAATTTTTAAAACTATATTTTATTTTTTATTTATGATTTTTTTAATTAATAAATTATGCGACCCACATTCATTATCGCCTTCTCGTAAATTAGTTTGTTTCTCGCATGATTCTCCATATATATATATATATATATATATATATATCTTTTATTGACTTTTATATCTATAAATATTGATGTTTTTGGAAATACATGGGACCAATAAAAAAATGTTCTTATAAACTATCGTTACAAAAGTCCTTAATTCCATGAGTTTAACATTAATATAAAAATTAAAAGAAATAGGTTCTTATAAATTATTTCATTGAAAATACTCCTATAAACAATAAACAAATAATCGATATAAGAATAAAAAAAAACAAAAATTGCTACATGAAAAATATATGGGTGATTCTAACTACACCCTAGTCTAGATGTCATTTACACCCTAGTCTAGGGAGATTGTGAGGAGGAAAGAGGGTAATGAGTGCACAGTTTTCCGATCCAGTTACACTATATGCACCCTAGACTAGGGTGCATGTCTAGGGTGCATAAAGCAACACCCAAAATATATATATATATATATATATATATATATATATATATAATTAAACCAACTAATGCATTTTAGTAACTAACATCACATCCATGGGATGAAATGAATATTTCCTTTTGACGATCAGGATGAACCCAAGAAAGAAAGAAAAAAGTAGATCAAGAGCCGTTGATTAAAAACGGGGAGGAACCCTAGACAAAATATGAGACCAAGTTTATTGTTGGACCACGTGTCTTGCTTTTCAGGAAAGTTTTAAACCCTCCAAACCTTGCTTTATCAGGAAATAAAAAAAAAACCCAAACCAACCCACGATGTTCAAAAACCCATACGTGCCGTTCCTACCATCACCACCATAATACACTTCTCGTAATCTCATTGGCTCTCCCTTAATCACTGGTCCCACACCCAATGCTCTCCTCCTATTCGTTTACAGAGAAGAGAACCGTGACGTGGGTCCCATCACCACGTTTCATTTCCCACCAATCACCTCTCTTCACTGTTCCAACATTTGTCGTCACACGTGGCCCACTTTCATTTAATTCTTTATATATGTTTACCTCTTCTATTCTATCTTCCAGTATTCCTGCAGTTGCTTCAAAAGTATTCCCAAAAAAAACACTTTGACGGTGGTGGTGGTGGTGGTGGTGGTGGTTTTTGTATTTATTCCGACGAGGGAAATGAACGGTAGAGGTGGTTGTTGTATTGCAAGGCATGGTGGTGGTGGTGGAGATATGTACGGCATGTCGAAGGTGGAAAGGATAATGCTTAAGTTCCGCCCGATCGCGCCGAAACCGGTGGCGGCTGGCTCGGGTTCCGGTGGTTCGACGACGGAGAACAGCGATGGTTACGTTAAATGTGGAAGAGGTAAGAGAAAGTATGTTAGGGTTAACAAGAACAAAAAGAAGAAAGATGAGAAAATTCAAAAGGTGTCAGCGTCGTCGTTATCTAGCGAGCTAGAGTCAGCTTCCGCCGGCGGCGGAGATGCGGTGGTGACGCTTTCTTTGTTGCCGGAAACACCAGATCGGAAAGAGAACTCACCGGTTAGGGATTTTTCAGATCTGATAAAAAATTGTAATTGCAATAATAATAACAAGTCAACAACGATGGCAACACCTGTGTGGTTAAGTTTCAACAACCGTCAGGAAAAGGTTTGCTACGGTCACGTGGGTGAGGTAAACGTTGATCCAGTTGTGATAAAACCTCCACCGCCACCGCAGCCGCCACGACGGCAAGTGGTGTCGCAGGTGACGGTGGAATGCGTGACAGACACATGGGTAGGGTTGGAAGGGTTAGGGTGTACGGATGAAGAGAGGATGATGAACATGGAGAGGGACACGTGTCCAGGGTTTATATCCGACGGTCAAGATAGGGTGGTGTGGGCAAACAAGGCGTATAGACAGATGGCCGGAGTTGGGCACGTGATCGCCGGTGAGGATATGTCGGTGGTGTTGGTTCGGAAGGATAAATGGACGGCGGCGCCGGTGACTAATTATCCAGCTTTTACCTGTAAGGTGAAAGTAACTTCCGCCGTTCACAGTCAGCATACGACGCCGTCACCGTCATCTCCGACGTTAACGCTGCCGTGTGACGTTTGGAGGATGAAGCGCGGTGCCTGCGCATGGCGGTTGGACGTCAAAGCCGCACTCAGCTTGGGTCGGTAAAATAATTAAAACCCTGCGTATTAACTGGAGATATTTTGATATTAGGATTATTATTATTTTTTTTTTTTGGTGTGTGTGTGTTTAAATTAGTAGTTTATATATGTACAAGTGATGATATTTTCAAGAAGTTAAGATATTTCTTGTTGATTAGTATCTTGTTCTTGAGGTAGACCTTTTTTTATATGAAATTTAAGTAAGAGAAAATTAATTAACAGTCCAAAATGGGGTTCGAATCTAATTAAGAACATAGGGATGACTTGGATAAAAATTTGATACATGAACTATGGAGACATGTCTTGTTAAATTAAGGGAAAAAAGGAACTTCTTTTTATGGCCCAACATGTTGGTAACAGGTGTATGAATGGAGACGTGTAGCGTTGGAAACTCCTCTTCATCTCTCTCTCTCTCTCTCTCTCTCTCTCACGCGCGCACACACACACACTCTCTCTCTATATATATATATGGGATTGTATTTCAGTAATAAATTGAGTTAACGGTGAGAAGAATGATAAGTGGTTATCAAACTGTTGGATGAGAAATGAACGCATATTAAGATGAGATACACCAAGATAAGATTAACTACGATCCACCGTATCAACTCCTTTCTAAGCAACAATTCATGGGAAAACTTAAAATTAAAAGAGATCAGCGGTTCAGATCCACTTCTCACGCTTCTTAACGATAACTCAACTTTTTCACACGATCTTTCACCTATATATATATATATATATATATATATATATATATAATTAGTATAGGGATTTAATAAAATGAAAACTCAAATTTTGTAAAAACCGTGAGGAATTATATATTTAAAATAATTAATTTAATTTATTAAATAATTATAATGGTTAATTTAGTAATTAATTAAAAAATATGACAACACGCGT
Organism: Arctium minus; assembly: GCA_954870635.1. Taxonomy (NCBI): domain Eukaryota; kingdom Viridiplantae; phylum Streptophyta; class Magnoliopsida; order Asterales; family Asteraceae; genus Arctium; species Arctium minus. The sequence continues at coordinate 14,067,555 of OX941081.1, forward strand.
TACATTTCATTTTCACGTTATGTAATCGTTCTATCTCTAGATCTATCTGTATATATACAATCTCTCCTTTTTCACTTTCTCCATAACCTAGCAGTCCCATATCCAGTAGAAACCATTCCCCTAAAAAACTTCTCCCCTTAAAAAACCTCTCCAGTAACAAAATGTGTATTTTCTTTGTTTACAATGTATCAAGTTGTATATCTTAGGGTATCACATGTATATAATGGGTATCACGTGTTTACAATATATCACATCGTGTATTTTAGGGTATCACAAGATGTATAAAAAGGATGATTCTAATTATAATGTATCATTGTATATATAGTGGAAATCACCATGAATGTTCATGTCGAAGAGAAGAGATAAAGACAAAAGAGATAAAAGCTAATATTTCAAAAATAATTAAAATGCCATTTATTAAAAAATTTAAGTCAAAGTTATCAAAATTATTAATTTTCAAATTTAATATTTGCTTTGTGGTTGAGATTAGATCTCATGGATCTCATAAAATATTGAGTTTTCTCATGAATGACCTATATATTTGTTATAGACTACGAATGTATCAATGCAATGCAGCAGAATGCATTTTTATTTCATGATAGGAAGCCCTGTCGATGGGATTGGCAGGAGCATCTATAAAAGAGGTTTAGATGATGGGAAAGTATTATATTCTTTTTCAAGTATATAATATTTATATACAATAAATATAATAAACACTACAAAATAGATGTTTATCATCGATGGACCAATCCGTCGGTAAAAGTGAAATCCGTCGGTGATCCGTCGGTATAGCAGTGGTCGGCGTTCAGATTACCGACGGATCACCGACAACTTATTTTTCCGACGGATCACCGACGGCGTGTTAATTTCCGACGGATCACCGATGATCTCTATTTTGCGACGGATTTTCACCGACGGATCATTTCCGACGGAATTCCTACGGATATTTAATAAATAAAAATTAAATTAAAAATCATTTACCGACGGATTATCCGTCGGTAATTTAATGTTTAAAAAAAATAATTAAAAATTAAAAAATGTCAGTTTTTAATCTGTACAAAACCTGTCAATTTTTAATTAATACTAAGTTTTAAACTGTACAAAACCTTAATTTAATATCTATAAGTACATAACGTAGTACAAAAACGTAATCCTACGGAGGGGGAAAGGGGTGATCTTGAAACTTCCTCATGAACGCCTCAAACTGCTCTATTCACTCCTGCATATGCCTCCTCTCTACTTCATCCCTCTCTATTCGCTCCTGCATCCGGATCCTCTTTGTTTCCTCTCTATGTAGTCACTCCTGCATCTAGATCCTCTCTGCTTCCTTTCTCTCTACACTCTGTCTCAGCTCATTCAAGTGAAATTCAACATTTGACAAACATATATAGAACAATGTTAGACAACATTTAACAAACATATGATTGACAATGTTAAACAACATATGCCAAGCATACCTCCTCATCGCGACGGTCGCACGTGCTCCCGCTCGAACTGGCACCTAATCACCGGTCATAGCATAATAGAGAACCTAACTGGTCCCCCATCCAAAAATACGACCTTTACGTCGTCCTCCGATACTGCGCTCCCACAACTCGACGTCATTGGGAGGTACAGTGCCGACAGGTAAGTCTGGATACTCATCCTCCCTAATCCGATGGTAGTTATCCTACAGTTTACCAAATTAGACATTGTCAAGTCAACTAACCTATAGAAAAATCGGCAGCATTTCAACTGTAATTTGAACATATATATCCATGACCTGCTTTTATCAAAATAATCCTATCGTCTGCCCAACAATGGCAACCCAAACTAAGTTTGCTATAATTTATATCTATCTTATAAAACAAACAAAAATCTAGCCATGCATAATTGAACTTACCGCCATATGAGCCGCCTTTGGGTAAACGTAGATCGGAAGATTCGTGGGCGGACCAGTCGCACCCGGAACAAGCTTCCTGTTGGTGTAGTGTGTAGCCTCCCAAACCTCGTCGCTAGTAGGCTCACGACCCCATGCATCTCTCTACAATAGACAACTTAAATTGTTAGTAGGTAATAAAATCATGTATATATATACATATATTCATCAATTATATACATTTAGTCTAGTGAATGATAAATTACCATGCGGTCCCGATGCATAGCGGTACTAATAGATCCGGTACTAATAGATTCGGTACAGTGTCTGGATGTCATCCCCTCATACTCGGTGGTCCGATTGGCCGTATTGGCTGCAGATACACGTCGGAACGCATCGGTGTTCAATACCTGTTAAAAAGAAGACATAAATCAATATAAATCCTAGTACAACCAGATACAAGTATTCAAAACAAAACAAATCTGCTCAATCACCTGGACCCAAAACTCACTCTGGATCCACTCTGGAGGTGTGCGGCAATAATCGTGTAGTCATGTCCGTCGAACTGGACACCATCAATGGCTAAAGCCCTGCCCTGGGCGAATAGACAGACATCTCTCATCATGTCCGTGTACCTATTATTTAGGATACGCCGAAATGCAGCTACTACGTCGGCGTCCATCTCAGGAGGCCAACTATAATATAATTGCAAACACATTGTTTGGATTAAGTAAAAATAAATCCACTCAATTAGTTAATTAGAGTAAAATACCTACCCGTAATCGATCCAGCATCCGTGGATAGTACTCATCAGGGACATCCCTAAAATGAGCCCACGGACCATCGAACATGGACTTAAAGACGACAACGGCCCTCCGGGTTGCCGACTTGTCACTAAACCTTCACAATTGCAAAATATACAACATAAAAAACATTAGGATCGGTTTATTATGTACTAGAATAAATAATATATCACATCTACTTACCCGCCCGCTTCAGACAACAAAAGTGGCAGTCGCTGACTCGGATGGGGCGTCTGTGATGCAACATTCGGGCCTCTAACCCTCGAGCCCGCTGCTAGTCTGTCATCATACTGGATCTGATCTAGTCCGTCCTCGGTGAACTCATCGGAGTGGGGGTCACCACACCCGGCGGAGCTGCTACTGCCCCTACCCCTATTATCTCTACTACCCCTAGAAGGGCGTCCCGACATCTAAAAATAGAGAATGGTTAACACAAAATGATACAAGTGTACATAAATCATAAGACCAAAAAATATGAGTGTACAAACATATAATAAGGATATAATTATTATGAATAATGTCTACATAAGAAAGGCATACTAGTTCTCAGACGAGTAATCAGATAACATAAGTTCGTCTTCGTTATCTTCATCATCGTTCACGTCTTCAAATTCTTCTTCCTCGTCGCTAGCTTCGTGATCTGATGCATCTTCCTTGCTAGCTTCGTCATTTGTGGCGACTACGTTGAGCTCCCTAGTGACAAGAGGGACGGAATCGAGGTCCTCATTTACCCAATTGTTTGTATTATGAGTTACCCATTCGTTGATTTGAAAGAATAGTTCTCCATCCACGTTATCATCATCCAACACATCGATAGCCCTTTCTGCAACTTCATATATTCCACGGGCTTTGGTCTTCACAACTGCCCACCAGTCCTTTAAATCCTTACTTCCTGAAGGATAGGGTGTGTAATACACTTGTTCCGCTTGTGATGTTAGGACGTAATAGTCCTCACCTCTGAGTCTGGACTTGTATTTGATATCAACCAACCCATGTTTAGGGTCGACTCTAACTCCCTCTAGACTATCAAACCATGTACACTTGAACAAAACTACAACACAATAACCCACACCGTAATACTCCACCTCTAACACGTCGTCCAACAATCCGTAATAGTCAAACTCGGAGTCGTCATAACAAGATCCTCTCACACATACGCCACTATTATGTGTGACACGCCCAACAACATATGTTACCGTATGAAACTTGTAACCATTGACAAAATATCTCTTATGCGACCAAACATATCTGTGACAACCTAAAATTTGGAACCTTAAAAAAATGAATTTTTTGAAATAACACGTTTATAATTTGGAGGTAAAACAACCTGTCACAATTTTATAAGAATCTAGTTTCGCAAATGACATCATCCCAACAACATTTGGGGAAAGTATAAGCGTTTACAAATTTCTAAAGAATAAAAAGAGGATCGACAACCGACTTAATCTAAACAACTAATTTAGATTATAATTGGGTGTCGTCATCTAATTCCAAAATATCAACAAGTGATTATGGACGCTCTATATCCCGTCATATGCTATATCCCAAAAAGTCAGCTCGACACTCCACTCATGACTTCGCCACCCCACCACTAACGGAACCTGCTAGGAACACCAAGTAAACAAGTGTTAGGCTTGGAGCCTAGTGAGTACATCCAATAAATATGCGCGTTAAAGCATAATATTACGTGAACAATTTATGATAATTAGAGAAATAATAAAATTAACAATTCCTCCAATGACCACAACCCATGAGGAGCATTTAGTTGGAATGGCTATTTACCGGCATCAACTCTATTCATGAATCTTTAGCCGTTAGAACATCAACTCTATTCATGAATATCTAGTTCAATGTAAATATGGGTTCAACTCTATACATGAATATTTACCCCAAAGAGTCACCAAGTTCAACCCTATTCATGGATCTTTACCTTGGGATCTCACCATTCCTACCAAACATGGTCACCCATTATAACAATTCAAAGATTGGCTATACATTCCCAATACATGGTCTTCATATGGAATTCAAGTTATTACAAAGAAAGTTTATCTTGTAAGCATAACATCTCATATCATGTAATCTCCCTTTATCTATCACAAGAACCCATTAAAGTAATATTCCCTACATACAAGTTTTGTTAACACATTTATAGCATATACATCTTAAAATCCATCCTCTTAATAAAACCACGATTAACTTGTTCTTCCCATTTGATTTCACAAGTCCAAAACACATACCTAAACATGTATGTCATCCTACCCTCTTATTAAGTTACCATACCACATAAAGTCATCATAATGTCAAAACCCTAGATTTTGACTTATAGAGTTTCAAGAACACACATTAGAGAAAAATGTAGGTTTTTAGAGTTATGAAAAGAAAGGTTTTCATGTAGGCACATAATCATTTAATAAGAGAGATGAACTCACAAAATGGGTTTTGATGAAAACCCCCAAAACCCTAGATCTCCTTCTTAATACTTGAAAAGAGGAGATGGTGGATGACAAACCTAGCTTTGAATCTTGGTATGGATGGTTACAACTTGAAATAAATGAGAGAAATGATGCTTTTGAAACCCTAGGTTTCGGTTCTTCAATGAGGAGAGAGTTTTTGAGAGAAATAAATGAAGTAGCAAATGAAGTAAATGCGAAAAGAGGCTAAAATCGCGATTTTAACCCATCAGACCCATCTCGCGACATTGACCAGCGATTATGCCCTTGGCAATCGCCCGCTCACACGACCCTTCGGTACGTCGCCCGCGACTATGACACGCGATAGTGACCTGGGCACAATTGCTGGGGCACTATCGCCCAGATTGTACCGCAGGTCACGGGCTCTCCGCGACTATGACACTGCGAGAATGCCAAGGGCATTCTCGCCGGGTGGGCTGCTCACTCCAAAAACTTCCATTTTCAACCCAAGACAAATCTAACAAATCACGTAGTTCTTAAAGCACCACAATATACGGATGGGGATGCGAAACCAAAAGAATTAACAGATAAGAATTCCTCCTTAAATGACTTGAACAAATAAAACAACTTTAAGGATCGAATTAGATTACTTACGAAATTGAGGGTGTTACAATCCTCCCCAACTTGGAAATGATTTCGTCCTCGAAATCGACGTTCACACGAACAGATGAGGGTATCTCTTCTTCATATCTTCCTCCGCTTCCCAAGTTACGTTGGCCCCTCAGTGATGCTTCCATTGAACTTTGACCAACGTTACTTATTTGTGACGGAGTTTCTTGGATTTCTTTTCCAAGATTGCATCGGGCTCCTCGACACAACGATTCCTTTCATCCACTCTTATCTCCGAAAGTGGAATGACACTTTCCTCTTTCGCCAAGCATTTCCGAAGATAACACACATGAAATGTGTTATGGATACCATTCATTTCGAGTGGAAGTTCCAATTGGTAAGCTTGGAGTCCAACATGCTTGGTTATGACGAACGACCCAAGGAATCGAGGACTCAACTTTCCTCGTTTCACGAACCGAATGAGTCCATTCCAAGGTGACACCTTGAGCATCACGTGATCACCCACTTGGAATTCCACTGGTCGCCTCTTTTTATCTGCGTAACTCTTTTGCCGATCCTGGGCCGCCTTCAAGCGTTCTCGAATCCCCTTGACCTTATCCGCGGTCTCTTGAACAATCTCGGGTCCGACAAATTGTTTCTCGCCCGCTTCTAGCCAACAAACCGGAGTCCGACATTTTCGGCCATACAAGGCCTCAAAAGGAGCCATGCCAATACTCGAATGGTAACCGTTATTGTAAGCGAACTCCACTAGAGGTAAGTGTGAGTCCCAATTCCCGCCAAAGTCAATGACACATGGCCTCAACATATCCTCAAGCGTTTGAATGGCCCGCTCACTCTGGCCGTCGGTTTGGGGATGGTAGGTCGTGCTCAACTTCACTCGAGTCCCCAACTCTTTCTGGAGACCGTCCCAAAAATTTGAGGTGAAACGACTATCCCGATCCGAAGCAATGGACAATGGCACGCTATGTCTCGAGACAACTTCGTCGATGTAAAGTTTGGCCAACTTATCCATCGGCTCTTCAATGATGAGAGAATTTTTGAGAGAAATAAATGAAGTAGCAAATGAAGTAAATGAGAAAAGAGGCCAAAATCGCAATTTTAACCTATCAAACCCATCTCGTGACATTGAACAGCCGGGGCATAATCACCCGCTTACATGACCCTTCGGTACGTCGCCCGCGACTATGACACGCGATAGTGACCTGGGCACAATCATCGGGCACTATCGCCCATATTGTACCGCATGTCACGGGCTCTCCGCGACTATGACACCGCGAGAATGCCAAGGGCATTCTCGTCGGGTGGGCTGCTCACTCCAAAAACTTCCATTTTCAACCCAAGACAAATCTAACAAATCACTTAGTTCTTAAAGCACCACAATAAACGGATGGGGATGCGAAACCAAAAGAATTAACAGATAAGAATTCCTCCTTAAATGACTTGAACAAATAAAACAACTTTAAGGATCGAATTAGAATACTTACAAAATTGAGGGTGTTACAATATCAGCCCGGTCTACGTGCTAGGAATTTCAAATGATCGGAGAAATCGGCTGATCCGAGCATGACCTATAAAACCACAAATAAGAAATAAATTACACATGTGTAACATTACATACGTAAATTTCATATTTTTGTACTCACGTGTTGTTCGAACCAAGTAGAAAACCTTTCATCCTGAGCTTTATCTCGTGCAACTGCATTAAGATGAGGTTCTCTTTGTCGTATCCACTCATCGAAGGTCCATTGAAAAGGTCGAACTTCTTCACAATTCAACAACACATATGTGTGGATCTTGTGAATCTCGGCTTGAGTCAAGATGGTCTCCCCCCCCCCTTCTCGAATAATCTACGAGATGGAACCTTGAATATGCTCAAGCGATCGTCTATTCCTGAAGAACTAGGAATATTTGGGGCAAAGTTTATTGACTCGCGATTATGTCGAGTTTCTATCTGCGGATCAAAATACAGGGAGCAATAGTTGGAGAGTTCATTTACTAAATAAGACTCAACGATAGACCCCTCCACCCTTGCTTTGTTTCTAACAGTCATCTTCAACGACCCAAGTTTCCTAAACAACGATTGAAATACGTGTTAGAAAATAAATGGGTGAGTATTTGAATGGCAAAGTTAATTTACCTCTCATAAAGATACATCCACCTATATTGGACCAACCCACCATTTATGGCTTCTCGTGTCAAATGTATTACTAAGTGTTCCATAGAATCAAAGAATCCGTGTGGGAAGACTTTTTCCAACTTACAAATTGTTTGAACGATACTTGTTTGCAATGGAATCAAGTCTTCTAAGTGTAACACCCTTGAGCAGATTACATGAAAGAATGTGCATAACTCCGTTATCGCATCCCATATGGGAGTCAGTATCATCCCTCGTAACGCAATAGGAAGCAATCGTTGCATAAACACATGACAATCATGACTCTTGAAGCTATAAAAGCTGTAGTCTGCCATGTTTAAACAACCCCCAATATTCGAAAAATACCCGTCTGGAAACTTCAGTCTCTTCAACCATTCACGTACTTGTTTTACTTGTTGTTTCGTCAAAGTGTACGACGACTTCAGCTTCACTACTTTATTGCCTGCCGTGACAATGTGCAACTGCGATTGGTTGCAATAAATCTCTACATCCCTCCTTGCATTTATTTTATCTTTCGTTTTTTATGTGTCCATGATAGTGTTAAATAGATTCTCAAAGACGTTCTTCTCAATGTGCATGACATCCAAGTTGTGTCGGATTAACAACGTTTTCCAATATGGCAGCTCCCAAAAGATGCTTCTCTTCACCCAATTATGAATGATTCTGAAACCGGTAATTTTTCTATTGGTCGATTGAAACGGGGATCCATCATTAACAGTTGGAAGATGACGGAAATGCTCCCATATTTCTTCACCGGTTAACTCGGGTGGTGGAACGGCTAACACCCTAGATCCATCCAGAAACCCTGTTCGGTCATGTCGGAAAGGGTGTGCACTAGGTAACCATATCCGATGACAGTCAAACTAACAAAATTTACCTCAATTTCTTAACTGAAACGAATCAACTGTACCCATGCAGTACGGGCAGGCTAGCTTGTCGTGCGTGCTCGAACCCGACAACATTGCGTAGACAGGGAAGTCGCTGACGGTCCATAGAAGTATAACCCTCATCTCAAAATTATTCTTACGATAAGCATCATACGTAAGAGCGCCCACTGTATACAACATCTTGAGATCATCTATTAGCGGCCTAAGAAAGACATCCAAATTCTGACCGGGGATCTTTCTACCTGGAATGACCAATGCAAGTTTCACATATGAATCTTTCAAACTCAACCAAGGAGGTAAATTGTAGATGGTAAGAAACACTGTCCAAAGTGAATACGAATTCGAATTTGAATTATTCGGGTTGAAACCGTCGATGCATAAGCCAATACGCACATTCCGGACCTCAGAAGTGAAGTCAGGATGTACCATGTCGAAATGCTTCCAAGCCACACCATCACTTAGATGTACCATCACACCCGGTTCTGTCTGATGATCCTTGTGCCAAATCATCTTTTTAGACGTCTTCTTTGACATATACAATCTTTGAAGTCTAGGAACAATAGGCAAGTACGTCATCACCAAGTTAGGGACCTTGCTTCGACCACTTGTCTTGAAATGATATTCATTGCACACTCGGCAGTGGGTCAACTCAGAATCATCCTTATAAAATAACATGCAATGGTTTTTGCAAGCGTCGATCTTTTTTTTGGCAGAGCAAACTTTTTTAAACTCTTCTTCGTCTCATAGAAGTTACCAGGTAGTTTATCACCCTCGGGTTACATCTCTTTAATTATAGCAAAATTATGGTTATAAGTCATCTCGGGTACATTACATTCTGCCTTCCAATTCAACAATCTTGTCGCAGCTCCTAATTTCGAGTAATTTGGACACCCGTCCCATAATGGCTCGTCAGCAACTTGTAACATGTCATAAAATCCTTGGGCAGAAGGATTAGGGGTTTCTTCTTCCCATGTCATGCCATCATGTATCATGTGATCGTTCACCATTTCAACATACCCTTCATTATGATCTACTACCATAGTAGAAGATTGACCCACGTCTTGATGCCCTTCATTATGGTAATAAGTTTCACCATGTGCCCACCATGTGGTATAATCAGGCATGAAACCGTGCTTCATCAAATGTAGCCTCACGTCAGTCCTTTCTTTATAGCATAAGTTTTGACACTTCTTACAAGGGCATCTAATATGAAGCACTATCCCATCACGTGTAGGTTATCTTTGATCAACAGTCCCTTCATCGGCATAGGCATAGTCCAAAAAATTGTCCATTGCAACAATATATTCGATGCTAAGAAACGCCCTACTGTCATTCTTTCTATACATCTATCATCTATCTGTCGACATATTCAACCACTATAACAAAGAAAGAAGTAGTTAATTGACATAATCAAGATAGATGTGGTGTAATGGTTTGACTATTGAAAAGTCACACCGTAGGTTTAGATGAGCTTTGGATGACTTTAAAACCCTACGTGTAATGGTTTAACTATTTAAAAGTCAAACCGTAGGTGTCAACGAAGTTAGAAGTCTATTGAACACTACATGTAATGGTTTGCCTTCTTGAAAGTCAAACCATAGGTGTAGAGGAGTTTTGAATAACTCTAAAACTCTAAGTGTAATGGTTTGACTATTGGAAAGTCAAAATCGTAGGTTCCAATCAAAGAAAGGTGTTTTGGAAAGTTTAAAACACTACGTGTAATGGTTTGACTATTTAAAAGTCAAACCATATGTGCAAACGAAGTTAAAAGTCTATTGAGCACTACATGTAATGGTTTGTCTTCCTTAAAGTCAAACCATAGGTGTAGAGGAGTTTTGGATGACTCTAAAACTCTAAGTGTAACGGTTTGACTATTGGAAAGTCAAAACCGTAGGTTACAATCAAATAAATGTGTTTTGGAAAGTTTAAAACCCTACGTGTAATGGTTTGACTATTTAAAAGTCAAACCGTAGGTGTCAACGAAGTTAGAAGACTATTGAACACTACATGTAATGGTTTGCCTTCTTGAAAGTCAAGCCATAGGTGTAGAGGAGTTTTGGATGACTCTAAAACTCTAAGTGTAACGGTTTGACTATTGGAAAGTCAAAACCGTAGGTTACAATCAAAGAAAGGTGTTTTGGAAATTTTAAAACCCTACGTGTAATGGTTTGACTATTTAAAAGTTAAACCGTATGTGTCAACGAAGTTAGAAGTCTATTGAACACTATATGTAAAGGTTTGCCTTCTTGAAAGTCAAACCATAGGTGGAGAGGAGTTTTGGATGACTCTAAAACTCTAAGTGTAACGGTTTGACTATTGGAAAGTCAAAATCGTAGGTTACAATCAAAGAAAGGTGTTTTGGAAAGTTTAAAACCCTACGTGTAATGGTTTGACTATTTAAAAGTTAAACCGTAGGTGTCAACGAAGTTAAAAGTCTATTGAACACTACATGTAATGGTTTGCCTTCTTGAAAGTCAAACCATAGGTGGAGAGGAGTTTTGAATGACTCTAAAACTCTAAGTGTAATGGTTTGACTATTGGAAAGTCAAAACCGTAGGTTACAATCAAAGAAAGGTGTTTTGGAAAGTTTAAAACCCTACGTGTAATGGTTTGACTATTTAAAAGTCAAACCGTAGGTGCAAACGAAGTTAAAAGTCTATTGAGCACTACATGTAATGGTTTGTCTTCCTTAAAGTCAAACCATAGGTGTAAAGGAGTTTTGGATGACTCTAAAACTTTAAGTGTAACGGTTTGACTATTGGAAAGTCAAAACGTAGGTTACAATCAAAGAAATGTGTTTTGGAAAGTTTAAAACCCTACGTGTAATGATTTGACTATTTAAAAGTCAAACCGTAGGTGTCAACGAAGTTAGAAGACTATTGAACACTACATGTAATGGTTTGCCTTCTTGAAAGTCAAGCCATAGGTGTAGAGGAGTTTTGGATGACTCTAAAACTCTAAGAGTAACGGTTTGACTATTGGAAAGTCAAAACCGTAGGTTACAATCAAAGAAAGGTGTTTTGGAAAGTTTAAAACCCTACGTGTAATGGTTTGACTATTTAAAAGTTAAACCGTAGGTGTCAACGAATTTAGAAGTCTATTGAACACTATATGTAATGGTTTGCCTTCTTGAAAGTCAAACCATAGGTGGAGAGGAGTTTTGGATGACTCTAAAACTCTAAGTGTAACGGTTTGACTGTTGGAAAGTCAAAACCGTAGGTTACAATCAAAGAAAGGTGTTTCGGAAAGTTTAAAACCCTACGTGTAATGGTTTGACTATTTAAAAGTCAAACCATAGGTGTCAACGAAGTTAAAAGTCTATTGAACACTACATGTAATGGTTTGCCTTCTTGAAAGTCAAACCATAGGTGGAGAGGAGTTTTGAATGACTCTAAAACTCTAAGTGTAATGGTTTGACTATTAGAAAGTCAAAACCATAGGTTACAATCAGAGAAAGGTGTTTTGGAAAGTTTAAAACCCTACGTGTAATGGTTTGACTATTTAAAAGTCAAACCGTAGGTGCCAACGAAGTTAGAAGTCTATTGAGCACTACATGTAATGGTTTGTCTTCTTGAAAGTCAAACCATAGGTGTAGAGGAGTTTTGGATGACTTTAAAACTCTAAGTGTAATGGTTTGACTATTGGAAAGTCAAAACCGTAGGTTACAATCAAAGAAATGTGTTTTGGAAAGTTTAAAACCCTACGTGTAATGGTTTGACTATTTAAAAGTCAAATCGTAGGTTTCAACGAAGTTAGAAGACTATTGAACACTAGATGTAATGGTTAGCCTTCTTGAAAGTCAAACCATAGGTGTAGAGGAGTTTTGGATGACTCTAAAACTCTAAGTGTAACGGTTTGACTGTTGGAAAGTCAAAACCGTAGGTTACAATCAAAGAAAGGTGTTTTGGAAAGTTTAAAACCCTACGTGTAATGGTTTGACTATTTAAAAGTCAAACCGCAGGTGTCAACGAAGTTAGAAGTCTATTGAGCACTACATTTAATGGTTTGTCTTCTTGAAAGTCAAACCATAGGTGTAGAGGAGTTTTGGATGACTCTAAAACTCTAAGTGTAACAGTTTGACTATTGGAAAGTCAAAACCGTAGGTTACAATCAAAGAAAGGTGTTTTGGAAAGTTTAAAACCCTACGTGTAATGGTTTGACAATTTAAAAGTCAAATCGTAGGTGTCAACGAAGTTAAAAGTCTATTGAACACTACATGTAATGGTTTGCCTTCTTGAAAGTCAAACCATAGGTGTAGAGGAGTTTTGGATGACTCTAAAACTCTAAGTGTAACGGTTTGACTATTGGAAAGTCAAAACCGTAGGTTACAATCATAGAAAGGTGTTTTGGAAAGTTTAAAACCCTACGTGTAATGGTTTGACAATTTAAAAGTCAAACCGTAGGTGTCAACGAAGTTAAAAGTCTATTGAACACTACATGTAATGGTTTGCCTTCTTGAAAGTCAAACCATAGGTGGAGAGGAGTTTTGGATGACTCTAAAACTCTAAGTGTAACGGTTTGACTATTGGAAAGTCAAAACCGTAGGTTACAATCAAAGAAAGGTGTTTCGGAAAGTTTAAAACCCTACGTGTAATGGTTTGACTATTTAAAAGTCAAACGGTAGGTGTCAACGAAGTTAAAAGTCTACTGAACACTACATGTAATGGTTTGTCTTCTTGAAAGTCAAACCACAGGTGTAGAGGAGTTTTGGATGACTCTAAAACTCTAAGTGTAACGGTTTGACTATTGGAAAGTCAAAACCGTAGGTTACAATCAAAGAAAGGTGTTTCGGAAAGTTTAAAACCCTACGTGTAATGGTTTGACTATTTAAAAGTCAAACGGTAGGTGTCAACGAAGTTAAAAGTCTATTGAACACTACATGTAATGGTTTGCCTTCTTGAAAGTCAAACCATAGGTGGAGAGGAGTTTTGAATGACTCTAAAACTCTAAGTGTAATGGTTTGACTATTGGAAAGTCAAAACCGTAGGTTACAATCAAAGAAAGGTGTTTTGGAAAGTTTAAAACCCTACGTGTAATGGTTTGACTATTTAAAAGTCAAACCGTAGGTGCAAACGAAGTTAAAAGTCTATTGAGCACTACATGTAATGGTTTGTCTTCCTTAAAGTCAAACCATAGGTGTAAAGGAGTTTTGGATGACTCTAAAACTTTAAGTGTAACGGTTTGACTATTGGAAAGTCAAAACGTAGGTTACAATCAAAGAAATGTGTTTTGGAAAGTTTAAAACCCTACGTGTAATGATTTGACTATTTAAAAGTCAAACCGTAGGTGTCAACGAAGTTAGAAGACTATTGAACACTACATGTAATGGTTTGCCTTCTTGAAAGTCAAGCCATAGGTGTAGAGGAGTTTTGGATGACTCTAAAACTCTAAGAGTAACGGTTTGACTATTGGAAAGTCAAAACCGTAGGTTACAATCAAAGAAAGGTGTTTTGGAAAGTTTAAAACCCTACGTGTAATGGTTTGACTATTTAAAAGTTAAACCGTAGGTGTCAACGAATTTAGAAGTCTATTGAACACTATATGTAATGGTTTGCCTTCTTGAAAGTCAAACCATAGGTGGAGAGGAGTTTTGGATGACTCTAAAACTCTAAGTGTAACGGTTTGACTGTTGGAAAGTCAAAACCGTAGGTTACAATCAAAGAAAGGTGTTTCGGAAAGTTTAAAACCCTACGTGTAATGGTTTGACTATTTAAAAGTCAAACCATAGGTGTCAACGAAGTTAAAAGTCTATTGAACACTACATGTAATGGTTTGCCTTCTTGAAAGTCAAACCATAGGTGGAGAGGAGTTTTGAATGACTCTAAAACTCTAAGTGTAATGGTTTGACTATTAGAAAGTCAAAACCATAGGTTACAATCAGAGAAAGGTGTTTTGGAAAGTTTAAAACCCTACGTGTAATGGTTTGACTATTTAAAAGTCAAACCGTAGGTGCCAACGAAGTTAGAAGTCTATTGAGCACTACATGTAATGGTTTGTCTTCTTGAAAGTCAAACCATAGGTGTAGAGGAGTTTTGGATGACTTTAAAACTCTAAGTGTAATGGTTTGACTATTGGAAAGTCAAAACCGTAGGTTACAATCAAAGAAATGTGTTTTGGAAAGTTTAAAACCCTACGTGTAATGGTTTGACTATTTAAAAGTCAAATCGTAGGTTTCAACGAAGTTAGAAGACTATTGAACACTAGATGTAATGGTTAGCCTTCTTGAAAGTCAAACCATAGGTGTAGAGGAGTTTTGGATGACTCTAAAACTCTAAGTGTAACGGTTTGACTGTTGGAAAGTCAAAACCGTAGGTTACAATCAAAGAAAGGTGTTTTGGAAAGTTTAAAACCCTACGTGTAATGGTTTGACTATTTAAAAGTCAAACCGCAGGTGTCAACGAAGTTAGAAGTCTATTGAGCACTACATTTAATGGTTTGTCTTCTTGAAAGTCAAACCATAGGTGTAGAGGAGTTTTGGATGACTCTAAAACTCTAAGTGTAACAGTTTGACTATTGGAAAGTCAAAACCGTAGGTTACAATCAAAGAAAGGTGTTTTGGAAAGTTTAAAACCCTACGTGTAATGGTTTGACAATTTAAAAGTCAAATCGTAGGTGTCAACGAAGTTAAAAGTCTATTGAACACTACATGTAATGGTTTGCCTTCTTGAAAGTCAAACCATAGGTGTAGAGGAGTTTTGGATGACTCTAAAACTCTAAGTGTAACGGTTTGACTATTGGAAAGTCAAAACCGTAGGTTACAATCATAGAAAGGTGTTTTGGAAAGTTTAAAACCCTACGTGTAATGGTTTGACAATTTAAAAGTCAAACCGTAGGTGTCAACGAAGTTAAAAGTCTATTGAACACTACATGTAATGGTTTGCCTTCTTGAAAGTCAAACCATAGGTGGAGAGGAGTTTTGGATGACTCTAAAACTCTAAGTGTAACGGTTTGACTATTGGAAAGTCAAAACCGTAGGTTACAATCAAAGAAAGGTGTTTCGGAAAGTTTAAAACCCTACGTGTAATGGTTTGACTATTTAAAAGTCAAACGGTAGGTGTCAACGAAGTTAAAAGTCTACTGAACACTACATGTAATGGTTTGTCTTCTTGAAAGTCAAACCACAGGTGTAGAGGAGTTTTGGATGACTCTAAAACTCTAAGTGTAACGGTTTGACTATTGGAAAGTCAAAACCGTAGGGTACAATCAAAGAAATGTGTTTTGGAAAGTTTAAAACCCTACGTGTAATGGTTTGACTATTTAAAAGTCAAACCGTAGGTGTCAACGAAGTTAGAAGACTACTGAACACTAGTTGTAATGGTTTGCCTTCTTGAAAGTCAAACCATAGGTGTAGAGGAGTTTTGGATGACTCTAAAACTCTAAGTGTAACGGTTTGACAGTTAGAAAGTCAAAACCGTAGGTTACAATCAAAGAAAGGTGTTTTGGAAAGTTTAAAACCCTACGTGTAATGGTTTGACTATTTAAAAGTCAAACCATAGGTGTCAACGAAGTTAAAAGTCTATTGAACACTACATGTAATGGTTTGCCTTCTTGAAATTCAAACCATAGGTGGAGAGGAGTTTTGAATGACTCTAAAACTCTAAGTGTAATGGTTTGACTATTGGAAAGTCAAAACCGTAGGTTACAATCAAAGAAAGGTGTTTTGGAAAGTTTAAAACCCTACGTGTAATGGTTTGACTATTTAAAAGTCAAACCGTAGGTGTCAACGAAGTTAGAAGTGTATTGAGCACTACATGTAATGGTTTGTCTTCTTGAAAGTCAAACCATAGGCGTAGAGGAGTTTTGGATGACTCTAAAACTCTAAGTGGAACGGTTTGACTATTGGAAAGTCAAAACCGTAGGTTACAATCAAAGAAATGTATTTTGGAAAGTTTAAAACCCTACGTGTAATGGTTTGACTTTTTAAAAGTCAAACCGTAGGTGCAAACGAAGTTAGAAGACTATTGAACACTACATGTAATGGTTTGCCTTCTTGAAAGTCAAACCATAGGTGTAGAGGAGTTTTGGATGACTCTAAAACTCTAAGTGTAACGGTTTGACTATTGGAAAGTCAAAACCATAGGTTACAATCAAAGAAAGGTGTTTTGGAAAGTTTAAAACCCTACGTGTAATGGTTTGACTATTTAAAAGTGAAACCGTAGGTGTCAACGAAGTTAGAAGACTATTGAACACTACATGTAATGGTTTGCCTTCTTGAAAGTCAAACCATAGGTGGAGAGATGTTTTGAATGACTCTAAAACTCTAAGTGTAATGGTTTGACTATTGGAAAGTCAAAACTGTAGGTTACAATCAAAGAAAGGTGTTTTGGAAAGTTTAAAACCCTGCGTGTAATGGTTTGACTATTTAAAAGTCAAATCGTAGGTGTCAACGAAGTTAGAAGACTATTGAACACTAGATGTAATGGTTAGCCTTCTTGAAAATCAAACCATAGGTGTAGATGAGTTTTGGATGACTCTAAAACTCTAAGTGTAACGGTTTGACTGTTGGAAAGTCAAAACCGTAGGTTACAATCAAAGAAAGGTGTTTTGGAAAGTTTAAAACCCTACGTGTAATGGTTTGACTATTTAAAAGTCAAACCGCAGGTGTCAACGAAGTTAGAAGTCTATTGAGCACTACATTTAATGGTTTGTCTTCTTGAAAGTCAAACCATAGGTGTAAAGGAGTTTTGGATGACTCTAAAACTCTAAGTGTAACAGTTTGACTATTGGAAAGTCAAAACCGTAGGTTACAATCAAAGAAAGGTGTTTTGGAAAGTTTAAAACCCTACGTGTAATGGTTTGACAATTTAAAAGTCAAACCGTAGGTGTCAACGAAGTTAAAAGTCTATTGAACACTACATGTAATGGTTTGCCTTCTTGAAAGTCAAACCATAGGTGTAGAGGAGTTTTGGATGACTCTAAAACTCTAAGTGTAACGGTTTGACTATTGGAAAGTCAAAACCGTAGGTTACAATCATAGAAAGGTGTTTTGGAAAGTTTAAAACCCTACGTGTAATGGTTTGACAATTTAAAACTCAAACCGTAGGTGTCAACGAAGTTAAAAGTCTATTGAACACTATATGTAATGGTTTGCCTTCTTGAAAGTCAAACCATAGGTGGAGAGGAGTTTTGGATGACTCTAAAACTCTAAGTGTAACGGTTTGACTGTTGGAAAGTCAAAACCGTAGGTTACAATCAAAGAAAGGTGTTTCGGAAAGTTTAAAACCCTACGTGTAATGGTTTGACTATTTAAAAGTCAAACCGTAGGTGTCAACGAAGTTTGAAGACTATTGAACACTAGATGTAATGGTTTGCCTTCTTCAAAGTCAAACCATAGGTGTAGAGGAGTTTTGGATGACTCTAAAACTCTAAGTGTAACGGTTTGACTATTGGAAAGTCAAAACCGTAGGTTACAATCAAAGAAAGGTGTTTTGGAATGTTTAAAACCCTACGTGTAATGGTTTAACTATTTAAAAGTCAAACGGTAGGTGTCAACGAAGTTAAAAGTCTACTGAACACTACATGTAATGGTTTGTCTTCTTGAAAGTCAAACCATAGGTGTAGAGGAGTTTTGGATGACTCTAAAACTCTAAGTGTAACGGTTTGACTATTGGAAAGTCAAAACCGTAGGGTACAATCAAAGAAATGTGTTTTGGAAAGTTTAAAACCCTACGTGTAATGGTTTGACTATTTAAAAGTCAAACCGT
Source organism: Arctium minus (assembly GCA_954870635.1). Lineage (NCBI taxonomy): Eukaryota > Viridiplantae > Streptophyta > Magnoliopsida > Asterales > Asteraceae > Arctium > Arctium minus. The sequence goes on from OX941081.1 coordinate 14,086,003, forward strand.
AGGTGTCAACGAAGTTAGAAGACTATTGAACACTAGTTGTAATGGTTTGCCTTCTTGAAAGTCAAACCATAGGTGTAGAGGAGTTTTGGATGACTCTAAAACTCTAAGTGTAACGGTTTGACAGTTAGAAAGTCAAAACCGTAGGTTACAATCAAAGAAAGGTGTTTTGGAAAGTTTAAAACCCTACGTGTAATGGTTTGACTATTTAAAAGTCAAACCATAGGTGTCAACGAAGTTAAAAGTCTATTGAATACTACATGTAATGGTTTGCCTTCTTGAAAGTCAAACCATAGGTGGAGAGGAGTTTTGAATGACTCTAAAACTCTAAGTGTAATGGTTTGACTATTGGAAAGTCAAAACCGTAGGTTACAATCAAAGAAAGGTGTTTTGGAAAGTTTAAAACCCTACGTGTAATGGTTTGACTATTTAAAAGTCAAACCGTAGGTGTCAACGAAGTTAGAAGTGTATTGAGCACTACATGTAATGGTTTGTCTTCTTGAACGTCAAACCATAGGCGTAGAGGAGTTTTGGATGACTCTAAAACTCTAAGTGGAACGGTTTGACTATTGGAAAGTCAAAACCGTAGGTTACAATCAAAGAAATGTATTTTGGAAAGTTTAAAACCCTACGTGTAATGGTTTGACTTTTTAAAAGTCAAACCGTAGGTGCAAACGAAGTTAGAAGACTATTGAACACTACATGTAATGGTTTGCCTTCTTGAAAGTCAAACCATAGGTGTAGAGGAGTTTTGGATGACTCTAAAACTCTAAGTGTAACGGTTTGACTATTGGAAAGTCAAAACCATAGGTTACAATCAAAGAAAGGTGTTTTGGAAAGTTTAAAACCCTACGTGTAATGGTTTGACTATTTAAAAGTGAAACCGTAGGTGTCAACGAAGTTAGAAGACTATTGAACACTACATGTAATGGTTTGCCTTCTTGAAAGTCAAACCATAGGTGGAGAGATGTTTTGAATGACTCTAAAACTCTAAGTGTAATGGTTTGACTATTGGAAAGTCAAAACTGTAGGTTACAATCAAAGAAAGGTGTTTTGGAAAGTTTAAAACCCTGCGTGTAATGGTTTGACTATTTAAAAGTCAAACCGTAGGTGTCAACGAAGTTAGAAGTCTATTGAACACTACATGTAATGGTTTGCCTTCTTGAAAGTCAAACCATAGGTGTAGAGGAGTTTTGGATGACTCTAAAACTCTAAGTGTAACGGTTTGACTATTGGAAAGTCAAAACCGTAGGTTACAATCAAAGAAAGGTGTTTTTGAAAGTTTAAAACCCTACGTGTAATGGTTTGACTATTTAAAAGTCAAACCGCAGGTGTCAACGAAGTTAGAAGTCTATTGAGCACTACATGTAATGGTTTGTCTTCTTGAAAGTCAAACCATAGGTGTACAATAGTTTTGGATGACTCTAAAACTCTAAGTGTAACGGTTTGACTATTGGACAGTCAAAACCGTAGGTTACAATCAAAGAAAGGTGTTTTGGAATGTTTAAAACCCTACGTGTAATGGTTTGACTATTTAAAAGTCAAACGGTAGGTGTCAACGAAGTTAAAAGTCTATTGAACACTACATGTAATGGTTTGCCTTCTTGAAAGTCAAACCATAGGTGTAGAGGAGTTTTGGATGACTCTAAAACTCTAAGTGTAACGGTTTGACTATTGGAAAGTCAAAACCGTAGGTTACAATCAAAGAAATGTGTTTTGGAATGTTTAAAACCATACGTGTAATGGTTTGACTATTTAAAAGTTAAACCGTAGGTGTCCACGAAGTTAGAAGACTATTGAACACTACATGTAATGGTTTGCCTTCTTGAAAGTCAAACCATAGGTGTAGAGGAGTTTTGGATGACTCTAAAACTCTAAGGGTAACGGTTTGACTATTGGAAAGTCAAAACTGTAGGTTACAATCAAAGAAAGGTGTTTTGGAAAGTTTAAAACCCTACGTGTAATGGTGTGACTATTTAAAAGTCAAACCGTAGGTGTCAACGAAGTTTGAAGACTATTGAACACTACATGTAATGGTTTGCCTTCTTCAAAGTCAAACCATAGGTGTAGAGGAGTTTTGGATGACTCTAAAACTCTAAGTGTAACGGTTTGACTATTGGAAAGTCAAAACCGTAGGTTACAATCAAAGAAAGGTGTTTTGGAATGTTTAAAACCCTACGTGTAATGGTTTAACTATTTAAAAGTCAAACGGTAGGTGTCAACGAAGTTAAAAGTCTACTGAACACTACATGTAATGGTTTGTCTTCTTGAAAGTCAAACCATAGGTGTAGAGGAGTTTTGGATGACTCTAAAACTCTAAGTGTAACTGTTTGACTATTGGAAAGTCAAAACCGTAGGGTACAATCAAAGAAATGTGTTTTGGAAAGTTTAAAACCCTACGTGTAATGGTTTGACTATTTAAAAGTCAAACCGTTGGTGTCAACAAAGTTAGAAGACTATTGAACACTAGATGTAATGGTTTGCCTTCTTGAAAGTCAAACCATAGGTTTAGAGAAGTTTTGGATGACTCTAAAACTCTAAGTGTAACGGTTTGACTGTTGGAAAGTCAAAACCGTAGGTTACAATCAAAGAAAGGTGTTTTGGAAAGTTTAAAACTCTACGTGTAATGGTTTGACTATTTAAAAGTCAAACCATAGGTGTCAACGAAGTTAAAAGTCTATTGAATACTACATGTAATGGTTTGCCTTCTTGAAAGTCAAACCATAGGTGGAGAGGAGTTTTGAATGACTCTAAAACTCTAAGTGGAACGGTTTGACAATTGGAAAGTCAAAACCGTAGGTTACAATCAAAGAAAGGTGTTTTGGAAAGTTTAAAACCCTACGTGTAATGGTTTGACTATTTAAAAGTGAAACCGTAGGTGTCAACGAAGTCAAAAGTCTATTGAACACTACATGTAATGGTTTGCCTTCTTGAAAGTCAAACCATAGGTGGAGAGGAGTTTTGAATGACTCTAAAACTCTAAGTGTAACGGTTTGACTATTGGAAAGTCAAAACCGTAGGTTACAATCAAAGAAAGGTGTTTTGGAAAGTTTAAAACCCTACGTGTAATGGTTTGACTATTTAAAAGTCAAACCGTAGGTGTCAACAAAGTTAGAAGTCTATTGAGCACTACATGTAATGGTTTGTCTTCTTGAAAGTCAAACCATAGGCGTAGAGGAGTTTTGGATGACTCTAAAACTCTAAGTGTAACGGTTTGACTATTGGAAAGTCAAAACCGTAGGTTACAATCAAAGAAATGTGTTTTGGAAAGTTTAAAACCATACGTGTAATGGTTTGACTATTTAAAAGTCAAACCGTAGGTGTCCACGAAGTTAGAAGACTATTGAACACTACATGTAATGGTTTTCCTTCTTGAAAGTCAAACCATAGGTGTAGAGGAGTTTTGGATGACTCTAAATCTCTAAGTGTAACGGTTTGACTATTGGAAAGTCAAAACCGTAGGTTACAATCAAAGAAAGGTGTTTTGGAAAGTTTAAAACCCTACGTGTAATGGTTTGACTATTTAAAAGTGAAACCGCAGGTGTCAACGAAGTTAAAAGTCTATTGAACACTACATGTAATGGTTTGCCTTCTTGAAAGTCAAACCATAGGTGGAGAGATGTTTTGAATGACTCTAAAACTCTAAGTGTAATAGTTTGACTATTGTAAAGTCAAAACCGTAGGTTACAATCAAAGAAAGGTGTTTTGGAATGTTTAAAACCCTACGTGTAATGGTTTGACTATTTAAAAGTCAAACGGTAGGTGTCAACGAAGTTAAAAGTCTATTGAACACTACATGTAATGGTTTGCCTTCTTGAAAGTCAAACCATAGGTGTAGAGGAGTTTTGGATGACTCTAAAACTCTAAGTGTAACGGTTTGACTATTGGAAAGTCAAAACCGTAGGTTACAATCAAAGAAATGTGTTTTGGAAAGTTTAAAACCATACGTGTAATGGTTTGACTATTTAAAACTCAAACCGTAGGTGTCCACGAAGTTAGAAGACTATTAAACACTACATGTAATGGTTTGCCTTCTTGAAAGTCAAACCATAGGTGTAGAGGAGTTTTGGATGACTCTAAAACTCTAAGTGTAACGATTTGACTATTGGAAAGTCAAAACTGTAGGTTACAATCAAAGAAAGGTGTTTTGGAAAGATTAAAACCCTACGTGTAATGGTGTGACTATTTAAAAGTCAAACCGTAGGTGTCAACGAAGTTTGAAGACTATTGAACACTAGATGGAATGGTTTGCCTTCTTCAAAGTCAAACCATAGGTGTAGAGGAGTTTTGGATGACTCTAAAACTCTAAGTGTAACGGTTTGACTATTGGAAAGTCAAAACCGTAGGTTACAATCAAAGAAAGGTGTTTTGGAATGTTTAAAACCCTACGTGTAATGGTTTGACTATTTAAAAGTCAAACGGTAGGTGTCAACGAAGTTAAAAGTCTATTGAACACTACATGTAATGGTTTGCCTTCTTGAAAGTCAAACCATAGGTGTAGAGGAGTTTTGGATGACTCTAAAACTCTAAGTGTAACGGTTTGACTATTGGAAAGTCAAAACCGTAGGTTACAATCAAAGAAAGGTGTTTTGGAAAGTTTAAAACCCTACGTGTAATGGTTTGACTATTTAAAAGTGAAACCGTAGGTGTCAACGAAGTCAAAAGTCTATTGAACACTACATGTAATGGTTTGCCTTCTTGAAAGTCAAACCATAGGTGGAGAGGAGTTTTGAATGACTCTAAAACTCTAAGTGTAACGGTTTGACTATTGGAAAGTCAAAACCGTAGGTTACAATCAAAGAAAGGTGTTTTGGAAAGTTTAAAACCCTACGTGTAATGGTTTGACTATTTAAAAGTCAAACCGTAGGTGTCAACAAAGTTAGAAGTCTATTGAGCACTACATGTAATTGTTTGTCTTCTTGAAAGTCAAACCATAGGCGTAGAGGAGTTTTGGATGACTCTAAAACTCTAAGTGTAACGGTTTGACTATTGGAAAGTCAAAACCGTAGGTTACAATCAAAGAAATGTGTTTTGGAAAGTTTAAAACCATACGTGTAATGGTTTGACTATTTAAAAGTCAAACCGTAGGTGTCCACGAAGTTAGAAGACTATTGAACACTACATGTAATGGTTTGCCTTCTTGAAAGTCAAACCATAGGTGTAGAGGAGTTTTGGATGACTCTAAATCTCTAAGTGTAACGGTTTGACTATTGGAAAGTCAAAACCGTAGGTTACAATCAAAGAAAGGTGTTTTGGAAAGTTTAAAACCCTACGTGTAATGGTTTGACTATTTAAAAGTGAAACCGTAGGTGTCAACGAAGTTAAAAGTCTATTGAACACTACATGTAATGGTTTGCCTTCTTGAAAGTCAAACCATAGGTGTAGAGGAGTTTTGGATGACTCTAAAACTCTAAGTGTAACGGTTTGACTATTGGAAAGTCAAAACCGTAGGTTACAATCAAAGAAATGTGTTTTGGAAAGTTTAAAACCATACGTGTAATGGTTTGACTATTTAAAAGTCAAACCGTAGGTGTCCACGAAGTTAGAAGACTATTGAACACTACATGTAATGGTTTGCCTTCTTGAAAATCAAACCATAGGTGTAGAGGAGTTTTGGATGACTCTAAAACTCTAAGTGTAACGGTTTGACGATTGGAAAGTCAAAACTGTAGGTTACAATCAAAGAAAGGTGTTTTGGAAAGATTAAAACCCTACGTGTAATGGTGTGACTATTTAAAAGTCAAACCGTAGGTGTCAACGAAGTTTGAAGACTATTGAACACTAGATGGAATGGTTTGCCTTCTTCAAAGTCAAACCATAGGTGTAGAGGAGTTTTGGATGACTCTAAAACTCTAAGTGTAACGGTTTGACTATTGGAAAGTCAAAACCGTAGGTTACAATCAAAGAAAGGTGTTTTGGAATGTTTAAAACCCTACGTGTAATGGTTTGACTATTTAAAAGTCAAACGGTAGGTGTCAACGAAGTTAAAAGTCTATTGAACACTACATGTAATGGTTTGCCTTCTTGAAAGTCAAACCATAGGTGTAGAGGAGTTTTGGATGACTCTAAAACTCTAAGTATAACGGTTTGACTATTGGAAAGTCAAAACCGTAGGTTACAATCAAAGAAATGTGTTTTGGAAAGTTTAAAACCATACGTGTAATGGTTTGACTATTTAAAAGTCAAACCGTAGGTGTCCACGAAGTTAGAAGACTATTGAACACTACATGTAATGGTTTGCCTTCTTGAAAGTCAAACCATAGGTGTAGAGGAGTTTTGGATGACTCTAAATCTCTAAGTGTAACGGTTTGACTATTGGAAAGTCAAAACCGTAGGTTACAATCAAAGAAAGGTGTTTTGGAAAGTTTAAAACCCTACGTGTAATGGTTTGACTATTTAAAAGTGAAACCGTAGGTGTCAACGAAGTTAAAAGTCTATTGAACACTACATGTAATGGTTTGCCTTCTTGAAAGTCAAACCATAGGTGTAGAAGAGTTTTTGATGACTCTAAAACTCTAAGTGTAACGGTTTGACTATTGGAAAGTCAAAACCGTAGGTTACAATCAAAGAAATGTGTTTTGGAAAGTTTAAAACCATACGTGTAAAGGTTTGACTATTTAAAAGTCAAACCGTAGGTGTCCACGAAGTTAGAAGACTATTGAACACTACATGTAATGGTTTGCCTTCTTGAAAATCAAACCATAGGTGTAGAGGAGTTTTGGATGACTCTAAAACTCTAAGTGTAACGGTTTGACGATTGGAAAGTCAAAACTGTAGGTTACAATCAAAGAAAGGTGTTTTGGAAAGATTAAAACCCTACGTGTAATGGTGTGACTATTTAAAAGTCAAACCGTAGGTGTCAACGAAGTTTGAAGACTATTGAACACTAGATGGAATGGTTTGCCTTCTTCAAAGTCAAACCATAGGTGTAGAGGAGTTTTGGATGACTCTAAAACTCTAAGTGTAACGGTTTGACTATTGGAAAGTCAAAACCGTAGGTTACAATCAAAGAAAGGTGTTTTGGAATGTTTAAAACCCTACGTGTAATGGTTTGACTATTTAAAAGTCAAACGGTAGGTGTCAACGAAGTTAAAAGTCTATTGAACACTACATGTAATGGTTTGCCTTCTTGAAAGTCAAACCATAGGTGTAGAGGAGTTTTGGATGACTCTAAAACTCTAAGTGTAACGGTTTGACTATTGGAAAGTCAAAACCGTAGGTTACAATCAAAGAAATGTGTTTTGGAAAGTTTAAAACCATACGTGTAATGGTTTGACTATTTAAAAGTCAAACCGTAGGTGTCAACGAAGTTAAAAGTCTATTGAATACTACATGTAATGGTTTGCCTTCTTGAAAGTCAAACCATAGGTGGAGAGGAGTTTTGAATGACTCTAAAACTCTAAGTGGAACGGTTTGACTATTGGAAAGTCAAAACCGTAGGTTACAATCAAAGAAATGTGTTTTGGAAAGTTTAAAACCATACGTGTAAAGGTTTGACTATTTAAAAGTCAAACCGTAGGTGTCCACGAAGTTAGAAGACTATTGAACACTACATGTAATGGTTTGCCTTCTTGAAAATCAAACCATAGGTGTAGAGGAGTTTTGGATGACTCTAAAACTCTAAGTGTAACGGTTTGACGATTGGAAAGTCAAAACTGTAGGTTACAATCAAAGAAAGGTGTTTTGGAAAGATTAAAACCCTACGTGTAATGGTGTGACTATTTAAAAGTCAAACCGTAGGTGTCAACGAAGTTTGAAGACTATTGAACACTAGATGGAATGGTTTGCCTTCTTCAAAGTCAAACCATAGGTGTAGAGGAGTTTTGGATGACTCTAAAACTCTAAGTGTAACGGTTTGACTATTGGAAAGTCAAAACTGTCGGTTACAATCAAAGAAAGGTGTTTTGGAAAGTTTAAAACCCTACGTGTAATGGTTTGACTATTTAAAAGTCAAACCGTAGGTGTCAACGAAGATTGAAGACTATTGAACACTAGATGTAATGGTTTGCCTTCTTCAAAGTCAAACCATAGGTGTAGAGGAGTTTTGGATGACTCTAAAACTCTAAGTGTAACGGTTTGACTGTTGGAAAGTCAAAACCGTAGGTTACAATCAAAGAAAGGTGTTTTGGAAAGTTTAAAACCCTACGTGTAATGGTTTGACTATTTAAAAGTCAAACCGTAGGTGTCAACGAAGTTAAAAGTCTATTGAATACTACATGTAATGGTTTGCCTTCTTGAAAGTCAAACCATAGGTGGAGAGGAGTTTTGAATGACTCTAAAACTCTAAGTGGAACGGTTTGACTATTGGAAAGTCAAAACCGTAGGTTACAATCAAAGAAAGGTGTTTTGGAAAGTTTAAAACCCTACGTGTAATGGTTTGACTATTTAAAAGTGAAACCGTAGGTGTCAACGAAGTCAAAAGTCTATTGAACACTACATGTAATGGTTTGCCTTCTTGAAAGTCAAACCATAGGTGGAGAGGAGTTTTGAATGACTCTAAAACTCTAAGTGTAACGGTTTGACTATTGGAAAGTCAAAACCGTAGGTTACAATCAAAGAAAGGTGTTTTGGAAAGTTTAAAACCCTACGTGTAATGGTTTGACTATTTAAAAGTCAAACCGTAGGTGTCAACAAAGTTAGAACTCTATTGAGCACTACATGTAATGGTTTGTCTTCTTGAAAGTCAAACCATAGGCGTAGAGGAGTTTTGGATGACTCTAAAACTCTAAGTGTAACGGTTTGACTATTGGAAAGTCAAAACCGTATGTTACAATCAAAGAAATGTATTTTGGAAAGTTTAAAACCCTACGTGTAATGGTTTGACTATTTAAAAGTCAAACCGTAGGTGTCAACGAAGTTAGAAGACTATTAAACACTACATGTAATGGTTTGCCTTCTGGAAAGTCAAACCATAGGTGTAGAGGAGTTTTGGATGACTCTAAAACTCTAAGTGTAACGGTTTGACTATTGGAAAGTCAAAACCGTAGGTTACAATCAAAGAAAGGTGTTTTGGAAAGTTTAAAACCCTACGTGTAATGGTTTGACTATTTAAAAGTGAAACCGTAGGTGTCAACGAAGTTAAAAGTCTTTTGAACACTACATGTAATGGTTTGCCTTCTTGAAAGTCAAACCATAGGTGGAGAGATGTTTTGAATAACTCTAAAACTCTAAGTGTAACGGTTTGACTATTGGAAAGTCAAAACCGTAGGTTACAATCAAATAAAGGTGTTTTGGAAAGTTTAAAACCCTACGTGTAATGGTTTGACTATTTAAAAGTCAAACCGTAGGTGTCAACGAAGTTAGAAGACTATTGAACACTAGATGTAATGGTTTGCCTTCTTCAAAGTCAAACCATAGGTGTAGAGGAGTTTTGGATGACTCTAAAACTCTAAGTGTAACGGTTTGACTGTTGGAAAGTCAAAACCGTAGGTTACAATCAAAGAAAGGTGTTTTGGAAAGTTTAAAACCCTACGTGTAATGGTTTTACTATTTAAAAGTCAAACCATGGGTGTCAACGAAGTTAAAAGTCTATTGAACACTACATGTAATGGTTTGCCTTCTTGAAAGTCAAACCATAGGTGGAGAGTAGTTTTGAATGACTCTAAAACTCTAAGTGCAATGGTTTGACTATTTGAAAGTCAAAACCGTAGGTTACAATCAAAGAAAGGTGTTTTGGAAAGTTTAAAACCCTACGTGTAATGGTTTGACTATTTAAAAGTCAAACCGTAGGTGTCAACGAAGTTAGAAGTCTATTGAGCACTACATGTAATGGTTTGTCTTCTTGAAAGTCAAACCATAGGCGTAGAGGAGTTTTGGATGACTCTAAAACTCTAAGTGTAACGGTTTAACTATTGGAAAGTCAAAACCGTAGGTTACAATCAAAGAAATGTATTTTGGAAAGTTTAAAACCCTACGTGTAATGGTTTGACTATTTAAAAGTCAAACCGTAGGTGTCAACGAAGTTAAAAGTCTATTAAACACTACACGTAATGGTTTGTCTTCTTGAAAGTCAAACCATAGGCGTAGAGGAGTTTTGGATGACTCTAAAACTCTAAGTGTAACGGTTTGACTATTGGAAAGTCAAAACCGTATGTTACAATCAAAGAAATGTATTTTGGAAAGTTTAAAACCCTACGTGTAATGGTTTGACTATTTAAAAGTCAAACCGTAGGTGTCAACGAAGTTAGAAGACTATTGAACACTACATGTAATGGTTTGCCTTCTTGAAAGTCAAACCATAGGTGTAGAGGAGTTTTGGATGACTCAAAAACTCTAAGTGTAACGGTTTGACTATTGGAAAGGCAAAATCGTAGGTTACAATCAAAGAAATGTGTTTTGGAAAGTTTAAAACCATACGTGTAATGGTTTGACTATTTAAAAGTCAAACCGTAGGTGTCAACGAAGTTAGAAGTCTATTGAGCACTACATGTAATGGTTTGTCTTCTTGAAAGTCAAACCATTGGCGTAGAGGAGTTTTGGATGACTCTAAAACTCTAAGTGTAACGGTTTGACTATTGGAAAGTCAAAACCGTAGGTTACAATCAAAGAAAGGTGTTTTGGAAAGTTTAAAACCCTACGTGTAATGGTTTGACTATTTAAAAGTCAAACCGTAGGTGTGAACGAAGTTAAAAGTCTATTGAACACTACATGTAATGGTTTGCCTTCTTGAAAGTCAAACCATAGGTGGAGAGATGTCTTGAATGACTCTAAAACTCTAAGTGTAATGGTTTGACTATTGGAAAGTCAAAACCGTAGGTTACAATCAAAGAAAGGTGTTTTGGAAAGTTTAAAACCCTGCGTGTAATGGTTTGACTATTTAAAAGTCAAACCGTAGGTGTCAACGAAGTTAGAAGTCTATTGAACACTACATGTAATGGTTTGCCTTCTTGAAAGTCAAACCATAGGTGTAGAGGAGTTTTGGATGACTCTAAAACTCTAAGTGTAACGGTTTGACTATTGGAAAGTCAAAACCGTAGGTTACAATCAAAGAAAGGTGTTTTGGAAAGTTTAAAACCATACGTGTAATGGTTTGACTATTTAAAAGTCAAACCGTAGGTGTGAACGAAGTTAAAAGTCTATTGAACACTACATGTAATGGTTTGCCTTCTTGAAAGTCAAACCATAGGTGTAGAGGAGTTTTGGATGACTCTAAAACTCTAAGTGTAACGGTTTGACTATTGGAAAGTCAAAACCGTATGTTACAATCAAAGAAATGTATTTTGGAAAGTTTAAAACCCTACGTGTAATGGTTTGACTATTTAAAAGTCAAACCGTAGGTGTCAACGAAGTTAGAAGTCTATTGAGCACTACATGTAACGGTTTGTCTTCTTGAAAGTCAAACCATAGGCGTAGAGGAGTTTTGGATGACTCTAAAACTCTAAGTGTAACGGTTTGACTATTGGAAAGTCAAAACCGTAGGTTACAATCAAAGAAAGGTGTTTTGGAAAGTTTAAAACCATACGTGTAATGGTTTGACTATTTAAAAGTCTAACCGTAGGTGTCAACGAAGTTAAAAGTCTATTGAACACTACATGTAATGGTTTGCCTTCTTGAAAGTCAAACCATAGGTGGAGAGATGTTTTGAATGACTCTAAAACTCTAAGTGTAATGGTTTGACTATTGGAAAGTCAAAACCGTAGGTTACAATCAAAGAAAGGTGTTTTGGAAAGTTTAAAACCCTGCGTGTAATGGTTTGACTATTTAAAAGTCAAACCGTAGGTGTCAACGAAGTTAGAAGTCTATTGAGCACTACATGTAATGGTTTGTCTTCTTGAAAGTCAAACCATTGGCGTAGAGGAGTTTTGGATGACTCTAAAACTCTAAGTGTAACGGTTTGACTATTGGAAAGTCAAAACCGTAGGTTACAATCAAAGAAATGTATTTTGGAAAGTTTAAAACCCTACGTGTAATGGTTTGACTATTTAAAACTCAAACCGTAGGTGTCAACGAAGTTAGAAGACTATTGAACACTACATGTAATGGTTTGCCTTCTTGAAAGTCAAACCATAGGTGTAGAGGAGTTTTGGATGACTCTTAAACTCTAAGTGTAACGGTTTGACTATTGGAAAGTCAAAACCGTAGGTTACAATCAAAGAAAGGTGTTTTGGAAAGTTTAAAACCCTACGTGTATGGTTTGACTATTTAAAAGTGAAACCGTAGGTGTCAACGAAGTTAAAAGTCTATTGAACACTACATGTAATGGTTTGCCTTCTTGAAAGTCAAACCATAGGTGGAGAGATGTTTTGAATGACTCTAAAACTCTAAGTGTAATGGTTTGACTATTGGAAAGTCAAAACCGTAGGTTACAATCAAAGAAAGGTGTTTTGGAAAGTTTAAAACCCTGCGTGTAATGGTTTGACTATTTAAAAGTCAAACCGTAGGTGTCAACGAAGTTAGAAGTCTATTGAACACTACATGTAATGGTTTGCCTTCTTGAAAGTCAAACCATAGGTGTAGAGGAGTTTTGGATGACTCTAAAACTCTAAGTGTAACGGTTTGACTATTGGAAAGTCAAAACCGTAGGTTACAATCAAAGAAAGGTGTTTTGGAAATTTTAAAACCCTACGTGTAATGGTTTGACTATTTAAAAGTCAAACCAAGGGTGTCAACGAAGTTAGAAGTCTATTGAGCACTACATGTAATGGTTTGTCTTTTTGAAAGTCAAACCATAGGTGTAGAGGAGTTTTGGATGACTCTAAAACTCTAAGTGTAACGGTTTGACTATTGGAAAGTCAAAACCGTAGGTTACAATCAAAGAAAGGTGTTTTGGAAAGTTTAAAACCCTACGTGTAATGGTTTGACTATTTAAAAGTCAAACCGTAGGTGTGAACGAAGTTAAAAGTCTATTGAACACTACATGTAATGGTTTGCCTTCTTGAAAGTCAAACCATAGGTGGAGAGATGTTTTGAATGACTCTAAAACTCTAAGTGTAATGGTTTGACTATTGGAAAGTCAAAACCGTAGGTTACAATCAAAGAAAGATGTTTTGGAAAGTTTAAAACCCTGCGTGTAATGGTTTGACTATTTAAAAGTCAAACCGTAGGTGTCAACGAAGTTAGAAGTCTATTGAGCACTACATGTAATGGTTTGTCTTCTTGAAAGTCAAACCATAGGCGTAGAGGAGTTTTGGATGACTCTAAAACTCTAAGTGTAACGGTTTGACTATTGGAAAGTCAAAACCGTAGGTTACAATCAAAGAAATGTATTTTGGAAAGTTTAAAACCCTACGTGTAATGGTTTGACTATTTAAAAGTCAAACCGTAGGTGTCAACGAAGTTAGAAGACTATTGAACACTACATGTAATGGTTTGCTTTCTTGAAAGTCAAACCATAGGTGTAGAGGAGTTTTGGATGACTCTAAAACTCTAAGTGTAACGGTTTGACTATTGGAAAGTCAAAACCGTAGGTTATAATCAAAGAAAGGTGTTTTGGAAAGTTTAAAACCCTACGTGTAATGGTTTAACTATTTAAAAGTGAAACCGTAGGTGTCAAGGAAGTTAAAAGTCTATTGAACACTACATGTAATGGTTTGCCTTCTTGAAAGTCAAACCATAGGTGGAGAGATGTTTTGAATGACTCTAAAACTCTAAGTGTAATGGTTTGACTATTGGAAAGTCAAAACCGTAGGTTACAATCAAAGAAAGGTGTTTTGGAAAGTTTAAAACCCTGCGTGTAATGGTTTGACTATTTAAAAGTCAAAACGTAGGTGTCAACGAAGTTAGAAGTCTATTGAACACTACAGGTAATGGTGTGCCTTCTTGAAAGTCAAACCATAGGTGTAGAGGAGTTTTGGATGACTCTAAAACTCTAAGTGTAACGGTTTGACTATTGGAAAGTCAAAACCGTAGGTTACAATCAAAGAAAGGTGTTTTGGAAAATTTAAAACCCTACGTGTAATGGTTTGACTATTTAAAAGTCAAACTAAGGGTGTCAACGAAGTTAGAAGTCTATTGAGCACTACATGTAATGGTTCGTCTTTTTGAAAGTCAAACCATAGGTGTAGAGGAGTTTTGGATGACTCTAAAACTCTAAGTGTAACGGTTTGACTATTGGAAAGTCAAAACCGTAGGTTACAATCAAAGAAAGGTGTTTTGGAAAATTTAAAACCCTACGTGTAATGGTTTGACTATTTAAAAGTCAAACCGTAGGTGTCAACGAAGTTAAAAGTCTATTGAACACTACATGTAATGGTTTGCCTTCTTGAAAGTCAAACCATAGGTGTAGAGGAGTTTTGGATGACTCTAAAACTCTAAGTGTAACGGTTTGACTATTGGAAAGTCAAAACCGTAGGTTACAATCAAAGAAATGTGTTTTGGAAATTTTAAAACCATACGTGTAATGGTTTGACTATTTAAAAGTCAAACCGTAGGTGTTAAGGAAGTTAGAAGACTATTGAACACTACATGTAATGGTTTGCCTTCTTGAAAGTCAAACCATAGGTGTAGAGGAGTTTTGGACGACTCTAAAACTCTAAGTGTAACGGTTTGACTATTGGAAAGTCAAAACCGTAGGTTACAATCAAAGAAAGGTGTTTTGGAAAGTTTAAAACACTACGTGTAATGGTTTGACTATTTAAAAGTCAAACCGTAGGTGTCAACGAAGTTAGAAGACTATTGAACACTAGATGTAATGGTTTGTCTTCTTGAAAGTCAAACCATAGGTGTAGAGGAGTTCTGGATGACTCTAAAACTCTAAGTGTAACGGTTTGACTGTTGGAAAGTCAAAACCGTAGGTTACAATCAAAGAAAGGTGTTTTGGAAAGTTTAAAACCCGACGTGTAATGGTTTGACTATTTAAAAGTCAAACCATAGGTGTCAACGAAGTTAAAAGTCTATTGAACACTACATGTAATGGTTTGCCTTCTTGAAAGTCAAACCATAGGTGGAGAGGAGTTTTGAATGACTCTAAAACTCTAAGTGTAATGGTTTGACTATTGGAAAGTCAAAACCGTAGGTTACAATCAAAGAAAGGTGTTTTGGAAAGTTTAAAACCCTACGTGTAATGGTTTGACTATTTAAAAGTCAAACCGTAGGTGTCAACGAAGTTAGAAGTCTATTGAGCACTACATGTAATGGTTTGTCTTCTTGAAAGTCAAACCATAGGCGTAGAGGAGTTTTGGATGATTCTAAAACTCTAAGTGTAACGGTTTGACTATTGGAAAGTCAAAACCGTAGGTTACAATCAAAGAAATGTATTTTGGAAAGTTTAAAACCCTACGTGTAATGGTTTGACTATTTAAAAGTCAAACCGTAGGTGTCAACGAAGTTAGAAGACTATTGAACACTACATGTAATGGTTTGCCTTCTTGAAAGTCAAACCATAGGTGTAGAGGAGTTTTGGATGACTCTAAAACTCTAAGTGTAACGGTTTGACTATTGGAAAGTCAAAACCGTAGGTTACAATCAAAGAAAGGTGTTTTGGAAAGTTTAAAACCCTACGTGTAATGGTTTGACTATTTAAAGGTCAAACCGTAGGTGTCAACGAAGTTAAAAGTCTATTGAACACTACATGTAATGGTTTGCCTTCTTGAAAGTCAAACCATAGGTGGAGAGATGTTTTGAATGACTCTAAAACTCTAAGTGTAATGGTTTGACCATTGGAAAGTCAAAACCGTAGGTTACAATCAAAGAAAGGTGTTTTGGAAAGTTTAAAACCCTACGTGTAATGGTTTGACTATTTAAAAGTCAGACCGTAGGTGTCAACGAAGTTAGAAGTCTATTGAGCACTACATGTAATGGTTTGCCTTCTTGAAAGTCAAACCATAGGTGTAGAGGAGTTTTTGATGACTCTAAAACTCTAAGTGTAACGGTTTGACTGTTGGAAAGTCAAAACCGTAGGTTACAATCAAAGAAAGGTGTTTTGGAAAGTTTAAAACCCTACGTGTAATGGTTTGACTATTTAAAAGTCAAACTAAGGGTGTCAACGAAGTTAGAAGTCTATTGAGCACTACATGTAATGGTTCGTCTTTTTGAAAGTCAAACCATAGGTGTAGAGGAGTTTTGGATGACTCTAAAACTCTAAGTGTAACGGTTTGACTATTGGAAAGTCAAAACCGTAGGTTACAATCAAAGAAAGGTGTTTTGGAAAATTTAAAACCCTACGTGTAATGGTTTGACTATTTAAAAGTCAAACCGTAGGTGTCAACGAAGTTAAAAGTCTATTGAACACTACATGTAATGGTTTGCCTTCTTGAAAGTCAAACCATAGGTGTAGAGGAGTTTTGGATGACTCTAAAACTCTAAGTGTAACGGTTTGACTATTGGAAAGTCAAAACCGTAGGTTACAATCAAAGAAATGTGTTTTGGAAATTTTAAAACCATACGTGTAATGGTTTGACTATTTAAAAGTCAAACCGTAGGTGTTAAGGAAGTTAGAAGACTATTGAACACTACATGTAATGGTTTGCCTTCTTGAAAGTCAAACCATAGGTGTAGAGGAGTTTTGGACGACTCTAAAACTCTAAGTGTAACGGTTTGACTATTGGAAAGTCAAAACCGTAGGTTACAATCAAAGAAAGGTGTTTTGGAAAGTTTAAAACACTACGTGTAATGGTTTGACTATTTAAAAGTCAAACCGTAGGTGTCAACGAAGTTAGAAGACTATTGAACACTAGATGTAATGGTTTGTCTTCTTGAAAGTCAAACCATAGGTGTAGAGGAGTTCTGGATGACTCTAAAACTCTAAGTGTAACGGTTTGACTGTTGGAAAGTCAAAACCGTAGGTTACAATCAAAGAAAGGTGTTTTGGAAAGTTTAAAACCCGACGTGTAATGGTTTGACTATTTAAAAGTCAAACCATAGGTGTCAACGAAGTTAAAAGTCTATTGAACACTACATGTAATGGTTTGCCTTCTTGAAAGTCAAACCATAGGTGGAGAGGAGTTTTGAATGACTCTAAAACTCTAAGTGTAATGGTTTGACTATTGGAAAGTCAAAACCGTAGGTTACAATCAAAGAAAGGTGTTTTGGAAAGTTTGAAACCCTACGTGTAATGGTTTGACTATTTAAAAGTCAAACCGTAGGTGTCAACGAAGTTAGAAGTCTATTGAGCACTACATGTAATGGTTTGTCTTCTTGAAAGTCAAACCATAGGCGTAGAGGAGTTTTGGATGATTCTAAAACTCTAAGTGTAACGGTTTGACTATTGGAAAGTCAAAACCGTAGGTTACAATCAAAGAAATGTATTTTGGAAAGTTTAAAACCCTACGTGTACTGGTTTGACTATTTAAAAGTCAAACCGTAGGTGTCAACGAAGTTAGAAGACTATTGAACACTACATGTAATGGTTTGCCTTCTTGAAAGTCAAACCATAGGTGTAGAGGAGTTTTGGATGACTCAAAAACTCTAAGTGTAACGGTTTGACTATTGGAAAGTCAAAACCGTAGGTTACAATCAAAGAAAGGTGTTTTGGAAAGTTTAAAACCCTACGTGTAATGGTTTGACTATTTAAAGGTCAAACCGTAGGTGTCAACGAAGTTAAAAGTCTATTGAACACTACATGTAATGGTTTGCCTTCTTGAAAGTCAAACCATAGGTGGAGAGATGTTTTGAATGACTCTAAAACTCTAAGTGTA
This sequence comes from Arctium minus, assembly GCA_954870635.1. NCBI lineage: Eukaryota > Viridiplantae > Streptophyta > Magnoliopsida > Asterales > Asteraceae > Arctium > Arctium minus. The sequence goes on from OX941081.1 coordinate 14,103,573, forward strand.
ATGGTTTGACCATTGGAAAGTCAAAACCGTAGGTTACAATCAAAGAAAGGTGTTTTGGAAAGTTTAAAACCCTACGTGTAATGGTTTGACTATTTAAAAGTCAGACCGTAGGTGTCAACGAAGTTAGAAGTCTATTGAGCACTACATGTAATGGTTTGCCTTCTTGAAAGTCAAACCATAGGTGTAGAGGAGTTTTTGATGACTCTAAAACTCTAAGTGTAACGGTTTGACTGTTGGAAAGTCAAAACCGTAGGTTACAATCAAAGAAAGGTGTTTTGGAAAGTTTAAAACCCTACGTGTAATGGTTTGACTATTTAAAAGTCAAACCAAGGGTGTCAACGAAGTTAGAAGTCTATTGAGCACTACATGTAATGGTTTGTCTTCTTGAAAGTCAAACCATAGGTGTAGAGGAGTTTTGGATGACTCTAAAACTCTAAGTGTAACGGTTTGACTATTGAAAAGTCAAAACCGTAGGTTACATTCGAAGAAAGGTGTTTTGGAAAGTTTAAAACCCTACGTGTAATGGTTTGACTATTTAAAAGTCAAACCATAGGTGTCAACGAAGTTAAAAGTCTATTGAACACTACATGTAATGGTTTGCCTTCTTGAAAGTCAAACCATAGTTGTAGAGGAGTTTTGGATGACTCTAAAACTCTAAGTGTAACGGTTTGACTATTGGAAAGTCAAAACCGTAGGTTACAATCAAAGAAATGTATTTTGGAAACTTTAAAACCCTACGTGTAATGGTTTGACTATTTAAAAGTCAAACCGTAGGTCTCAACGAAGTTAGAAGACTATTGAACACTACATGTAATGGTTTGCATTCTTGAAAGTCAAACCATAGGTGTAGAGGAGTTTTGGATGACTCTAAAACTCTAAGTGTAACGGTTTGACTATTGGAAAGTCAAAACCGTAGGTTACAATCAAAGAAAGGTGTTTTGGAAAGTTTAAAACCCTACGTGTAATGGTTTGACTATTTAAAAGTCAAACCGTAGGTGTCAACGAAGTTAGAAGACTATTGAACACTACATGTAATGGTTTGCCTTCTTGAAAGTCAAACCATAGGTGTAGAGGAGTTTTGGATGACTCTAAAACTCTAAGTGTAACGGTTTGACTATTGGTTAGTCAAAACCGTAGGTTACATCAAAGAAAGGTGTTTTGGAAAGTTTAAAACCCTACGTGTAATGGTTTGACTATTTAAAAGTGAAACTGTAGGTGTCAAATAAGTTAAAAGTCTATTGAACACTACATGTAATGGTTTGCCTTCTTGAAAGTTAAACCATAGGTGGAGAGATGTTTTGAATGACTCTAAAATCTAAGTGTAATGGTTTGACTATTGGAAAGTCAAAACCATAGGTTACAATCATAGAAAGGTGTTTTGGAAAGTTTAAAACCATACGTGTAATGGTTTGACTATTTAAAAGTCAAACCGTAGGTGTCAACGAAGTTAGAAGACTATTGAACACTACATGTAATGGTTTGCCTTCTTGAAAGTCAAACCATAGGTGTAGAGGAGTTTTGGATGACTCTAAAACTCTAAGTGTAACGGTTTGACTATTGGAAAGTCAAAACCGTAGGTTACAATCAAAGAAAGGTGTTTTGGAAAGTTTAAAACCCTACGTGTAATGGTTTGACTATTTAAAAGTCAAACCGTAGGTGTCAACGAAGTTAAAAGTCTATTGAACACTACATGTAATGGTTTGCCTTCTTGAAAGTCAAACCATAGGTGGAGAGATGTTTTGAATGACTCTAAAACTCTAAGTGTAATGGTTTGACTATTGGAAAGTCAAAACCGTAGGTTACAATCATAGAAAGGTGTTTTGGAAAGTTTAAAACCATACGTGTAATGGTTTGACTATTTAAAAGTCAAACCAAGGGTGTCAACGAAGTTAGAAGTCTATTGAGCACTACATGTAATGGTTTGTCTTCTTGAAAGTCAAACCATAGGTGTAGAGGAGTTTTGGATGACTCTAAAACTCTAAGTGTAACGGTTTGACTATTGGAAAGTCAAAACCGTAGGTTACAATCAAAGAAAGGTGTTTTGGAAAGTTTAAAACCTTACGTGTAATGGTTTGACTATTTAAAAGTCAAACCAAGGGTGTCAACGAAGTTAGAAGTCTATTGAGCACTACATGTAATGGTTTGTCTTCTTGAAAGTCAAACCATAGGTGTAGAGGAGTTTTGGATGACTATAAAACTCTAAGTGTAACGGTTTGACTATTGAAAAGTCAAAACCGTAGGTTACAATCGAAGAAAGGTGTTTTGGAAAGTTTAAAACCCTACGTGTAATGGTTTGACTATTTAAAAGTCAAACCGTAGGTGTCAACGAAGTTAAAAGTCTATTGAACACTACATGTAATGGTTTGACTTCTTGAAAGTCAAACCATAGGTGTAGAGGAGTTTTGGATGACTCAAAAACTCTAAGTGTAACGGTTTGACTATTGGAAAGGCAAAATCGTAGGTTACAATCAAAGAAATGTGTTTTGGAAAGTTTAAAACCATACGTGTAATGGTTTGACTATTTAAAAGTCAAACCGTAGGTGTTAAGGAAGTTAGAAGACTATTGAACACTACATGTAATGGTTTGCCTTCTTGAAAGTCAAACCATAGGTGTAGAGGAGTTTTGGACGACTCTAAAACTCTAAGTGTAACGGTTTGACTATTGGAAAGTCAAAACCGTAGGTTACAATCAAAGAAAGGTGTTTTGGAAAGTTTAAAACACTACGTGTAATGGTTTGACTATTTAAAAGTCAAACCGTAGGTGTCAACGAAGTTAGAAGACTATTGAACACTAGATGTAATGGTTTGTCTTCTTGAAAGTCAAACCATAGGTGTAGAGGAGTTCTGGATGACTCTAAAACTCTAAGTGTAACGGTTTGACTGTTGGAAAGTCAAAACCGTAGGTTACAATCAAAGAAAGGTGTTTTGGAAAGTTTAAAACCCGACGTGTAATGGTTTGACTATTTAAAAGTCAAACCATAGGTGTCAACGAAGTTAAAAGTCTATTGAACACTACATGTAATGGTTTGCTTTCTTGAAAGTCAAACCATAGGTGGAGAGGAGTTTTGAATGACTCTAAAACTCTAAGTGTAATGGTTTGACTATTGGAAAGTCAAAACCGTAGGTTACAATCAAAGAAAGGTGTTTTGGAAAGTTTAAAACCCTACGTGTAATGGTTTGACTATTTAAAAGTCAAACCGTAGGTGTCAACGAAGTTAGAAGTCTATTGAGCACTACATGTAATGGTTTGTCTTCTTGAAAGTCAAACCATAGGCGTAGAGGAGTTTTGGATGATTCTAAAACTCTAAGTGTAACGGTTTGACTATTGGAAAGTCAAAACCGTAGGTTACAATCAAAGAAATGTATTTTGGAAAGTTTAAAACCCTACGTGTACTGGTTTGACTATTTAAAAGTCAAACCGTAGGTGTCAACGAAGTTAGAAGACTATTGAACACTACATGTAATGGTTTGCCTTCTTGAAAGTCAAACCATAGGTGTAGAGGAGTTTTGGATGACTCTAAAACTCTAAGTGTAACGGTTTGACTATTGGAAAGTCAAAACCGTAGGTTACAATCAAAGAAAGGTGTTTTGGAAAGTTTAAAACCCTACGTGTAATGGTTTGACTATTTAAAGGTCAAACCGTAGGTGTCAACGAAGTTAAAAGTCTATTGAACACTACATGTAATGGTTTGCCTTCTTGAAAGTCAAACCATAGGTGGAGAGATGTTTTGAATGACTCTAAAACTCTAAGTGTAATGGTTTGACCATTGGAAAGTCAAAACCGTAGGTTACAATCAAAGAAAGGTGTTTTGGAAAGTTTAAAACCCTACGTGTAATGGTTTGACTATTTAAAAGTCAGACCGTAGGTGTCAACGAAGTTAGAAGTCTATTGAGCACTACATGTAATGGTTTGCCTTCTTGAAAGTCAAACCATAGGTGTAGAGGAGTTTTTGATGACTCTAAAACTCTAAGTGTAACGGTTTGACTGTTGGAAAGTCAAAACCGTAGGTTACAATCAAAGAAAGGTGTTTTGGAAAGTTTAAAACCCTACGTGTAATGGTTTGACTATTTAAAAGTCAAACCAAGGGTGTCAACGAAGTTAGAAGTCTATTGAGCACTACATGTAATGGTTTGTCTTCTTGAAAGTCAAACCATAGGTGTAGAGGAGTTTTGGATGACTCTAAAACTCTAAGTGTAACGGTTTGACTATTGAAAAGTCAAAACCGTAGGTTACATTCGAAGAAAGGTGTTTTGGAAAGTTTAAAACCCTACGTGTAATGGTTTGACTATTTAAAAGTCAAACCATAGGTGTCAACGAAGTTAAAAGTCTATTGAACACTACATGTAATGGTTTGCCTTCTTGAAAGTCAAACCATAGTTGTAGAGGAGTTTTGGATGACTCTAAAACTCTAAGTGTAACGGTTTGACTATTGGAAAGTCAAAACCGTAGGTTACAATCAAAGAAATGTATTTTGGAAACTTTAAAACCCTACGTGTAATGGTTTGACTATTTAAAAGTCAAACCGTAGGTCTCAACGAAGTTAGAAGACTATTGAACACTACATGTAATGGTTTGCATTCTTGAAAGTCAAACCATAGGTGTAGAGGAGTTTTGGATGACTCTAAAACTCTAAGTGTAACGGTTTGACTATTGGAAAGTCAAAACCGTAGGTTACAATCAAAGAAAGGTGTTTTGGAAAGTTTAAAACCCTACGTGTAATGGTTTGACTATTTAAAAGTCAAACCGTAGGTGTCAACGAAGTTAGAAGACTATTGAACACTACATGTAATGGTTTGCCTTCTTGAAAGTCAAACCATAGGTGTAGAGGAGTTTTGGATGACTCTAAAACTCTAAGTGTAACGGTTTGACTATTGGTTAGTCAAAACCGTAGGTTACATCAAAGAAAGGTGTTTTGGAAAGTTTAAAACCCTACGTGTAATGGTTTGACTATTTAAAAGTGAAACTGTAGGTGTCAAATAAGTTAAAAGTCTATTGAACACTACATGTAATGGTTTGCCTTCTTGAAAGTCAAACCATAGGTGGAGAGATGTTTTGAATGACTCTAAAATCTAAGTGTAATGGTTTGACTATTGGAAAGTCAAAACCATAGGTTACAATCATAGAAAGGTGTTTTGGAAAGTTTAAAACCATACGTGTAATGGTTTGACTATTTAAAAGTCAAACCGTAGGTGTCAACGAAGTTAGAAGACTATTGAACACTACATGTAATGGTTTGCCTTCTTGAAAGTCAAACCATAGGTGTAGAGGAGTTTTGGATGACTCTAAAACTCTAAGTGTAACGGTTTGACTATTGGAAAGTCAAAACCGTAGGTTACAATCAAAGAAAGGTGTTTTGGAAAGTTTAAAACCCTACGTGTAATGGTTTGACTATTTAAAAGTCAAACCGTAGGTGTCAACGAAGTTAAAAGTCTATTGAACACTACATGTAATGGTTTGCCTTCTTGAAAGTCAAACCATAGGTGGAGAGATGTTTTGAATGACTCTAAAACTCTAAGTGTAATGGTTTGACTATTGGAAAGTCAAAACCGTAGGTTACAATCATAGAAAGGTGTTTTGGAAAGTTTAAAACCATACGTGTAATGGTTTGACTATTTAAAAGTCAAACCAAGGGTGTCAACGAAGTTAGAAGTCTATTGAGCACTACATGTAATGGTTTGTCTTCTTGAAAGTCAAACCATAGGTGTAGAGGAGTTTTGGATGACTCTAAAACTCTAAGTGTAACGGTTTGACTATTGGAAAGTCAAAACCGTAGGTTACAATCAAAGAAAGGTGTTTTGGAAAGTTTAAAACCTTACGTGTAATGGTTTGACTATTTAAAAGTCAAACCAAGGGTGTCAACGAAGTTAGAAGTCTATTGAGCACTACATGTAATGGTTTGTCTTCTTGAAAGTCAAACCATAGGTGTAGAGGAGTTTTGGATGACTATAAAACTCTAAGTGTAACGGTTTGACTATTGAAAAGTCAAAACCGTAGGTTACAATCGAAGAAAGGTGTTTTGGAAAGTTTAAAACCCTACGTGTAATGGTTTGACTATTTAAAAGTCAAACCGTAGGTGTCAACGAAGTTAAAAGTCTATTGAACACTACATGTAATGGTTTGACTTCTTGAAAGTCAAACCATAGGTGTAGAGGAGTTTTGGATGACTCAAAAACTCTAAGTGTAACGGTTTGACTATTGGAAAGGCAAAATCGTAGGTTACAATCAAAGAAATGTGTTTTGGAAAGTTTAAAACCATACGTGTAATGGTTTGACTATTTAAAAGTCAAACCGTAGGTGTCAACGAAGTTAGAAGACTATTGAACACTACATGTAATGGTTTGCCTTCTTGAAAGTCAAACCATAGGTGTAGAGGAGTTTTGGATGACTCTAAAACTCTAAGTGTAACGGTTTGACTATTGGAAAGTCAAAACCGTAGGTTACAATCAAAGAAAGTTGTTTTGGAAAGTTTAAAACCCTACGTGTAATGGTTTGACTATTTAAAAGTCAAACCGTAGGTGTCAACGAAGTTAGAAGACTATTGAACACTAGATGTAATGGTTTGCCTTCTTCAAAGTCAAACCATAGGTGTAGAGGAGTTTCAGATGACTCTAAAACTCTAAGTGCAACGGTTTGACTGTTGGAAAGTCAAAACCGTAGGTTACAATCAAAGAAAGGTGTTTTGGAAAGTTTAAAACCCTACGTGTAATGGTTTGACTATTTAAAAGTCAAACCAAGGGTGTCAACGAAGTTAGAAGTTTATTGAGCACTACATGTAATGGTTTGTTTTCTTGAAAGTCAAACCATAGGTGTAGGGGAGTTTTGGATGACTCTAAAACTCCAAGTGTAACGGTTTGACTATTGGAAAGTCAAAACCGTAGGTTACAATCAAAGAAAGGTGTTTTGGAAAGTTTAAAACCTTACGTGTAATGGTTTGAATATTTAAAAGTCAAACCGTAGGTGTCAACGAAGTTAAAAGTCTATTGAACACTACATGTAATGGTTTGCCTTCTTGAAAGTCAAACCATAGGTGTAGAGGAGTTTTGGATGACTCTAAAACTCAAAGTGCAACAGTTTGACTATTGGAAAGGCAAAACCGTAGGTTACAATCAAAGAAATGTGTTTTTGAAAGTTTAAAACCATACGTGTAATGGTTTGACTATTTAAAAGTCAAACCGTAGGTGTCAATGAAGTTAGAAAACTATTGAACACTACATGTAATGGTTTGCCTTCTTGAGAGTCAACCCATAGGTGTAGAGGAGTTTTGGATGACTCTAAAACTCTAAGTGTAACGGTTTGACTATTGGAAAGTCAAAACCGTAGGTTACAATCAAGGAAAGGTGTTTTGGAAAGTTTAAAACCCTACGTGTAATGGTTAGACTATTTAAAAGTTAAACTGTAGGTGTCAACGAAGTTAGAAGACTATTGAACACTAGATGTAATGGTTTGCGTTCTTCAAAGTCAAACCATTGTTGTAGAGGAGTTTTGGATGACTGTAAATCTCTAAGTGCAACGGTTTGACTGTTGGAAAGTCAAAACCGTAGGTTACAATCAAAGAAAGGTGTTTTGGAAAGTTTAAAACCCTACGTGTAATGGTTTGACTATTTAAAAGTCAAACAATAGGTGTCAACGAAGTTAAAAGTCTATTGAACACTACATGTAATGGTTTGCCTTCTTGAAAGTCAAACCATAGGTGGAGAGGAGTTTTGAATGACTCTAAAACTCTAAGTGTAATGGTTTGACTATTGGAAAGTCAAAACCGTAGGTTACAATCAAAGAAAGGTGTTTTGGAAAGTTTAAAACCCTACGTGTAATGGTTTGACTATTTAAAAGTCAAACCGTAGGTGTCAACGAAGTTAGAAGTCTATTGAGCAATACATGTAATTGTTTGTCTTCTTGAAATTCAAACCATAGGCGTAGTGGAGTTTTGGATGACTCTAAAACTCTTAGTGTAACGGTTTGACTATTGGAAAGTCAAAACCGTAGATTACAATCAAAGAAATGTATTTTGGAAAGTTTAAAACCCTACGTGTAATGGTTTGACTATTTAAAAGTCAAACTGTAGGTGTCAACGAAGTTAGAAGACTATTGAACACTACATGTAATGGTTTGCCTTCTTGAAAGTCAAACCATAGGTGTAGAGGAGTTTTGGATGACTCTAAAACTCTAAGTGTAACGGTTTGACTATTGGAAAGTCAAAACCATAGGTTACAATCAAAGAAAGGTGTTTTGGAAAGTTTAAAACCCTACGTGTAATGGTTTGACTATTTAAAAGTCAAACCAAGGGTGTCAACGAAGTTAGAAGTCTATTGAGCACTACATGTAATGGTTTGTCTTCTTGAAAGTCAAACCATAGGTGTAGAGGAGTTTTGGATGACTCTAAAACTCTAAGTGTAACGGTTTGACTATTGAAAAGTCAAAACCGTAGGTTACAATCGAAGAAAGGTGTTTTGGAAAGTTTAAAACCCTACGTGTAATGGTTTGACTATTTAAAAGTCAAACCGTAGGTGTCAACGAAGTTAAAAGTCTATTGAACACTACATGTAATGGTTTGACTTCTTGAAAGTCAAACCATAGGTGTAGAGGAGTTTTGGATGACTCAAAAACTCTAAGTGTAACGGTTTGACTATTGGAAAGGCAAAATCGTAGGTTACAATCAAAGAAATGTGTTTTGGAAAGTTTAAAACCATACGTGTAATGGTTTGACTATTTAAAAGTCAAACCGTAGGTGTCAACGAAGTTAGAAGACTATTGAACACTACATGTAATGGTTTGCCTTCTTGAAAGTCAAACCATAGGTGTAGAGGAGTTTTGGATGACTCTAAAACTCTAAGTGTAACGGTTTGACTATTGGAAAGTCAAAACCGTAGGTTACAATCAAAGAAAGCTGTTTTGGAAAGTTTAAAACCCTACGTGTAATGGTTTGACTATTTAAAAGTCAAACCGTAGGTGTCAACGAAGTTAGAAGACTATTGAACACTAGATGTAATGGTTTGCCTTCTTGAAAGTCAAACCATAGGTGTAGAGGAGTTTTGGATGACTCTAAAACTCAAAGTGCAACAGTTTGACTATTGGAAAGGCAAAACCGTAGGTTACAATCAAAGTAATGTGTTTTTGAAAGTTTAAAACCATACGTGTAATGGTTTGACTATTTAAAAGTCAAACCGTAGGTGTCAATGAAGTTAGAAAACTATTGAACACTACATGTAATGGTTTGCCTTCTTGAGAGTCAACCCATAGGTGTAGAGGAGTTTTGGATGACTCTAAAACTCTAAGTGTAACGGTTTGACTATTGGAAAGTCAAAACCGTAGGTTACAATCAAGGAAAGGTGTTTTGGAAAGTTTAAAACCCTACGTGTAATGGTTAGACTATTTAAAAGTCAAACTGTAGGTGTCAACGAAGTTAGAAGACTATTGAACACTAGATGTAATGGTTTGCCTTCTTCAAAGTCAAACCATAGGTGTAGAGGAGTTTTGGATGACTGTAAATCTCTAAGTGCAACGGTTTGACTGTTGGAAAGTCAAAACCGTAGGTTACAATCAAAGAAAGGTGTTTTGGAAAGTTTAAAACCCTACGTGTAATGGTTTGACTATTTAAAAGTCAAACAATAGGTGTCAACGAAGTTAAAAGTCTATTGAACACTACATGTAATGGTTTGCCTTCTTGAAAGTCAAACCATAGGTGGAGAGGAGTTTTGAATGACTCTAAAACTCTAAGTGTAATGGTTTGACTATTGGAAAGTCAAAACCGTAGGTTACAATCAAAGAAAGGTGTTTTGGAAAGTTTAAAACCCTACGTGTAATGGTTTGACTATTTAAAAGTCAAACCGTAGGTGTCAACGAAGTTAGAAGTCTATTGAGCACTACATGTAATGGTTTGTCTTCTTGAAAGTCAAACCATAGGCGTAGTGGAGTTTTGGATGACTCTAAAACTCTTAGTGTAACGGTTTGACTATTGGAAAGTCAAAACCGTAGATTACAATCAAAGAAATGTATTTTGGAAAGTTTAAAACCCTACGTCTAATGGTTTGACTATTTAAAAGTCAAACTGTAGGTGTCAACGAAGTTAGAAGACTATTGAACACTACATGTAATGGTTTGCCTTCTTGAAAGTCGAACCATAGGTGTAGAGGAGTTTTGGATGACTCTAAAACTCTAAGTGTAACGGTTTGACTATTGGAAAGTCAAAACCGTAGGTTACAATCAAAGAAAGGTGTTTTGGAAAGTTTAAAACCCTACGTGTAATGGTTTGACTATTTAAAAGTCAAATCGTAGGTGTCAACGAAGTTAGAAGACTATTGAACACTAGATGTAATGGTTTGCCTTCTTCAAAGTCAAACCATAGGTGTAGAGGAGTTTTGGATGATTCTAAAACTCTAAGTGCAACGGTTTGACTGTTGGAAAGTCAAAACCGTAGGTTACAATCAAAGAAAGGTGTTTTGGAAAGTTTAAAACCCTACGTGTAATGGTTTGACTATTTAAAAGTCAAACCATAGGTGTCAATGAAGTTAAAAGTGTATTGAACACTACGTGTAATGGTTTGCCTTCTTGAAAGTCAAACCATAGGTGGAAAGGATTTTTGAATGACTCTAAAACTCTAAGTGTAATGGTTTGACTATTGGAAAGTCAAAACCGTAGGTTACAATCAAACAAAGGTGTTTTGGAAAGTTTAAAACCCTACGTGTAATGGTTTGACTATTTAAAAGTCAAACCATAGGTCTCAACGAAGTTAGAAGACTATTGAACACTACATGTAATGGTTTGCCTTCTTGAAAGTCAAACCATAGGTGTAGAGGAGTTTTGGATGACTCTAAAACTCTAAGTGTAACGGTTTGACTATTGGAAAGTCAAAACCGTAGGTTACAATCAAAGAAATGTATTTTGGAAACTTTAAAACCTTACGTGTAATGATTTGACTATTTAAAAGTCAAACCGTAGGTCTCAACGAAGTTAGAAGACTATTGAACACTACATGTAATGGTTTGCATTCTTGAAAGTCAAACCATAGGTGTAGAGGAGTTTTGGATGACTCTAAAACTCTAAGTGTAACGGTTTGACTATTGGAAAGTCAAAACCGTAGGTTACAATCAAAGAAAGGTGTTTTGGAAAGTTTAAAACCCTACGTGTAATGGTTTGACTATTTAAAAGTCAAACCGTAGGTGTCAACGAAGTTAGAAGACTATTGAACACTACATGTAATGGTTTGCCTTCTTGAAAGTCAAAACATAGGTGTAGAGGAGTTTTGGATGACTCTAAAACTCTAAGTGTAACGGTTTGACTATTGGTTAGTCAAAACCGTAGGTTACATCAAAGAAAGGTGCTTTGGAAAGTTTAAAACCCTACGTGTAATGGTTTGATTATTTAAAAGTGAAACCGTAGGTGTCAAATAAGTTAAAAGTCTATTGAACACTACATGTAATGGTTTGCCTTCTTGAAAGTCAAACCATAGGTGGAGAGATGTTTTGAATGACTCTAAAACTCTAAGTGTAATGGTTTGACTATTGGAAAGTCAAAACCGTAGGTTACAATCATAGAAAGGTGTTTTGGAAAGTTTAAAACCATACGTGTAATGGTTTGACTATTTAAAAGTCAAACCGTAGGTGTCAACGAAGTTAGAAGACTATTGAACACTACATGTAATGGTTTGCCTTCTTGAAAGTCAAACCATAGGTGTAGAGGAGTTTTGGATGACTCTAAAACTCTAAGTGTAACGGTTTGACTATTGGAAAGTCAAAACCGTAGGTTACAATCAAAGAAAGGTGTTTTGGAAAGTTTAAAACCCTACGTGTAATGATTTGACTATTTAAAAGTCAAACCGTAGGTGTCAACGAAGTTAAAAGTCTATTGAACACTACATGTAATGATTTGCCTTCTTTAAAGTCAAACCATAGGTGGAGAGATGTTTTGAATGACTCTAAAACTCTAAGTGTCATGGTTTGACTATTGGAAAGTCAAAACCGTAGGTTACAATCAAAGAAAGGTGTTTTGGAAAGTTTAAAACCCTACGTGTAATGGTTTGACTATTTAAAAGTCAAACCAAGGGTGTCAACGAAGTTAGAAGTCTATTGAGCACTACATGTAATGGTTTGTCTTCTTGAAAGTCAAACCATAGGTGTAGAGGAGTTTTGGATGACTCTAAAACTCTAAGTGTAACGGTTTGACTATTGAAAAGTCAAAACCGTAGGTTACAATCGAAGAAAGGTGTTTTGGAAAGTTTAAAACCCTACGTGTAATGGTTTGACTATTTAAAAGTCAAACCGTAGGTGTCAACAAAGTTAAAAGTCTATTGAACACTACATGTAATGGTTTGACTTCTTGAAAGTCAAACCATAGGTGTAGAGGAGTTTTGGATGACTCTAAAACTCTAAGTGTAACGGTTTGACTATTGGAAAGGCAAAATCTTAGGTTACAATCAAAGAAATGTGTTTTGGAAAGTTTAAAACCATACGTGTAATGGTTTGACTATTTAAAAGCCAAACCGTAGGTGTCAACGAAGTTAGAAGACTATTGAACACTACATGTAATGGTTTGCCTTCTTGAAAGTCAAACCATAGGTGTAGAGGAGTTTTGGATGACTCTAAAACTCTAAGTGTAACGGTCTGACTATTGGAAAGTCAAAACCGTAGGTTACAATCAAAGAAAGCTGTTTTGGAAAGTTTAAAACCCTACGTGTAATGGTTTGACTATTTAAAAGTCAAACCGTAGGTGTCAACGAAGTTAGAAGACTATTGAACACTAGATGTAATGGTTTGCCTTCTTCAAAGTCAAACCATCGGTGTAGAGGAGTTTCAGATGACTCTAAAACTCTAAGTGCAACGGTTTGACTGTTGGAAAGTCAAAACCGTAGGTTACAATCAAAGAAAGGTGTTTTGGAAAGTTTAAAACCCTACGTGTAATGGTTTGACTATTTAAAAGTCAAACCAAGGGTGTCAACGAAGTTAGAAGTTTATTGAGCACTACATGTAATGGTTTGTTTTCTTGAAAGTCAAACCATAGGTGTAGAGGAGTTTTGGATGACACTAAAACTCCAAGTGTAACGGTTTGACTATTGGAAAGTCAAAACCGTAGGTTACAATCAAAGAAAGGTGTTTTGGAAAGTTTAAAACCTTACGTGTAATGGTTTGACTATTTAAAAGTCAAACCGTAGGTGTCAACGAAGTTAAAAGTCTATTGAACACTACATGTAATGGTTTGCCTTCTTGAAAGTCAAACCATAGGTGTAGAGGAGTTTTGGATGACTCTAAAACTCAAAGTGCAACAGTTTGACTATTGGAAAGGCAAAACCGTAGGTTACAATCAAAGAAATGTGTTTTTGAAAGTTTAAAACCATACGTGTAATGGTTTGACTATTTAAAAGTCAAACCGTAGGTGTCAATGAAGTTAGAAAACTATTGAACACTACATGTAATGGTTTGCCTTCTTGAGAGTCAAACCATAGGTGTAGAGGAGTTTTGGATGACTCTAAAACTCTAAGTGTAACGGTTTGACTATTGGAAAGTCAAAACCGTAGGTTACAATCAAGGAAAGGTGTTTTGGAAAGTTTAAAACCCTACGTGTAATTGTTAGACTATTTAAAAGTCAAACTGTAGGTGTCAACGAAGTTAGAAGACTATTGAACACTAGATGTAATGGTTTGCCTTCTTCAAAGTCAAACCATAGGTGTAGAGGAGTTTTGGATGACTATAAATCTCTAAGTGCAACGGTTTGACTGTTGGAAAGTCAAAACCGTAGGTTACAATCAAAGAAAGGTGTTTTGGAAAGTTTAAAACCCTACGTGTAATGGTTTGACTATTTAAAAGTCAAACAATAGGTGTCAACGAAGTTAAAAGTCTATTGAACACTACATGTAATGGTTTGCCTTCTTGAAAGTCAAACCATAGGTGGAGAGGAGTTTTGAATGACTCTAAAACTCTAAGTGTAAAGGTTTGACTATTGGAAAGTCAAAACCGTAGGTTACAATCAAAGAAAGGTGTTTTGGAAAGTTTAAAACCCTACGTGTAATGGTTTGACTATTTAAAAGTCAAACCGTAGGTGTCAACGAAGTTAGAAGTCTATTGAGCACTACATGTAATGGTTTGTCTTCTTGAAAGTCAAACCATAGGCGTAGTGGAGTTTTGGATGACTCTAAAACTCTTAGTGTAACGGTTTGACTATTGGAAAGTCAAAACCGTAGATTACAATCAAAGAAATGTATTTTGGAAAGTTTAAAACCCTACGTGTAATGGTTTGACTATTTAAAAGTCAAACCGTAGGTGTCAACGAAGTTAGAAGACTATTGAACACTACATGTAATGGTTTGCCTTCTTGAAAGTCAAACCATAGGTGTAGAGGAGTTTTGGATGACTCTAAAACTCTAAGTGTAACGGTTTGACTATTGGAAAGTCAAAACCGTAGGTTACAATCAAAGAAAGGTGTTTTGGAAAGTTTAAAACCCTACGTGTAATGGTTTGACTATTTAAAAGTCAAATCGTAGGTGTCAACGAAGTTAGAAGACTATTGAACACTAGATGTAATGGTTTGCCTTCTTCAAAGTCAAACCATAGGTGTAGAGGAGTTTTGGATGACTCTAAAACTCTAAGTGCAACGGTTTGACTGTTGGAAAGTCAAAACCGTAGGTTACAATCAAAGAAAGGTGTTTTGGAAAGTTTAAAACCCTACGTCTAATGGTTTGACTATTTAAAAGTCAAACCATAGGTGTCAACGAAGTTAAAAGTGTATTGAACACTACGTGTAATGGTTTGCCTTCTTGAAAGTCAAACCATAGGTGGAAAGGATTTTTGAATGACTCTAAAACTCTAAGTGTAATGGTTTGACTATTGGAAAGTCAAAACCGTAGGTTACAATCAAAGAAAGGTGTTTTGGAAAGTTTAAAACCCTACGTGTAATGGTTTGACTATTTAAAAGTCAAACCGTAGGTGTCAACGAAGTTAGAAGTCTATTGAGCACTACATGTAATGGTTTGTCTTCTTGAAAGTCAAACCATAGGCGTAGAGGAGTTTTGGATGACTCTAAAACTCTAAGTGTAACGGTTTGACTATTGGAAAGTCAAAACCGTAGGTTACAATCAAAGAAATGTATTTTGGAAAGTTTAAAACCCTACGTGTAATGGATTGACTATTTAAAAGTCAAACCATAGGTCTCAACGAAGTTAGAAGACTATTGAACACTACATGTAATGGTTTGCCTTCTTGAAAGTCAAACCATAGGTGTAGAGGAGTTTTGGATGACTCTAAAACTCTAAGTGTAACGGTTTGACTATTGGAAAGTCAAAACCGTAGGTTACAATCAAAGAAATGTATTTTGGAAACTTTAAAACCCTACGTGTAATGGTTTGACTATTTAAAAGTCAAACCGTAGGTCTCAACGAAGTTAGAAGACTATTGAACACTACATGTAATGGTTTGCATTCTTGAAAGTCAAACCATAGGTGTAGAGGAGTTTTGGATGACTCTAAAACTCTAAGTGTAACGGTTTGACTATTGGAAAGTCAAAACCGTAGGTTACAATCAAAGAAAGGTGTTTTGGAAAGTTAAAACCCTACGTGTAATGGTTTGACTATTTAAAAGTCAAACCGTAGGTGTCAACGAAGTTAGAAGACTATTGAACACTACATGTAATGGTTTGCCTTCTTGAAAGTCAAACCATAGGTGTAGAGGAGTTTTAGATGACTCTAAAACTCTAAGTGTAACGGTTTGACTATTGGTTAGTCAAAACCGTAGGTTACATCAAAGAAAGGTGTTTTGGAAAGTTTAAAACCCTACGTGTAATGGTTTGACTATTTAAAAGTGAAACCGTAGGTGTCAAATAAGTTAAAAGTCTATTGAACACTACATGTAATGGTTTGCCTTCTTGAAAGTCAAACCATAGGTGGAGAGATGTTTTGAATGACTCTAAAACTCTAAGTGTAACGGTTTGACTATTGGAAAGTCAAAACCGTAGGTTACAATCAAAGAAAGGTGTGTTGGAAAGTTTAAAACCCTACGTGTAATGGTTTGACTATTTAAAAGTCAAACCATGGGTGTCAACGAAGTTAAAAGTCTATTGAACACTAAACGTAATGGTTTGCCTTCTTGAAAGTCAAACCATAGGTGGAGAGGAGTTTTGAATGACTCTAAAACTATAAGTGTAATGGTTTGACTATTGAAAAGTCAAAACCGTAGGTTACAATCAAAGAAAGGTGTTTTGGAAAGTTTAAAACCCTACGTGTAATGGTTTGACTATTTAAAAGTCAAACCGTAGGTGTCAACAAAGTTAGAAGTCTATTGAGCACTACATGTAATGGTTTGTCTTCTTGAAAGTCAAACCATAGGTGTAGAGGAGTTTTGGATGACTCTAAAACTCTAAGTGTAACGGTTTGACTATTGGAAAGTCAAAACCGTAGGTTACAATCAAAGAAATGTATTTTGGAAAGTTTAAAACCCTACGTGTAATGGTTTGACTATTTAAAAGTCAAACCGTAGGTGTCAACGAAGTTAGAAGACTATTGAACACTACATATAATGGTTTGCCTTCTTGAAAGTCAAACCATAGGTGTAGAGGAGTTTTGGATGACTCTAAAACTCTAAGTGTAACGGTTTGACTATTGGTTAGTCAAAACCGTAGGTTACATCAAAGAAAGGTGTTTTGGAAAGTTTAAAACCCTACGTGTAATGGTTTGACTATTTAAAAGTCAAACCGTAGGTGTCAACGAAGTTAAAAGTCTATTGAACACTACATGTAATGATTTGCCTTCTTGAAAGTCAAACCATAGGTGGAGAGATGTTTTGAATGACTCTAAAACTCTAAGTGTCATGGTTTGACTATTGGAAAGTCAAAACCGTAGGTTACAATCAAAGAAAGGTGTTTTGGAAAGTTTAAAACCCTACGTGTAATGGTTTGACTATTTAAAAGTTAAACCAAGGGTGTCAACGAAGTTAGAAGTCTATTGAGCACTACATGTAATGGTTTGTCTTCTTGAAAGTCAAACCATAGGTGTAGAGGAGTTTTGGATGACTCTAAAACTCTAAGTGTAACGATTTGACTATTGAAAAGTCAAAACCGTAGGTTACAATCGAAGAAAGGTGTTTTGGAAAGTTTAAAACCCTACGTGTAATGGTTTGACTATTTAAAAGTCAAACCGTAGGTGTCAACGAAGTTAAAAGTCTATTGAACACTACATGTAATGGTTTGACTTCTTGAAAGTCAAACCATAGGTGTAGAGGAGTTTTGGATGACTCTAAAACTCTAAGTGTAACGGTTTGACTATTGGAAAGTCAAAATCGTAGGTTACAATCAAAGAAATGTGTTTTGGAAAGTTTAAAACCATACGTGTAATGGTTTGACTATTTAAAAGTCGAACCGTAGGTGTCAACGAAGTTAGAAGACTATTGAACACTACATGTAATGGTTTGCCTTCTTGAAAGTCAAACCATAGGTGTAGAGGAGTTTTGGATGACTCTAAAACTCTAAGTGTAACGGTTTGACTATTGGAAAGTCAAAACCGTAGGTTACAATCAAAGAAAGCTGTTTTGGAAAGTTTAAAACCCTACGTGTAATGGTTTGACTATTTAAAAGTCAAACCGTAGGTGTCAAATAAGTTAAAAGTCTATTGAACACTACATGTAATGGTTTGCCTTCTTGAAAGTCAAACCATAGGTGGAGAGATGTTTTGAATGACTCTAAAACTCTAAGTGTAACGGTTTGACTATTGGAAAGTCAAAACCGTAGGTTACAATCAAAGAAAGGTGTTTTGGAAAGTTTAAAACCCTACGTGTAATGGTTTGACTATTTAAAAGTCAAACCATGGGTGTCAACGAAGTTAAAAGTCTATTGAACACTACACGTAATGGTTTGCCTTCTTGAAAGTCAAACCATAGGTGGAGAGGAGTTTTGAATGACTCTAAAACTATAAGTGTAATGGTTTGACTATTGAAAAGTCAAAACCGTAGGTTACAATCAAAGAAAGGTGTTTTGGAAAGTTTAAAACCCTACGTGTAATGGTTTGACTATTTAAAAGTCAAACCGTAGGTGTCAACGAAGTTAGAAGTCTATTGAGCACTACATGTAATGGTTTGTCTTCTTGAAAGTCAAACCATAGGCGTAGAGGAGTTTTGGATGACTCTAAAACTCTAAGTGTAACGGTTTGACTATTGGAAAGTCAAAACCGTAGGTTACAATCAAAGAAATGTATTTTGGAAAGTTTAAAACCCTACGTGTAATGGTTTGACTATTTAAAAGTCAAACCGTAGGTGTCAACGAAGTTAGAAGACTATTGAACACTACATATAATGGTTTGCCTTCTTGAAAGTCAAACCATAGGTGTAGAGGAGTTTTGGATGACTCTAAAACTCTAAGTGTAACGGTTTGACTATTGGTTAGTCAAAACCGTAGGTTACATCAAAGAAAGGTGTTTTGGAAAGTTTAAAACCCTACGTGTAATGGTTTGACTATTTAAAAGTGAAACCGTAGGTGTCAACGAAGTTAAAAGTCTATTGAACACTACATGTAATGGTTTGCCTTCTTGAAAGTCAAACCATAGGTGGAGAGATGTTTTGAATGACTCTAAAACTCTAAGTGTCATGGTTTGACTATTGGAAAGTCAAAACCGTAGGTTACAATCAAAGAAAGGTGTTTTGGAAAGTTTAAAACCCTACGTGTAATGGTTTGACTATTTAAAAGTCAAACCAAGGGTGTCAACGAAGTTAGAAGTCTATTGAGCACTACATGTAATGGTTTGTCTTCTTGAAAGTCAAACCATAGGTGTAGAGGAGTTTTGGATGACTCTAAAACTCTAAGTGTAACGGTTTGACTATTGAAAAGTCAAAACCGTAGGTTACAATCGAAGAAAGGTGTTTTGGAAAGTTTAAAACCCTACGTGTAATGGTTTGACTATTTAAAAGTCAAACCGTAGGTGTCAACGAAGTTAAAAGTCTATTGAACACTACATGTAATGGTTTGACTTCTTGAAAGTCAAACCATAGGTGTAGAGGAGTTTTGGATGACTCTAAAACTCTAAGTGTAACGGTTTGACTATTGGAAAGGCAAAATCGTAGGTTACAATCAAAGAAATGTGTTTTGGAAAGTTTAAAACCATACGTGTAATGGTTTGACTATTTAAAAGTCAAACCGTAGGTGTCAACGAAGTTAGAAGACTATTGAACACTACATGTAATGGTTTGCCTTCTTGAAAGTCAAACCATAGGTGTAGAGGAGTTTTGGATGACTCTAAAACTCTAAGTGTAACGGTTTGACTATTGGAAAGTGAAAACCGTAGGTTACAATCAAAGAAAGCTGTTTTGGAAAGTTTAAAACCCTACGTGTAATGGTTTGACTATTTAAAAGTCAAACCGTAGGTGTCAACGAAGTTAGAAGACTATTGAACACTAGATGTAATGGTTTGCCTTCTTCAAAGTCAAACCATAGGTGTAGAGGAGTTTCAGATGACTCTAAAACTCTAAGTGCAACGGTTTGACTGTTGGAAAGTCAAAACCGTAGGTTACAATCAAAGAAAGGTGTTTTGGAAAGTTTAAAACCCTACGTGTAATGGTTTGACTATTTAAAAGTCAAACCAAGGGTGTCAACGAAGTTAGAAGTTTATTGAGCACTACATGTAATGGTTTGTTTTCTTGAAAGTCAAACCATAGGTGTAGAGGAGTTTTGGATGACTCTAAAACTCCAAGTGTAACGGTTTGACTATTGGAAAGTCAAAACCGTAGGTTACAATCAAAGAAAGGTATATTGGAAAGTTTAAAACCTTACGTGTAATGGTTTGACTATTTAAAAGTCAAACCGTAGGTGTCAACGAAGTTAAAAGTCTATTGAACACTACATGTAATGGTTTGCCTTCTTGAAAGTCAAACCATAGGTGGAGAGGAGTTTTGAATGACTCTAAAACTCTAAGTGTAATGGTTTGACTATTGGAAAGTCAAAACCGTAGGTTACAATCAAAGAAAGGTGTTTTGGAAAGTTTAAAACCCTACGTGTAATGGTTTGACTATTTAAAAGTCAAACCGTAGGTGTCAACGAAGTTAGAAGTCTATTGAGCACTACATGTAATGGTTTGTCTTCTTGAAAGTCAAACCATAGGCGTAGTGGAGTTTTGGATGACTCTAAAACTCTTAGTGTAACGGTTTGACTATTGGAAAGTCAAAACCGTAGATTACAATCAAAGAAATGTATTTTGGAAAGTTTAAAACCCTACGTGTAATGGTTTGACTATTTAAAAGTCAAACTGTAGGTGTCAACGAAGTTAGAAGACTATTGAACACTACATGTAATGGTTTGCCTTCTTGAAAGTCAAACCATAGGTGTAGAGGAGTTTTGGATGACTCTAAAACTCTAAGTGTAACGGTTTGACTATTGGAAAGTCAAAACCGTAGGTTACAATCAAAGAAAGGTGTTTTGGAAAGTTTAAAACCCTACGTGTAATGGTTTGACTATTTAAAAGTCAAATCGTAGGTGTCAACGAAGTTAGAAGACTATTGAACACTAGATGTAATGGTTTGCCTTCTTCAAAGTCAAACCATAGGTGTAGAGGAGTTTTGGATGGCTCTAAAACTCTAAGTGCAACGGTTTGACTGTTGGAAAGTCAAAACCGTAGGTTACAATCAAAGAAAGGTGTTTTGGAAAGTTTAAAACCCTACGTCTAATGGTTTGACTATTTAAAAGTCAAACCATAGGTGTCAACGAAGTTAAAAGTGTATTGAACACTCCGTGTAATGGTTTGCCTTCTTGAAAGTCAAACCATAGGTGGAAAGGATTTTTGAATGACTCTAAAACTCTAAGTGTAATGGTTTGACTATTGGAAAGTCAAAACCGTAGGTTACAATCAAAGAAAGGTGTTTTGGAAAGTTTAAAACCCTACGTGTAATGGTTTGACAATTTAAAAGTCAAACCGTAGGTGTCAACGAAGTTAGAAGTCTATTGAGCACTACATGTAATGGTTTGTCTTCTTGAAAGTCAAACCATAGGCGTAGAGGAGTTTTGGATGACTCTAAAACTCTAAGTGTAACGGTTTGACTATTGGAAAGTCAAAACCGTAGGTTACAATCAAAGAAATGTATTTTGGAAAGTTTAAAACCCTACGTGTAATGGATTGACTATTTAAAAGTCAAACCATAGGTCTCAACGAAGTTAGAAGACTATTGAACACTACATGTAATGGTTTGCCTTCTTGAAAGTCAAACCATAGGTGTAGAGGAGTTTTGGATGACTCTAAAACTCTAAGTGTAACGGTTTGACTATTGGAAAGTCAAAACCGTAGGTTACAATCAAAGAAATGTATTTTGGAAAGTTTAAAACCCTACGTGTAATGGTTTGACTATTTAAAAGTCAAACCGTAGGTGTCAACGAAGTTAGAAGACTATTGAACACTACATATAATGGTTTGCCTTCTTGAAAGTCAAACCATAGGTGTAGAGGAGTTTTGGATGACTCTAAAACTCTAAGTGTAACGGTTTGACTATTGGTTAGTCAAAACCGTAGGTTACTTCAAAGAAAGGTGTTTTGGAAAGTTTAAAACCCTACGTGTAATGGTTTGACTATTTAAAAGTGAAACCGTAGGTGTCAACGAAGTTAAAAGTCTATTGAACACTACATGTAATGGTTTGCCTTCTTGAAAGTCAAACCATAGGTGGAGAGATGTTTTGAATGACTCTAAAACTCTAAGTGTCATGGTTTGACTATTGGAAAGTCAAAACCGTAGGTTACAATCAAAGAAAGGTGTTTTGGAAAGTTTAAAACCCTACGTGTAATGGTTTGACTATTTAAAAGTCAAACCAAGGGTGTCAACGAAGTTAGAAGTCTATTGAGCACTACATGTAATGGTTTGTCTTCTTGAAAGTCAAACCATAGGTGTAGAGGAGTTTTGGATGACTCTAAAACTCTAAGTGTAACGGTTTGACTATTGAAAAGTCAAAACCGTAGGTTACAATCGAAGAAAGGTGTTTTGGAAAGTTTAAAACCCTACGTGTAATGGTTTGACTATTTAAAAGTCAAACCGTAGGTGTCAACGAAGTTAAAAGTCTACTGAACACTACATGTAATGGTTTGACTTCTTGAAAGTCAAACCATAGGTGTAGAGGAGTTTTGGATGACTCTAAAACTCTAAGTGTAACGGTTTGACTATTGGAAAGGCAAAATCGTAGGTTACAATCAAAGAAATGTGTTTTGGAAAGTTTAAAACCATACGTGTAATGGTTTGACTATTTAAAAGTCAAACCGTAGGTGTCAACGAAGTTAGAAGACTATTGAACACTACATGTAATGATTTGCCTTCTTGAAAGTCAAACCATAGGTGTAGAGGAGTTTTGGATGACTCTAAAACTCTAAGTGTAATGGTTTGACTATTGGAAAGTCAAAACCGTAGGTTACAATCAAAGAAAGCTGTTTTGGAAAGTTTAAAACCCTACGTGTAATGGTTTGACTATTTAAAAGTCAAACCGTAGGTGTCAACGAAGTTAGAAGACTATTGAACACTAGATGTAATGGTTTGCCTTCTTCAAAGTCAAACCATAGGTGTAGAGGAGTTTCAGATGACTCTAAAACTCTAAGTGCAACGGTTTGACTGTTGGAAAGTCAAAACCGTAGGTTACAATCAAAGAAAGGTGTTTTGGAAAGTTTAAAACCCTACGTGTAATGGTTTGACTATTTAAAAGTCAAACCAAGGGTGTCAACGAAGTTAGAAGTTTATTGAGCACTACATGTAATGGTTTGTTTTCTTGAAAGTCAAACCATAGGTGTAGAGGAGTTTTGGATGACTCTAAAACTCCAAGTGTAACGGTTTGACTATTGGAAAGTCAAAACCGTAGGTTACAATCAAAGAAAGGTATTTTGGAAAGTTTAAAACCTTACGTGTAATGGTTTGACTATTTAAAAGTCAAACCGTAGGTGTCAACGAAGTTAAAAGTCTATTGAACACTACATGTAATGGTTTGCCTTCTTGAAAGTCAAACCATAGGTGGAGAGGAGTTTTGAATGACTCTAAAACTCTAAGTGTAATGGTTTGACTATTGGAAAGTCAAAACCGTAGGTTACAATCAAAGAAAGGTGTTTTGGAAAGTTTAAAACCCTACGTGTAATGGTTTGACTATTTAAAAGTCAAACCGTAGGTGTCAACGAAGTTAGAAGTCTATTGAGCACTACATGTAATGGTTTGTCTTCTTGAAAGTCAAACCATAGGCGTAGTGGAGTTTTGGATGACTCTAAAACTCTTAGTGTAACGGTTTGACTATTGGAAAGTCAAAACCGTAGATTACAATCAAAGAAATGTATTTTGGAAAGTTTAAAACCCTACGTGTAATGGTTTGACTATTTAAAAGTCAAACTGTAGGTGTCAACGAAGTTAGAAGACTATTGAACACTACATGTAATGGTTTGCCTTCTTGAAAGTCAAACCATAGGTGTAGAGGAGTTTTGGATGACTCTAAAACTCTAAGTGTAACGGTTTGACTATTGGAAAGTCAAAACCGTAGGTTACAATCAAAGAAAGGTGTTTTGGAAAGTTTAAAACCCTACGTGTAATGGTTTGACTATTTAAAAGTCAAATCGTAGGTGTCAACGAAGTTAGAAGACTATTGAACACTAGATGTAATGGTTTGCCTTCTTCAAAGTCAAACCATAGGTGTAGAGGAGTTTTGGATGACTCTAAAACTCTAAGTGCAACGGTTTGACTGTTGGAAAGTCAAAACCGTAGGTTACAATCAAAGAAAGGTGTTTTGGAAAGTTTAAAACCCTACGTCTAATGGTTTGACTATTTAAAAGTCAAACCATAGGTGTCAACGAAGTTAAAAGTGTATTGAACACTCCGTGTAATGGTTTGCCTTCTTGAAAGTCAAACCATAGGTGGAAAGGATTTTTGAATGACTCTAAAACTCTAAGTGTAATGGTTTGACTATTGGAAAGTCAAAACCGTAGGTTACAATCAAAGAAAGGTGTTTTGGAAAGTTTAAAACCCTACGTGTAATGGTTTGACTATTTAAAAGTCAAACCGTAGGTGTCAACGAAGTTAGAAGTCTATTGAGCACTACATGTAATGGTTTGTCTTCTTGAAAGTCAAACCATAGGCGTAGAGGAGTTTTGGATGACTCTAAAACTCTAAGTGTAACGGTTTGACTATTGGAAAGTAAAAACCGTAGGTTACAATCAAAGAAATGTATTTTGGAAAGTTTAAAACCCTACGTGTAATGGATTGACTATTTAAAAGTCAAACCATAGGTCTCAACGAAGTTAGAAGACTATTGAACACTACATGTAATGGTTTGCCTTCTTGAAAGTCAAACCATAGGTGTAGAGGAGTTTTGGATGACTCTAAAACTCTAAGTGTAACGGTTTGACTATTGGAAAGTCAAAACCGTACGTTACAATCAAAGAAATGTATTTTGGAAACTTTAAAACCCTACGTGTAATGGTTTGACTATTTAAAAGTCAAACCGTAGGTCTCAACGAAGTTAGAAGACTAGTGAACACTACATGTAATGGTTTGCATTCTTGAAAGTCAAACCATAGGTGTAGAGGAGTTTTGGATGACTCTAAAACTCTAAGTGTAACGGTTTGACTATTGGAAAGTCAAAACCGTAGGTTACAATCAAAGAAAGGTGTTTTGGAAAGTTTAAAACCCTACGTGTAATGGTTTGACTATTTAAAAGTCAAACCGTAGGTGTCAACGAAGTTAGAAGACTATTGAACACTACATGTAATGGTTTGCCTTCTTGAAAGTCAAACCATAGGTGTAGAGGAGTTTTAGATGACTCTAAAACTCTAAGTGTAACGGTTTGACTATTGGTTAGTCAAAACCGTAGGTTACATCAAAGAAAGGTGTTTTGGAAAGTTTAAAACCCTACGTGTAATGGTTTGACGATTTAAAAGTGAAACCGTAGGTGTCAACGAAGTTAAAAGTCTATTGAACACTACATGTAATGGTTTGCCTTCTTGAAAGTCAAACCATAGGTGGAGAGATGTTTTGAATGACTCTAAAACTCTAAGTGTAATGGTTTGACTATTGGAAAATCAAAACCGTAGGTTACAATCAAAGGAAGGTGTTTTGGAAAGTTTAAACCCCTGCGTGTAATGGTTTG
This sequence comes from Arctium minus, assembly GCA_954870635.1. Taxonomy (NCBI): domain Eukaryota; kingdom Viridiplantae; phylum Streptophyta; class Magnoliopsida; order Asterales; family Asteraceae; genus Arctium; species Arctium minus. Next base: position 14,128,623 of record OX941081.1, read on the forward strand.
ACTATTTAAAAGTCAAACCATAGGTGTCAACGAAGTTAGAAGTCTATTGAGCACTACATGTAATGGTTTGCCTTCTTGAAAGTCAAACCATAGGTGTAGAGGAGTTTTGGATGACTCTAAAACTCTAAGTGTAACGGTTTGACTATTGGTTAGTCAAAACCGTAGGTTACATCAAAGAAAGGTGTTTTGGAAAGTTTAAAACCCTACGTGTAATGGTTTGACTATTTAAAAGTGAAACCGTAGGTGTCAAATAAGTTAAAAGTCTATTGAACACTACATGTAATGGTTTGCCTTCTTGAAAGTCAAACCATAGGTGGAGAGATGTTTTGAATGACTCTAAAATTCTAAGTGTAATGGTTTGACTATTGGAAAGTCAAAACCGTAGGTTACAATCATAGAAAGGTGTTTTGGAAAGTTTAAAACCATACGTGTAATGGTTTGACTATTTAAAAGTCAAACCGTAGGTGTCAACGAAGTTAGAAGACTATTGAACACTACATGTAATGGTTTGCCTTCTTGAAAGTCAAACCATAGGTGTAGAGGAGTTTTGGATGACTCTAAAACTCTAAGTGTAACGGTTTGACTATTGGAAAGTCAAAACCGTAGGTTACAATCAAAGAAAGGTGTTTTGGAAAGTTTAAAACCCTACGTGTAATGGTTTGACTATTTAAAAGTCAAACTGTAGGTGTCAACGAAGTTAAAAGTCTATTGAACACTACATGTAATGATTTGCCTTCTTGAAAGTCAAACCATAGGTGGAGAGATGTTTTGAATGACTCTAAAACTCTAAGTGTCATGGTTTGACTATTGGAAAGTCAAAACCGTAGGTTACAATCAAAGAAAGGTGTTTTGGAAAGTTTAAAACCCTGCGTGTAATGGTTTGACTATTTAAAAGTCAAACCGTAGGTGTCAACGAAGTTAGAAGTCTATTGAACACTACATGTAATGGTTTGCCTTCTTGAAAGTCAAACCTAGGTGTAGAGGAGTTTTGGATGACTCTAAAACTCTAAGTGTAACGGTTTGACTATTGGAAAGTCAAAACCGTAGATTACAATCCAAGAAAGGTGTTTTAGAATGTTTAAAACCGTACGTGTAATGGTTTGACTATTTAAAAGTCAAACCAAGGGTGTCAACGAAGTTAGAAGTCTATTGAGCACTACATGTAATGGTTTGTCCTCTTGAAAGTCAAACCATAGGTGTAGAGGAGTTTTGGATGACTCTAAAACTCTAAGTGTAACGGTTTGACTATTGGAAAGTCAAAACCGTAGGTTACAATCAAAGAAAGGTGTTTTGGAAAGTTTAAAACCCTACGTGTAATGGTTTGACTATTTAAAAGTCAAACCGTAGGTTTCAACGAAGTTAAAAGTCTATTGAACACTACATGTAAAGGTTTGCCTTCTTGAAAGTCAAACCATAGTTGTAGAGGAGTTTTGGATGACTCTAAAACTCTAAGTGTAACGGTTTGACTATTGGAAAGGAAAAACCGTAGGTTACAATCAAAGAAATGTGTTTTGGAAAGTTTAAAACCATACGTGTAATGGTTTGACTCTTTAAAAGTCAAACCGTAGGTGTCAACGAAGTTAGAAGACTATAGAACACTACATGTAATGGTTTGCCTTCTTGAAAGTCAAACCATAGGTGTAGAGGAGTTTTAGATGACTCTAAAACTCCAAGTGTAACGGTTTGACTATTGGAAAGACAAAACCGTAGGTTACAATCAAAGAAAGGTGTTTTGAAAAGTTTAAAACCCTACGTGTAATGGTTTGACTATTTAAAAGTGAAACCGTAGGTGTCAACGAAGTTAAAAGTCTATTGAACACTACGTGTAATGGTTTGCCTTCTTGAAAGTCAAACCATAGGTGGAGAGATGTTTTGAATGACTCTAAAACTCTAAGTGTAATGGTTTGACTATTGGAAAGTCAAAACCGTAGGTTACAATCATAGAAAGGTGTTTTGGAAAGTTTAAAACCCTGCGTGTAATGGTTTGACTATTTAAAAGTCAAACCGTAGGTGTCAACGAAGTTAGAAGACTATTGAACACTAGATGTAATGGTTTGCCTTCTTCAAAGTCAAACCATAGGTGTAGAGGAGTTTTGGATGACTCTAAAACTCTAAGTGTAATGGTTTGACTTTTGGAAAGTCAAAACCGTAGGTTACAATCAAAGAAAGGTGTTTTGGAAAGTTTAAAACCCTGCGTGTAATGGTTTGACTATTTAAAAGTAAAACCGTAGGTGTCAACGAAGTTAAAAGTCTATTGAACACTACATGTAATGGTTTGCCTTCTTGAAAGTCAAACCATAGGTGTAGAGGAGTTTTGGATGACTCTAAAACTCTAAGTGTAACGGTTTGACTATTGGAAAGTGAAAACCGTAGGTTACAATCAAAGAAATGTGTTTTGGAAAGTTTAAAACCATACGTGTAATGGTTTGACTATTTAAAAGTCAAACCGTAGGTGTCAACGAAGTTAGAAGACTATTGAACACTACATGTAATGGTTTGCCTTCTTGAAAGTCAAACCATAGGTGTAGAGGAGTTTTGGATGACTCTAAAACTCTAAGTGTAACGGTTTGACTATTGGAAAGTCAAAACCGTAGGTTACAATCAAAGAAAGGTGTTTTGGAAAGTTTAAAACCCTACGTGTAATGGTTTGACTATTTAAAAGTCAAACCATGGGTGTCAACGAAGTTAAAAGTCTATTGAACACTACACGTAATGGTTTGCCTTCTTGAAAGTCAAACCATAGGTGGAGAGGAGTTTTGAATGACTCTAAAACTATAAGTGTAATGGTTTGACTATTGAAAAGTCAAAACCGTAGGTTACAATCAAAGAAAGGTGTTTTGGAAAGTTTAAAACCCTACGTGTAATGGTTTGACTATTTAAAAGTCAAACCGTAGGTGTCATCGAAGTTAGAAGTCTATTGAGCACTACATGTAATGGTTTGTCTTCTTGAAAGTCAAACCATAGGCGTAGAGGAGTTTTGGATGACTCAAAAACTCTAAGTGTAACGGTTTGACTATTGGAAAGTCAAAACCGTAGGTTACAATCAAAGAAATGTATTTTGGAAAGTTTAAAACCCTACGTGTAATGGTTTGACTATTTAAAAGTCAAACCGTAGGTGTCAACGAAGTTAGAAGACTATTGAACACTACATATAATGGTTTGCCTTCTTGAAAGTCAAACCATAGGTGTAGAGGAGTTTTGGATGACTCTAAAACTCTAAGTGTAACGGTTTGCCTATTGGTTAGTCAAAACCGTAGGTTACATCAAAGAAAGGTGTTTTGGAAAGTTTAAAACCCTACGTGTAATGGTTTGACTATTTAAAAGTGAAACCGTAGGTGTCAACGAAGTTAAAAGTCTATTGAACACTACATGTAATGGTTTGCCTTCTTGAAAGTCAAACCATAGGTGGAGAGATGTTTTGAATGACTCTAAAACTCTAAGTGTAATGGTTTGACTATTGGAAAATCAAAACCGTAGGTTACAATCAAAGAAAGGTGTTTTGGAAAGTTTAAACCCCTGCGTGTAATGGTTTGACTATTTAAAGTCAAACCATAGGTGTCAACGAAGTTAGAAGTCTATTGAGCACTACATGTAATGGTTTGCCTTCTTGAAAGTCAAACCATAGGTGTATAGGAGTTTTGGATGACTCTAAAACTCTAAGTGTAACGGTTTGACTATTGGAAAGTCAAAACCGTAGGTTACAATCAAAGAAAGGTGTTTTGGAAAGTTTAAAACCCTACGTGTAATGGTTTGACTATTTAAAAGTCAAACCAAGGGTGTCAACGAAGTTAGAAGTCTATTGAGCACTACATGTAATGGTTTGTCTTCTTGAAAGTCAAACCATAGGTGTAGAGGAGTTTTGGATGACTCTAAAACTCTAAGTGTAACGGTTTGACTATTGAAAAGTCAAAACCGTAGGTTACATTCGAAGAAAGATGTTTTGGAAAGTTTAAAACCCTACGTGTAATGGTTTGACTATTTAAAAGTCAAACCGTAGGTGTCAACGAAGTTAAAAGTCTATTGAACACTACATGTAATGGTTTGACTTCTTGAAAGTCAAACCATAGGTGTAGAGGAGTTTTGGATGACTCTAAAACTCTAAGTGTAACGGTTTGACTATTGGAAAGGCATAACCGTAGGTTACAATCAAAGAAATGTGTTTTGGAAAGTTTAAAACCATACGTGTAATGGTTTGACTATTTAAAAGTCAAACCATGGGTGTCAACGAAGTTAAAAGTCTATTGAACACTACACGTAATGGTTTGCCTTCTTGAAAGTCAAACCATAGGTGGAGAGAAGTTTTGAATGACTCTAAAACTATAAGTGTAATGGTTTGACTATTGGAAAGTCAAAACCGTAGGTTACAATCAAAGAAAGGTGTTTTGGAAAGTTTAAAACCCTACGTGTAATGGTTTGACTATTTAAAAGTCAAACCGTAGGTGTCAACGAAGTTAGAAGTCTATTGAGCACTACATGTAATGGTTTGTCTTCTTGAAAGTCAAACCATAGGCGTAGAGGAGTTTTGGATGACTCTAAAACTCTAAGTGTAACGGTTTGACTATTGGAAAGTCAAAACCGTAGGTTACAATCAAGGAAATGTATTTTGGAAAGTTTAAAACCCTACGTGTAATGGTTTGACTATTTAAAAGTCAAACCGTAGGTGTCAACGAAGTTAGAAGACTATTGAACACTACATGTAATGGTTTGCCTTCTTGAAAGTCAAACCATAGGTGTAGAGGAGTTTTGGATGACTCTAAAACTCTAAGTGTAATGGTTTGACTATTGGTTAGTCAAAACCGTTGGTTACATCAAAGAAAGGTGTTTTGGAAAGTTTAAAACCCTACGTGTAATGGTTTGACTATTTAAAAGTGAAACCGTAGGTGTCAACGAAGTTAAAAGTCTATTGAACACTACATGTAATGGTTTGCCTTCTTGAAAGTCAAACCATAGGTGGAGAGATGTTTTGAATGACTCTAAAACTCTAAGTGTAATGGTTTGACTATTGGAAAATCAAAACCGTAGGTTACAATCAAAGAAAGGTGTTTTGGAAAGTTTAAACCCCTGCGTGTAATGGTTTGACTATTTAAAAGTCAAACCATAGGTGTCAACGAAGTTAGAAGTCTATTGAGCACTACATGTAATGGTTTGCCTTCTTGAAAGTCAAACCATAGGTGTAGAGGAGTTTTGGATGACTCTAAAACTCTAAGTGTAACGGTTTGACTATTGGAAAGTCAAAACCGTAGGTTACAATCAAAGAAAGGTGTTTTGGAAAGTTTAAAACCCTACGTGTAATGGTTTGACTATTTAAAAGTCAAACCAAGGGTGTCAACGAAGTTAGAAGTCTATTGAGCACTACATGTAATGGTTTGTCTTCTTGAAAGTCAAACCATAGGTGTAGAGGAGTTTTGGATGACTCTAAAACTCTAAGTGTAACGGTTTGACTATTGAAAAGTCAAAACCGTAGGTTACAATCGAAGAAAGGTGTTTTGGAAAGTTTAAAACCCTACGTGTAATGGTTTGACTATTTAAAAGTCTAACCGTAGGTGTCAACGAAGTTAAAAGTCTATTGAACACTACATGTAATGGTTTGACTTCTTGAAAGTCAAACCATAGGTGTAGAGGAGTTTTGGATGACTCTAAAACTCTAAGTGTAACGGTTTGACTATTGGAAAGGCAAAATCGTAGGTTACAATCAAAGAAATGTGTTTTGGAAAGTTTAAAACCATACGTGTAATGGTTTGACTATTTAAAAGTCAAACCGTAAGTGTCAACGAAGTTAGAAGACTATTGAACACTACATGTAATGGTTTGCCTTCTTGAAAGTCAAACCATAGGTGTAGAGGAGTTTTGGATGACTCTAAAACTCTAAGTGTAACGGTTTGACTATTGGAAAGTCAAAACCGTAGGTTACGATCAAAGAAAGCTGTATTGGAAAGTTTAAAACCCTACGTATAATGGTTTGACTATTTAAAAGTCAAACCGTAGGTGTCAACGAAGTTAGAAGACTATTGAACACTAGATGTAATGGTTTGCCTTCTTCAAAGTCAAACCATAGGTGTAGAGGAGTTTCAGATGACTCTAAAACTCTAAGTGCAACGGTTTGACTGTTGGAAAGTCAAAACCGTAGGTTACAATCAAAGAAAGGTGTTTTGGAAAGTTTAAAACCCTACGTGTAATGGTTTGACTATTTAAAAGTCAAACCAAGGGTGTCAACGAAGTTAGAAGTTTATTGAGCACTACATGTAATGGTTTGTTTTCTTGAAAGTCAAACCATAGGTGTAGAGGAGTTTTGGATGACTCTAAAACTCTAAGTGTAACGGTTTGACTATTGGAAAGTCAAAACCGTAGGTTACAATCAAAGAAAGGTGTTGTGGAAAGTTTAAAACCTTACGTGTAATGGTTTGACTATTTAAAAGTCAAACCGTAGGTGTCAACGAAGTTAAAAGTCTATTGAACACTACATGTAATGGTTTGCCTTCTTGAAAGTCAAACTATAGGTGTAGAGGAGTTTTGGATGACTCTAAAACTCAAAGTGCAACAGTTTGACTATTGGAAAGGCAAAACCGTAGGTTACAATCAAAGAAATGTGTTTTTGAAAGTTTAAAACCATACGTGTAATGGTTTGACTATTTAAAAGTCAAACCGTAGGTGTCAATGAAGTTAGAAAACTATTGAACACTACATGTAATGGTTTGCCTTCTTGAGAGTCAAACCATAGGTGTAGAGGAGTTTTGGATGACTCTAAAACTCTAAGTGTAACGGTTTGACTATTGGAAAGTCAAAACCGTAGGTTACAATCAAGGAAAGGTGTTTTGGAAAGTTTAAAACCCTACGTGTAATGGTTAGACTATTTAAAAGTCAAACTGTAGGTGTCAACGAAGTTAGAAGACTATTGAACACTAGATGTAATGGTTTGCCTTCTTCAAAGTCAAACCATAGGTGTAGAGGAGTTTTGGATGACTGTAAATCTCTAAGTGCAACGGTTTGACTGTTGGAAAGTCAAAACCGTAGGTTACAATCAAAGAAAGGTGTTTTGGAAAGTTTAAAACCCTACGTGTAATGGTTTGACTATTTAAAAGTCAAACCGTAGGTGTCAACGAAGTTAGAAGACTATTGAACACTACATGTAATGGTTTGCCTTCTTGAAAGTCAAACCATAGGTGTAGAGGAGTTTTGGATGACTCTAAAACTCTAAGTGTAACGGTTTGACTATTGGAAAGTCAAAACCGTAGATTACAATCAAAGAAAGGTGTTTTGGAAAGTTTAAAACCCTACGTGTAATGGTTTGACTATTTAAAAGTCAAACCGTAGGTGTCAACGAAGTTAGAAGACTATTGAACACTACATGTAATGGTTTGCCTTCTTGAAAGTCAAACCATAGGTGTAGAGGAGTTTTGGATGACTCTAAAACTCTAAATGTAACGGTTTGACTATTGGAAAGTCAAAACCGTAGGTTACAATCAAAGAAAGGTGTTTTGGAAAGTTTAAAACCCTACGTGTAATGGTTTGACTATTTAAAAGTCAAACAATAGGTGTCAACGAAGTTAAAAGTCTATTGAACACTACATGTAATGGTTTGGCTTCTTGAAAGTCAAACCATAGGTGTAGAGGAGTTTTGGACGACCCTAAAAGTCTAAGTGTAACGGTTTGACTATTGGAAAGTCAAAACCGTAGGTTACAATCAAAGAAATGTGTTTTGGAAAGTTTAAAACCATACGTGTAATGGTTTGACTATTTAAAAGTCAAACCGTAGGTGTCAACGAAGTTAGAAGACTATTGAACACCATATGTAATGGTTTGTCTTCTTGAAAGTCAAAACCATATGTATAGAGGAGTTTTGGATGACTCTAAAACTCTAAGTGTAACGGTTTGACTATTGGAAAGTCAAAACCGTAGGTTACAATCAAAGAAAGGTGTTTTGGAAAGTTTAAAACCCTACGTGTAATGGTTTGACTATTTAAAAGTGAAACCGTAGGTGTCAACGAAGTTAAAAGTCTATTGAACACTACATGTAATGGTTTGCCTTCTTGAAAGTCAAACCATAGGTGGAGAGATGTTTTGAATGACTCTAAAACTCTAAGTGTAATGGTTTGACTATTGGAAAGTCAAAACCGTAGGTTACAATCAAAGAAAGGTGTTTTGGAAAGTTTAAACCCCTGCGTGTAATGGTTTGACTATTTAAAAGTCAAACCATAGGTGTCAACGAAGTTAGAAGTCTATTGAGCACTACATGTATTGGTTTGCCTTCTTGAAAGTGAAGCCATAGGTGTAGAGGAGTTTTGGATGACTCTAAAACTCTAAGTGTAACGGTTTGACTATTGGAAAGTCAAAACCGTAGGTTACAATCAAAGAAAGGTGTTTTGGAAAGTTTAAAACCCTACGTGTAATGGTTTGACTATTTAAAAGTGAAACCGTAGGTATCAACGAAGTTAGAAGACTATTGAACACTAGATGTAATGGTTTGCCATGTTCAAAGTCAAAGCATAGGTGTAGAGGAGTTTTGGATGACTCTAAAACTCTAAGTGTAATGGTTTGACTTTTGGAAAGTCAAAACCGTAGGTTACAATCAAAGAAAGGTGTTTTGGAAAGTTTAAAACCCTGCATGTAATGGTTTGACTATTTGAAAGTAAAACCGTAGGTGTCAACGAAGTTAAAAGTCTATTGAACACTACATGTAATGGTTTGCCTTCTTTAAAGTCAAACCATAGGTGTAGAGGAGTTTTGGATGACTCTAAAACTCTAAGTGTAACGGTTTGACTATTGGAAAGTCAAAACCGTAGGTTACAATAAAAGAAATGTGTTTTGGAAAGTTTAAAACCATACGTGTAATGGTTTGACTATTTAAAAGTCAAACCGTAGGTGTCAACGAAGTTAGAAGACTATTGAACACTACATGTAATGGTTTGCCTTCTTGAAAGTCAAACCATAGGTGTAGAGGAGTTTTGGATTACTCTAAAACTCTAAGTGTAACGGTTTGACTATTGGAAAGTCAAAACCGTAGGTTACAATCAAAGAAAGGTGTTTTGGAAAGTTTAAAACCCTACGTGTAATGGTTTGACTATTTAAAAGTCAAACTGTAGGTGTCAACGAAGTTAGAAGACTATTGAACACTACATGTAATGGTTTGCCTTCTTGAAAGTCAAACCATAGGTGTAGAGGAGTTTTGGATGACTCTAAAACTCTAAGTGTAATGGTTTGACTATTGGAAAGTCAAAACCGTAGGTTACAATCAAAGAAAGGTGTTTTGGAAAGTTTAAACCCCTGCGTGTAATGGTTTGACTTTTTAAAAGTCAAACCATAGGTGTCAACGAAGTTAGAAGTCTATTGAGCACTACATGTAATGGTTTGCCTTCTTGAAAGTGAAACCATAGGTGTAGAGGAGTTTTGGATGACTCTAAAACTCTAAGTGTAACGGTTTGACTATTGGAAAGTCAAAACCGTAGGTTACAATCAAAGAAAGGTGTTTTGGAAAGTTTAAAACCCTACGTGTAATGGTTTGACTATTTAAAAGTGAAACCGTAGGTGTCAACGAAGTTAGAAGACTATTGAACACTAGATGTAATGGTTTGCCTTGTTCAAAGTCAAACCATAGGTGTAGAGGAGTTTTGGATGACTCTAAAACTCTAAGTGTAATGGTTTGACTTTTGGAAAGTCAAAACCGTAGGTTACAATCAAAGAAAGGTGTTTTGGAAAGTTTAAAACCCTGCATGTAATGGTTTGACTATTTAAAAGTAAAACCGTAGGTGTCAACGAAGTTAAAAGTCTATTGAACACTACATGTAATGGTTTGCCTTCTTTAAAGTCAAACCATAGGTGTAGAGGAGTTTTGGATGACTCTAAAACTCTAAGTGTAACGGTTTGACTATTGGAAAGTCAAAACCGTAGGTTACAATCAAAGAAATGTGTTTTGGAAAGTTTAAAACCATACGTGTAATGGTTTGACTATTTAAAGTCAAACTGTAGGTGTCAACGAAGTTAGAAGACTATTGAACACTACATGTAATGGTTTGCCTTCTTGAAAGTCAAACCATAGGTGTAGAGGAGTTTTGGATGACTCTAAAACTCTAAGTGTAACGGTTTGACTATTGGAAAGTCAAAACCTTAGGTTAAAATCAAAGAAAGGTGTTTTGGAAAGTTTAAAACCCTACGTGTAATGGTTTGACTATTTAAAAGTGAAACCGTAGGTGTCAACGAAGTTAGAAGACTATTGAACACTAGATGTAATGGTTTGCCTTCTTCAAAGTCAAACCATAGGTGTAGAGGAGTTTTGGATGACTCTAAAACTCTAAGTGTAACGGTTTGACTGTTGGAAAGTCAAAACCGTAGGTTACAATCAAAGAAAGGTGTTTTGGAAAGTTCAAAACCCTACGTGTAATGGTTTGACTATTTAAAAGTCAAACCATGGGTGTCAACGAAGTTAAAAGTCTATTGAACACTACACGTAATGGTTTATCTTCTTGAAAGTCAAACCATAGGTGGAGAGGAGTTTTGAATGACTCTAAAACTCTAAGTGTAATGGTTTGACTATTGGAAAGTCAAAACCGTAGGTTACAATCAAAGAAAGGTGTTTTGGAAAGTTTAAAACCCTACGTGTAATGGTTTGACTATTTAAAAGTCAAACCGTAGGTGTCAACGAAGTTAGAAGTCTATTGAGCACTACATGTAATGGTTTGTCTTCTTGAAAGTCAAACCATAGGCGTAGAGGAGTTTTGGATGACTCTAAAACTCTAAGTGTAACGGTTTGACTATTGGAATGTCAAAACCGTAGGTTACAATCAAAGAAATGTATTTTGGAAAGTTTAAAACCCTACGTGTAATGGTTTGACTATTTAAAAGTCAAACCGTAGGTGTCAACGAAGTTAGAAGACTATTGAACACTACATGTAATGGTTTGCCTTCTTGAAAGTCAAACCATAGGTGTAGAGGAGTTTTGGATGACTCTAAAACTCTAAGTGTAACGGTTTGACTATTGGAAAGTCAAAACCGTAGGTTACAATCAAAGAAAGGTGTTTTGGAAAGTTTAAAACCCTACGTGTAATGGTTTGACTATTTAAAAGTCAAATTGTAGGTGTCAACGAAGTTAGAAGACTATTGAACACTACATGTAATGGTTTGCCTTCTTGAAAGTCAAACCATAGGTGTAGAGGAGTTTTGGATGACTCTAAAACTCTAAGTGTAACGGTTTGACTATTGGAAAGTCAAAACCGTAGGTTACAATCAAAGAAAGGTGTTTTGGAAAGTTTAAAACCCTACGTGTAATGGTTTGACTATTTAAAAGTCAAACCGTAGGTGTCAACGAAGTTAGAAGACTATTGAACACTACATGTAATGGTTTGCCTTCTTGAAAGTCAAACCATAGGTGTAGAGGAGTTTTGGATGACTCTAAAACTCTAAGTGTAACGGTTTGACTATTGGAAAGTCAAAACCGTAGGTTACAATCAAAGAAAGGTGTTTTGGAAAGTTTAAAACCCTACGTGTAATGGTTTGACTATTTAAAAGTCAAACCGTAGGTGTCAACGAAGTTAGAAGACTATTGAACACTACATGTAATGGTTTGCCTTCTTGAAAGTCAAACCATAGGTGTAGAGGAGTTTTGGATGACTCTAAAACTCTAAATGTAACGGTTTGACTATTGGAAAGTCAAAACCGTAGGTTACAATCAAAGAAAGGTGTTTTGGAAAGTTTAAAACCCTACGTGTAATGGTTTGACTATTTAAAAGTCAAACAATAGGTGTCAACGAAGTTAAAAGTCTATTGAACACTACATGTAATGGTTTGCCTTCTTGAAAGTCAAACCATAGGTGTAGAGGAGTTTTGGATGACTCTAAAAGTCTAAGTGTAACGGTTTGACTATTGGAAAGTCAAAACCGTAGGTTACAATCAAAGAAATGTGTTTTGGAAAGTTTAAAACCATACGTGTAATGGTTTGACTATTTAAAAGTCAAACCGTAGGTGTCAACGAAGTTAGAAGACTATTGAACACTACATGTAATGGTTTGTCTTCTTGAAAGTCAAAACCATATGTATAGAGGAGTTTTGGATGACTCTAAAACTCTAAGTGTAACGGTTTGACTATTGGAAAGTCAAAACCGTAGGTTACAATCAAAGAAAGGTGTTTTGGAAAGTTTAAAACCCTACGTGTAATGGTTTGACTATTTAAAAGTGAAACCGTAGGTGTCAACGAAGTTAAAAGTCTATTGAACACTACATGTAATGGTTTGCCTTCTTGAAAGTCAAACCATAGGTGGAGAGATGTTTTGAATGACTCTAAAACTCTAAGTGTAATGGTTTGACTATTGGAAAGTCAAAACCGTAGGTTACAATCAAAGAAAGGTGTTTTGGAAAGTTTAAACCCCTGCGTGTAATGGTTTGACTATTTAAAAGTCAAACCATAGGTGTCAACGAAGTTAGAAGTCTATTGAGCACTACATGTAATGGTTTGCCTTCTTGAAAGTGAAACCATAGGTGTAGAGGAGTTTTGGATGACTCTAAAACTCTAAGTGTAACGGTTTGACTATTGGAAAGTCAAAACCGTAGGTTACAATCAAAGAAAGGTGTTTTGGAAAGTTTAAAACCCTACGTGTAATGGTTTGACTATTTAAAAGTGAAACCGTAGGTGTCAACGAAGTTAGAAGACTATTGAACACTAGATGTAATGGTTTGCCTTGTTCAAAGTCAAACCATAGGTGTAGAGGAGTTTTGGATGACTCTAAAACTCTAAGTGTAATGGTTTGACTTTTGGAAAGTCAAAACCGTAGGTTACAATCAAAGAAAGGTGTTTTGGAAAGTTTAAAACCCTGCATGTAATGGTTTGACTATTTAAAAGTAAAACCGTAGATGTCAACGAAGTTAAAAGTCTATTGAACACTACATGTAATGGTTTGCCTTCTTTAAAGTCAAACCATAGGTGTAGAGGAGTTTTGGATGACTCTAAAACTCTAAGTGTAACGGTTTGACTATTGGAAAGTCAAAACCGTAGGTTACAATCAAAGAAATGTGTTTTGGAAAGTTTAAAACCATACGTGTAATGGTTTGACTATTTAAAAGTCAAACCGTAGGTGTCAACGAAGTTAGAAGACTATTGAACACTACATGTAATGGTTTGCCTTCTTGAAAGTCAAACCATAGGTGTAGAGGAGTTTTGGATGACTCTAAAACTCTAAGTGTAACGGTTTGACTATTGGAAAGTCAAAACCTTAGGTTACAATCAAAGAAAGGTGTTTTGGAAAGTTTAAAACCCTACGTGTAATGGTTTGACTATTTAAAAGTGAAACCGTAGGTGTCAACGAAGTTAGAAGACTATTGAACACTAGATGTAATGGTTTGCCTTCTTCAAAGTCAAACCATAGGTGTAGAGGAGTTTTGGATGACTCTAAAACTCTAAGTGTAACGGTTTGACTGTTGGAAAGTGAAAACCGTAGGTTACAATCAAAGAAAGGTGTTTTGGAAAGTTCAAAACCCTACGTGTAATGGTTTGACTATTTAAAAGTCAAACCATGGGTGCCAACGAAGTTAAAAGTCTATTGAACACTACACGTAATGGTTTACCTTCTTGAAAGTCAAACCATAGGTGGAGAGGAGTTTTGAATGACTCTAAAACTCTAAGTGTAATGGTTTGACTATTGGAAAGTCCAAACCGTAGGTTACAATCAAAGAAAGGTGTTTTGGAAAGTTTAAAACCCTACGTGTAATGGTTTGACTATTTAAAAGTCAAACCGTAGGTGTCAACGAAGTTAGAAGTCTATTGAGCACTACATGTAATGGTTTGTCTTCTTGAAAGTCAAACCATAGGCGTAGAGGAGTTTTGGATGACTCTAAAACTCTAAGTGTAACGGTTTGACTATTGGAATGTCAAAACCGTAGGTTACAATCAAAGAAATGTATTTTGGAAAGTTTAAAACCCTACGTGTAATGGTTTGACTATTTAAAAGTCAAACCGTAGGTGTCAACGAAGTTAGAAGACTATTGAACACTACATGTAATGGTTTGCCTTCTTGAAAGTCAAACCATAGGTGTAGAGGAGTTTTGGATGACTCTAAAACTCTAAGTGTAACGGTTTGACTATTGGAAAGTCAAAACCGTAGGTTACAATCAAAGAAAGGTGTTTTGGAAAGTTTAATACCCTACGTGTAATGGTTTGACTATTTAAAAGTGAAACCGTAGGTGTCAACGAAGTTAAAAGTCTATTGAACACTACATGTAATGGTTTGCCTTCTTGAAAGTCAAACCATAGGTGGAGAGATGTTTTGAATGACTCTAAAACTCTAAGTGTAATGGTTTGACTATTGGAAAGTCAAAACCGTAGGTTACAATCAAAGAAAGGTGTTTTGGAAAGTTTAAACCCCTGCGTGTAATGGTTTGACTATTTAAAAGTCAAACCATAGGTGTCAACGAAGTTAGAAGTCTATTGAGCACTACATGTAATGGTTTGCCTTCTTGAAAGTGAAACCATAGGTGTAGAGGAGTTTTGGATGACTCTAAAACTCTAAGTGTAACGGTTTGACTATTGGAAAGTCAAAACCGTAGGTTACAATCAAAGAAAGGTGTTTTGGAAAGTTTAAAACCCTACGTGTAATGGTTTGACTATTTAAAAGTGAAACCGTAGGTGTCAACGAAGTTAGAAGACTATTGAACACTAGATGTAATGGTTTGCCTTGTTCAAAGTCAAACCATAGGTGTAGAGGAGTTTTGGATGACTCTAAAACTCTAAGTGTAATGGTTTGACTTTTGGAAAGTCAAAACCGTAGGTTACAATCAAAGAAAGGTGTTTTGGAAAGTTTAAAACCCTGCATGTAATGGTTTGACTATTTAAAAGTAAAACCGTAGATGTCAACGAAGTTAAAAGTCTATTGAACACTACATGTAATGGTTTGCCTTCTTTAAAGTCAAACCATAGGTGTAGAGGAGTTTTGGATGACTCTAAAACTCTAAGTGTAACGGTTTGACTATTGGAAAGTCAAAACCGTAGGTTACAATCAAAGAAATGTGTTTTGGAAAGTTTAAAACCATACGTGTAATGGTTTGACTATTTAAAAGTCAAACCGTAGGTGTCAACGAAGTTAGAAGACTATTGAACACTATATGTAATGGTTTGCCTTCTTGAAAGTCAAACCATAGGTGTAGAGGAGTTTTGGATGACTCTAAAACTCTAAGTGTAACGGTTTGACTATTGGAAAGTCAAAACCGTAGGTTACAATCAAAGAAAGGTGTTTTGGAAAGTTTAAAACCCTACGTGTAATGGTTTGACTATTTAAAAGTGAAACCGTAGGTGTCAACGAAGTTAGAAGACTATTGAACACTAGATGTAATGGTTTGCCTTCTTCAAAGTCAAACCATAGGTGTAGAGGAGTTTTGGATGACTCTAAAACTCTAAGTGTAATGGTTTGACTGTTGGAAAGTCAAAACCGTAGGTTACAATCAAAGAAAGGTGTTTTGGAAAGTTTAAAACCCTACGTGTAATGGTTTGACTATTTAAAAGTCAAACCATGGGTGTCAACGAAGTCAAAAGTCTATTGAACACTACACGTAATGGTTTGCCTTCTTGAAAGTCAAACCATAGGTGGAGAGGAGTTTTGAATGACTCTAAAACTCTAAGTGTAATGGTTTGACTATTGGAAAATCAAAACCGTAGGTTACAATCAAAGAAAGGTGTTTTGGAAAGTTTAAAACCCTACGTGTAATGGTTTGACTATTTAAAAGTCAAACCGTAGGTGTAAACGAAGTTAGAAGTCTATTGAGCACTACATGTAATGGTTTGTCTTCTTGAAAGTCAAACCATAGGCGTAGAGGAGTTTTGGATGACTCTAAAACTCTAAGTGTAACGGTTTGACTATTGGAAAGTCAAAACCGTAGGTTACAATCAAAGAAATGTATTTTGGAAAGTTTATGTTGGGAACTGAAGAATTCATCAAGTGTGGTTAATGCTGCTGGTTCAATGCTAATACTGCTAGAAGACATAAAGGTTAATACTGCTGAGTGTTACTACTGCTAGTGTTAATTAATACTGCTAGTCAAAGTTAGTACTGCTTGAACAAAGTTAGTACTGCTTAGCTAGTTAGTACTGCTAGTAGTTAGTACTGCTTAGTAGTTAATGCTGCTAGAAGGAAGTTAATGTTGCTGAAGATTAATACTGCTTATATGATGAAGATTCGTATGAAAGGATATACATGGAAGCTTAGAGATATACATAGAAGATATACTGAAGATATTTTATTCATTGTAATTATCTTTGTATTCAGTATATATATATAGTATTGTTTAGAATAGGAAGATTATTTTTAACTTTCAGTTTTCATTCCTTCAGAGAGAATCAACCTCAAGGCATAGATCCTAATTCTAGAGAAGTAGAATTCGTATTGGTGAGCCTGTTCATCAATATTGAGGTTGAGTGAGTAATCTTGTAACTTCAAAGCATTAAATACAAGTTTACAGTTTGTTGATTATATTCTGTGTTTATTTTCTGTTTGATTAAATATCAAAGTGTTATTCCGCAAACTTCTTTGATATTGTTTCTGAGAATTAATTCTTGTTAAGAATTCGATCCTGACAAGTGGTATCAGAGCCAAACTCTCTCAGAAACAGTTATTCATCATGGAAAATCTTACAGAATCAAGCAGTACTTTGGTCTCAAAAGTTCCAATGCTCAGATTCAATGAATTTGACATGTGGAAAATCAGAATCAAGCAATATATTCTCCTCACAGATTACTCTATGTGGGACATCATTGAGAATGGCCCATCTGATGCAGGAAAGATTGGTGAAGATGGCAAAAGAACCCCTCCAAAGACAGATGCAGACAGGAAGACAAGGCAGATAGAGATGAAAGCCTTGAGCACACTGCTCTTGGCCATTCCAAATGAGTATCAACACCAATTCTGCAATTGTACTGATGCACAGATGCTCTGGAATGCTCTAGAGAAGAGATTCTCAAGTACTAAAAGTACCAAGAGAAATCAAAAGGCAATCTTAAAACAACAGTATGAAAACTTCATCTCAACTAAGAATGAGTCCATGACTCAAACTTTTGACAGGTTTAATAAACTAATTGGTGAACTAGCTACTATGGGAGTACAGATTGATCAAGATGATGTGAACAGAAAGTTCTTAAGGTCCCTTGGAGATGAATGGACCATGTACACTGTGTCATTCAGACAGAATGATCAGTTGGAAGAAAAAGAACTTGATGATCTGTACAATGATCTTAGAGTATTTGAAGCTGAGGTGGAGGCAAAGAAGAAGCCTTCTGGATATATTCATAATGCTGCACTCTTATCAGCATCAATTGATTCTACTGCTAACCCTGAATCAGTTAATGCTGCTACTGGAACAAATCAAGATAAAGGCACTGATTCTGTGTTTGAAGCTTTTCTTTCCAATCATGGAAATTCCTCTTTGATTAATGATGACTTAGAACAACTTCATCCAGATGATCTGGAAGAGATGGATATTAAATGGCAGATGGCCATGCTCTCCATGAGGGTTAAGAAGTTTATAAAGAGGACTGGGAGAAACAACTTCTCCCAAAGAAAAGAAGATGGAGCAGGGTTTGATAAATCAAAGGTGGAATGCTACAAATGCCATCTGAAGGGACATTTTGCTAGAGAATGCAGAAGTGAAGTGTCTCACAACAATCACCAACAAACTCAATCTGGAAGCTTCAATAACAACAGAAACTCTGCTCAAGCCCTTGTTTCTCAACAAGGAATGGGGTTTGATTGGAGTGATCAAGCAGAGGAAGCTATTCAGAATCAAGCTCTTATGGCTAAAGTATCTGATCTCCCATCTGAGGTAAGTTCTAATCTCTGTTCTAAAACTTGCATAGACACTGTTAAAAGGTACAGGGATCACAATCAGAAGATGAGTGATGACCTTAAGAGATTAGAAAAAGATATCAAAGACTATGTAAGGATTGTAGAGAGATTTGAAGATCAGATCAAAGGTTTTCAAGCCAATGAACTCCAACACTCATATGACACCAATTACTGGCAGTGGGAGAAAAAGGATTTAGAACTTAAACTGACCAAATCTAAAGAGGAGAGTGAAAAACTGAAAGAGGAGCTAACCAAGGTTAAGCTTGATGTAGAAAAGTTTTCCAATGCTTCTAAAGCAATGGACTCTTTACTGCAAAATCAGATTCATGATAAGCTAAGAAGAGGAATTGGGTACAATGCAACACCTCCACCATATAACAACAATTACATTCCTCCTACTTCAGACCTGTTAGACACCAAAGATAGGAAGGACTTGCCTGAGGGAGCCACTGAAATAGATCCCTTAGATGAGGTAGTTGTTGAAGATAAGACTGAGAAAGAGGTTGGCAAGAGTAAGGAGAACAAGGTGAGTGGTGAGATTCCTCTAGAGAATAACATTATCACCAATGAGGATTGTGGAAGGACTTGGATCAAATCCAAGGACATAGAGAAGACAGAGGGAAAGTCTGGTAAGGTCCATTACAAACAGACCACAGTTGTGAATCCAGGTCCTTGCAAACAGTGTGCTTGTAAGAAGAATGAGCCCCAAAAACAGGACAAAAAGAGGGGAAATCAAAGAAACTGGAATAATCAATGGGCACAAAAACAAGGGGTTGATCTGAGTAAAATCAATAGACCAAAACCTTGTTTTATCTGTTGCAAATTGAATCATCTTGCAAAATTCTGTTATTTCAATCCTATGAAACAAAGGATGAATTTCCAAAGACCCATGCAAAAACCCTTTGGTTATAAGAAAATTGAAAAGAACCATGTGGCTAAGAAAACTGTTAAAACTAAAAGCCACATGAAGAAAAAGTCTGTTAAAGAAAGTGTCAATATGTGGATTCCTAAAAGCACTAAAACTGTTAGTACTGCTACCACAAATAGTGTTGCTGACAATGATAGTGCTGCTAGAAGTAATACTACTGCTAACAAGGTTAGTACTGCTAAACCTGTTAGTACTGCTAAACCTGTTAGTACTGCTAAACCTGTTAGTACTGCTAACTCTGTTAGTACTTCTACGGTTAGTACTGCTTCTAGTGTTGGTTCTGCTAAACCAATAATATTGACAAAATACTCTAATAAAGAGTGTTCTGAGTTTAAAAACCTCATTAAAAAGGAATGTAAATACTTTGATGAGAAAGGGAGACCCAAGATCACTTTGGCTTGGGTCCCCAATCATACTAATTGATTTATTTAATGTGCAGGGCAACCAACAGCTCAAGGGAAAGAGCATTTGGCATGTTGATAGTGGTTGCTCTAGGCACATGACAGGCAACATGTCATGCCTTCAGGATTTCAAGCATATTAATGGAGGTCATGTTGCATTTGGAGACAATCTTACTGGTGGTAAGATAAGTGGAAAAGGTAATGTCACCAAAGGTAAGATGACATTTGAGGATGTCTACTATGTTGATCAATTAAAGTACAACCTGTTAAGTGTATCACAGGTTTGTGACAAACAACATAGTATATTATTTACTAATACTGAGTGTATGATTCTTGCTCCAGGGTTCAAGGTAGTTGATGAAAGCATGATACTACTTAGAACTCCAAGAAAGGACAATGTTTACTGTCTTGATTTGGACAATGTTGATAGTGATTCATCTCTAAATTGTCTTGTTTCAAAAGCTTCTATAGATGAATCCTCCCTTTGGCACAGAAGGATGTGTCACATGAATTTCAAGACTATGAACAATCTTGTTAAAAATAACCTTGTAAGAGGTTTACCTTCAAAAGTCTTTTCATGTGATGATCATTGTGTTGCTTGTCTTAAAGGCAAACAACACAAAACTTCTCATAAGACCAAAGAGTTAAATTCTGTTTCTTCTTGTCTCCAGTTATTGCATATGGCTCTGTTTGGTCCTACAAATGTAATGAGTATAGGCAAGAAATCTTACTGCTTGGTTATTGTTGATGATTACTCCAGATTTACTTGGGTATATTTTCTAAGGACTAAGGATGAAACAAGTGGTCTTATCAAATCCTTTATTCTAAGAATTGAAAACCAAACTAATCAAAGAGTAAAAGTCATTAGATCAGATAATGGAACTGAGTTTAAAAATCATGATCTAAACACCTTTTGTGAAGAGAAAGGTATTGAGAGACAATATAGTGCTCCTAGGACTCCTCAACAGAATGGTGTTGCTGAAAGGAGAAATAGGACACTAATAGAGGCTGCTAGATCTCTGTTGGCTGATTCAAAATTGCCAATTACCTTCTGGGCTGAAGCAGTTAATACTGCTTGTTATGTCCAAAACAGAGTTCTAATAGTCAAGCAAAAGAACAAGACCCCATATGAGCTTTTAAATAAAAGAAAACCTTTTATTGGTTTCTTTAAACCTTTTGGGTGTCCTTGTACAATTCTAAATACCAAATCTCCCTTAGGTAAGTTTGATAGCAAAGCAGATGATGGATTTCTTGTTGGATATTCATCTCAGAGTAAGGCCTACAGAGTATTTAACTCTGCTTCTAGAATAATTGAAGAAACTGACAATGTCAAATGCAATGAGAACACACCAAATCCTGTTGGGTCTGGACCTCAGTGGCTATTTGACATTGATTCACTAACTAACTCTTTTGGTTTCAGTAATGAGTATACAGGAACAGGTAGTGGAGAATCAGAGATCACACAAGTTCAAGAAAGTATATCTAAATCTGTGATTTTTCCCATACCCACAGTAAATTCAGTTGAAGACTGTGAAAAGGAATCATTTTCTGAATCAAGTCAGAGTGAAGAAGACACTAGAGATGAGGAGACTCAAGAAAACAATGAAGTGGCATCTGAAAACACTTCAGTTGAGTTGCATGAATCTAATCTTGAGGCTGGATTAAATGAAGAACCTAGTCACAACACCAGAGTTCAGAAGAATCATCCTCCACAGTTGATAATAGGAGATATCTCTTCTCCTATGATGACTAGACATCAAAGCAGACTTCAGGAAATGCAAGATCAACAGCATACAGTGCTTTCTTGTTTTCTATCCCAGCTTGAGCCTAAAAAGGCACATGATGCAATGAAAGAATCTAGCTGGATAGAAGCAATGCAAGAGGAACTGTTACAGTTCAAGCTACAAGATGTGTGGGATCTAGTAGACCTTCCTAAAGGTCACAGAGCAATTGGCACAAAATGGATCTTCAGAAACAAGAGAGATGAAAGAGGTATTGTTATAAGAAACAAAGCAAGGCTGGTAGCTCAAGGCTACACTCAAGAAGAGGGTATAGATTATGAAGAAGTTTTTCCACCTATAGCTAGGATAGAAGCAATCAGACTATTCCTAGCCTATGCTTCTTACATGAACTTCAAAGTCTATCAAATGGATGTAAAAAGTGCTTTTCTCTATGGCTCAATTGAAGAAGAAGTATATGTCTGTCAACCACCAGGGTTTGAAAACCCAAGCTATCCAGACAGGGTATACAAATTAAAGAAAGCACTTTATGGACTACATCAAGCCCCAAGAGCATGGTATGACACTCTGTCATCCTATCTCTTGGAAAATGACTTTGAAAGAGGAGTCATTGATAAGACTCTATTTATCAAAAGAAAGAAGAAGGATATCTTGCTGGTCCAAATATATGTTGATGACATTATTTTTGGTTCTACAAGAAACAACATGTGCAAGGAGTTTGAGGATTTAATGCATCAAAGGTTCAAAATGAGTTCCATGGGGGAACTTACTTTCTTCCTTGGACTTCAAGTTCAACAGAAGTCAGATGGCATTTTCATATGTCAATCCAAGTATGTGCAGGATATTCTAACCAAGTTTGGTTTCTCAGAATCAAAACTTGCCAGCACACCTATGGAAACACACAAGCAGATCACAGCAGATCTTGAGGGGGAGGATATGGATGTGCATCATTATAGATCCATGATTGGCTCTCTCATGTATCTCACAGCATCAAGGCCAGATATTATGTTTCCAGTCTGTGTATGTGCAAGATTTCAAGTTAGGCCAAATCAATCTCACTTTCAAGCTGTTAAGAGGATATTCAGATATCTCAAAGGGCAACCCAGATTGGGACTTTGGTATCCTCATAACTCACCTTTTGACCTAATAGCATACTCAGACAGTGATCTAGGTGGGGCAAACTTGGACAGAAAATCTACTTCTGGAGGATGTCAGTTTTTGGGTGCTAGACTAGTCTCATGGCAGTGCAAGAAACAAACCACAGTATCCACATCTACAACAGAGGCAGAGTACATAGCAGCTGCAAGTTGCTGTTCTCAAGTCTTATGGATTCAGAATCAAATGTTGGATTATGGGGTAACCTTTCTACACACTCCAATCTTTATTGACAACAGCAGTGCTATCAGCATTGTAAATAATCCAGTCAAGCACTCAAAGACAAAGCACATTGAAATCAGGTATCACTTTATAAGAGATTGTAATGAAAAGAAACTTATTCAAGTTGTCAAAGTTCACACTGAAAATCAGTTTGCTGATCTATTCACTAAAGCATTTGATGTGGGTAGATTCACTTTCTTGGTAACAAGTGTGGGAATGATAAACTCTGAATAATCTTCCTCTCAAAAAGTGGTTTTATACCTGTATTTTTTATTCCTGGTGTTACTAATCTTCTCTTTCAGGATATGCATAGCAGTACTCAGTGTTTGGCACGTTTAAAAGGAGTAAGTTCAGTTAATACTGCTAGTGGTTAATACTGCTAGTAGTTAATACTGCTTTCAGTTAATACTGCTAGTAGTTAATACTGCTTTCAGTTAATACTGCTAGTAGTTAATACTGCTTTCAGTTAATACTGCTAGTAGTTAATACTGCTTTCAGTTAATACTGCTAGTAGTTAATACTGCTAGTAGTTAATACTGCTAGTTAGTTTATACTGCTTTCAGTTAATACTGCTAGTAGTTAATACTGCTTTCAGTTAATACTGCTAGTAGTTAATACTGCTTTCAGTTAATACTGCTAGTAGTTAATACTGCTAGTAGTTAATACTGCTAGTTAGTTAATACTGCTCGCAATTACTACTGCTAGTAGTTAATACTGCTAGTTAGTTACTACTGCTCGCAGTTAATACTGCTAGTAGTTAATACTGCTATAGGTTAATACTGCTTCTATTCCGAATACTATAAATACTCTTTGCCCGCCTAAAAGCTTATAACGACTCTTTGCATACTATTCACTTGCGCTCTAAACCCTTTCTCTCTCAAGTTCGAAGTTTTCAGGCAAGTTTTCACTAAGATCAATGGCATCCATGACGTTCATCGACGAGCACAACGAGATTGCGATGCTACAAAAGCCAAAGCAAGCTTCAGGATTTCATCAGATTGTGGATTTCCTCAAGTCAAGCCACATTGCCCATGCTCTCACTATGTCTCCAACTATCTTTATAGAGCATCAGAGGCAATTCTGGGCACATGCCACCATTGTTAATGAGAATGGTGTGCGAATGATCAAGACGACAGTATGTGGCAATCCATTGACAGTTACTGAAGAGATAGTTCGCATCAGTCTACGTCTAGACGATGCCTCTGGTATAACTTCTATCCCTAATGATGAACTGTTTTCTACTCTGACAAGAATGGGGTATGGAGGCCCATTGGGTATTTTTAAGTTCTCAAAAGCTAAGTTTTCACCCCAATGGCGTTTTCTTGTTCATACCTTGATGCACTGCATTTCTAAAAAGACTACTGGATGGAGTGAGTTCAGCAGTACCATTGCTTATGCTTTGGTCTGTTTGGCCACTGCCAGAAGGTACAATTTTTCACAAATGATTTTCAATGATCTTGTCTCAAACATGGGAAACAAAAAGAGCTTTTATATGTATCCCAGGTTTGTTCAAGCAGTTATCAACCATGAATTGACGGATATTCCTCATTCTGATGGAATTTATGTACCAAAACCCCCCAAAGGCAAGGTTTTCTCAAATATGAGAAGATCTGCTGGGGACTCTGAAGGAGTTGACACCCCATTGTTCTCTACAATGATGGTGGTGTCCCAACCCAATGAAGGTATGGCAGCAGGGTCAAGGCCCCCATTAGATCCATCCACTGCTAGCCAAGCCCAACCTTCCCACTCTATATCTATCCCACAGTCCCTACTAAATAAGCCCACTTCTCCAATTACCCAAACTTATCAAAGAAAACAGGTAAAGAAGGCTCCTTCCCTTCTTGTACCATCACCCACTAAGCCTTTAAGCCCTCTAAGGGAGAATTCTCCCCTAGAGAATATCCAAAGGGAAACCACAAGGGTGTCTCCCAACCCAAAGGAGGTGCTCTCTGAGGAGGAGGTAGAGCATATGGGTGATGAGGCTGCCATTACTCCTGCTAGCACAGAGGAGGAAAGTGGTAACATCAATAAGACCTCCCCCATGGCAACTTTGAATGAGCAATCATTTGAAGGTCCCTGGTGCCAAGAAACCACAGGGGTGGATAGTGCTTCTGCTAGGCAGAGGACTTCCACTACTAAAAGATCCAATGATCCTTCAATAGGGGGTAACACTCCTGGAGAAGGTGAGGACATATATAACTATGATGAATTGATGGAGACCATGGGAAACATCAACCAGGATGTCATCAAGCAAGGAAAAGAAATAGAGGAGATGAAGCTGATTATTCTATCTCAACAAGTTCAGATCACCAAACTGAAGAAAATGGTGACAAGATTGTTACAGAAAAGGAGAAGGAAGCAGTTTGTGCTAAAGAGGAGGACAAGTGTTGAAGATGATTTCAACAAGGGGGAGAATTCAGAGGCTGAAGCAGAAAAAGAAAGTATTTCTGAGATGGGATTTGATGTTAAGGGGGAGAAAGCTGCAGAAACAGAAGCACAAGAAGTAGAAACAGATAATGTTCAAGCAGTAACAGGGCTATCTGTTGAAGAATTGGAAATAGCTGAAACCTTAGTAAAAGCAAAGAATGACACTCCTAAGGCTACTCAAAAGGCTAAGGGAGTGGTCATCCATGAAGGAGACCTTGAAAAGAAGACACAAGAAAGAAGTGAGGCAGGGTTGAAGGATACAAAGGGTAAAGCTAAGATGATTGAACCTGAACAACCTGCAAAGAAGAAAATTCAGATAGAACTGGATGAAGAAGTGGCAAAGCAGCTTCAGGCAGAAATGGAAAGGGAGGAACAACTTCAATCTGAGAAGGATAGAGAGCTTGCACTGAATATGGCCAGAAAACTAAATGAAGAGTATCAGAAGAGCATGAAAACAGCAGCTCAGGCCAAGCAAGTACAAGTAAAAAGAATGCCATTCAAAAAGCAGAAAAGACAACCCTCCAAGACCTTTTTGGCCAATCAGGAAAGAAGAAAGATGATAAACTTCCTGAAAGGTGCAATTGGTGTTAAGGGGGAGATGTTTACTCATATGGCATACTCTCAGGTTGAAGAGCTATACAGGAAGGAAATGACAAAGCTCCAAGGGGATTCCTCTCAAAGGGAAGAAGCAGAAAGAAGGATGAAAGAGAGACATGATCTCAACATCCAACAACCATTCCCTGAGAAAACCACACCTTCCAAAGAAGAAGCAGAAGAGAAGAAGGAAGAACCTGGAAATGTTGGTAGAGAATCCAAGTCTGGAAAAAGAGTGAAAACAATTGCTCCAAAAAGGCAGTTGAAAAGGCCTAGGGTGGAAGAAACTGAAAAGGAAGCAGAACCTTCAGTCACATCCCCAACAGAGCCAGTACAGAGCCCAGAGCAGGTCACTAAGCAAACTAAAGAAAGTATGGATCCGTACATGACAATAGTGGAACCTTTGAAAGCTGTTCCAATCTCTATGCAAGCTCCAGAGATCATCTTCTGGGATATTCTGAGAGACAATGGAAAGAATTTCTTCAGAATCAAGAGAGCTGATGGTTCATTTGAAGCTTATTCAACATGGGGGAAAGTCATCAGAAGTTGTTCAAGAGCTGATATGGAAGAACTATATAAAGTTGGGATGAAACTTTATGAACCTGTGTTGAAAGGTACTGAAGTGAATCTTCTCAAAGTGACATTGGAATACTTGTGCATGATGTTTGAGCCTGCAAGAGTGCACCATAGGATTAAAGATCATATGCATGAGTTCATATTCAAGAAGATTGACAAATGGATACTGTTTGAAAACTGTGGAGTATACATGATTACTATTGACAATTGTTATCATGAATACTACCTGGTGGACAAAATATATGAGCATAGCAAGGAGAAGTTAGAAGGGATGCTTAAAGCTACACTGGTTTGTACAAAGGATTCAGATATGGCAAAGATTGTGGTGAGAAGAACTGTAAATCAAAGTTTGGGCCTAGATCCAAATTTGGGAAATTGAATCAGAGGTGTTGAAATCATCTTGAAGAAGATCTGAAGAACTTGACTTCTTTTCTTAAAAGTCAAGTTAGGGGGAGATTGTTGGGAACTGAAGAATTCATCAAGTGTGGTTAATGCTGCTGGTTCAATGTTAATACTGCTAGAAGACATAAAGGTTAATACTGCTGAGTGTTACTACTGCTAGTGTTAATTAATACTGCTAGTCAAAGTTAGTACTGCTTGAACAAAGTTAGTACTGCTTAGCTAGTTAGTACTGCTAGTAGTTAGTACTGCTTAGTAGTTAATGCTGCTAGAAGGAAGTTAATGCTGCTGAAGATTAATACTGCTTATATGATGAAGATTCGTATGAAAGGATATACATGGAAGCTTAGAGATATACATAGAAGATATACTGAAGATATTTTATTCATTGTAATTATCTTTGTATTCAGTATATATATATAGTATTGTTTAGAATAGGAGGATTATTTTTAACTTTCAGTTTTCATTCCTTCAGAGAGAATCAACCTCAAGGCATAGATCCTAATTCTAGAGAAGTAGAATTCGTATTGGTGAGCCTGTTCATCAATATTGAGGTTGAGGGAGTAATCTTGTAACTTCAAAGCATTAAATACAAGTTTACAGTTTGTTGATTATATTCTGTGTTTATTTTCTGTTTGGTTAAATATCAAAGTGTTATTCCGCAAACTTCTTTGATATTGTTTCTGAGAATTAATTCTTCTTAAGAATTCGATCCTGACAGTTTAAAACCCTACGTGTAATGGTTTGACTATTTAAAAGTCAAACCGTAGGTGTCAACGAAGTTAGAAGACTATTGAACACTACATGTAATGGTTTGCCTTCTTGAAAGTCAAACCATAGGTGTAGAGGAGTTTTGGATGACTCTAAATCTCTAAGTGTAACGGTTTGACTATTGGAAAGTCAAAGCCGTAGGTTACAATCAAAGAAAGGTGTTATGGAAAGTTTAAAACCCTACGTGTAATGGTTTGACTATTTAAAAGTGAAACCGTAGGTGTCAACGACGTTAAAAGTCTATTGAACACTACATGTAATGGTTTGCCTTCTTGAAAGTCAAACCATCGGTGGAGAGATGTTTTTAATGACTCTAAAACTTTAAGTGTAATGGTTTGACTATTGGAAAGTCAAAACCGTAGGTTACAATCAAAGAAAGGTGTTTTGGAAAGTTTAAAACCCTACGTGTAATGGTTTGACTATTTAAAAGTGAAACCGTAGGTGTCAACGAAGTTAAAAGTCTATTGAACACTACATGTAATGGTTTGCCTTCTTGAAAGTCAAACCATCGGTGGAGAGATGTTTTTAATGACTCTAAAACTTTAAGTGTAATGGTTTGACTATTGGAAAGTCAAAACCGTAGGTTACAATCAAAGAAAGGTGTTTTGGAAAGTTTAAACCCCTGCGTGTAATGGTTTGACTATTTAAAAGTCAAACCATAGGTGTCAACGAAGTTAGAAGTCTATTGAGCACTACATGTAATGGTTTGCCTTCATGAAAGTCAAACCATAGGTGTAGAGGAGTTTTGGATGACTCAAAAACTCTAAGTGTAACGGTTTGACTATTGGAAAGTCAAAACCGTAGGTTACAATCAAAGAAAGGTGTTTTGGAAAGTTTAAAACCCTACGTGTAATGGTTTGACTATTTAAAAGTCAAACCAAGGGTGTCAACGAAGTTAGAAGTCTATTGAGCACTACATGTAATGGTTTATCTTCTTGAAAGTCAAACCATAGGTGTAGAGGAGTTTTGGATGACTCTAAAACCCTAAGTGTAACGGTTTGACTATTGAAAAGTCAAAACGTAGGTTACAATCGAAGAAAGGTGTTTTGGAAAGTTTAAAACCCTACGTGTAATGGTTTGACTATTTAAAAGTGAAACCGTAGGTGTCAACGAAGTTAAAAGTCTATTGAACACTACATGTAATGGTTTGACTTCTTGAAAGTCAAACCATAGGTGTAGAGGAGTTTTGGATGACTCTAAAACTCTAAGTGTAACGGTTTGACTATTGGAAAGGCAAAACCGTAGGTTACAATCAAGGAAATGTGTTTTGGAAAGTTTAAAAGCATACGTGTAATGGTTTGATTATTTAAAAGTCAAACCGTAGGTGTCAACGAAGTTAGAAGACTATTGAACACTACATGTAATGGTTTGCCTTCTTGAAAGTCAAACCATAGGTGTAGAGGAGTTTTGGATGACTCTAAAACTCTAAGTGTAACGGTTTGACTATTGGAAAGTCAAAACCGTAGGTTACAATCAAAGAAAGCTGTTTTGGAAAGTTTAAAACCCTACGTGTAATGGTTTGACTATTTAAAAGTCAAACCGTAGGTGTCAACGAAGTTAGAAGACTATTGAACACTAGATGTAATGGTTTGCCTTCTTCAAAGTCAAACAATAGGTGTAGAGGAGTTTTGGATGACTTTAAAACTCTAAGTGCAACGGTTTGACTGTTGGAAAGTCAAAACCGTAGGTTACAATCAAAGAAAGGTGTTTTGGAAAGTTTAAAACCCTACGTGTAATGGTTTGACTATTTAAAAGTCAAACCATTGGTGTCAACGAAGTTAAAAGTCTATTGAACACTACATGTAATGGTTTGCCTTCTTGAAAGTCAAACCATAGGTGGAGAGGAGTTTTGAATGACTCTAAAACTCTAAGTGTAATGGTTTGACTATTGGAAAGTCAAAACCGTAGGTTACAATCAAAGAAAGGTGTTTTGGAAAGTTTAAAACCCTACGTGTAATGGTTTGACTATTTAAAAGTCAAACCGTAGTTGTCAACGAAGTTAGAAGTCTATTGAGCACTACATGTAATGGTTTTTCTTCTTGAAAGTCAAACCATAGGCGTAGAGGAGTTTTGGATGACTCTAAAACTCTTAGTGTAACGGTTTGACTATTGGAAAGTCAAAACCGTAGATTACAATCAAAGAAATGTATTTTGGAAAGTTTAAAACCCTACGTGTAATGGTTTGACTATTTAAAAGTCAAACCGTAGGTGTCAACGAAGTTAGAAGACTATTGAACACTACATGTAATGGTTTGCCTTCTTGAAAGTCAAACCATAGGTGTAGAGGAGTTTTGGATGACTCTAAAACTCTAAGTGTAACGGTTTGACTATTGGAAAGTCAAAACCGTAGGTTACAATCAAAGAAAGGTGTTTTGGAAAGTTTAAAACCCTACGTGTAATGGTTTGACTATTTAAAAGTAAAACCGTAGGTGTCAACGAAGTTAAAAGTCTATTGAACACTACATGTAATGGTTTGCCTTCTTGAAAGTCAAACCATAGGTGTAGAGGAGTTTTGGATGACTCTAAAACTCTAAGTGTAACGGTTTGACTATTGGAAAGTAAAAACCGTAGGTTACAATCAAAGAAATGTGTTTTGGAAAGTTTAAAACCATACGTGTAATGGTTTGACTATTTAAAAGTCAAACCATAGGTGTCAACGAAGTTAGAAGACTATTGAACACTACATGTAATGATTTGCCTTCTTGAAAGTCAAACCATAGGTGTAGAGGAGTTTTGGATGACTCTAAAACTCTAAGTGTAACGGTTTGACTATTGGAAAGTCAAAACCGTAGGTTACAATCAAAGAAAGGTGTTTTGGAAAGTTTAAAACCCTACGTGTAATGGTTTGACTATTTAAAAGTGAAACTATAGGTGTACACGAAGTTAGAAGACTATTGAACACTAGATGTAATGGTTTGCCTTCTTGAAAGTCAAACCATAGGTGTAGAGGAGTTTTGGATGACTCTAAAACTCTAAGTGTAATGGTTTGACTTTTGGAAAGTCAAAACCGTAGGTTACAATCAAAGAAAGGTGTTTTGGAAAGTTTAAAACCCTGCATGTAATGGTTTGACTATTTAAAAGTAAAACCGTAGGTGTCAACGAAGTTAAAAGTCTATTGAACACTACATGTACTGCTTTGCCTTCTTGAAAGTCAAACCATAGGTGTAGAGGAGTTTTGGATGACTCTAAAACTCTAAGTGTAACGGTTTGACTATTGGAAAGTCAAAACCGTAGGTTACAATCAAAGAAATGTGTTTTGGAAAGTTTAAAACCATACGTGTAATGGTTTGACTATTTAAAAGTCAAACCGTAGGTGTCAACGAAGTTAGAAGACTATTGAACACTACATCTAATGGTTTGCCTTCTTGAAAGTCAAACCATAGGTGTAGAGGAGTTTTGGATGACTCTAAAACTCTAAGTGTAACGGTTTGACTATTGGAAAGTCAAAACCGTAGGTTACAATCAAAGAAAGGTGTTTTGGAAAGTTTAAAACCCTACGTGTAATGGTTTGACTATTTAAAAGTGAAACCGTAGGTGTCAACGAAGTTAGAAGACTATTGAACACTAGATGTAATGGTTTGCCTTCTTCAAAGTCAAACCATAGGTGTAGAGGAGTTTTGGATGACTCTAAAACTCTAAGTGTAACGGTTTGACTGTTGGAAAGTCAAAACCGTAGGTTACAATCAAAGAAAGGTGTTTTGGAAAGTTTAAAACCCTACGTGTAATGGTTTGACTATTTAAAAGTGAAACCGTAGGTGTCAACGAAGTTAGAAGACTATTGAACACTAGATGTAATGGTTTGCCTTCTTCAAAGTCAAACCATAGGTGTAGAGGAGTTTTGGATGACTCTAAAACTCTAAGTGTAACGGTTTGACTGTTGGAAAGTCAAAACCGTAGGTTACAATCAAAGAAAGGTGTTTTGGAAAGTTTAAAACCCAACGTGTAATGGTTTGACTATTTAAAAGTCAAACCATGGGTGTCAACGAAGTTAAAAGTCTATTGAACACTACACGTAATGGTTTGCCTTCTTGAAAGTCAAACCATAGGTGGAGAGGAGTTTTGGATGACTCTAAAACTCTAAGTGTAACGGTTTGACTATTGGAAAGTCAAAACCGTAGGTTACAATCAAAGAAAGGTGTTTTGGAAAGTTTAAAACCCTACGTGTAATGGTTTGACTATTTAAAAGTCAAACCGTAGGTGTCAACGAAGTTAAAAGTCTATTGAACACTACATGTAATGGTTTGCCTTCTTGAAAGTCAAACCATAGGTGGAGAGATGTTTTGAATGACTCTAAAACTCTAAGTGTAATGGTTTGACTATTGGAAAGTCAAAACCGTAGGTTACAATCAAAGAAAGGTGCTTTGGAAAGTTTAAACCCCTGCGTGTAATGGTTTGACTATTTAAAAGTCAAACCATAGGTGTCAACGAAGTTAAAAGTCTATTGAACACTACATGTAATGGTTTGCCTTCTTGAAAGTCAAACCATAGGTGTAGAGGAGTTTTGGATGACTCTAAAACTCTAAGTGTCAGGATCGAATTCTTAACAAGAATTAATTCTCAGAAACAATATCAAAGAAGTTTGCGGAATAACACTTTGATATTCAATCAAATAGTAAATCAATATAGAAAATATGAAGAACAAACTGTAAACTTGTATTTAATGCTTTGAAGTTACAAGATTACTCACTTAACCTCAATATTGATGAACAGGCTCACCAATACGAATTCTACTTCTCTAGAATTAGGATCTATGCCTTGAGGTTGATTTTCTCTCTAGAATGAAAATTAAAACCTAAACTACTTCATTATTCTAAACTATACAATATATACTGAATACAAAGATAATTACAATAAATAAAATATCTTCAGTATATCTTCCATGTATATCTCTAAGCTTCCATGTATATCCTTTCATACGAATCTTCATCATATAAGCAGTATTAATCTTTAGCAGCATTCACTTCCTTCTAGCAGCATTAACTACTAAGCAGTACTAACTACTAGCAGTACTAACTAGCTAAGCAGTACTAACTTTGTTCAAGCAGTACTAACTTTGACTAGCAGTATTAATTAACACTAGCAGTAGTAACACTCAGCAGTATTAACCTTTATGTCTTCTAGCAGTATTAACATTGAACCAGCAGCATTAACCACACTTGATGAATTCTTCAGTTCCCAACAATCTCCCCCTAACTTGACTTTTAGGAAAAGAAGTCAAGTTCTTCAGATCTTCTTCAAGATGATTTCAACACCTCTGATTCAATTTCCCAAATTTGGATCTAGGCCCAAACTTTGATTTACAGTTCTTTTCACCACAATCTTGGCCATTTCTGAATCCTTTGTACACACCAGTGTAGCTTTAAGCATCCCTTCTAACTTCTCCTTGCTATGCTCATATATTTTGTCCACCAGGTAGTATTCATGATAACAATTGTCAATAGTAATCATGTATACTCCACAGTTTTCAAACAGTATCCATTTGTCAATCTTCTTGAATATGAACTCATGCATATGATCTTTAATCCTATGGTGCACTCTTGCAGGCTCAAACATCATGCACAAGTATTCCAATGTCACTTTGAGAAGATTCACTTCAGTACCTTTCAACACAGGTTCATAAAGTTTCATCCCAACTTTATATAGTTCTTCCATATCAGCTCTTGAACAACTTCTGATGACTTCCCCCCATGTTGAATAAGCTTCAAATGAACCATCAGCTCTCTTGATTCTGAAGAAATTCTTTCCATTGTCTCTCAGAATATCCCAGAAGATGATCTCTGGAGCTTGCATAGAGATTGGAACAGCTTTCAAAGGTTCCACTATTGTCATGTACGGATCCATACTTTCATCAGTTTGCTTAGTGACCTGCTCTGGCCTCTGTACTGGCTCTGTTGGGGATGTGACTGAAGGTTCTGCTTCCTTTTCAGTTTCTTCCACCCTAGGCCTTTTCAACTGCCTTTTTGGAGCAATTGTTTTCACTCTTTTTCCAGACTTGGCTTCTCTACCAACATTTCCAGGTTCTTCCTTCTTCTCTTCTGCTTCTTCTTTGGAAGGTGTGGTTTTCTCAGGGAATGGTTGTTGGATGTTGAGATCATGTCTCTCTTTCATCCTTCTTTCTGCTTCTTCCCTTTGAGAGGAATCCCCTTGGAGCTTTGTCATTTCCTTCCTGTATAGCTCTTCAACCTGAGAGTATGCCATATGAGTAAACATCTCCCCCTTAACACCAATTGCACCTTTCAGGAAGTTTATCATATTTCTTCTTTCCTGATTGGCCAAAAAGGTCTTGGAGGGTTGTCTTTTCTGCTTTTTGAATGGCATTCTTTTTACTTGTGCTTGCTTGGCCTGAGCTGCTGTTTTCATGCTCTTCTGATACTCTTCATTTAGTTTTCTGGCCATATTCAGTGCAAGCTCTCTATCCTTCTCAGATTGAAGTTGTTCCTCCCTTTCCATTTCTGCCTGAAGCTGCTTTGCCACTTCTTCATCCAGTTCTATCTGAATTTTCTTCTTTGCAGGTTGTTCAGGTTCAATCATCTTAGCTTTACCCTTTGTATCCTTCAACCCTGCCTCACTTCTTTCTTGTGTCTTCTTTTCAAGGTCTCCTTCATTGATGACCACTCCCTTAGCCTTTTGAGTAGTCTTAGGAGTGTCATTCTTTGCTTTTACTAAGGTTTCAGCTATTTCCAATTCTTCAACAGATAGCCCTGTTGCTGCTTGAACATTATCTGTTTCTACTTCTTGTGCTTCTGTTTCTGCAGCTTTCTCCCCCTTAACATCAAATCCCATCTCAGAAATACTTTCTTTTTCTGCTTCAGCCTCTGAATTCTCCCCCTTGTTGAAATCATCTTCAACACTTGTCCTCCTCTTTAGCACAAACTGCTTCCTTCTCCTTTTCTGTAACAATCTTGTCACCATTTTCTTCAGTTTGGTGATCTGAACTTGTTGAGATAGAATAATCAGCTTCATCTCCTCTATTTCTTTTCCTTGTTTGATGACATCCTGGTTGATGTTTCCCATGGTCTCCATCAATTCATCATAGTTATATCTGTCCTCACCTTCTCCAGGAGTGTTACCCCCTATTGAAGGATCATTGGATCTTTTATTAGTAGATGTCTTCTGCCTAGCAGAAGCACTATCCACCCCTGTGGTTTCTTGGCACCAGGGTCCTTCAAATGATTGCTCATTCAAAGTTGCCATGGGGGAGGTCTTATTGATGTTACCACTTTCCTCCTCTGTGCTAGCAGGAGTAGTGGCAGCCTCATCACCCATATGCTCTATCTCCTCCTCAGAGAGCACCTCCTTTGGGTTGGGAGACACCCTAGTGGATTCCCTTTGGATATTCTCTATTGGAGAATGCTCCAATAGAGGGCTTTGAGGCTCTTGGTTAATAGTAGGTACAACAAGGGAAGGAGCCTTGTGTACCTTTCTCTTGACATAGGTCTTGGATATTATGGGAGTGGGTTTAGCAGCAAAGGACTGAGGGAAAATTTGAGAGATGGAAGGTTGGGATTGGCTAGCAGTGGGTTGGTCTAATGAGGGCCTTGACCCTGCTGCCATACCTTCATTGGGTTGGGACACCACCATCATTGTAGAGAACAATGGGGTGTCAACTCCTTCAGAGTCCCCAGCAGATCTTCTCATATTTGAGAAAACCTTGCCTTTGGGGGGTTTTGGTACATAAATTCCATCAGAATGAGGAATATCCGTCAATTCATGGTTGATAACTGCTTGAACAAACCTGGGATACATATAAAAGCTCTTTTTGTTTCCCATGTTTGAGACAAGATCATTGAAAATCATTTGTGAAAAATTGTACCTTCTGGCAGTGGCCAAACAGACCAAAGCATAAGCAATGGTACTGCTGAACTCACTCCATCCAGTAGTCTTTTTAGAAATGCAGTGCATCAAGGTATGAACAAGAAAACGCCATTGGGGTGAAAATTTAGCTTTTGAGAACTTAAAAATACCCAGTGGGCCTCCATACCCCATTCTTGTCAGAGTAGAAAACAGTTCATCATTAGGGATAGAAGTTATACCAGAGGCATCGTCTAGACGTAGACTGATGCGAACTATCTCTTCAGTAACTGTCAATGGATTGCCACATACTGTCGTCTTGATCATTCGCACACCATCCTCAGTAACAATGGTGGCATGTGCCCAGAATTGCCTTTGGTGCTCAATGTAGATTGTAGGGGATACAGTAAGAGCATGAGCAATGTGGCTTGACTTGAGGAAATCCACAATCTGATGAAATCCTGAAGCTTGCTTTGGCTTTTGTAGCATTGCAATCTCGTTGTGCTCGTCGATGAACGTCATGGATGCCATTGATCTTAGTGAAAACTGGCCTGAAAACTCCGAACTTGAGAGAGAAAGGGTTTAGAGCGCAAGTGAATAGTATGCAAAGAGTCGTTATAAGCTTTTAGGCGGGCAAAGAGTATTTATAGTATTTGGAATAGAAGCAGTATTAACCTATAGCAGTATTAACTACTAGCAGTATTAACTGCGAGCAGTAGTAACTAACTAGCAGTATTAACTACTAGCAGTATTAACTGCGAGCAGTAGTAACTAACTAGCAGTATTAACTACTAGCAGTATTAACTGCGAGCAGTAGTAACTAACTAGCAGTATTAACTACTAGCAGTATTAACTGCGAGCAGTATTAACTAACTAGCAGTATTAACTTATAGCAGTAGTAACTGCGAGCAGTATTAACTAACTAGCAGTATTAACTACCAGTAAGATTGTCTCCAAATGCAACATGTCCTCCATTAATATGCTTGAAATCCTGAAGGCATGACATGTTGCCTGTCATGTGCCTAGAGCAACCACTATCAACATGCCAAATGCTCTTTCCCTTGAGCTGTTGGTTGCCCTGCACATTAAATAAATCAATTAGTATGATTGGGGACCCAAGCCAAAGTGATCTTGGGTCTTCCTTTCTCATCAAAGTATTTACATTCCTTTTTAATGAGGTTTTTAAACTCAGAGCACTCTTTATTAGAGTACTTTGTCAATATGATTGGCTTAGCAGAATCAACACTAGAAGAAGTACTAACCTTAGAAGTACTAACAGAGTTAGCAGTACTAACAGGTGTAGCAGTACTAACAGGTTTAGCAGTACTAACCTTGTTAGCAGCATTAACATTGTTAGCAGCATTAACATTGTTAGCAATAGTATTACTTCTAGCAGCACTATCATTGTCAGCAGCACTATTTGTGGTAGCAGTACTAACAGTTTTAGTGCTTTTAGGAATCCACATATTGACACTTTCTTTAACAGAATACTTTTTCTTCATGTGTCTTTTAGTTTTAACAGTTTCCTTAGCCACATGGTTCTTTTCAATTTTCTTATAACCAAAGGGTTTTTGCATGGATCTTTGGAAATTCATTCTTTGGTTCATAGGATTGAAATAACAGAATTTTGCAAGATGATTCAATTTGCCACAGATAAAACAAGGTTTTGGTCTATTGATTTTACTCAGATCAACCCCTTGTTTATGTGCCCATTGATTATTCCAGTTTCTTTGATTTCCCCTCTTTTTGTCCTGTTTTTGGGGCTTGTTGATCCAAACTCTCTCAGTGATTTGATAACAACCCTCTTTTATACTTAGTGAAAATTACGTTATTATATGTATTAGTGTTTCATCATCAGCGATCAGACTGAGTCTGTTCAGTTATCGCTGATGACCTTTCTGTAAACATTTAATATGTATTAGTGTTTCACTTTCAGCGATCAAACTGAGTCTGTTCAGTTGTCACTGATAGTTTCCTATGTAACACAGTTAACGTAATCCCTGAAGACAAGTCTCGCGTCAACATAGTTCATAGCTGAATCAAAGACGAAGCCACTGAACAATAGATAAGTCTACTAGTGACCTGATGCGGATATCAGCGAAGACCAGACAAATCTACTTACGCGAAGAAGCCTGAGGAAAAGCTTCAGCGATAGCTGAACTTCTTTATCTCTGGAAGAAGAGATACTCAGCGATCAACGATCACAAAGCTTATGCCTCAAGTTTTCTTTTGTCTTACCTTGCACAACCAGTACGATGTGTCAGAACGGACAAGTCTCTGCCACAAATCGTACACCAACTCTGTCAACTACACTGTTCATAAAGTGGCCAAAAGCATGTCTCCAAAAGTGAGACTACCAAAGCCAATCTATGAATGCCACGTGTAAAGTACCCTGCCATGCATTTAATGCATAGGGTATAAATAGGAAGCTCACTCCTTCATCTGAAGGTGTGCTCAATCCTTGAACTCCAAAATAGAAACCCTTGTTTTCTATCTCTCTAAAATCCCCCATTCTCTGAATTTCTTGTGCAACCATCTTAGTGTTTCTTAAGTTTGTTTAGATTGAGTCTGTCTTAATCTTATTCCGCAACAAACTTGTAAATTGTATTTTGATTTATCAATAAACAATTTATTAAACTTTAATTTCTGTGTTTGTATTCAACCCCCCCCCCCTTCTACAAACTTGTTAAGCACCTTCGGGACCAACAAGTGGTATCAGAGCAGTTTGTTTAATCTAATAAACAAGATCTTGCTGTATACTCTTCTTTGCTATTCTAAAATGGCACTAAACACAAACACAAACTACTATGATAATGGTTCACTTTCTAAACCTCCTCGATTTAGCAGAGATAACTTTTCTCTATGGAAAAATCGAATGATGCTATTTCTTGAAGGTGCGGATCCTACTATACCTGAATATATAGAAAACGGACCCTATGAACCTGTTAGAATTATAGCTGCTGTTCCTGCTACTGCCACCACTGAAGCTGTCCCTGAACGATATGTCGTTAAGGAAATAAGACAGTGGAGTGATGAAGATAAAAAGAAGGTAGGCATAGATGCAAGAGCAAAGACCATTATATCAATGGCTCTGCCTGATGAAGTTTTCCATTCCATCATGCATCTAAAAACTTCTAAAGAAATGTGGGAAACCATATGTGTTCAATATGAGGGCACCACTGAAATCCAAGAGACCCGAAAGATTAACTTGGTAAGACAGTATGAAAGTTTTATCGCTGGTAAGAATGAATCTCTTTCTGACATTCATCAGCGGTTTAACTGCCTGATCATTGACCTAAGAACTGTTGGAAGGACCTATTCTAATTCTGAGGTCCTAACAAAATTCTTGGAAAGTCTTCCTGAAAGCTGGGACAGTTATTCAATATGTCTCAAGCTGACAAAGGACTTACATACTCTCTCTCTAAGCACTCTGTATGGAATATTGCTCAACTATGAGCAATCTAATCTCCTGAAGAAGAATCTTGTAAAAGATTCTAAAGACTCCAAAAGCACTGCTGTTGCTTTAGTCTCATCAGAGATAATTCCATCTCAGCGATCTACTCTCACCATCACTGAGTTAGATTCTGAATCTGAGGATTTATCAGACCCTGATCTTTCAGAGTTTAATGAGTCCTTAGCACTCTTGACAAACTCTTTTAAGAGATTTGCAAGAAAGAGTAACTTCCGAAGAAGTAAACCTCTCTCTCTTACTGAAAAGCCAAAATCAACTCCGGTTGATAAGGCTACAGCCACTTGCTATAACTGCGAAAAAATTGGACATTTTGCTAGTGAGTGCAGGTCTAAAAAGGTCTTCAAACCTTCTACCTCAAGAAGATCCAGTGATGACAAATACCATAAGCTGAAAAACAAATATCAAAAGCTGAAAAGCTATCAGCAAAAAGGTAAAGGTCTCATCGCTGAAGAACATGACTGGGCTGAATCAGAAGAATCATCTTCTGATGAAGAAGAAGTCGCTAATCTTTGCCTCATGGCTGAGATTAAAGAAGAAGTAGAAGAACCATCTGAACCTTCTATGAGCTACATATCATCTCAGGTATCCATCTCTACAAATCCCTCTCTGCCTGAAGCTGAGAGAAGTCGCGCTGTTGATGTGC
The DNA here is from genome assembly GCA_954870635.1 of Arctium minus. Lineage (NCBI taxonomy): Eukaryota > Viridiplantae > Streptophyta > Magnoliopsida > Asterales > Asteraceae > Arctium > Arctium minus. The sequence continues at coordinate 14,167,551 of OX941081.1, forward strand.
TGACGATTGACCTTTATAATGCTTTAAACGACAAAACTCAAGCTGAAAATAAAAATGTTTATTTAACACAAGAGCTAGAGAAATGTCATGAAAAGATCAGTGAACTAAATCTTTTAGAAGAAAAGCTAAAAGATCAAGTCATTATAAATGAAATCATCAGCATTGAACGCGAACAAGCCATCGCTGCTCTAAAAGCAGAAAAGGCTCATGTTGAAAAATGGTGCAAATCATCAACAAAGATCTCTGAGATAATAAATGCTCAAACTCCTGAAAGTGATAAAACTGGTCTTGGTTTTTGGTCACCACAGGATGATCCTAAAGAAGAAAGTTCCTCGCTTAAGTTTGGAACTTTTGTCACATCTTTCTTTGACACTTCTTATAATCAATTCTATCCCTGTTCTTCTTCTAATCCCATCCCTGAGGAGATATCTGCAAGATCTAAGCCTGCAGATAAAGGAAAGTCTATTCTCCCTCCTCAGAAGGCTTCCAAGAAAACCAAACTGAAAGTTCCTTCCAAACCTTCAGTGGATAAACCTTTTAGCTCAGTGACAGAAATCTTTGATATCTGTCCTCCAAAGCTGAAGGTTGATCTAAAGCCCGTGAAATCTGAAGAAATAAAAATTCCTCCCAGATCTCGTGCTAAAGGTATTCTTGGAGCTGGACCTGCTCATCTTAAGTTTTCAAAACCTTCTGGCTATAAATCCACCATCAGATATAGAAAATGTTATCACTGTGGATTCACTGACCATATTGCGAGCAAGTGTCCAAATACCACCGAAGCTGATAAAACAGCCAAAGTGAAGAAAAATACCACTAAGGTTAAGAAATTAACCAAAGTGAAGATTACCACTGAAGCTGAATCTTCATCAGCGGTGAAGACTGCTGAATCTTCCTTATCCACTAACTCTGAAGGACCCATTGAAAAGTGGGTACCAAACAAAGCTTAATCTTCCTTATGTATGCAGGGATCAAAGGGCATCTGGTATCTCGATAGCGGATGTTCTCGTCATATGACTGGACAAAGAGACCTGCTCACTGAATACAAGGAAGAGAAAGGTCCCTCTGTGACCTTTGGTGGAAATGGAAAAGGATTTACCCGAGGGTTTGGTGTCCTCAGCAATGGGACAACTACCTTTCGAAGAGTCGCTTATGTAGATGGACTGAAGCACAATCTTCTAAGCATCAGTCAGCTATGTGACAAAGACTACGAAGTTCGCTTTTCTAAGAAAGCATGTTCAGTGGTAGATGAAAAAGGAAAACTTGCTCTCAGTGGTTATAGAAGAGAAAATGTCTATGTAATAGATATGGACTCTACTATCACTGATAACTTATGTTTTCTCTCTAAGGCCTCTTCTGATGTCAACTGGCTATGGCATAAAAGGCTCTCTCATCTAAACTTCAAAACCCTGAATTCTCTCTCATCTAAGGAACTGGTTTCTGGTCTTTCTCAGCACTCATATGCTAAAGAATCTCTCTGCTCAGCATGTGAAAAAGGAAAACAAACAAGAGCTAGTTTCAAGTCGAAACAAGTTTCCTCAGTAACAAGTCCTCTTCAGCTCTTGCATATGGATCTATTTGGCCCTGTCAATATCCAATCAATAGCTGGAAAGAAATATACGCTTGTCATTGTAGATGAATATTCTCGCTACACCTGGGTTATTTTTCTTCGCTGCAAGAATGATACTCCAGAAGAACTAATATCTTTTGTCAAAAAGATGGAAGTGCTGAATAATCTTACTGTTCGATCAATAAGGAGTGATCATGGAACTGAATTCAAAAATAGTTCCCTGAACAATTTCTTTGAGAACAAGGGAATCTCTCACAACTTCTCTTCAGTAAGAACACCTCAGCAAAATGGAGTCGCTGAAAGAAGAAACAGAACGATCATAGAAGCTGCTAGATCAATGCTCAGCGATTCTCACCTCCCTACTCAATTTTGGGCAGAAGCTGTAAACACTGCATGTTTTACTCAAAACAGATCGCTGATAATAAAGCGATTTGGGAAGACAGCTTATGAACTCTTTCTTGGAAGGAAGCCTTCTATCAGTTTTCTTCATATCTTTGGTTGTCAGTGCTTTATCTTAAACAACAAAGATCAACTTGGAAAGTTCGACCCAAAAGCCGATGATGGAATATTTTTAGGATATTCCTCCATCTCAAAAGCCTACAGAGTTTTCAACAAAAGAAGACAAACCGTAGAAGAAACCATTCATGTCACGTTTGATGAAACGCGCTCAGCGAACTCTAAACCAATCGCTGACAATGAAGAACTGAATACTTGGATGATCTCTCACTATAGAGAAACTGAACCTTTCTTCTCAAACCAACAGCACACTGAAACTCCAGCTGCTGATGAAGAACCAAGTATCATACCTCCCACCGCTGAATCCAACTCATGGATTTCAGCTGAACCTCTAAACACACTTCTACCATCAAATCCATCTACGTCTGAAAACCCTTCTGAAAGCATTGGTGTATCTAATGTTCAACAATTACTAGCTGATGAACCTCAAGCATCTTCATCAGCGGCTGCTCCTATTGTTGATCCTATCGCTGAAATAAGCAATCTTGCTCCTGCTCAGCGATGGACCAGAGATCACCCCATAGATCAAATTCTTGGTAATCCAGATGCAGGTATTCAGACACGACAAAGCTCAGGAAGATAAAAGGTCATATAATTCTTGTACAAATATATGTCGATGACATAATATTTGGTTCTACTAACCCATCTCTATGTACTCGCTTCGCTGAAAGAATGAAGAAAGAATATAAAATGAGTATGATGGGTGAGCTGACATATTTTCTTGGTCTTCAGATTAAACAATCTGACAAAGGTACTTTTATCTGCCAAGGTAAGTATGTTAAAGACATGCTGAAGAAGTTTGATTTAACTCAAACTTCAGCGATGAAAACTCCTATGGCACCACCATTGACACTTAACAAGGATCCATCTGGAAAACCTGTTAATGTCACTGCCTATAGAGGAATGATAGGCTCATTGTTGTATCTTACAGCAAGCCGACCTGACATCATGTACTCTACTTGTTTATGTGCACGCTATCAATCTGAACCCAAGGAATCCCATCTGATCGCTGTAAAGCGAATTTTCAGATATCTGAAAGGAACTCCTAACCTCGGTCTTTGGTATCCCAAAGACTCAGGGTTCGATCTAACTGGTTATTCTGATAGTGATTTTGCAGGCTGTAAACTTGACAGAAAAAGTACCACTGGTGGATGTCAACTCTTGGGAGGAAAGCTAGTAAGCTGGACAAGCAAGAAGCAAAATTCTGTGTCCACTTCCACAGCTGAAGCTGAATACGTAGCCGCTGGAAGCTGTTGTTCACAAATCCTATGGATGAGAAATCAACTATTAGATTATGATCTTCAGCTGTCAAAGATTCCTATCTATTGCGACAGCACTAGTGCTATCGCTATAGCAAATAATCCAGTGCTACATTCAAAGACAAAACACATAGAGATCAGATATCACTTTATCAGAGATCATGTGATGAATGGTGATATTGAACTTCACTTTATCCCTACTGACTTTCAGCTTGCTGATATTTTCACCAAACCTCTTGATGAGACAAGGTTCAACTTTCTCATCAGTGAGCTTGGAATGCTGAACCTCGAAGAATAATTCTTCAGCGTTCATGTATTGTGTCAGTAATCAAAAGTTCCCCTCATCATTCTCTCTGATAAACATTCTGACTCTCAGGTATGTTCTCTCTCCCTCAAAGATGTTTTTCTTCAAAATATAAACTTTAATCACTGAACTTTCTTCAAATGATTAAAAGCTTTTTTTTGAAAAATACATTAATCACTGATATTTCCAATCAGTGATCTTTTAAAAGGAAAATCTATCCCTATCTTTACAATCAGGGATACTTTTAAAAAGGAAAATCTATCACTGACTTTTCTTCAGTGATCATTTGAACGGACAAATGAACAGTCTCTCTCCTCTATGACGTCATTTGAACCGACAATCCACGACATGCCTTTTCTGACACGTTCGTCCGTTGCCCTCCTATCCAATCAACTTCGTGGAACGTGTCAATGTCATGATGATTTCTTTTCCCGCTTCATTCTCTCTCTTATCTCTCTTCTCTCTCTTCGTATAAAAGGAATTCTTCTCTCCTTTATACGGTTTACGCTTTCAAAACTTTCAAAGCAAGAAACATTCTCTCAAGAACACTCAAGCAAGTAAACCCAGAATATTGAATCTGCAACTCTTTTTCTTCAAGATACACAGGTTTATTTCATGTTTATATACTTTGTTCATATGCTTTTTATTCTTTTAAAATCCTACTCGCTTTCTATGGATTTTATAAAACGTTTTTTAAAACTAAAGATCATTCTTTCTGATTTTATGTTTTTAAATAAAAACCTTTTGGTTTTAAAGTGTTCTTCCTTCTTTCTACCCAGAACACTATTTTTTCTCTTAAAAATAACTTGATAATTTTCCAGTTTCCCTTCATCTATGGAAACTGGTAATCATATTATTTTTAATCTAAATCATTTCTTCTATTATGCCTCTTTCCATAACAGAAATGACACAGTCTTCAATCGTTGCTTCCAAGCATGTACGATTCGCTCTCACTGAAGTTGAGATTACTAAATGTAATCATTTGGCCAGACTCGACTTCAAAGCTGACAAATACCCACATCTGGTGGAAGCTGCTGAATTCCTCAAGCAGTCATGCATAGCTTACGCGATCACTGTGGATCCTAAGCCCTCCAAGACTCTACTTCAGCAGTTCTGGTTCACTGCTGATGCTACTGAACTTACAAACAGGAAAGGCGAACGAGTCCCTGCTATCTCGTTCAGCACGGAATTAGGGCCAGGGAGCATGACCGCTCTTAGCCTCAGGAAATCTTTACGATTCCCTGACAAACCAAAGAGTGGATTCGACGCACTCCCCACTGATGATGAGCTGATATTCTTTCTGGACGCAATGGGCTATTGTTGGGAAAACAAACCAAGATCCTCTATTCCTAACAAGAAGCTCACCAAGATTCTTAAAGCTCAGATGCCATCACAACTGAACTTTATCTTCTCGCACATAATTCAGTGCATGAGTGGGAAGAGTGGTTCGCTGGATCAAGCCAGCAAAACACAACTGCAGATGGCATACTCCGTTATCGCTGGTCAAAACTTTGACTACGCCACAGCCATCTTTGAAGATCTGAGGTCGAGATTAGAGAAGCCTGAACGAGATCCCAAGATCTCGTACGTACGTTTCATATGTACGTACATCAAGTTCCTCTATCCCAACACCTATCCCACCAAAGATGATGGCACCTTTGCCAGGGTTGGTCAACGATCACTGGAGGTCAAGCCACTTGCCGACGAGGTAAGTATTTCTCTCCTTCGCTCTCGTCTCTCTCTCCATTCTTCTTCATCTTCAGCGACCACGCAGACGGTTCCTTCGTCTGCTATCCCTGTCGCTACCACTACTTCCAAAAGACCATCAGCTAGTCCAATTGGTCCTTCCAAAAAGGCCAAAAAGACTAAGGAAAGTACACCTTCTAGTACTATACCTGAGGGAGCTTCTCAACAAGCTACCTTAGATGCTTTTGTGGGTCTTTCCTCCACAACTTCAGCAGTCACTCATACTGCCGTGTCAGCGATCTCACTCGCTGTCACATCATCAGTAACCCCACCTACTATCTCATTCCCTGAGATTAACCCCATCCCTACTTCTATCCCCAAAACTCTTCCCTTCTCTCCTCATTTGGTCTCTGAACCTGCCACCTCTTCTTTCCCTATAGGACCTGAGCATCAAACTTTTGAGGAATCTATGCAGTTCTACAAAATGTTTGATACGTCAGGTACACCTATAATCCTAAACACTTCTCTCCCCCCCTCTCCAAATAAGCCCATATCTGAACTAACATTATTTTCAGGTCCTAGCTTGGCGACTGTTGACACGCATGTCAACAGTCTAGGAGAAAAGGTGGATGCTCTCACCAACACCATCAATGAAACCACCAACGCCGTCAATCAGGCTGGTGAGGAGCTGAAGAAGTTGACCGCCACTTGCTCATCCAAAGCTGAGAACTCTCAACTTTCAGCTCTCGAAGAACAAGTCGTCCAACTCAGAGAGTCCTCTCGACTTTTTCAAGGACGATTTGAGTCTCTTACAGCTGACGTTCAGGGTCTCTCTTCCAAGGTTGACCTCTGCACGTCCCTTCTTCAGCAAGTTCTCCAGAAAGTGAATGAACCAGCTCCAGCGCTGCCTCCCTCCTTCACTGAAGATGATCGTACCAACCTCAACATCGCTGTGGAATTCATTCATGATGCCACATGCGACATACCTGCGGTTGAAGACCGAGTTAAGCGTCTGGAGGCTGACGTTCAAGTGCTAAAAGCTTCAACAGCTACTCCAGCAGCTGAACAATCCCCTACCGCTGATAATGACAAAGTGGGGGAGAAAGCTGAAGAAACTTCTATCGCTGCTGCTGGGGATGCTGAGACTCCAAAGGAACCTCCCTCTCAATCTGAGGGGGAGAAGGCAAAAGAATCCTCATCGATTCACTCCATTCTCTTTGAAGAGGATGAGGAAGAAGACGATGAAGAGGAAGATGATCTAGATCTTGATGATCAAGAAAAGGATCAGCCCTCCGATGACGACGACGACGATGAAGACCAATCTATGTGGTTCTCTAAGCCGAACGTCGTATCAGGGACAACTTCGCAAGAGGTTGTCAAAACAGGGGTGAGAGGTGATACATCTTCAAGTGTTCCTTCGCAAAGCAAAGACAAGCAACCAATCGCTGAAGAATGCTTGAGGACTGGATCACAATCTGAGGGGGAGCATCCTTCTCAGGTATGTCTTTCAATTGTACCACTTTTCTACTCTTTCCAAACCCCTATGTCTTTCTAGCCTTTATCTCTCTCGTTCTAAAAATACACTTATCCCTTCTTTCCTTCTTTTTCTAACCAGACAGTTCTCACCCCTGCTTAAGGGTTCTGAACTACAAATAATACCAGCGGCTATCGCTGAAGAAATAATCCCAATCTCTATCGCTGAGATTGATGAAGAAGAAGAAGATTCCCTGGTCCATCCAGGAAGGCCCTCTCGACCATCTCATTGGTCAGAGGAAGTGCTGAAGAAAAGAGTTGAAATGATCGCTCAACTAGAAAGTCAACGGCTGAAAATCCCTCTTCAAATATCCACAGAGCTCGACTTCCTTACTGAAGCTGAAAGAGAAGAATCTGCCAAAGCTGAGAAGCTGATCGCTGAATGCAAACGAGATGCCCAACTCGCTTTAAAGATTCAATCTTCTCAAGTCAAGGACAAAAAGCTGAAAAGCAAACCTGTGGAAGTTCAAGCTGCACTACTGAAAGAAATTGAAGAGGAACGCTTCAAAGAACAAGAGATCAACGATAAGTCTATCGAATGGTGCAAACAAAAGATGGATTATCGTTCTGATCTTCTTCCAATATCAGCCGTGACTATCTCTGGTCGCAAGAAGAAAGATCAACTCTCAGTGACCATGGAGATTACCAGAGAGGATGGAACCCAAAAAGCAATGTACGTATCAAAACTTGAAAGCTTCGGATTTACGGAATGGTTAGAGTTCTGGGATGCGCTGAAGAAATCCAAATCTACATACAGAGGCTACGTTGAAGGACTCCTTGAAGCCCTCATAAATAGAGTCGTTTCTGTACTAAAGCTGCCATCTCCTCTTCCTCCCAAATCTTTGAAACTCAAGAGAAAAATTGGGTCCTCCTCCTCTGAAGATGTCGCCATCATCAGAAATGAAACTTCTATCAAATTTTCAAGAGATGCACTGTTTGGTCCTCCTCCTGATCTTTCAGTTCTGGACTTATCTCTGCCTCCTGGTGGTCCCTTCCAAGCTGGTCAAGTAATCGACAAGCCTTATGGAATATTCTTCAGAGATGATGATGAGGAACTCAGATTTCAAAGAATCTCTGAGATTCCTATCTGTCCTCTGAATCATCTCAAGGATCTCTTATGCTTATGGTGTGACTTCTTCCCTGCTGCTGAAAAAATTAAAGAAATTATCAGTCAAGAATCTTTGGAACGAAGACAGAAAGGAGAAGAAATACCTGAGTATATGATCAATCCTCCCAAATCTTCTTATAGCTGATAGATTAGTTTTCTTATCTGTAATCTGTTAGTTATACTTACAGTAGTTAGTTAGTCACTTGTACTTATGATTTTCATATCTTGTAATTCTATCCCTGAATTAAATGAAAATTGCAGTGATGTACTTAACCCTATCAGTACTGTAAAAGATCCCTCAAAATAGTAATTGGGACATGCATTCTATGAGTCCTTTTTATTCCTATATTTTGAATCATAAAGTAATTTTCTTTTGTTACTTTGTCATTATCAAATAGGGGGAGATTGTTGATCCAAACTCTCTCAGTGATTTGATAACAACCCTCTTTTATACTTAGTGAAAATTACGTTATTATATGTATTAGTGTTTCATCATCAGCGATCAGACTGAGTCTGTTCAGTTATTGCTGATGACCTTTCTGTAAACATTTAATATGTATTAGTGTTTCACTTTCAGCGATCAAACTGAGTCTGTTCAGTTGTCACTGATAGTTTCCTATGTAACACAGTTAACGTAATCCCTGAAGACAAGTCTCGCGTCAACATAGTTCATAGCTGAATCAAAGACGAAGCCACTGAACAATAGATAAGTCTACTAGTGACCTGATGCGGATATCAGCGAAGACCAGACAAATCTACTTACGCGAAGAAGCCTGAGGAAAAGCTTCAGCGATAGCTGAACTTCTTTATCTCTGGAAGAAGAGATACTCAGCGATCAACGATCACAAAGCTTATGCCTCAAGTTTTCTTTTGTCTTACCTTGCACAACCAGTACGATGTGTCAGAACGGACAAGTCTCTGCCACAAATCGTACACCAACTCTGTCAACTACACTGTTCATAAAGTGGCCAAAAGCATGTCTCCAAAAGTGAGACTACCAAAGCCAATCTATGAATGCCACGTGTAAAGTACCCTGCCATGCATTTAATGCATAGGGTATAAATAGGAAGCTCACTCCTTCATCTGAAGGTGTGCTCAATCCTTGAACTCCAAAATAGAAACCCTTGTTTTCTATCTCTCTAAAATCCCCCATTCTCTGAATTTCTTGTGCAACCATCTTAGTGTTTCTTAAGTTTGTTTAGATTGAGTCTGTCTTAATCTTATTCCGCAACAAACTTGTAAATTGTATTTTGATTTATCAATAAACAATTTATTAAACTTTAATTTCTGTGTTTGTATTCAACCCCCCCCCCCCCTTCTACAAACTTGTTAAGCACCTTCGGGACCAACAGGGCTCATTCTTCTTACAAGCACACTGTTTGCAAGGACCTGGATTCACAACTGTGGTCTGTTTATAATGGACCTTACCAGACTTTTCCTTTGTCTTCTCTATGTTCTTGGATTTGATCCAATCCCTTCCACAATCCTCATTGGTGATAATGTTGTTTTCTATAGAAATCTCACCACTCACCTTGTTCTCCTTACTCTTGCCAACCTCTTTCTCAGTCTTATCCTCAACAATTTCCTCATCTAAGGGATCTATTTCAGTGGCTCCCTCAGGCAAGTCCTTCCTATCTTTGGTGTCTAACAGGTCTGAAGTAGGAGGAATGTAATTGTTGTTATATGGTGGAGGTGTGGCATTATACCCAATTCCTCTTCTCAATTTATCATGAATCTGATTTTGCAGTAAGGAGTCCATTGCTTTAGAAGCATTGGAAAACTTTTCTACATCAAGCTTAACCTTGGTTAACTCCTCTTTCAGTTTTTCACTCTCCTCTTTAGATTTGGTCAGTTTAAGTTCTAAATCCTTTTTCTCCCACTGCCAGTAATTTGTGTCATATGAGTGTTGTAGTTCATTGGCTTGAAAACCTTTGATTTGATCTTCAAATCTCTCTACTATCCTCACATAGTCTTTTATATCCTTTTCTAGTCTCTTAAGGTCATCACTCATCTTCTGATTGTGATCCCTGTACCTTTTAACAGTATCTATGCAAGTTTTAGAACAGAGATTAGAACTTACCTCAGATGGGAGATCAGATACTTTAGCCATAAGAGCTTGATTCTGAATAGCTTCTTCTGCTTGATCACTCCAATCAAACCCCATTCCTTGTTGAGAAACAAGGGCTTGAGCAGAGTTTCTGTTGTTATTGAAGCTTCCAGATTGAGCTTGTTGATGGTTGTTGTTGTGAGACATTCCACTTCTGCATTCTCTAGCAAAATGTCCCTTCAGATGGCATTTGTAGCATTCTACCTTTGATTTATCAAACCCTGCTCCATCTTCTCTTCTTTGTGAGAAGTTGTTTCTTCCAGTCCTCTTTATAAACTTCTTAACCCTCATGGAGAGCATGGCCATCTGCCATTTAATATCCATCTCTTCCAGATCATCAGGATGAAGTTGTTCTAAGTCATCATTGATCAAAGAGGAATTTCCATGATTAGAAAGAAGAGCTTCAAACACATAATCAGTGCCTTTATCTAGATTTGATCCATTAGCAGCATTAACTGATTCAGGGTTAGCAGTAGAATCAATTGATGCTGATAGGAGTGCAGTATTATGAACATATCCAGAAGGCTTCTTCTTTGCCTCCACCTCAGCTTCAAATACTCTAAAGATCATTATACAGATCATCAAGTTCTTTTTCTTCCAACTGATCATTCTGTCTGAATGACACAGTGTACATGGTCCATTCATCTCCAAGGGACCTTAAGAACTTTCTGTTCACATCATCTTGATCAATATGTACTCCCATAGTAGCTAGTTCACCAATTAGTTTATTAAACCTGTCAAAAGTTTGAGTCATGGACTCATTCTTAGTAGAGATGAAGTTTTCATACTGTTGCTTTAAGATTGCCTTTTGGTTTCTCTTGGTACTTTTTGTACCTGAGAATCTCTTCTCTAGAGCATTCCAGAGCATCTGTGCATCAGTACAATTGCAGAATTGGTGTTGATACTCATTTGGAATGGCCAAGAGCAGTGTGCTCAAGGCTTTCATCTCTGTCTGTCTTGATTTCCTGTCTGCATCTGTCTTTGGAGGAGTTCTTTTGCCATCTTCACCAATCTTTCCTCCATCAGATGGGCCATTCTCAATGATGTCCCACATAGAGTAATCTGTGAGGAGAATATATTGCTTGATTCTGATCTTCCACATGTCAAATTCATTGGATCTGAGCATTGGAACTTTTGAGACCAAAGTACTGCTTGATTCTGTAAGATTTTCCATGATGAATAACTGTTTTTGAGAGAGTTTGGCTCTGATACCACTTGTCAGGATCGAATTCTTAACAAGAATTAATTCTCAGAAACAATATCAAAGAAGTTTGCGGAATAACACTTTGATATTCAATCAAATAGTAAATCAATACAGAAAATATGAAGAACAAACTGTAAACTTGTATTTAATGCTTTGAAGTTACAAGATTACTCACTCAACCTCAATATTGATGAACAGGCTCACCAATACGAATTCTACTTCTCTAGAATTAGGATCTATGCCTTGAGGTTGATTTTCTCTCTAGAATGAAAATTAAAACCTAAACTACTTCATTATTCTAAACTATACAATATTTACTGAATACAAAGATAATTACAATAAATAAAATATCTTCAGTATATCTTCCATGTATATCTCTAAGCTTCCATGTATATCCTTTCATACGAATCTTCATCATATAAGCAGTATTAATCTTTAGCAGCATTCACTTCCTTCTAGCAGCATTAACTACTAAGCAGTACTAACTACTAGCAGTACTAACTAGCTAAGCAGTACTAACTTTGTTCAAGCAGTACTAACTTTGACTAGCAGTATTAATTAATACTAGCAGTAGTAACACTCAGCAGTATTAACCTTTATGTCTTCTAGCAGTATTAACATTGAACCAGTAGCATTAACCACACTTGATGAATTCTTCAGTTCCCAACACTAAGTGTAACGGTTTGACTATTGGAAAGTCAAAACCGTAGGTTACAATCAAAGAAATGTGTTTTGGAAAGTTTAAAACCATACGTGTAATGGTTTGACTATTTAAAAGTCAAACCATAGGTGTCAACGAAGTTAGAAGACTATTGAACACTACATGTAATGGTTTGCCTTCTTGAAAGTCAAACCATAGGTGTAGAGGAGTTTTGGATGACTCTAAAACTCTAAGTGTAACGGTTTGACTATTGGAAAGTCAAAACCGTAGGTTACAATCAAAGAAAGGTGTTTTGGAAAGTTTAAAACCCTACGTGTAATGGTTTGACTATTTAAAAGTGAAACTGTAGGTGTACACGAAGTTAGAAGACTATTGAACACTAGATGTAATGGTTTGCCTTCTTGAAAGTCAAACCATAGGTGTAGAGGAGTTTTGGATGACTCTAAAACTCTAAGTGTAATGGTTTGACTTTTGGAAAGTCAAAACCGTAGGTTACAATCAAAGAAAGGTGTTTTGGAAAGTTTAAAACCCTGCATGTAATGGTTTGACTATTTAAAAGTAAAACCGTAGGTGTCAACGAAGTTAAAAGTCTATTGAACACTACATGTAATGGTTTGCCTTCTTGAAAGTCAAACCATAGGTGTAGAGGAGTTTTGGATGACTCTAAAACTCTAAGTGTAACGGTTTGACTATTGGAAAGTCAAAACCGTAGGTTACAATCAAAGAAATGTGTTTTGGAAAGTTTAAAACCATACGTGTAATGGTTTGACTATTTAAAAGTCAAACCGTAGGTGTCAACGAAGTTAGAAGACTATTGAACACTACTTGTAATGGTTTGCCTTCTTGAAAGTCAAACCATAGGTGTAGAGGAGTTTTGGATGACTCTAAAACTCTAAGTGTAACGGTTTGACTATTGGAAAGTCAAAACCGTAGGTTACAATCAAAGAAAGGTGTTTTGGAAAGTTTAAAACCCTACGTGTAATGGTTTGACTATTTAAAAGTCAAACCGTAGGAGTCAACGAAGTTAGAAGTCTATTGAGCACTACATGTAATGGTTTGTCTTCTTGAAAGTCAAACCATAGGCGTAGAGGAGTTTTGGATGACTCTAAAACTCTAAGTGTAACGGTTTGACTATTGGAAAGTCAAAACCGTAGGTTACAATCAAAGAAAGGTGTTTTGGAAAGTTTAAAACCCTACGTGTAATGGTTTGACTATTTAAAAGTGAAACCGTAGGTGTCAACGAATTTAAAAGTCTATTGAACACTACATGTAATGGTTTGCCTTCTTGAAAGTCAAACCATAGGTGGAGAGATGTTTTGAATGACTCTAAAACTCTAAGTGTAATGGTTTGACTATTGGAAAGTCAAAACCGTAGGTTACAATCAAAGAAAGGTGCTTTGGAAAGTTTAAACCCCTGCGTGTAATGGTTTGACTATTTAAAAGTCAAACCATAGGTGTCAACGAAGTTAGAAGTCTATTGAGCACTACATGTAATGGTTTGCCTTCTTGAAAGTGAAACCATAGGTGTAGAGGAGTTTTGGATGACTCTAAAACTCTAAGTGCAACGGTTTGACTGTTGGAAAGTCAAAACCGTAGGTTACAATCAAAGAAAGGTGTTTTGGAAAGTTTAAAACCCTACGTGTAATGGTTTGACTATTTAAAAGTGAAACCGTAGGTGTCAACGAAGTTAAAAGTCTATTGAACACTACATGTAATGGTTTGCCTTCTTGAAAGTCAAACCATAGGTGGAGAGATGTTTTGAATGACTCTAAAACTCTAAGTGTAATGGTTTGACTATTGGAAAGTCAAAACCGTAGGTTACAATCAAAGAAAGGTGTTTTGGAAAGTTTAAACCCCTGCGTGTAATGGTTTGACTATTTAAAAGTCAAACCATAGGTGTCAACGAAGTTAGAAGTCTATTGAGCACTACATGTAATGGTTTGCCTTCTTGAAAGTCAAACCATAGGTGTAGAGGAGTTTTGGATGACTCTAAAACTCTAAGTGTAACGGTTTGACTATTGGAAAGTCAAAACCGTAGGTTACAATCAAAGAAAGGTGTTTTGGAATGTTTAAAATCCTACGTGTAATGGTTTGACTATTTAAAAGTAAAACCGTAGGTGTCAACGAAGTTAAAAGTCTATTGAACACTACATGTAATGGTTTGCCTTCTTGAAAGTCAAACCATAGGTGTAGAGGAGTTTTGGATGACTCTAAAACTCTAAGTGTAACGGTTTGACTATTGGAAAGTCAAAACCGTAGGTTACAATCAAAGAAATGTGTTTTGGAAAGTTTAAAACCATACGTGTAATGGTTTGACTATTTAAAAGTCAAACCATAGGTGTCAACGAAGTTAGAAGACTATTGAACACTACATGTAATGGTTTGCCTTCTTGAAAGTCAAACCATAGGTGTAGAGGAGTTTTGGATGACTCTAAAACTCTAAGTGTAACGGTTTGACTATTGGAAAGTCAAAACCGTAGGTTACAATCAAAGAAAGGTGTTTTGGAAAGTTTAAAACCCTACGTGTAATGGTTTGACTATTTAAAAGTGAAACTGTAGGTGTACACGAAGTTAGAAGACTATTGAACACTAGATGTAATGGTTTGCCTTCTTGAAAGTCAAACCATAGGTGTAGAGGAGTTTTGGATGACTCTAAAACTCTAAGTGTAATGGTTTGACTTTTGGAAAGTCAAAACCGTAGATTACAATCAAAGAAAGGTGTTTTGGAAAGTTTAATACCCTGCATGTAATGGTTTGACTATTTAAAAGTAAAACCGTAGGTGTCAACGAAGTTAAAAGTCTATTGAACACTACATGTAATGGTTTGCCTTCTTGAAAGTCAAACCATAGGTGTAGAGGAGTTTTGGATGACTCTAAAACTCTAAGTGTAACGGTTTGACTATTGGAAAGTCAAAACCGTAGGTTACAATCAAAGAAATATGTTTTGGAAAGTTTAAAACCATACGTGTAATGGTTTGACTATTTAAAAGTCAAACCGTAGGTGTCAACGAAGTTAGAAGACTATTGAACACTACATGTAATGGTTTGCCTTCTTGAAAGTCAAACCATAGGTGTAGAGGAGTTTTGGATGACTCTAAAACTCTAAGTGTAACGGTTTGACTATTGGAAAGTCAAAACCGTAGGTTACAATCAAAGAAAGGTGTTTTGGAAAGTTTAAAACCCTACGTGTAATGGTTTGACTATTTAAAAGTGAAACCGTAGGTGTCAACGAAGTTAGAAGACTATTGAACACTAGATGTAATGGTTTGCCTTCTTCAAAGTCAAACCATAGGTGTAGAGGAGTTTTGGATGACTCTAAAACTCTAAGTGTAACGGTTTGACTGTTGGAAAGTCAAAACCGTAGGTTACAATCAAAGAAAGGTGTTTTGGAAAGTTTAAAACCCTACGTGTAATGGTTTGACTATTTAAAAGTCAAACCATGGGTGTCAACGAAGTTAAAAGTCTATTGAACACTAAACGTAATGGTTTGCCTTCTTGAAAGTCAAACCATAGGTGGAAAGGAGTTTTGAATGACTCTAAAACTCTAAGTGTAATGGTTTGACTATTGGAAAGTCAAAACCGTAGGTTACAATCAAAGAAAGGTGTTTTGGAAAGTTTAAAACCCTACATGTAATGGTTTGACTATTTAAAAGTCAAACCGTAGGTGTCAACGAAGTTAGAAGTCTATTGAGCACTACATGTAATGGTTTGTCTTCTTGAAAGTCAAACCATAGGCGTAGAGGAGTTTTGGATGACTCTAAAACTCTAAGTGTAACGGTTTGACTATTGGAAAGTCAAAACCGTAGGTTACAATCAAAGAAAGGTGTTTTGGAAAGTTTAAAACCCTACGTGTAATGGTTTGACTATTTAAAAGTCAAACCGTAGGTGTCAACGAAGTTAGAAGACTATTGAACACTACATGTAATGGTTTGCCTTCTTGAAAGTGAAACCATAGGTGTAGAGGAGTTTTGGATGACTCTAAAACTCTAAGTGCAATGGTTTGACTATTGGAAAGTCAAAACCGTAGGTTACAATCAAAGAAAGGTGTTTTGGAAAGTTTAAAACCCTACGTGTAATGGTTTGACTATTTAAAAGTCAAACCGTAGGTGTCAACGAAGTTAGAAGTCTATTGAGCACTACATGTAATGGTTTGTCTTCTTGAAAGTCAAACCATAGGCGTAGAGGAGTTTTGGATGACTCTAAAACTCTAAGTGTAACGGTTTGACTATTGGAAAGTCAAAACCGTAGGTTACAATCAAAGAAAGGTGTTTTGGAAAGTCTATTGAACACTACATGTAATGGTTTGCCTTCTTGAAAGTCAAACCATAGGTGGAGAGATGTTTTGAATGACTCTAAAACTCTAAGTGTAACGGTTTGACTATTGGAAAGTCAAAACCGTAGGTTACAATCAAAGAAAGGTGTTTTGGAAAGTTTAAAACCCTACGTGTAATGGTTTGACTATTAAAAAGTCAAACCATGGGTGTCAACGAAGTTAAAAGTCTATTGAACACTACACGTAATGGTTTGCCTTCTTGAAAGTCAAACCATAGGTGGAGAGGAGTTTTGAATGACTCTAAAACTATAAGTGTAATGGTTTGACTATTGAAAAGTCAAAAGCGTAGGTTACAATCAAAGAAAGGTGTTTTGGAAAGTTTAAAACACTACGTGTAATGGTTTGACTATTTAAAACTCAAACCGTAGGTGTCAACGAAGTTAGAAGTCTATTGAGCACTACATGTAATGGTTTGTCTTCTTGAAAGTCAAACCATAGGCGTAGAGGAGTTTTGGATGACTCTAAAACT
This sequence comes from Arctium minus, assembly GCA_954870635.1. Taxonomy (NCBI): domain Eukaryota; kingdom Viridiplantae; phylum Streptophyta; class Magnoliopsida; order Asterales; family Asteraceae; genus Arctium; species Arctium minus. The sequence continues at coordinate 14,184,298 of OX941081.1, forward strand.
CTAAGTGTAACGGTTTGACTATTGGAAAGTCAAAACCGTAGGTTACAATCAAAGAAAGGTGTTTTGGAAAGTTTAAAACCCTACGTGTAATGGTTTGACTATTTAAAAGTCAAACCGTAGGTGTCAACGAAGTTAGAAGTCTATTGAGCACTACATGTAATGGTTTGTCTTCTTGAAAGTCAAACCATAGGCGTAGAGGAGTTTTGGATGACTCTAAAACTCTAAGTGTAACGGTTTGACTATTGGAAAGTCAAAACCGTAGGTTACAATCAAAGAAAGGTGTTTTGGAAAGTTTAAAACCCTACGTGTAATGGTTTGACTATTTAAAAGTGAAACCGTAGGTGTCAACGAAGTTAAAAGTCTATTGAACACTACATGTAACGGTTTGCCTTCTTGAAAGTCAAACCATAGGTGGAGAGATGTTTTGAATGACCCTAAAACTCTAAGTGTAATGGTTTGACTATTGGAAAGTCAAAACCGTAGGTTACAATCAAAGAAAGGTGTTTTGGAAAGTTTAAACCCCTGCGTGTAATGGTTTGACTATTTAAAAGTCAAACCATAGGTGTCAACGAAGTTAGAAGTCTATTGAGCACTACATGTAATGGTTTGCCTTCTTGAAAGTGAAACCATAGGTGTAGAGGAGTTTTGGATGACTCTAAAACTCTAAGTGCAACGGTTTGACTGTTGGAAAGTCAAAACCGTAGGTTACAATCAAAGAAAGGTGTTTTGGAAAGTTTAAAACCCTACGTGTAATGGTTTGACTATTTAAAAGTCAAACCATAGGTGTCAACGAAGTTAAAATTCTATTGAACACTACATGTAATGGTTTGCCTTCTTGAAAGTCAAACCATAGGTGGAGAGGAGTTTTGAATGACTCTAAAACTCTAAGTGTAATGGTTTGACTATTGGAAAGTCAAAACCGTAGGTTACGATCAAAGAAAGGTGTTTTGGAAAGTTTAAAACCCTACGTGTAATGGTTTGACTATTTAAAAGTCAAACCGTAGGTGTCAACGAAGTTAGAAGTCTATTGAGCACTACATGTAATGGTTTGTCTTCTTGAAAGTCAAACCATAGGCGTAGAGGAGTTTTGGATGACTCTAAAACTCTTAGTTTAACGGTTTGACTATTGGAAAGTCAAAACCGTAGATTACAATCAAAGAAATGTATTTTGGAAAGTTTAAAACCCTACGTGTAATGGTTTGACTATTTAAAAGTCAAACCGTAGGTGTCAACGAAGTTAGAAGACTATTGAACACTACATGTAATGGTTTGCCTTCTTGAAAGTCAAACCATAGGTGTAGAGGAGTTTTGGATGACTCTAAAACTCTAAGTGTAACGGTTTGACTATTGGAAAGTCAAAACCGTAGGTTACAATCAAAGAAATGTATTTTGGTAACTTTAAAACCCTACGTGTAATGGTTTGACTATTTAAAAGTCAAACCGTAGGTCTCAACGAAGTTAGAAGACTATTGAACACTACATGTAATGGTTTGCCTTCTTGAAAGTCAAACCATAGGTGTAGAGGAGTTTTGGATGACTCTAAAACTCTAAGTGTAACGGTTTGACTATTGGAAAGTCAAAACCGTAGGTTACAATCAAAGAAAGGTGTTTTGGAAAGTTTAAAACCCTACGTGTAATGGTTTGACTATTTAAAAGTCAAATCGTAGGTGTCAACGAAGTTAGAAGACTATTGAACACTAGATGTAATGGTTTGCCTTCTTCAAAGTCAAACCATAGGTGTAGAGGAGTTTTGGATGACTCTAAAACTCTAAGTGCAACGGTTTGACTGTTGGAAAGTCAAAACCGTAGGTTACAATCAAAGAAAGGTGTTTTGGAAAGTTTAAAACCCTACGTCTAATGGTTTGACTATTTAAAAGTCAAACCATAGGTGTCAACGAAGTTAAAAGTGTATTGAACACTACGTGTAATGGTTTGCCTTCTTGAAAGTCAAACCATAGGTGGAAAGGATTTTTGAATGACTCTAAAACTCTAAGTGTAATGGTTTGACTATTGGAAAGTCAAAACCGTAGGTTACAATCAAAGAAAGGTGTTTTGGAAAGTTTAAAACCCTACATGTAATGGTTTGACTATTTAAAAGTCAAACCGTAGGTGTCAACGAAGTTAGAAGTCTATTGAGCACTACATGTAATGGTTTGTCTTCTTTAAAGTCAAACCATAGGCGTAGAGGAGTTTTGGATGACTCTAAAACTCTAAGTGTAACGGTTTGACTATTGGAAAGTCAAAACCGTAGGTTACAATCAAAGAAATGTATTTTGGAAAGTTTAAAACCCTACGTGTAATGGTTTGACTATTTAAAAGTCAAACCGTAGGTGTCAACGAAGTTAGAAGTCTATTGAGCACTACATGTAATGGTTTGCCTTCTTGAAAGTCAAACCATAGGTGTAGAGGAGTTTTGGATGACTCTAAAACTCTAAGTGTAACGGTTTGACTATTGGAAAGTCAAAACCGTAGATTACAATCAAAGAAATGTATTTTGGAAAGTTTAAAACCCTACGTGTAATGGTTTGACTATTTAAAAGTCAAACCGTAGGTGTCAACGAAGTTAGAAGACTATTGAACACAACATGTAATGGTTTGCCTTCTTGAAAGTCAAACCATAGGTGTAGAGGAGTTTTGGATGACTCTAAAACTCTAAGTGTAACGGTTTGACTATTGGAAAGTCAAAACCGTAGGTTACAATCAAAGAAATGTGTTTTGGAAAGTTTAAAACCATACGTGTAATGGTTTGACTATTTAAAAGTCAAACCATAGGTGTCAACGAAGTTAGAAGACTATTGAACACTACATGTAATGGTTTGCCTTCTTGAAAGTCAAACCATAGGTGTAGAGGAGTTTTGGATGACTCTAAAACTCTAAGTGTAACGGTTTGACTATTGGTTAGTCAAAACCGTAGGTTACATCAAAGAAAGGTGTTTTGGAAAGTTTAAAACCCTACGTGTAATGGTTTGACTATTTAAAAGTCAAACCGTAGGTGTCAACGAAGTTAGAAGTCTATTGAGCACTACATGTAATGGTTTGTCTTCTTGAAAGTCAAACCATAGGCGTAGAGGAGTTTTGGATGACTCTAAAACTCTTAGTTTAACGGTTTGACTATTGGAAAGTCAAAACCGTAGATTACAATCAAAGAAATGTATTTTGGAAAGTTTAAAACCCTACGTGTAATGGTTTGACTATTTAAAAGTCAAACCGTAGGTGTCAACGAAGTTAGAAGACTATTGAACACTACATGTAATGGTTTGCCTTCTTGAAAGTCAAACCATAGGTGTAGAGGAGTTTTGGATGACTCTAAAACTCTAAGTGTAACGGTTTGACTATTGGAAAGTCAAAACCGTAGGTTACAATCAAAGAAATGTATTTTGGTAACTTTAAAACCCTACGTGTAATGGTTTGACTATTTAAAAGTCAAACCGTAGGTCTCAACGAAGTTAGAAGACTATTGAACACTACATGTAATGGTTTGCCTTCTTGAAAGTCAAACCATAGGTGTAGAGGAGTTTTGGATGACTCTAAAACTCTAAGTGTAACGGTTTGACTATTGGAAAGTCAAAACCGTAGGTTACAATCAAAGAAAGGTGTTTTGGAAAGTTTAAAACCCTACGTGTAATGGTTTGACTATTTAAAAGTCAAATCGTAGGTGTCAACGAAGTTAGAAGACTATTGAACACTAGATGTAATGGTTTGCCTTCTTCAAAGTCAAACCATAGGTGTAGAGGAGTTTTGGATGACTCTAAAACTCTAAGTGCAACGGTTTGACTGTTGGAAAGTCAAAACCGTAGGTTACAATCAAAGAAAGGTGTTTTGGAAAGTTTAAAACCCTACGTCTAATGGTTTGACTATTTAAAAGTCAAACCATAGGTGTCAACGAAGTTAAAAGTGTATTGAACACTACGTGTAATGGTTTGCCTTCTTGAAAGTCAAACCATAGGTGGAAAGGATTTTTGAATGACTCTAAAACTCTAAGTGTAATGGTTTGACTATTGGAAAGTCAAAACCGTAGGTTACAATCAAAGAAAGGTGTTTTGGAAAGTTTAAAACCCTACATGTAATGGTTTGACTATTTAAAAGTCAAACCGTAGGTGTCAACGAAGTTAGAAGTCTATTGAGCACTACATGTAATGGTTTGTCTTCTTTAAAGTCAAACCATAGGCGTAGAGGAGTTTTGGATGACTCTAAAACTCTAAGTGTAACGGTTTGACTATTGGAAAGTCAAAACCGTAGGTTACAATCAAAGAAATGTATTTTGGAAAGTTTAAAACCCTACGTGTAATGGTTTGACTATTTAAAAGTCAAACCGTAGGTGTCAACGAAGTTAGAAGTCTATTGAGCACTACATGTAATGGTTTGCCTTCTTGAAAGTCAAACCATAGGTGTAGAGGAGTTTTGGATGACTCTAAAACTCTAAGTGTAACGGTTTGACTATTGGAAAGTCAAAACCGTAGATTACAATCAAAGAAATGTATTTTGGAAAGTTTAAAACCCTACGTGTAATGGTTTGACTATTTAAAAGTCAAACCGTAGGTGTCAACGAAGTTAGAAGACTATTGAACACAACATGTAATGGTTTGCCTTCTTGAAAGTCAAACCATAGGTGTAGAGGAGTTTTGGATGACTCTAAAACTCTAAGTGTAACGGTTTGACTATTGGAAAGTCAAAACCGTAGGTTACAATCAAAGAAATGTGTTTTGGAAAGTTTAAAACCATACGTGTAATGGTTTGACTATTTAAAAGTCAAACCATAGGTGTCAACGAAGTTAGAAGACTATTGAACACTACATGTAATGGTTTGCCTTCTTGAAAGTCAAACCATAGGTGTAGAGGAGTTTTGGATGACTCTAAAACTCTAAGTGTAACGGTTTGACTATTGGTTAGTCAAAACCGTAGGTTACATCAAAGAAAGGTGTTTTGGAAAGTTTAAAACCCTACGTGTAATGGTTTGACTATTTAAAAGTAAAACCGTAGGTGTCAAATAAGTTAAAAGTCTATTGAACACTACATGTAATGGTTTGCCTTCTTGAAAGTCAAACCATAGGTGGAGAGATGTTTTGAATGACTCTAAAACTCTAAGTGTAACGGTTTGACTATTGGAAAGTCAAAACCGTAGGTTACAATCAAAGAAAGGTGTTTTGGAAAGTTTAAAACCCTACGTGTAATGGTTTGACTATTAAAAAGTCAAACCATGGGTGTCAACGAAGTTAAAAGTCTATTGAACACTACACGTAATGGTTTGCCTTCTTGAAAGTCAAACCATAGGTGGAGAGGAGTTTTGAATGACTCTAAAACTATAAGTGTAATGGTTTGACTATTGAAAAGTCAAAAGCGTAGGTTACAATCAAAGAAAGGTGTTTTGGAAAGTTTAAAACACTACGTGTAATGGTTTGACTATTTAAAACTCAAACCGTAGGTGTCAACGAAGTTAGAAGTCTATTGAGCACTACATGTAATGGTTTGTCTTCTTGAAAGTCAAACCATAGGCGTAGAGGAGTTTTGGATGACTCTAAAACTCTAAGTGTAACGGTTTGACTATTGGAAAGTCAAAACCGTAGGTTACAATCAAAGAAAGGTGTTTTGGAAAGTTTAAAACCCTACGTGTATTGGTTTGACTATTTAAAAGTCAAACCATAGGTGTCAACGAAGTCAAAAGTCTATTGAACACTACATGTAATGGTTTGCCTTCTTGAAAGTCAAACCATAGGTGGAGAGGAGTTTTGAATGACTCTAAAACTCTAAGTGTAATGGTTTGACTATTGGAAAGTCAAAACAGTAGGTTACGATCAAAGAAAGGTGTTTTGGAAAGTTTAAAACCCTACGTGTAATGGTTTGACTATTTAAAAGTCAAACCGTAGGTGTCAACGAAGTTAGAAGTCTATTGAGCACTACATGTAATGGTTTGTCTTCTTGAAAGTCAAACCATAGGCGTAGAGGAGTTTTGGATGACTCTAAATCTCTTAGTGTAACGGTTTGACTATTGGAAAGTCAAAACCGTAGATTACAATCAAAGAAATGTATTTTGGAAAGTTTAAAACCCTACGTGTAATGGTTTGACTATTTAAAAGTCAAACCGTAGGTGTCAACGAAGTTAGAAGACTATTGAACACTACATGTAATGGTTTGCCTTCTTGAAAGTCAAACCATAGGTGTAGAGGAGTTTTGGATGACTCTAAAACTCTAAGTGTAACGGTTTGACTATTGGAAAGTCAAAACCGTAGGTTACAATCAAAGAAATGTATTTTGGAAACTTTAAAACCCTACGTGTAATGGTTTGACTATTTAAAAGTCAAACCGTAGATCTCAACGAAGTTAGAAGACTATTGAACACTACATGTAATGGTTTGCCTTCTTGAAAGTCAAACCATAGGCGTAGAGGAGTTTTGGATGACTCTAAAACTCTAAGTGTAACGGTTTGACTATTGGAAAGTCAAAACCGTAGGTTACAATCAAAGAAAGGTGTTTTGGAAAGTTTAAAACCCTACGTGTAATGGTTTGACTATTTAAAAGTCAAATCGTAGGTGTCAACGAAGTTAGAAGACTATTGAACACTAGATGTAATGGTTTGCCTTCTTCAAAGTCAAACCATAGGTGTAGAGGAGTTTTGGATGACTCTAAAACTCTAAGTGCAACGGTTTGACTGTTGGAAAGTCAAAACCGTAGGTTACAATCAAAGAAAGGTGTTTTGGAAAGTTTAAAACCCTACGTGTAATGGTTTGACTATTTAAAAGTCAAACCGTAGGTGTCAACGAAGTTAGAAGTCTATTGAGCACTACATGTAATGGTTTGTCTTCTTGAAAGTCAAACCATAGGCGTAGAGGAGTTTTGGATGACTCTAAAACTCTAAGTGTAACGGTTTGACTATTGGAAAGTCAAAACCGTAGGTTACAATCAAAGAAAGGTGTTTTGGAAAGTTTAAAACCCTACGTGTAATGGTTTGACTATTTAAAAGTGAAACCGTAGGTGTCAACGAAGTTAAAAGTCTATTGAACACTACATGTAATGGTTTGCCTTCTTGAAAGTCAAACCATAGGTGGAGAGATGTTTTGAATGACTCTAAAACTCTAAGTGTAATGGTTTGACTATTGGAAAGTCAAAACCGTAGGTTACAATCAAAGAAAGGTGTTTTGGAAAGTTTAAACCCCTGCGTGTAATGGTTTGACTATTTAAAAGTCAAACCATAGGTGTCAACGAAGTTAGAAGTCTATTGAGCACTACATGTAATGGTTTGCCTTCTTGAAAGTGAAACCATAGGTGTAGAGGAGTTTTGGATGACTCTAAAACTCTAAGTGCAACGGTTTTACTGTTGGAAAGTCAAAACCGTAGGTTACAATCAAAGAAAGGTGTTTTGGAAAGTTTAAAACCCTACGTGTAATGGTTTGACTATTTAAAAGTCAAACCATAGGTGTCAACGAAGTTAAAAGTCTATTGAACACTACATGTACTGGTTTGCCTTCTTGAAAGTCAAACCATAGGTGGAGAGGAGTTTTGAATGACTCTAAAACTCTAAGTGTAATGGTTTGACTATTGGAAAGTCAAAACCGTAGGTTACGATCAAAGAAAGGTGTTTTGGAAAGTTTAAAACCCTACGTGTAATGGTTTGACTATTTAAAAGTCAAACCGTAGGTGTCAACGAAGTTAGAAGTCTATTGAGCACTACATGTAATGGTTTGTCTTCTTGAAAGTCAAACCATAGGCGTAGAGGAGTTTTGGATGACTCTAAAACTCTTAGTGTAACGGTTTGACTAATGGAAAGTCAAAACCGTAGATTACAATCAAAGAAATGTATTTTGGAAAGTTTAAAACCCTACGTGTAATGGTTTGACTATTTAAAAGTCAAATCGTAGGTGTCAACGAAGTTAGAAGACTATTGAACACTACATGTAATGGTTTGCCTTCTTGAAAGTCAAACCATAGGTGTAGAGGAGTTTTGGATGACTCTAAAACTCTAAGTGTAACGGTTTGACTATTGGAAAGTCAAAACCGTAGGTTACAATCAAAGAAAGGTGTTTTGGAAAGTTTAAAACCCTACGTGTAATGGTTTGACTAATTAAAAGTAAAACCGTAGGTGTCAACGAAGTTAAAAGTCTATTGAACACTACATGTAATGGTTTGCCTTCTTGAAAGTCAAACCATAGGTGTAGAGGAGTTTTGGATGACTCTAAAACTCTAAGTGTAACGCTTTGACTATTGGAAAGTCAAAACCGTAGGTTACAATCAAAGAAAGGTGTTTTGGAAAGTTTAAAACCCTACGTGTAATGGTTTGACTATTTAAAAGTGAAACCGTAGGTGTCAACGAAGTTAGAAGACTATTGGACACTAGATGTAATGGTTTGCGTTCTTCAAAGTCAAACCATAGGTGTAGAGGAGTTTTGGATGACTCTAAAACTCTAAGTGTAACGGTTTGACTGTTGGAAAGTCAAACCCGTAGGTTACAATCAAAGAAATGTATTTTGGAAAGTTTAAAACCCTACGTGTAATGGTTTGACTATTTAAAAGTCAAACCATAGGTGTCAACGAAGTTAAAAGTCTATTGAACACTACATGTACTGGTTTGCCTTCTTGAAAGTCAAACCATAGGTGGAGAGGAGTTTTGAATGACTCTAAAACTCTAAGTGTAATGGTTTGACTATTGGAAAGTCAAAACCGTAGGTTACGATCAAAGAAAGGTGTTTTGGAAAGTTTAAAACCCTACGTGTAATGGTTTGACTATTTAAAAGTCAAACCGTAGGTGTCAACGAAGTTAGAAGTCTATTGAGCACTACATGTAATGGTTTGTCTTCTTGAAAGTCAAACCATAGGCGTAGAGGAGTTTTGGATGACTCTAAAACTCTTAGTGTAACGGTTTGACTATTGGAAAGTCAAAACCGTAGATTACAATCAAAGAAATGTATTTTAGAAAGTTTAAAACCCTACGTGTAATGGTTTGACTATTTAAAAGTCAAACCGTAGGTGTCAACGAAGTTAGAAGACTATTGAACACTACATGTAATGGTTTGCCTTCTTGAAAGTCAAACCATAGGTGTAGAGGAGTTTTGGATGACTCTAAAACTCTAAGTGTAACGGTTTGACTATTGGAAAGTCAAAACCGTAGGTTACAATCAAAGAAATGTATTTTGGAAACTTTAAAACCCTACGTGTAATGGTTTGACTATTTAAAAGTCAAACCGTAGATCTCAACGAAGTTAGAAGACTATTGAACACTACATGTAATGGTTTGCCTTCTTGAAAGTCAAACCATAGGCGTAGAGGAGTTTTGGATGACTCTAAAACTCTAAGTGTAACGGTTTGACTATTGGAAAGTCAAAACCGTAGGTTACAATCAAAGAAAGGTGTTTTGGAAAGTTTAAAACCCTACGTGTAATGGTTTGACTATTTAAAAGTCAAATCGTAGGTGTCAACGAAGTTAGAAGACTATTGAACACTAGATGTAATGGTTTGCCTTCTTCAAAGTCAAACCATAGGTGTAGAGGAGTTTTGGATGACTCTAAAACTCTAAGTGCAACGGTTTGACTGTTGGAAAGTCAAAACCGTAGGTTACAATCAAAGAAAGGTGTTTTGGAAAGTTTAAAACCCTACGTGTAATGGTTTGACTATTTAAAAGTCAAACCGTAGGTGTCAACGAAGTTAGAAGTCTATTGAGCACTACATGTAATGGTTTGTCTTCTTGAAAGTCAAACCATAGGCGTAGAGGAGTTTTGGATGACTCTAAAACTCTAAGTGTAACGGTTTGACTATTGGAAAGTCAAAACCGTAGGTTACAATCAAAGAAAGGTGTTTTGGAAAGTTTAAAACCCTACGTGTAATGGTTTGACTATTTAAAAGTGAAACCGTAGGTGTCAACGAAGTTAAAAGTCTATTGAACACTACATGTAATGGTTTGCCTTCTTGAAAGTCAAACCATAGGTGGAGAGATGTTTTGAATGACTCTAAAACTCTAAGTGTAATGGTTTGACTATTGGAAAGTCAAAACCGTAGGTTACAATCAAAGAAAGGTGTTTTGGAAAGTTTAAACCCCTGCGTGTAATGGTTTGACTATTTAAAAGTCAAACCATAGGTGTCAACGAAGTTAGAAGTCTATTGAGCACTACATGTAATGGTTTGCCTTCTTGAAAGTGAAACCATAGGTGTAGAGGAGTTTTGGATGACTCTAAAACTCTAAGTGCAACGGTTTTACTGTTGGAAAGTCAAAACCGTAGGTTACAATCAAAGAAAGGTGTTTTGGAAAGTTTAAAACCCTACGTGTAATGGTTTGACTATTTAAAAGTCAAACCATAGGTGTCAACGAAGTTAAAAGTCTATTGAACACTACATGTACTGGTTTGCCTTCTTGAAAGTCAAACCATAGGTGGAGAGGAGTTTTGAATGACTCTAAAACTCTAAGTGTAATGGTTTGACTATTGGAAAGTCAAAACCGTAGGTTACGATCAAAGAAAGGTGTTTTGGAAAGTTTAAAACCCTACGTGTAATGGTTTGACTATTTAAAAGTGAAACCGTAGGTGTCAACGAAGTTAAAAGTCTATTGAACACTACATGTAATGGTTTGCCTTCTTGAAAGTCAAACCATAGGTGTAGAGGAGTTTTGGATGACTCTAAAACTCTAAGTGTAACGCTTTGACTATTGGAAAGTCAAAACCGTAGGTTACAATCAAAGAAAGGTGTTTTGGAAAGTTTAAAACCCTACGTGTAATGGTTTGACTATTTAAAAGTGAAACCGTAGGTGTCAACGAAGTTAGAAGACTATTGGACACTAGATGTAATGGTTTGCGTTCTTCAAAGTCAAACCATAGGTGTAGAGGAGTTTTGGATGACTCTAAAACTCTAAGTGTAACGGTTTGACTGTTGGAAAGTCAAACCCGTAGGTTACAATCAAAGAAATGTATTTTGGAAAGTTTAAAACCCTACGTGTAATGGTTTGACTATTTAAAAGTCAAACCATAGGTGTCAACGAAGTTAAAAGTCTATTGAACACTACATGTACTGGTTTGCCTTCTTGAAAGTCAAACCATAGGTGGAGAGGAGTTTTGAATGACTCTAAAACTCTAAGTGTAATGGTTTGACTATTGGAAAGTCAAAACCGTAGGTTACGATCAAAGAAAGGTGTTTTGGAAAGTTTAAAACCCTACGTGTAATGGTTTGACTATTTAAAAGTCAAACCGTAGGTGTCAACGAAGTTAGAAGTCTATTGAGCACTACATGTAATGGTTTGTCTTCTTGAAAGTCAAACCATAGGCGTAGAGGAGTTTTGGATGACTCTAAAACTCTTAGTGTAACGGTTTGACTATTGGAAAGTCAAAACCGTAGATTACAATCAAAGAAATGTATTTTAGAAAGTTTAAAACCCTACGTGTAATGGTTTGACTATTTAAAAGTCAAACCGTAGTTGTCAACGAAGTTAGAAGACTATTGAACACTACATGTAATGGTTTGCCTTCTTGAAAGTCAAACCATAGGTGTAGAGGAGTTTTGGATGACTCTAAAACTCTAAGTGTAACGGTTTGACTATTGGAAAGTCAAAACCGTAGGTTACAATCAAAGAAAGGTGTTTTGGAAAGTTTAAAACCCTACGTGTAATGGTTTGACTATTTAAAAGTAAAACCGTAGGTGTCAACGAAGTTAAAAGTCTATTGAACACTACATGTAATGGTTTGCCTTCTTGAAAGTCAAACCATAGGTGTAGAGGAGTTTTGGATGACTCTAAAACTCTAAGTGTAACGGTTTGACTATTGGAAAGTCAAAACCGTAGGTTACAATCAAAGAAATGTGTTTTGGAAAGTTTAAAACCATACGTGTAATGGTTTGACTATTTAAAAGTCAAACCATAGGTGTCAACGAAGTTAGAAGACTATTGAACACTACATGTAATGGTTTGCCTTCTTGAAAGTCAAACCATAGGTGTAGAGGAGTTTTGGATGACTCTAAAACTCTAAGTGTAACGGTTTGACTATTGGAAAGTCAAAACCGTAGGTTACAATCAAAGAAAGGTGTTTTGGAAAGTTTAAAACCCTACGTGTAATGGTTTGACTATTTAAAAGTGAAACTGTAGGTGTCAACGAAGTTTGAAGACTATTGAACACTAGATGTAATGGTCTGCCTTTTTCAAAGTCAAACCATAGGTGTAGAGGAGTTTTGGATGACTCTAAAACTCTAAGTGTAATGGTTTGACTTTTGGAAAGTCAAAATCGTAGGTTACAATCAAAGAAAGGTGTTTTGGAAAGTTTAAAACCCTGCATGTAATGGTTTGACTATTTAAAAGTAAAACCGTAGGTGTCAACGAAGTTAAAAGTCTATTGAACACAACATGTAATGGTTTGCCTTCTTGAAAGTCAAACCATAGGTGTAGAGGAGTTTTGGATGACTCTAAAACTCTAAGTGTAACGGTTTGACTATTGGAAAGTCAAAACCGTAGGTTACAATCAAAGAAATGTGTTTTGGAAAGTTTAAAACCATACGTGTAATGGTTTGACTATTTAAAAGTCAAACCGTAGGTGTCAACGAAGTTAGAAGACTATTGAACACTACATGTAATGGTTTGCCTTCTTGAAAGTCAAACCATAGGTGTAGAGGAGTTTTGGATGACTCTAAAACTCTAAGTGTAACGGTTTGACTATTGGAAAGTCAAAACCGTAGGTTACAATCAAAGAAAGGTGTTTTGGAAAGTTTAAAACCCTACGTGTAATGGTTTGACTATTTAAAAGTGAAACCGTAGGTGTCAACGAAGTTAGAAGACTATTGGACACTAGATGTAATGGTTTGCCTTCTTCAAAGTCAAACCATAGGTGTAGAGGAGTTTTGGATGACTCTAAAACTCTAAGTGTAACGGTTTGACTGTTGGAAAGTCAAACCCGTAGGTTACAATCAAAGAAAGGTGTTTTGGAAAGTTTAAAACCCTACGTGTAATGTTTGACTATTTAAAAGTCAAACCATAGGTGTCAACGAAGTTAAAAGTCTATTGAACACTACACGTAATGGTTTGCCTTCTTGAAAGTCAAACCATAGGTTGAGAGGAGTTTTGAATGACTCTAAAACTCTAAGTGTAATGGTTTGACTATTGAAAAGTCAAAACCGTAGGTTACAATCAAAGAAAGGTGTTTTGGAAAGTTTAAAACCCTACGTGTAATGGTTTGACTATTTAAAAGTCAAACCGTAGGTGTCAACGAAGTTAGAAGTCTATTGAGCACTACATGTAATGGTTTGTCTTCTTGAAAGTCAAACCATAGGCATAGAGGAGTTTTGGATGACTCTAAAACTCTATGTGTAACGGTTTGATTATTGGAAAGTCAAAACCGTAGGTTACAATCAAAGAAATGTATTTTGGAAAGTTTAAAACCCTACGTGTAATGGTTTGACTATTTAAAAGTCAAACCGTAGGTGTCAACGAAGTTAAAAGTCTATTGAACACTACATGTAATGGTTTGCCTTCTTGAAAGTCAAACCATAGGTGGAGAGATGTTTTGAATGACTCTAAAACTCTAAGTGTAATGGTTTGACTATTGGAAAGTCAAAACCGTAGGTTACAATCAAAGAAAGGTGTTTTGGAAAGTTTAAACCCCTGCGTGTAATGGTTTGACTATTTAAAAGTCAAACCATAGGTGTCAACGAAGTTAGAAGTCTATTGAGCACTACATGTAATGGTTTGCCTTCTTGAAAGTCAAACCATAGGTGTAGAGGAGTTTTGGATGACTCTAAAACTCTAAGTGTAACGGTTTGACTATTGGAAAGTCAAAACCGTAGGTTACAATCAAAGAAAGGTGTTTTGGAAAGTTTAAAACCCTACGTGTAATGGTTTGACTATTTAAATGTCAAACCGTAGGTGTCAACGAAGTTAGAAGTCTATTGAGCACTACATGTAATGGTTTGTGTTCTTGAAAGTCAAACCATAGGCGTAGAGGAGTTTTGGATGACTCTAAAACTCTAAGTGTAACAGTTTGACTATTGGAAAGTCAAAACCGTAGGTTACAATCAAAGAAATGTATTTTGGAAAGTTTAAAACCCTACGTGTAATGGTTTGACTATTTAAAAGTCAAACCGTAGGTGTCAACGAAGTTAGAAGACTATTGAACACTACATGTAATGGTTTGCCTTCTTGAAAGTCAAACCATAGGTGTAGAGGAGTTTTGGATGACTCTAAAACTCTAAGTGTAACGGTTTGACTATTGGAAAGTCAAAACCGTAGGTTACAATCAAAGAAAGGTGTTTTGGAAAGTTTAAAACCCTACGTGTAATGGTTTGACTATTTAAAAGTGAAACCGTAGGTGTCAACGAAGTTAAAAGTCTATTGAACACTACATGTAATGGTTTGCCTTCTTGAAAGTCAAACCATAGGTGGAGAGATGTTTTGAATGACTCTAAAACTCTAAGTGTAATGGTTTGACTATTGGAAAGTCAAAACCGTAGGTTACAATCAAAGAAAGGTGTTTTGGAAAGTTTAAAACCCTGCGTGTAATGGTTTGACTATTTAAAAGTCAAACCGTAGGTGTCAACGAAGTTAAAAGTCTATTGAACACTACATGTAATGGTTTGCCTTCTTGAAAGTCAAACCATAGGTGTAGAAAAGTTTTGGATGACTCTAAAACTCTAAGTGTAACGGTTTGACTATTGGAAAGTCAAAACCGTAGGTTACAATCAAAGAAAGGTGTTTTGGAAAGTTTAAAACCATACGTGTAATGGTTTGACTATTTAAAAGTCAAACCGTAGGTGTCAACGAAGTTAGAAGACTATTGAACACTACATGTAATGGTTTGCCTTCTTGAAAGTCAAACCATAGGTGTAGAGGAGTTTTGGATGACTCTAAAACTCTTAGTGTAACGGTTTGACTATTGGAAAGTCAAAACCGTAGGTTACAATCAAAGAAAGGTGTTTTGGAAAGTTTAAAACCATACGTGTAATGGTTTGACTATTTAAATGTCAAACCGTAGGTGTCAACGAAGTTAGAAGTCTATTGAGCACTACATGTAATGGTTTGTCTTCTTGAAAGTCAAACCATAGGCGTAGAGGAGTTTTGGATGACTCTAAAACTCTAAGTGTAACGGTTTGACTATTGGAAAGTCAAAACCGTATGTTACAATCAAAGAAATGTATTTTGGAAAGTTTAAAACCCTACGTGTAATGGTTTGACTATTTAAAAGTTAAACCGTAGCTGTCAACAAAGTTAGAAGTCTATTGAGCACTACATGTAATGGTTTGTCTTCTTGAAAGTCAAACCATAGGCGTAGAGGAGTTTTGGATGACTCTAAAACTCTAAGTGTAACGGTTTGACTATTGGAAAGTCAAAACCGTAGGTTACAATCAAAGAAATGTATTTTGGAAAGTTTAAAACCCTACGTGTAATGGTTTGACTATTTAAAAGTCAAACCGTAGGTGTCAACGAAGTTAGAAGACTATTGAACACTACATGTAATGGTTTACCTTCTTGAAAGTCAAACCATAGGTGTAGAGGAGTTTTGGATGACTCTAAAACTCTAAGTGTAACGGTTTGACTATTGGAAAGTCAAAACCGTAGGTTACAATAAAAGAAAGGTGTTTTGGAAAGTTTAAAACCCTACGTGTAATGGTTTGACTATTTAAAAGTGAAACCGTAGGTGTCAACGAAGTTAAAAGTCTATTGAACACTACATGTAATGGTTTGCCTTTTTGAAAGTCAAACCATAGGTGGAGAGATGTTTTGAATGACTCTAAAACTCTAAGTGTAATGGTTTGACTATTGGAAAGTCAAAACCGTAGGTTACAATCAAAGAAAGGTGTTTTGGAAAGTTTAAAACCCTGCGTGTAATGGTTTGACTATTTAAAAGTCAAACCGTAGGTGTCAACGAAGTTAAAAGTCTATTGAACACTACATGTAATGGTTTGCCTTCTTGAAAGTCAAACCATAGGTGTAGAAAAGTTTTGGATGACTCTAAAACTCTAAGTGTAACGGTTTGACTATTGGAAAGTCAAAACCGTAGGTTACAATCAAAGAAAGGTGTTTTGGAAAGTTTAAAACCATACGTGTAATGGTTTGACTATTTAAAAGTCAAACCGTAGGTGTCAACGAAGTTAGAAGACTATTGAACACTACATGTAATGGTTTGCCTTCTTGAAAGTCAAACCATAGGTGTAGAGGAGTTTTGGATGACTCTAAAATCTAAGTGTAACGGGTTGACTATTGGAAAGTCAAAACCGTAGGTTACAATCAAAGAAAGGTGTTTTGGAAATTTTAAAACCCTACGTGTAATGGTTTGACTATTTAAAAGTGAAACCGTAGGTGTCAACGAAGTTAGAAGACTATTGAACACTAGATGTAATGGTTTGCTTTCTTCAAAGTCAAACCATAGGTGTAGAGGAGTTTTGGATGACTATAAAACTCTAAGTGCAACGATTTGACTGTTGGAAAGTCAAAACCGTAGGTTACAATCAAAGAAAGTTGTTTTGGAAAGTTTAAAACCCTACGTGTAATGGTTTGACTAATTAAAAGCCAAACCATAGGTGTCAACGAAGTTAAAAGTCTATTGAACACTACATGTAATGGTTTGCCTTCTTGAAAGTCAAACCATAGGTGGAGAGGAGTTTTGAATGACTCTAAAACTCTAAGTGTAATTGTTTGACTATTGGAAAGTCAAAATCGTAGGTTACAATGAAAGAAAGGTGTTTTGGAAAGTTTAAAACCCTACGTGTAATGGTTTGACTATTTAAAAGTCAAATCGTAGGTGTCAACGAAGTTAGAAGTCTATTGAGCACTACATGTAATGGTTTGTCTTCTTGAAAGTCAAACCATAGGCGTAGAGGAGTTTTGGATGACTCTAAAACTCTAAGTGTAACGGTTTGACTATTGGAAAGTCAAAACCATAGGTTACAATCAAAGAAATGTATTTTGGAAAGTTTAAAACCCTACGTGTAATGGTTTGACTATTTAAAAGTAAAACCGTAGGTGTCAACGAAGTTAAAAGTCTATTGAACACTACATGTAATGGTTTGCCTTCTTGAAAGTCAAAGCATAGGTGTAGAGGAGTTTTGGATGACTCTAAAACTCTAAGTGTAACGGTTTGACTATTGGAAAGTCAAAACCGTAGGTTACAATCAAAGAAATGTGTTTTGGAAAGTTTAAAACCATACGTGTAATGGTTTGACTATTTAAAAGTCAAACCGTAGGTGTCAACGAAGTTAGAAGACTATTGAACACTAGATGTAATGGTTTGCCTTCTTCGAAGTCAAACCATAGGTGTAGAGGAGTTTTGGATGACTCTAAAACTCTAAGTGCAACGGTTTGACTGTTGGAAAGTCAAAACCGTAGGTTACAATCAAAGAAAGGTGTTTTGGAAAGTTTAAAACTCTACGTGTAATGGTTTGACTATTTAAAAGTCAAACCATAGGTGTCAACGAAGTTAAAAGTCTATTGAACACTACATGTAATGGTTTGCCTTCTTGAAAGTCAAACCATAGGTGGAGAGGAGTTTTGAATGACTCTAAAACTCTAAGTGTAATGGTTTGACTTTTGGAAAGTCAAAACCGTAGGTTACAGTGAAAGAAAGGTGTTTTGGAAAGTTTAAAACCCTACGTGTAATGGTTTGACTATTTAAAAGTCAAATCGTAGGTGTCAACGAAGTTAGAAGTCTATTGAGCACTACATGTAATGGTTTGTCTTCTTGAAAGTCAAACCATAGGCGTAGAGGAGTTTTGGATGACTCTAAAACTCTAAGTGTAACGGTTTGACTATTGGAAAGTCAAAACCGTAGGTTACAATCAAAGAAATGTATTTTGGAAAGTTTAAAACCCTACGTGTAATGGTTTGACTATTTAAAAGTCAAACCGTAGGTGTCAACGAAGTTAGAAGACTATTGAACACTACATGTAATGGTTTGCCTTCTTGAAAGTCAAACCATAGGTGTAGAGGAGTTTTGGATGAGTCTAAAACTCTAAGTGTAACGGTTTGACTATTGGAAAGTCAAAACCGTAGGTTACAATCAAAGAAAGGTGTTTTGGAAAGTTTAAAACCCTACGTGTAATGGTTTGACTATTTAAAAGTGAAACCGTAGGTGTCAACGAAGTTAAAAGTTTATTGAACACTAGATGTAATGGTTTGCCTTCTTGAAAGTCAAACCATAGGTGGAGAGATGTTTTGAATGACTCTAAAACTCTAAGTGTAATGGTTTGACTATTGGAAAGTCAAAACCGTAGGTTACAATCAAAGAAAGGTGTTTTGGAAAGTTTAAAACCCAGCGTGTAATGGTTTGACTATTTAAAAGTCAAACCGTAGGTGTCAATGAAGTTAAAAGTCTATTGAACACTACATGTAATGGTTTGCCTTCTTGAAAGTCAAACCATAGGTGTAGAGGAGTTTTGGATGACTCTAAAACTCTAAGTGTAACGGTTTGACTATTGGAAAGTCAAACCGTAGGTTACAATCAAAGAAAGGTGTTTTGGAAAGTTTAAAACCATACGTGTAATGGTTTGACTATTTAAAAGTCAAACCGTAGGTGTCAACGAAGTTAGAAGACTATTGAACACTACATGTAATGGTTTGCCTTCTTGAAAGTCAAACCATAGGTGTAGAGGAGTTTTGGATGACTCTAAAACTCTAAGTGTAACGGTTTGACTATTGGAAAGTCAAAACCGTAGGTTACAATCAAAGAAAGCTGTTTTGGAAAGTTTAAAACCCTACGTGTAATGGTTTGACTATTTAAAAGTCAAACCGTAGGTGTCAACGAAGTTAGAAGACTATTGAACACTAGATGTAATGGTTTGCCTTCTTCGAAGTCAAACCATAGGTGTAGAGGAGTTTTGGATGACTCTAAAACTCTAAGTGCAACGGTTTGACTGTTGGAAAGTCAAAACCGTAGGTTACAATCAAAGAAAGGTGTTTTGGAAAGTTTAAAACCCTACGTGTAATGGTTTGACTATTTAAAAGTCAAACCATAGGTGTCAACGAAGTTAAAAGTCTATTGAACACTACATGTAATGGTTTGCATTCTTGAAAGTCAAACCATAGGTGGAGAGGAGTTTTGAATGACTCTAAAACTCTAAGTGTAATGGTTTGACTTTTGGAAAGTCAAAACCGTAGGTTACAATGAAAGAAAGGTGTTTTGGAAAGTTTAAAACCCTACGTGTAATGGTTTGACTATTTAAAAGTCAAACCGTAGGTGTCAATGAAGTTAGAAGTCTATTGAGCACTACATGTAATGGTTTGTCTTCTTGAAAGTCAAACCATAGGCGTAGAGGAGTTTTGGATGACTCTAAAACTCTAAGTGTAACGGTTTGACTATTGGAAAGTCAAAACCGTAGGTTACAATCAAAGAAATGTATTTTGGAAAGTTTAAAACCCTACGTGTAATGGTTTGACTATTTAAAAGTCAAAACGTAGGTGTCAACGAAGTTAGAAGACTATTGAACACTACATGTAATGGTTTGCCTTCTTGAAAGTCAAACCATAGGTGTAGAGGAGTTTTGGATGACTCTAAAACTCTAAGTGTAACGGTTTGACTATTGGAAAGTCAAAACCGTAGGTTACAATCAAAGAAAGGTGTTTTGGAAAGTTTAAAACCCTACGTGTAATGGTTTGACTATTTAAAAGTGAAACCGTAGGTGTCAATGAAGTTAAAAGTCAATTGAACACTACATGTAATGGTTTGACTTTTTGAAAGTCAAACCATAGGTGTAGAGGAGTTTTGGATGACTCTAAAACTCTAAGTGTAACGGTTTGACTATTTGAAAGGCAAAACCGTAGGTTACAATCATAGAAATGTGTTTTGGAAAGTTTAAAACCATACGTGTAATAGTTTGACTATTTAAAAGTCAAACCGTAGGTGTCAACGAAGTTAGAAGATTATTGAACACTACATGTAATGGTTTGCCTTCTTGAAAGTCAAACCATAGGTGTAGAGGAGTTTTGGATGACTCTAAAACTCTAAGTCTAACGGTTTGACTATTGGAAAGTCAAAACCGTAGGTTACAATCAAAGAAAGCTGTTTTGGAAAGTTTAAAACCCTACGTGTAATGGTTTGACTATTTAAAAGTCAAACCGTAGGTGTCAACGAAGTTAGAAGACTATTAAACACTAGATGTAATGGTTTGCCTTCTTCGAAGTCAAACCATAGGTGTAGAGGAGTTTTGGATGACTCTAAAACTCTAAGTGCAACGGTTTGACTGTTGGAAAGTCAAAACCATAGGTTACAATCAAAGAAAGGTGTTTTGGAAAGTTTAAAACCCTACGTGTAATGGTTTGACTATTTAAAAGTCAAACCATAGGTGTCAACGAAGTTAGAAGTCTATTGAGCACTACATGTAATGGTTTGTCTTCTTGAAAGTCAAACCATAGGCGTAGAGGAGTTTTGGATGACTCTAAAATTCTAAGTGTAACGGTTTGACTATTGGAAAGTCAAAACCGTAGGTTACAATCAAAGAAATGTATTTTGGAAAGTTTAAAACCCTACGTGTAATGGTTTGACTATTTAAAAGTCAAACCGTAGGTGTCAACGAAGTTAGAATACTATTGAACACTACATGTAATGGTTTGCCTTCTTGAAAGTCAAACCATAGGTGTAGAGGAGTTTTGGATGACTCTAAAACTCTAAGTGTAACGGTTTGACTATTGGAAAGTCAAAACCGTAGGTTACAATCAAAGAAAGGTGTTTTGGAAAGTTTAAAACCCTACGTGTAATGGTTTGACTATTTAAAAGTGAAACCGTAGGTGTCAACGAAGTTAAAAGTCTATTGAACACTACATGTAATGGTTTGCCTTCTTGAAAGTCAAACCATAGGTGGAGAGATGTTTTTAATGACTCTAAAACTCTAAGTGTAATGGTTTGACTATTGGAAAGTCAAAACCGTAGGTTACAATCAAAGAAAGGTGTTTTGGAAAGTTTAAAACCCTGCGTGTAATGGTTTGACTATTTAAAAGTCAAACCGTAGGTGTCAACGAAGTTAAAAGTCTATTGAACACTCTATGTAATGGTTTGCCTTCTTGAAAGTCAAACCATAGGTGTAGAGGAGTTTTGGATGACTCAAAAACTCTAAGTGTAATGGTTTGATTATTGGAAAGTCAAAACCGTAGGTTACAATCAAAGAAATGTGTTTTGGAAAGTTTAAAACCATACGTGTAATGGTTTGACTATTTAAAAGTCAAACCGTAGGTGTCAACGAAGTTAGAAGACTATTGAACACTACATGTAATGGTTTGCCTTCTTGAAAGTCAAACCATAGGTGTAGAGGAGTTTTGGATGACTCCAAAACTTTAAGTGTAACGGTTTGACTATTAGAAAGTCAACACCGTAGGTTACAATCAAAGAAAGGTGTTTTGGAAAGTTTAAAACCCTACGTGTAATGGTTTGACTATTTAAAAGTCAAACCGTAGGTGTCAACGAAGTTAGAAGACTATTGAACACTAGATGTAATGGTTTGCCTTCTTCAAAGTCAAACCATAGGTGTAGAGGAGTTTTGGATGGCTCTAAAACTCTAAGTGTGACGGTTTGACTGTTGGAAAGTCAAAACCGTAGGTTACAATCAAAGAAAGGTGTTTTGGAAAGTTTAAAACCCTACGTGTAATGGTTTGACTATTTAAAAGTCAAACCATAGGTGTCAACGAAGTTAAAAGTCTATTGAACACTACATGTAATGGTTTGCCTTCTCGAAAGTCAAACCATAGGTGGAGAGGAGTTTTGAATGACTCTAAAACTCTAAGTGTAATGGTTTGACTATTGGAAAGTCAAAACCGTAGGTTACAATGAAAGAAAGGTGTTTTGGAAAGTTTAAAACCCTACGTGTAATGGTTTGACTATTTAAAAGTCAAACCGTAGGTGTCAACGAAGTTAGAAGTCTATTGAGCACTACATGTAATGGTTTGTCTTCTTGAAAGTCAAACCATAGGCGTAGAGGAGTTTTGGATGACTTTAAAACTCTAAGTGTAACGGTTTGACTATTGGAAAGTCAAAACCGTAGGTTACAATCAAAGAAATGTATTTTGGAAAGTTTAAAACCCTACGTGTAATGGTTTGACTATTTAAAAGTCAAACCATAGGTGTCAACGAAGTTAGAAGACTATTGAACACTACATGTAATGGTTTGCTTTCTTGAAAGTCAAACCATAGGTTTTGAGGAGTTTTGGATGACTCTAAAACTCTAAGTATAACGGTTTGAGTATTGGAAAGTCAAAACCGTAGGTTACAATCAAAGAAAGATGTTTTGGAAAGTTTAAAACCCTACGTGTAATGGTTTGACTATTTAAAATTGAAACCGTAGGTGTCAACGAAGTTAAAAGTCTATTGAACACTACATGTAATGGTTTGCCTTCTTGAAAGTCAAACCATAGGTGGAGAGATGTTTTGAATGACTCTAAAACTCTAAGTGTAATGGTTTGACTATTGGAAAGTCAAAACCGTAGGTTACAATCAAAGAAAGGTGTTTTGGAAAGTTTAAAACCCTGCGTATAATGGTTTGACTATTTAAAAGTCAAACCGTAGGTGTCAACGAAGTTAAAAGTCTATTGAACACTACATGTAATGGTTTGCCTTCTTGAAAGTCAAACCATAGGTGTAGAGGAGTTTTGGATGACTATAAAACTCTAAGTGTAACGGTTTGACTATTGGAAAGTCAAAACCGTAGGTTACAATCAAAGAAATGTGTTTTGGAAAGTTTAAAACCATACGTGTAATGGTTTGACTATTTAAAAGTCAAACCGTAGGTGTCAACGAAGTTAGAAGACTATTGAACACTACATGTAATGGTTTGCCTTCTTGAAAGTCAAACCATAGGTGTAGAGGAGTTTTGGATGACTCTAAAACTCTAAGTGTAACGGTTTGACTATTGGAAAGTCAACACTGTAGGTTACAATCAAAGAAAGGTGTTTTGGAAAGTTTATGTCAGGATCGAATTCTCAACAAGAATTAATTCTCAGAAACAATGTCAAAGAAGTTTGCGGAATAACACTTTGATATTTAATCAAACACAAAATCAAAACATAATATAATCAACAAACTGTAAACTTGTATTGAATGCTTTGAATTTACAAGATTACACACTCAACCTCAATATTGATGAACAGGCTCACCAATACGAATTCTACTTCTCTAGAATTAGGATCTATGCCTTGAGGTTGATTTTCTCTCTAAAAGAATGAAAACAAAAGTTAACTCATTATTCTAAACTATACACTATATATACTGAATACAAAGATAATTACAATAAATAAAATATCTTCAGTATATCTTCCATGTATATCTCTAAGCTTCCATGTATATCCTTTCATACGAATCTTCATCATATAAGCAGTATTAATCTTCAGCAGCATTAACTTCCTTCTAGCAGCATTAACTACTAAGCAGCACTAACCACTAGCAGTACTAACTAGCTAAGCAGTACTAACTTTGTTCAAGCAGTACTAACTATGACTAGCAGTATTAATAGTACTAGCAGTAGTAACACTCAGCAGTATTAACCTTTAAGTCTTCTAGCAGTAGTAACTTTGAACTAGCAGCATTAACCATACTTGAAGAATTCTTCAGTTCCCAACAATCTCCCCCTAACTTGAGTTTTAGGAAAAGAAGTCAAGTTCTTCAAATCTTCTTCAAGATGCTTTCAACACCTCAATTCATACTCCTAGATTAGGATCCAAACCCAAACTTTGATTAATGATTCTGCTAACCACAATCTTTGCCATTTCTGAATCTTTTGAACATGTAAGCTTTGCATTCAACATTGCTTGTAATTTGGCCTTGCTGTAATCATAGATTTTATCAACTAAGTAGTACTCATGATAAGCTCTGTCCACAGTGATGACATAGACTCCACACCTTTCAAATATCATCCAATTTTCTATTCTTTGGAATTTATTCTGTAGATGCAAATCTCTGATCACATGTAGAACTTTGCTAGGGTCAAACATCATGCATAAGTACTCCATAGCTAATCTAATTAAGCTCATTCCTTCTCCTTTCAGTTCCTTTTCATATATCTCCAACCCAACTTTAAACATCTCTTCTAAATCTGATCTTGAATAACTTCTTATGAGTCTACCCCAAGTAGAGTACACTTCATATAGATCTCCCATTCTCTTAAGCCTGAAGTATTTCTTCCTTTGATCTTCCAAAATATCCCAAAAGATAACTTATGGAGCTTTCATAGAGATGGGATCAAATGAAACTGGTTCATCAGCTGTTGTAGTCATATAAAAATCAAGATTATATTGCTTATTGGATTTTTCTGGGTTCTTTACAGATTCAGTTGTAGAAGTAACTGAAGGTTCTGCTGTTTCTTCAACTCTTGGCCTTTTGTTCTGCTTCTTGGAGGCAATTGACTTCACCCTCTTCCCAGATGTAACTTCTATACCAACACCTTCATGTTCTTCCTTCATTTCTTCAGTTTTATCTTTTGAAGGTGTGGTGTCCTCAGGGAATGGTTGTTGGATGTTGAGATCATGTCTCTCTTTCATCCTTCTCTCAGCCTCCTCCCTTTGTGCTGAATCCCCTTGAAGCTTGGCCATTTCCTTGTTATACAACTCTTCAATCTGTGAGAATGCCATGTGAGTAAACATCTCCCCCTTAACACCAATTGCACCTTTCAGAAAGTTTATCAGTTTTCTTCTTTCCTGATTGGCCAAAAATGTCTTGGAGGGTTGTCTTTTCTGCTTTTGTTTCTGAATTGGCATCTTCTTAACTTGGAGTTTCTTGGCCTGAGTTGCTGTCTGAGCTGCTTCTTTCAAACTCTTTTGGTATTCTGCATTTAACTTCTTGGCCATTATCCTTGCAAGCTCTCTATCCTTCTCTGATTGAAGTTGTTCTTCTTTTTCCATTTCAGCCTGAAGTAGCTTTGCCATTTCTTCATCCAACTCAATCTGACTCTTTTTCTTGGCAGGCAGTTCAGCTTCAACCATTTTCTCCTTTCCTTTTCCTTTTGTCTCCTTTGCCTTTTCTGTTGCCTTTTGTTGAACTTTTCCTTCATTGATGACTACTCCCTTGGCCTTTTGAGTAGCCTCAGGAGTGTCATTCTTTGCTTTGACTAGTGTTTCTACAATCTCCATTTCTTCAACAGAAAGCCCTGTTACTGCTGCTTCTGTTACTGCTGCTTCAGCAGTATTAACAGTTTCTGCTGCTTCAGTGAATTCTGATTCTTTTTCTGCCTCTTTCTCCCCCTCAACCTCAAATGCCCTCTCAGCTGGATTTGCTTTCTCTTTTTCAGCCTCTTTCTCCCCCTTGTTGGAAGCATCTTTATTAGTTGACCTCTTCTTTAAAACAAACTGTTTTCTTCTCTTCTTCTGTACAAGCTTTGTCACTATCTTCTTTAATTTGGCAATCTGAACTTGTTGTGACAGGATTACCAGCTTCATCTCTTCAATTTCTTTCCTTTGTTTGAGAACATCTTGGTTGATGTTGCCCATTGTTTCCATCAATTCATAGTAAGTATATCTGTCCTCACCTTCTCCAGAAGTGTTACCCTCTTTTGATGGATCATTGGATCTTTTATTAGTGGAAGTCTTCTGCCTTGCAGAAGCACTATCCACCCCTGTGGTTTCTTGGCACCAGGGACCTTCAAATGATTGCTCATTCAAAGTTGCCATGGGGGAGGTCTTATTGATGTTACCACTTTCCTCCTCTGTGCTAGCAGGAGTAGTGGCAGCCTCATCACCCATATGCTCTACCTCCTCCTCAGAGAGCACCTCCTTTGGGTTGGGAGACACCCTTGTGGTTTCCCTTTGGATATTCTCTAGGGGAGAATTCTCCCTTAGAGGGCTTATAGGCTTAGTGGGTAATGGTACAAGAAGGGAAGGAGCCTTCTTTACCTGTTTTCTCTTGTAAGTTTGGGTGATGGGAGAGGTTGGTTTTTCAAGAAGGGACTGGGGAATTGATTTTGAGAGGGAAGGTTGGGCCTGGCTAGCAGTGGGTTGGTCTAATGGGGGCCTTGACCCTGCTGCCATACCTTCATTGGTTTGGGACACCACCATCATTGTAGAGAACAATGGGGTGTCAACTCCTTCAGAGTCCCCAGCAGATCTTCTCATATTTGAGAAAACCTTGCCTTTGGGGGGTTTAGGTACATATACCCCAACAGGTTGAGGTATATCCGTCAATTCATGAGTAATAACTTCTTGAACAAACCTGGGATACATAAAGAAGCTCTTTTTGTTTCCCATGTTTGAGACAAGATCACTGAAAATCATTTTAGAAAAATTATACTTTCTGGCAGTGGCCAAGCACACCAAAGCATAAGCAATAGTGCTGCTGAACTCACTCCATCCAGTAGTCTTTTTAGAGATACAATGCATAAGAGTATGGACAAAGAAACGCCATTGGGGTGAGAATTTTGCTTTAGAAAATTTGAAAACTCCCAATGGGCCTCCATACCCCATGCTTGTAAGATTGGAAAACAGTTCATCGTTCGGAATGGAGGTTATACCAGAGGCATCGTCTAGACGTAGACTGATGCGAATAACCTCTTCAGTAACCGTTAGTGATTGATCACAGATTCTTGTCTTGATCATCTGCACACCATTCTCAACAACAATGGTTGCATTAGCCCAGAACTGCCTTTGATGCTCAATATAGATTGTAGGGGATACAATAAGAGCATGAGCAATGTGGTTTGACTTGAGGAAATCCACAATCTGATGAAATCCTGCAGCTTGCTTTGGCTTTTGTAGCATCGCAATCTCGTTGTGCTCGTCGATGAAAGTCATGGATGCCATTTATCTTAGTGAAAAGCTTGCCTGAAAACTTCGAACTTGAGAGAGAAAAGGTTTTGAGCGCAAGAGAACAGTATGCAAAGAGTCGTTATGAACTTTTAGGCGGGCAAAAAGTATTTATAGTATTCGGAATATAAGCAGTATTAACCTAGAGCAGTATTAACTACTAGCAGTATTAACTGAAAGCAGTATTAACCACTAGCAGTATTAACTGACAGCAGTATTAACCACTAGCAGTATTAACTGAAAGCAGTATTAACCACTAGCAGTATTAACTGAAAGCAGTATTAACTACTAGCAGTATTAACTAACTAGCAGTATTAACTGAAAGCAGTATTAACCACTAGCAGTATTAACTGAAAGCAGTATTAACCACTAGCAGTATTAACTGAAAGCAGTATTAACTACTAGCAGTATTAACTAACTAGCAGTATTAACTACTAGCAGTATTAACTGAAAGCAGTATTAACCACTAGCAGTATTAACTGAAAGCAGTATTAACCACTAGCAGTATTAACTGAAAGCAGTATTAACTACTAGCAGTATTAACTGAAAGCAGTATTAACCACTAGCAGTATTAACTTAAAGCAGTATTAACTACTAGCAGTATTAACTAACTAGCAGTATTAACTACTAGCAGTATTAACTACTAGCAGTATTAACTGAAAGCAGTATTAACCACTAGCAGTATTAACTGAAAGCAGTATTAACTACTAGCAGTATTAACTAACTTACTCCTTTTAAACTTGCTAAACACTGAGTACTGCTATGCATATCCTGAAACAGAAGATTAGTAACTCCAGGAATAATATACAGATATAAAACCACTTTTTGAGAAGAGGATTATTCAGAGTTGATCATTCCCACACTTGTTACCAAGAAAGTGAATCTACCCACATCAAAAGCTTTAGTGAATAGATCAGCAAACTGATTATCAGTGTGAACTTTGACAACTTGAATAAGTTTCTTTTCATTACAATCTCTTATAAAGTGATACCTGATCTCAATGTGCTTTGTTTTTGAGTGCTTGACTGGATTATTCACAATGCTAATAGCACTGCTGTTGTCAATAAAGATTAGAGTGTGTAGAAAGGTTACCCCATAATCCAACATTTGATTCTGAATCCATAAGACTTGAGAACAGCAACTTGCAGCTGCTATGTACTCTGCCTCTGTTGTAGATGTGGATACTGTGGTTTGTTTCTTGCACTGCCTTGAGACTAGTCTAGCACCCAAAAACTGACATCCTCCAGAAGTAGATTTTCTGTCCAAGTTTGCCCCACCTAGATCACTGTCTGAGTATGCTATTAGGTCAAAAGGTGAGTTATGAGGATACCAAAGTCCCAATCTGGGTTGCCCTTTGAGATATCTGAATATCCTCTTAACAGCTTGAAAGTGAGATTGCTTTGGCCTAACTTGAAATCTTGCACATACACAGACTGGAAACATTATATCTGGCCTTGATGCTGTGAGATACATGAGAGAGCCAATCATGGATCTATAATGATGCACATCCATATCCTCCCCCTCAAGATCTGCTGTGATCTGCTTGTGTGTTTCCATAGGTTTGCTGGCAGGTTTTGATTCTGAGAAACCAAACTTGGTTAGAATATCCTGCACATACTTGGATTGACAGATGAAAATGCCATCTGACTTCTGTTGAACTTGGAGTCCAAGGAAGAAAGTAAGTTCCCCCATGGAACTCATTTTGAACCTTTGATGCATTAAATCCTCAAACTCCTTGCACATGTTGTTTCTTGTAGATCCAAAGATAATGTCATCAACATAGATTTGGACCAGCAAGATATCCTTCTTCTTTCTTTTGATAAATAGAGTCTTATCAATGACTCTTCTTTCAAAGTCATTTTCCAAGAGATAGGATGACAGTGTGTCGTACCATGCTCTTGGGGCTTGATGTAGTCCATAAAGTGCTTTCTTTAATTTGTATACCCTGTCTGGATAGCTTGGGTTTTCAAACCCTGGTGGTTGACAGACATATACTTCTTCTTCAATTGATCCATAGAGAAAAGCACTTTTTACATCCATTTGATAGACTTTGAAGTTCATGTAAGAAGCATAGGCTAGGAATAGTCTGATTGCTTCTATCCTAGCCACAGGTGCAAAAACTTCTTCATAATCTATACCCTCTTCTTGAGTATAGCCTTGAGCCACCAGCCTTGCTTTGTTCCTTATGACAATACCTCTTTCATCTCTCTTGTTTCTGAAAATCCACTTTGTGCCAATCGCTCTGTGACCTTTAGGAAGGTTTACTAGATCCCATACATCTTGTAGCTTGAACTGTAACAGTTCCTCTTGCATTGCTTCTATCCAGCTAGATTCTTTCATAGCATCATGTGCCTTTTTAGGCTCAAGCTGTGATAGAAAACAAGAAAGCACTGTATGTTGTTGATCTTGCATTTCCTGAAGCCTGCTTTGATGTCTAGTCATCATAGGAGAAGAGATATCTCCTATTATCAACTGTGGAGGATGATTCTTTTGAACTCTGGTGTTATGACTAGGTTCTTCATTCAGTCCAGCCTCAAGATTAGATTCATGCAACTCAACTGAAGTGTTTTCAGATGCCACTTCATTATTTTCTTGAGTCTCCTCATCTCTAGTTTCTGCTTCACTCTGACTTGGTCCATTAAATGATTCCTTTTCACAGTCTTCAACAGAATTTACTGTGGGTATGGGAAAAATCACAGATTTAGATATACTTTCTTGAACTTGTGTGATCCCTGATCCTCCACTTCTTGTTCCTGTATACTCATTACTGAAACCAAAAGAGTTATTTAGTGAATCAATGTCAAATAGCCACTGAGGTCCAGACCCAACAGGATTTGGTGTGTTCTCATTGCATTTGACATTGTCACTTTCTTCAATTATTCTAGAAGATGAGTTAAATACTCTGTAGGCCTTACTCTGAGATGAATATCCAACAAGAAATCCATCATCTGCTTTGCTATCAAACTTACCTAAGTGAGATTTGGTATTTAGAATTGTACAAGGACACCCAAAAGGTTTGAAGAAACCAATAAAATGTTTTCTTTTATTTAAAAGCTCATATGGGGTCTTGTTCTTTTGCTTGACCACTAGAACTCTGTTTTGGACATAACAAACAGTATTAACTGCTTCAGCCCAGAAGGTAATTGGCAATTTTGAATCAGCCAACAGAGATCTAGCAGCCTCTATTAGTGTTCTATTCCTCCTTTCAGCAACACCATTCTGTTGAGGAGTCCTAGGAGCACTATATTGCCTCTCAATACCTTTTTCTTCACAAAAGGTGTTTAGATCATGATTTTTAAACTCAGTTCCATTATCTGATCTAATGACTTTTACTCTTTGATTAGTTTGGTTTTCAATTCTTAGAATAAAGGATTTGATAAGACCACTTGTTTCATCCTTAGTCCTTAGAAAATGTACCCAAGTAAATCTGGAGTAATCATCAACAATAACCAAGCAGTAAGATTTCTTGCCTATACTCATAACATTTGTAGGACCAAACAGATCCATATGCAGTAATTGGAGACAAGAAGAAACAGAATTTAACTCTTTGGTCTTATGAGAAGTTTTGTGTTGTTTGCCTTTAAGACAAGCAACACAATGATCATCACATGAAAAGACTTTTGAAGGTAATCCTCTTACAAGGTTATTTTTAACAAGAATGTTCATAGTCTTGAAATTCATGTGACACATCCTTCTGTGCCAGAGAGAGGATTCATCTACAGAAGCTTTTGAAACAAGACAATTCAGAGATGAATAACTATCAACATTATCCATATCAAGACAGTAAACATTGTCCTTTCTTGGAGTTCTAAGTAGTATCATGCTTTCATCAACTACCTTGAACCCTGGAGCAAGGATCATACACTCATTATTAGTAAATAATATACTATGTTGTTTGTCACAAACCTGTGATACACTTAACAGGTTGTACTTTAATTGATCAACATAGTAGACATCCTCAAATGTCATCTTACCTTTGGTGACATTACCTTTTCCACTTATCTTACCACCAGTAAGATTATCTCCAAATGCAACATGTCCTCCATTGATATGCTTGAAATCCTGAAGGCATGACATGTTGCCTGTCATGTGCCTAGAGCAACCACTATCAACATGCCAAATGCTCTTTCCCTTGAGTTGTTGGTTGCCCTGCACATTAGATAAATCAATTAGTATGAATTAGGAACCCAAGCCAAAGTGGTCTTGGGTACCCCTTTCTCATCAAAATACTTGCATTCTTTCTTGACAAGATTTTTGAACTTTAACTCCTCATTCTTGGAGTACTTTGTTACAATAATAGGCTTGAAAATATGTTTGCTAGAATCAGTACTAGTTTTAGAAGTACTAACTGCCTTGGCAGCACTTGCATGCTTAGCAGTACTAACCTTGTTAGCAGTAGTAACTGTGTTAGCAGCAGTAACTGTGTTGGCAGTATTAACCTTTGAAGAGGTATTAACAGTATTAGCAGCATTAATATTTTCAGCAGTACTAACACTGTTAGTACTTCTAGGTACCCACATTTTGACACTTTCTTTTAAAAACTTTTTCTTTAAAGTGCCTTTACTTTCAATAGATTTCTTTATCACATGTTTCTTTCCAACCTTCCTATAACCAACAGATTTTTGCCCAAATCTTTGAAAGTTCATCTGTTGGTTAATTGGGTTGAAGTAACAATACTTAGCCAAATGATTTAACTTGCCACATATAAAACAAGGTTTTGGTCTATTGATTTTATTCAGATCAACTCCTTGTTTCTGAGCCCATTGATTATTCCCGTTTCTTTGATTTCCTCTTTTTAAACCAGAATTTAGGCTCTTGGCTTTATTGCAATCACACTGTTTACAAGATCCAGGATTCACAACTGTGGTTTGTTTGTAATGGACCTTGTTATCATTTTCTTTAGTCTTCTCTATCTCTTTGGACTTGACCCAGATTTTCCCACATCCCTCATTTGTGATAATATTGTTTTCTAATGGAATCTTTTTACTCACATTATTATCCCTGTTCTCACTGGCTCCTTTCTCAGTCAAATCCTTTACTACTACCTCATCCAAAGGATCTATCTTAAAAGCTTCTTCAGACAAGTCCTTTTTCTCCTTAGTTTCTAACAAGTCTGATGTAGGAGAAATATAGTTGTTATTGTAAGGAGGGGGTGTATTGTTGTATCCAATACCAGGCTTCATCTTATCATGTATCTGAGCCTTTAGAAGAGAGTCCATTGCTTTTGAAGCATAAGAAAACTTGTCTATGTCAAGCTTAACTTTTGACAGTTCCTCTTTCAGTCTATCATTCTCTTCCAAGGACTTAGACAGTTTGGTTTCTAACTCATTCTTTTCCCACTTCCAATAGTTTGTGTCATAAGAGTGTTGAAGTTCATTAGCTTGAAAGTCTTTGATTTGCTCTTCAAATCTCTCTACTATTAACACATAATCTCTTCTGTCTTTTTCTAATATTTTGAGGTCATCACACATACTTTGATTGTGATCCCTGTATCTTGTAACAGTGTCAATGCAAGATTTAGTGCAAAGATTAGAACTTACCTCAGTAGGGAGATCAGACACTTCTGCCATAAGAGCTTAGTTCTGAATGGCTTCCTCAGCTTGATCACTCCAGTCAAATCCCATTCCTTGTTGAGAAACAAGGGCTTGAGCAGGATTCTTGTTCTGATTGTATCCTCCATTCTGAGCTTGTTGGTGGTTATTGTTTGGAACAGCACTCCTGCATTCTCTAGCAAAGTGTCCTTTCTTGTGACACTTATAACATTCCACCTTGGTTTTGTCAAAACCAACTCCATCTTCTCTTCTTTGAGAGAAGTTATTTCTTCCAGTTCTTTTAATGAACTTTTTCACCCTCATGGATAACATGGCCATCTGCCATTTAATATCCATCTCCTCCAGATCATCAGGGTGAATTTGATCAAGATCATCATTAATCAGAGAATTGCTGCTATGACTGGACAAAAAGGCTTCAAAGATAGTTTCAGTGCCTTTTTCTGAACTTACTCCACTGGCAGTACTAACTGCTTCAGGGTTGGCAGTAGTATCAGTGGATGCTGAAAGAAGTGCAGCATTGTGAATATAACCAGAGGGCTTCTTCTTGGCTTCTACCTCAGTTTCAAAAACTCTTAGATCATTGTATAGATCATCAAGTTCTTTCTCTTCCAGATTGTCACTCTGTCTATATGAGACAGTGTACATAGTCCATTCATCCCCAAGAGATCTGAGGAACTTTCTGTTGATATCATCTTGTTCCATCTTCACCCCTACAGTAGCCAGTTCACCTATGAGTTTATTGAACCTGTCAAAAGTTTGAGTCATAGACTCATTCTTTGTGGAAGTGAAGTTCTCATACTGCTGCTTTAGAACATCTCTCTGATTTTTTTTGATGCTCTTAGTTCCAGCAAATCTTTTCTCTAGAGCATTCCAGAGAATCTGAGCATCAGTGCAGTTGCAAAATTGATGCTGATATTCATTGGGAATGGCCAAGAGCAGAGTGCTCAAAGCCTTCATCTCTGTCTGTCTGATCTTCCTCTCACCATCTGTCTTTGGTGGAGGTCTTTTCCCATCTGGTCCTATCCTTCCAGCTTCAGAAGGACCATTCTCAATGATATCCCACATTGAGTAGTCAGTGAGAAGAATATATTGTCTGATTCTGATCTTCCACATGTCAAACTCACTTGGTTTGAGCATTGGAACCTTAGAAACCAAAGTACTGCTTGATTCTGTAAGATTTTCCATGATGAATAACTGTTTCTGAGAGAGTTAGGCTCTAAGTGTAACGGTTTGACTGTTGGAAAGTCAAAACCGTAGGTTACAATCAAAGAAAGGTGTTTTGGAAAGTTTAAAACCCTACGTGTAATGGTTTGACTATTTAAAAGTCAAACCGTAGGTGTCAACGAAGTTAGAAGTCTATTGAGCACTACATGTAATGGTTTGTCTTCTTAAAGGTTAAACCATAGCTGTAGAGGAGTTTTGGATGACTCTAAAACTCTAAGTGTAATGGTTTGACTATTGGAAAGTCAAAACCGTAGGTTACAATCAAAGAAATGTGTTTTGGAAAGTTTAAAACCCTACGTGTAATGGTTTGACTATTTAAAAGTCAAACCATAGGTGTCAACGAAGTTAGAAGACTATTGAACACTAGATGTAATGGTTTTCCTTCTTGAAAGTCAAACCATAGGTGTAGAGGAGTTTTGGATGACTCTAAAACTTTAATTGTAATGGTTTGACAATTGGAAAGTCAAAACCATAGGTTACAATCAAAGAAAGGTGTTTTGGAAAGTTTAAAACCCTACGTGTAATGGTTTGACTATTTAAAAGTCAAACTGTAGGTGTCAACGAAGTTAGAAGTCTATTGAGCACTACATGTAATGGTTTGTCTTCTTAAAGTTTAAACCATAGGTGTAGAGGAGTTTTGGATGACTCTAAAACTCTAAGTGTAATGGTTTGACTATTGGAAAGTCAAAACCATAGGTTACAATCAAAGAAAGGTGTTTTGGAAAGTTTAAAACCCTACGTGTAATAGTTTGACTATTTAAAAGTCAAACCGTAGTGGTAAACGAAGTTAAAAGTCTATTGAACACTACATGTAATGGTTTGTCTTCTTGAAAGTCAAACCATAGGTGGAGAGGAGTTTCGAATGACTCTAAAACTCTAAGTGTAATGGTTTGACTATTGGAAAGTCAAAACCGTAGGTTACAATCAAAGAAAGGTGTTTTGGAAAGTTTAAAACCCTATATGTAATGGTTTGACTATTTAAAAGTCAAACCCTAGGTGCCAACGAAGTTAGAAGTCTATTGAGCACTACATGTAATGGTTTGTCTTCTTGAAAGTCAAACCATAGGTGTAGAGGAGTTTTGGATGACTCTAAAACTCTAAGTGTAATGGTTTGACTATTGGAAAGTCAAAACCGTAGGTTACAATCAAAGAAACGTGTTTTGGAAAGTTTAAAACCCTACGTGTAATGGTTTGACTATTTAAAAGTCAAACCGTAGGTGCCAACGAAGTTAGAAGTCTATTGAGCACTACATATAGTGGTTTGTCTTCTTGAAAGTCAAACCATAGGTGTAGATGAGTTTTGGATGACTCTAAAACTCTAAGAGTAACGGTTTGACTATTGGAAAGTCAAAACCGTAGGTTAAAATCAAAGAAATGTGTTTTGGAAAGTTTAAAACCCTACGTGTAATGGTTTTGACTATTTAGAAGTCAAACCGTTGGTGTCAACGAAGTTAGAAGTCTATTGAGCACTACATGTAATGGTTTG
Organism: Arctium minus; assembly: GCA_954870635.1. Taxonomy (NCBI): domain Eukaryota; kingdom Viridiplantae; phylum Streptophyta; class Magnoliopsida; order Asterales; family Asteraceae; genus Arctium; species Arctium minus. Next base: position 14,219,216 of record OX941081.1, read on the forward strand.
TCTTCTTGAAAGTCAAACCATAGGTGTAGAGGAGTTTTGGATGACTCTAAAACTCTAATTGTAACGGTTTGACTATTGGAAAGTCAAAACCATAGGTTAAAATCAAAGAAAGGTGTTTTGGAAAGTTTAAAACCCTACGTGTAATGGTTTGACTATTTAAAAGTCAAACCGTAGGTGTCAACGAAGTTAAAAGTCTATTGAACACTACATGTAATGGTTTGCCTTCTTGAAAGTCAAACCATAGGTGTAGAGGAGTTTTGGATGACTCTAAAACTCTAAGTGTAACGGTTTGACTGTTGGAAAGTGAAAACCGTAGGTTAAAATCAAAGAAATGTGTTTTGGAAAGTTTAAAACCCTACGTGTAATGGTTTTGACTATTTAGAAGTCAAACCGTTGGTGTCAACGAAGTTAGAAGTCTATTGAGCACTACATGTAATGGTTTGTCTTCTTAAAGGTTAAACCATAGGTGTAGAGGAGTTTTGGATGACTCTAAAACTCTAAGTGTAATGGTTTGACTATTGGAAAGTCAAAACCGTAGGTTACAATCAAAGAAATGTGTTTTGGAAAGTTTAAAACCCTACGTGTAATGGTTTGACTATTTAAAAGTCAAACCGTAGGTGTTAACGAAGTTAGAAGACTCTTGAACACTATATGTAATGGTTTGTCTTCTTGAAAGTCAAACCATAGGTGTAGAGGAGTTTTGGATGACTCTAAAACTCTAAGTGTAACGGTTTGACTATTGGAAAGTCAAAACCGTAGGTTACAATCAAAGATAGGTGTTTTGGAAAGTTTAAAACCCTACGTGTAATGGTTTGACTATTTAAAAGTAAAACCTTAGGTGTCAACGAAGTTAGAAGTCTATTGAGCACTACATGTAATGGTTTGTCTTCTTGAAAGTCAAACCATAGGTGTAGAGGAGTTTTGGATGACTCTAAAACTCTAAGTGTAACTGTTTGACTATTGGAAAGTCAAAACCGTAGGTTACAATCAAAGAAATGTATTTTGGAAAGTTTAAAACACTACGTGTAATGGTTTGACTATTTAAAAGTCAAAACGTAGGTGTCAACGAAGTTAGAAGACTATTGAACACTAGATGTAATGGTTTTCCTTCTTGACAGTCAAACCATAGGTGTAGAGGAGTTTTGGATGACTCTAAAACTTTAACTGTAATGGTTTGACAATTGGAAAGTCAAAACCATAGGTTACAATCAAAGAAAGATGTTTTGGAAAGTTTAAAACCCTACGTGTAATGGTTTGACTATTTAAAAGTCAAACCGTAGGTGTCAACGAAGTTAAAAGTCTATTGAACACTACATGTAATAGTTTGACTTCTTGAAAGTCAAACCATAGGTGTAGAGGAGTTTTGGATGACTCTAAAACTCTAAGTGTAATGGTTTGATTATTGGAAAATCAAAACCGTAGGTTACAATCAAAGAAAGGTGTTTTGGAAAGTTTAAAACCCTACGTGTAATGGTTTGACTATTTAAAAGTCAAACCATAGGTGTCAACGAAGTTAAAAGTCTATTGAACACTACATGTAATGGTTTGCCTTCTTGAAAGTCAAACCATAGATGGAGTGAGTTTTCAATGACTCTAAAACTCTAAGTGTAATGGTTTGACTATTGGAAAGTCAAAACCATAGGTTACAATCAAAGAAAGGTGTTTTGGAAAGTTTAAAACCCTACGTGTAATGGTTTGACTATTTAAAAGTCAAACCGTAGGTGCCAACGAAGTTAGAAGTCTATTGAGCACTACATGTAATGGTTTGTCTTCTTGAAAGTCAAACCATAGGTGTAGAGGAGTTTTGGATGACTCTAAAACTCTAAGTGTAATGGTTTGACTATTGGAAAGTCAAAACCGTAGGTTACAATCAAAGAAACGTGTTTTGGAAAGTTTAAAACCCTACGTGTAATGGTTTGACTATTTAAAAGTCAAACCGTAGGTGCCAACGAAGTTAGAAGTCTATTGAGCACTACATGTAGTGGTTTGTCTTCTTGAAAGTCAAACCATAGGTGTAGATGAGTTTTGGATGACTCTAAAACTCTAAGAGTAACGGTTTGACTATTGGAAAGTCAAAACCGTAGGTTAAAATCAAAGAAATGTGTTTTGGAAAGTTTAAAACCCTACGTGTAATGGTTTTGACTATTTAGAAGTCAAACCGTTGGTGTCAACGAAGTTAGAAGTCTATTGAGCACTACATGTAATGGTTTGTCTTCTTGAAAGTCAAACCATAGGTGTAGAGGAGTTTTGGATGACTCTAAAACTCTAATTGTAACGGTTTGACTATTGGAAAGTCAAAACCATAGGTTAAAATCAAAGAAAGGTGTTTTGGAAAGTTTAAAACCCTACGTGTAATGGTTTGACTATTTAAAAGTCAAACCGTAGGTGTCAACGAAGTTAGAAGTCTATTGAACACTACATGTAATGGTTTACCTTCTTGAAAGTCAAACCATAGGTGTAGAGGAGTTTTGGATGACTCTAAAACTCTAAGTGTAACGGTTTGACTGTTGGAAAGTCAAAACCGTAGGTTACAATCAAAGAAAGGTGTTTTGGAAAGTTTAAAACCCTACGTGTAATGGTTTGACTATTTAAAAGTCAAACCGTAGGTGTCAACGAAGTTAGAAGTCTATTGAGCACTACATGTAATGGTTTGTCTTCTTGAAAGTCAAACCATAGGTGTAGAGGAGTTTTGGATGACTCTAAAACTCTAAGTGTAATGGTTTGACTATTGGAAAGTCAAAACCGTAGGTTACAATCAAAGAAACGTGTTTTGGAAAGTTTAAAACCCTACGTGTAATGGTTTGCCTATTTAAAAGTCAAACCGTAGGTGTCAACGAAGTTAAAAGTCTATTGAACACTACATGTAATGGTTTGCCTTCTTGAAAGTCAAACCATAGGTGTAGAGGAGTTTTGGATGACTCTAAAACTCTAAGTGTAACGGTTTGACTGTTGGAAAGTGAAAAACGTAGGTTAAAATCAAAGAAATGTGTTTTGGAAAGTTTAAAACCCTACGTGTAATGGTTTTGACTATTTAGAAGTCAAACCGTTGGTGTCAACGAAGTTAGAAGTCTATTGAGCACTACATGTAATGGTTTGTCTTCTTAAAGGTTAAACCATAGGTGTAGAGGAGTTTTGGATGACTCTAAAACTCTAAGTGTAATGGTTTGACTATTGGAAAGTCAAAACCGTAGGTTACAATCAAAGAAATGTGTTTTGGAAAGTTTAAAACCCTACGTGTAATGGTTTGACTATTTAAAAGTCAAACCATAGGTGTCAACGAAGTTAGAAGACTATTGAACACTAGATGTAATGGTTTTCCTTCTTGAAAGTCAAACCATAGGTGTAGAGGAGTTTTGGATGACTCTAAAACTTTAACTGTAATGGTTTGACAATTGGAAAGTCAAAACCATAGGTTACAATCAAAGAAAGATGTTTTGGAAAGTTTAAAACCCTACGTGTAATGGTTTGACTATTTAAAAGTCAAACCGTAGGTGTCAACGAAGTTAAAAGTCTATTGAACACTACATGTAATAGTTTGACTTCTTGAAAGTCAAACCATAGGTGTAGAGGAGTTTTGGATGACTCTAAAACTCTAAGTGTAATGGTTTGATTATTGGAAAATCAAAACCGTAGGTTACAATCAAAGAAAGGTGTTTTGGAAAGTTTAAAACCCTACGTGTAATGGTTTGACTATTTAAAAGTCAAACCATAGGTGTCAACGAAGTTAAAAGTCTATTGAACACTACATGTAATGGTTTGCCTTCTTGAAAGTCAAACCATAGATGGAGTGAGTTTTCAATGACTCTAAAACTCTAAGTGTAATGGTTTGACTATTGGAAAGTCAAAACCATAGGTTACAATCAAAGAAAGGTGTTTTGGAAAGTTTAAAACCCTACGTGTAATGGTTTGACTATTTAAAAGTCAAACCGTAGGTGCCAACGAAGTTAGAAGTCTATTGAGCACTACATGTAATCGTTTGTTTTCTTGAAAGTCAAACCATAGGTGTAGAGGAGTTTTGGATGACTCTAAAACTCTAAGTGTAACAGTTTGACTATTGGAAAGTCAAAACCGTAGGTTACAATCAAAGAAATGTGTTTTGGAAAGTTTAAAACCCTACGTGTAATGGTTTGACTATTTAAAAGTCAAACCGTAGGTGTTAACGAAGTTAGAAGACTCTTGAACACTATATGTAATGGTTTGTCTTCTTGAAAGTCAAACCATAGGTGTAGAGGAGTTTTGGATGACTCTAAAACTCTAAGTGTAACGGTTTGACTATTGGAAAGTCAAAACCGTAGGTTACAATCAAAGATAGGTGTTTTGGAAAGTTTAAAACCCTACGTGTAATGGTTTGACTATTTAAAAGTAAAACCTTAGGTGTCAACGAAGTTAGAAGTCTATTGAGCACTACATGTAATGGTTTGTCTTCTTGAAAGTCAAACCATAGGTGTAGAGGAGTTTTGGATGACTCTAAAACTCTAAGTGTAACTGTTTGACTATTGGAAAGTCAAAACCGTAGGTTACAATCAAAGAAATGTATTTTGGAAAGTTTAAAACACTACGTGTAATGGTTTGACTATTTAAAAGTCAAAACGTAGGTGTCAACGAAGTTAGAAGACTATTGAACACTACATGTAATGGTTTGCCTTCTTGAATGTCAAACCATAGGTGTAGAGGAGTTTTGGATGACTCTAAAACTCTAAGTGTAACGGTTTGACTATTGGAAAGTCAAAACCGTAGGTTACAATCAAAGAAAGGTGTTTTGGAAAGTTTAAAACCCTACGTGTAATGGTTTGACTATTTAAAAGTGAAACCGTAGGTGTCAACGAACTTAAAAGTCTATTGAACACTACATGTAATGGTTTGCCTTCTTGAAAGTCAAACCATAGGTGGAGAGAAGTTTTGAATGACTCTAAAACTCTAAGTGTAATGGTTTGACTATTGGAAAGTCAAAACCGTAGGTTACAATCAAAGAAAGGTGTTTTGGAAAGTTTAAAACCCTGCGTGTAATGGTTTGACTATTTAAAAGTCAAACCGTAGGTGTCAACGAAGTTAGAAGTCTATTGAACACTACATGTAATGGTTTGCCTTCTTGAAAGTCAAACCATAGGTGTAGAGGAGTTTTGGATGACTCTAAAACTCTAAGTGTAACGGTTTGACTGTTGGAATGTCAAAACCGTAGGTTACAATCAAAGAAAGGTGTTTTGGAAAGTTTAAAACCCTACGTGTAATGGTTTGACTATTTAAAAGTCAAACCGTAGGTGTCAACGAAGTTAGAAGTCTATTGAGCACTACATGTAATGGTTTATCTTTTTGAAAGTCAAACCATAGGTGTAGAGGAGTTTTGGATGAATCTAAAACTCTAAATGTAATGGTTTGATTATTGGAAAATCAAAACCGTACGTTACAATCAAAGAAAGGTGTTTTGGAAAGTTTAAAACCCTACGTGTAATGGTTTGACTATTTAAAAGTCAAACAATAGGTGTCAACGAAGTTAAAAGTCTATTGAACACTACATGTAATGGTTTGCCTTCTTGAAAGTCAAACCATAGATGGAGAGGAGTTTTCAATGACTCTAAAACTCTAAGTGTAATGGTTTGACTATTGGAAAGTCAAAACCGTAGGTTACAATCAAAGAAAGGTGTTTTGGAAAGTTTAAAACCCTACGTGTAATTGTTTGACTATTTAAAAGTCAAACCCTAGGTGCCAACGAAGTTAGAAGACTATTGAACACTACATGTAATGGTTTGCCTTCTTGAAAGTCAAACCATAGGTGTAGAGGAGTTTTGGATGACTCTAAAACTCTAAGTGTAATGGTTTGACTATTGGAAAGTCAAAACCGTAGGTTACAATCAAAGAAATGTGTTTTGGAAAGTTTAAAACCCTACGTGTAATGGTTTGACTATTTAAAAGTCAAACCATTGTGTCATCGAAGTTAAAAGTCTATTGAACACTACATGTAATGGTTCGCCTTCTTGAAAGTAAAACCATAGGTGGAGAGGAGTTTTGAATGACTCTAAAACTCTAAGTGTAATGGTTTGACTATTGGAAAGTCAAAATTGTAGGTTACAATCAAAGAAAAGTGTTTTGGAAAGTTCAAAATCCTACGTGTAATGGTTTGACTATTTAAAAGTCAAACCGTAGGTGCCAACGAAGTTAGAAGTCTATTGAGCACTACATGTAATCGTTTGTGTTCTTGAAAGTCAAACCATAGGTGTAGAGGAGTTTTGGATGACTCTAAAACTCTAAGTGTAACAGTTTGACTGTTGGAAAGTCAAAACCGTAGGTTACAATCAAAGAAATGTGTTTTGGAAAGTATAAAACCCTACGTGTAATGGTTTGACTATTTAAAAGTCAAACCGTAGGTGTCAACGAAGTTAGAAGACTCTTGAACACTAGATGTAATGGTTTGTCTTCTTGAAAGTCAAACCATAGGTGTAGAGGAGTTTTGGATGACTCTAAAACTCTAAGTGTAACGGTTTGACTATTGGAAAGTCAAAACCGTAGGTTACAATCAAAGATAGGTGTTTTGGAAAGTTTAAAACCCTACGTGTAATGGTTTGACTATTTAAAAGTCAAACCGTAGGTGCCAACGAAGTTAGAAGTCTATTGAGCACTACATGTAATCGTTTGTTTTCTTGAAAGTCAAACCATAGGTGTAGAGGAGTTTTGGATGACTCTAAAACTCTAAGTGTAACAGTTTGACTATTGGAAAGTCAAAACCGTAGGTTACAATCAAAGAAATGTGTTTTGGAAAGTTTAAAACCCTACGTGTAATGGTTTGACTATTTAAAAGTCAAACCGTAGGTGTCAACGAAGTTAGAAGACTCTTGAACACTAGATGTAATGGTTTGTCTTCTTGAAAGTCAAACCATAGGTGTAGAGGAGTTTTGGATGACTCTAAAACTCTAAGTGTAACGGTTTGACTTTTGGAAAGTCAAAACCGTAGGTTACAATCAAAGATAGGTGTTTTGGAAAGTTTAAAACCCTACGTGTAATGGTTTGACTATTTAAAAGTCAAACCGTAGGTGTCAACGAAGTTAGAAGTCTATTGAGCACTACATGTAATGGTTTGTCTTTTTGAAAGTCAAACCATAGGTGTAGAGGAGTTTTGGATGAATCTAAAACTCTAAATGTAATGGTTTGATTATTGGAAAATCAAAACCGTACGTTACAATCAAAGAAAGGTGTTTTGGAAAGTTTAAAACCCTACGTGTAATGGTTTGACTATTTAAAAGTCAAACAATAGGTGTCAACGAAGTTAAAAGTCTATTGAACACTACATGTAATGGTTTGCCTTCTTGAAAGTCAAACCATAGATGGAGAGGAGTTTTCAATGACTCTAAAACTCTAAGTGTAATGGTTTGACTATTGGAAAGTCAAAACCGTAGGTTACAATCAAAGAAAGGTGTTTTGGAAAGTTTAAAACCCTACGTGTAATTGTTTGACTATTTAAAAGTCAAACCCTAGGTGCCAACGAAGTTAGAAGACTATTGAACACTACATGTAATGGTTTGCCTTCTTGAAAGTCAAACCATAGGTGTAGAGGAGTTTTGGATGACTCTAAAACTCTAAGTGTAATGGTTTGACTATTGGAAAGTCAAAACCGTAGGTTACAATCAAAGAAATGTGTTTTGGAAAGTTTAAAACCCTACGTGTAATGGTTTGACTATTTAAAAGTCAAACCATTGTGTCAACGAAGTTAAAAGTCTATTGAACACTACATGTAATGGTTCGCCTTCTTGAAAGTAAAACCATAGGTGGAGAGGAGTTTTGAATGACTCTAAAACTCTAAGTGTAATGGTTTGACTATTGGAAAGTCAAAATTGTAGGTTACAATCAAAGAAAAGTGTTTTGGAAAGTTCAAAATCCTACGTGTAATGGTTTGACTATTTAAAAGTCAAACCGTAGGTGCCAACGAAGTTAGAAGTCTATTGAGCACTACATGTAATCGTTTGTGTTCTTGAAAGTCAAACCATAGGTGTAGAGGAGTTTTGGATGACTCTAAAACTCTAAGTGTAACAGTTTGACTATTGGAAAGTCAAAACCGTAGGTTACAATCAAAGAAATGTGTTTTGGAAAGTATAAAACCCTACGTGTAATGGTTTGACTATTTAAAAGTCAAACCGTAGGTGTCAACGAAGTTAGAAGACTCTTGAACACTAGATGTAATGGTTTGTCTTCTTGAAAGTCAAACCATAGGTGTAGAGGAGTTTTGGATGACTCTAAAACTCTAAGTGTAACGGTTTGACTATTGGAAAGTCAAAACCGTAGGTTACAATCAAAGATAGGTGTTTTGGAAAGTTTAAAACCCTACGTGTAATGGTTTGACTATTTAAAAGTCAAACCGTAGGTGCCAACGAAGTTAGAAGTCTATTGAGCACTACATGTAATCGTTTGTTTTCTTGAAAGTCAAACCATAGGTGTAGAGGAGTTTTGGATGACTCTAAAACTCTAAGTGTAACAGTTTGACTATTGGAAAGTCAAAACCGTAGGTTACAATCAAAGAAATGTGTTTTGGAAAGTTTAAAACCCTACGTGTAATGGTTTGACTATTTAAAAGTCAAACCGTAGGTGTCAACGAAGTTAGAAGACTCTTGAACACTAGATGTAATGGTTTGTCTTCTTGAAAGTCAAACCATAGGTGTAGAGGAGTTTTGGATGACTCTAAAACTCTAAGTGTAACGGTTTGACTTTTGGAAAGTCAAAACCGTAGGTTACAATCAAAGATAGGTGTTTTGGAAAGTTTAAAACCCTACGTGTAATGGTTTGACTATTTAAAAGTCAAACCGTAGGTGTCAACGAAGTTAGAAGTCTATTGAGCACTACATGTAATGGTTTGTCTTTTTGAAAGTCAAACCATAGGTGTAGAGGAGTTTTGGATGAATCTAAAACTCTAAATGTAATGGTTTGATTATTGGAAAATCAAAACCGTACGTTACAATCAAAGAAAGGTGTTTTGGAAAGTTTAAAACCCTACGTGTAATGGTTTGACTATTTAAAAGTCAAACAATAGGTGTCAACGAAGTTAAAAGTCTATTGAACACTACATGTAATGGTTTGCCTTCTTGAAAGTCAAACCATAGATGGAGAGGAGTTTTCAATGACTCTAAAACTCTAAGTGTAATGGTTTGACTATTGGAAAGTCAAAACCGTAGGTTACAATCAAAGAAAGGTGTTTTGGAAAGTTTAAAACCCTACGTGTAATTGTTTGACTATTTAAAAGTCAAACCCTAGGTGCCAACGAAGTTAGAAGACTATTGAACACTACATGTAATGGTTTGCCTTCTTGAAAGTCAAACCATAGGTGTAGAGGAGTTTTGGATGACTCTAAAACTCTAAGTGTAATGGTTTGACTATTGGAAAGTCAAAACCGTAGGTTACAATCAAAGAAATGTGTTTTGGAAAGTTTAAAACCCTACGTGTAATGGTTTGACTATTTAAAAGTCAAACCATTGTGTCAACGAAGTTAAAAGTCTATTGAACACTACATGTAATGGTTCGCCTTCTTGAAAGTAAAACCATAGGTGGAGAGGAGTTTTGAATGACTCTAAAACTCTAAGTGTAATGGTTTGACTATTGGAAAGTCAAAATTGTAGGTTACAATCAAAGAAAAGTGTTTTGGAAAGTTCAAAATCCTACGTGTAATGGTTTGACTATTTAAAAGTCAAACCGTAGGTGCCAACGAAGTTAGAAGTCTATTGAGCACTACATGTAATCGTTTGTGTTCTTGAAAGTCAAACCATAGGTGTAGAGGAGTTTTGGATGACTCTAAAACTCTAAGTGTAACAGTTTGACTATTGGAAAGTCAAAACCGTAGGTTACAATCAAAGAAATGTGTTTTGGAAAGTATAAAACCCTACGTGTAATGGTTTGACTATTTAAAAGTCAAACCGTAGGTGTCAACGAAGTTAGAAGACTCTTGAACACTAGATGTAATGGTTTGTCTTCTTGAAAGTCAAACCATAGGTGTAGAGGAGTTTTGGATGACTCCAAAACTCTAAGTGTAACGGTTTGACTATTGGAAAGTCAAAACCGTAGGTTACAATCAAAGATAGGTGTTTTGGAAAGTTTAAAACCCTACGTGTAATGGTTTGACTATTTAAAAGTCAAACCGTAGGTGCCAACGAAGTTAGAAGTCTATTGAGCACTACATGTAATCGTTTGTTTTCTTGAAAGTCAAACCATAGGTGTAGAGGAGTTTTGGATGACTCTAAAACTCTAAGTGTAACAGTTTGACTATTGGAAAGTCAAAACCGTAGGTTACAATCAAAGAAATGTGTTTTGGAAAGTTTAAAACCCTACGTGTAATGGTTTGACTATTTAAAAGTCAAACCGTAGGTGTCAACGAAGTTAGAAGACTCTTGAACACTAGATGTAATGGTTTGTCTTCTTGAAAGTCAAACCATAGGTGTAGAGGAGTTTTGGATGACTCTAAAACTCTAAGTGTAACGGTTTGACTTTTGGAAAGTCAAAACCGTAGGTTACAATCAAAGATAGGTGTTTTGGAAAGTTTAAAACCCTACGTGTAATGGTTTGACTATTTAAAAGTAAAACCTTAGGTGTCAACGAAGTTAGAAGTCTATTGAGCACTACATGTAATGGTTTGTCTTCTTGAAAGTCAAACCATAGGTGTAGAGGAGTTTTGGATGACTCTAAAACTCTAAGTGTAACGGTTTGACTATTGGAAAGTCAAAACCGTAGGTTACAATCAAAGAAATGTATTTTGGAAAGTTTAAAACCCTACGTGTAATGGTTTGACTATTTAAAAGTCAAAAAGTAGGTGTCAACGAAGTTAGAAGACTATTGAACACTACATGTAATGGTTTGACTTCTTGAAAGTCAAACCATAGTTGTTGAGGAGTTTTGGATGACTCTAAAACTCCAAGTGTAACGGTTTGACTATTGGAAAGTCAAAACCGTAGGTTACAATCAAAGAAAGGTGTTTTGGAAAGTTTAAAACCCTACGTGTAATGGTTTGACTATTTAAAAGTGAAACCGTAGGTGTCAACGAACTTAAAAGTCTATTGAACACTACATGTAATGGTTTGCCTTCTTGAAAGTCAAACCATAGGTGGAGAGAAGTTTTGAATGACTCTAAAACTCTAAGTGTAATGGTTTGACTATTGGAAAGTCAAAACCGTAGGTTACAATCAAAGAAAGGTGTTTTGGAAAGTTTAAAACCCTGCGTGTAATGGTTTAAATCAAACCGTAGGTGTCAACGAAGTTAGAAGTCTATTGAACACTACATGTAATGGTTTGCGTTCTTGAAAGTCAAACCATAGGTGTAGAGGAGTTTTGGATGACTCTAAAACTCTAAGTGTAACGGTTTGACTGTTGGAATGTCAAAACCGTAGGTTACAATCAAAGAAAGGTGTTTTGGAAAGTTTAAAACCCTACGTGTAATGGTTTTACTATTTAAAAGTCAAACCGTAGGTGTCAACGAAGTTAGAAGTCTATTGAGCACTAAATGTAATGGTTTGTCTTTTTGAAAGTCAAACCATAGGTGTAGAGGAGTTTTGGATGAATCTAAAACTCTAAATGTAATGGTTTGATTATTGGAAAATCAAAACCGTACGTTACAATCAAAGAAAGGTGTTTTGGAAAGTTTAAAACCCTACGTGTAATGGTTTGACTATTTAAAAGTCAAAAAATAGGTGTCAACGAAGTTAAAAGTCTATTGAACACTACATGTAATGGTTTGCCTTCTTGAAAGTCAAACCATAGATGGAGAGGAGTTTTCAATGACTCTAAAACTCTAAGTGTAATGGTTTGACTATTGGAAAGTCAAAACCGTAGGTTACAATCAAAGAAAGGTGTTTTGGAAAGTTTAAAACCCTACGTGTAATGGTTTGACTATTTAAAAGTCAAACCGTAGGTGCCAACGAAGTTAGAAGTCTATTGAGCACTACATGTAATCGTTTGTGTTCTTGAAAGTCAAACCATAGGTGTAGAGGAGTTTTGGATGACTCTAAAACTCTAAGTGTAACAGTTTGACTATTGGAAAGTCAAAACCGTAGGTTACAATCAAAGAAATGTGTTTTGGAAAGTTTAAAACCCTACGTGTAATGGTTTGACTATTTAAAAGTCAAACCGTAGGTGTCAACGAAGTTAGAAGACTCTTGAACACTAGATGTAATGGTTTGTCTTCTTGAAAGTCAAACCATAGGTGTACAGGAGTTTTGGATGACTCTAAAACTCTAAGTGTAACGGTTTGACTATTGGAAAGTCAAAACCGTAGGTTACAATCAAAGATAGGTGTTTTGGAAAGTTTAAAACCCTACGTGTAATGGTTTGACTATTTAAAAGTAAAACCGTAGGTGTCAACGAAGTTAAAAGTCTATTGAACACTACATGTAATGGTTCGCCTTCTTGAAAGTAAAACCATAGGTGGAGAGGAGTTTTGAATGACTCTAAAACTCTAAGTGTAATGGTTTGACTATTGGAAAGTCAAAACTGTAGGTTACAATCAAAGAAAAGTGTTTTGGAAAGTTCAAAATCCTACGTGTAATGGTTTGACTATTTAAAAGTCAAACCGTAGGTGCCAACGAAGTTAGAAGTCTATTGAGCACTACATGTAATCGTTTGTGTTCTTGAAAGTCAAACCATAGGTGTAGAGGAGTTTTGGATGACTCTAAAACTCTAAGTGTAACAGTTTGACTATTGGAAAGTCAAAACCGTAGGTTACAATCAAAGAAATGTGTTTTGGAATGTTTAAAACCCTACGTGTAATGGTTTGACTATTTAAAAGTCAAACCGTAGGTGTCAACGAAGTTAGAAGACTCTTGAACACTAGATGTAATGGTTTGTCTTCTTGAAAGTCAAACCATAGGTGTACAGGAGTTTTGGATGACTCTAAAACTCTAAGTGTAACGGTTTGACTATTGGAAAGTCAAAACCGTAGGTTACAATCAAAGATAGGTGTTTTGGAAAGTTTAAAACCCTACGTGTAATGGTTTGACTATTTAAAAGTAAAACCGTAGGTGTCAACGAAGTTAGAAGTCTATTGAGCACTACATGTAATGGTTTGTCTTCTTGAAAGTCAAACCATAGGTGTAGAGGAGTTTTGGATGACTCTAAAACTCCAAGTGTAACGGTTTGACTATTGGAAAGTCAAAACCGTAGGTTACAATCAAAGAAATGTATTTTGGAAAGTTTAAAACCCTACGTGTAATGGTTTGACTATTTAAAAGTCAAAACGTAGGTGTCAACGAAGTTAGAAGACTATTGAACACTACATGTAATGGTTTGCCTTCTTGAATGTCAAACCATAGGTGTAGAGGAGTTTTGGATGACTCTAAAACTCTAAGTGTAACGGTTTGACTATTGGAAAGTCAAAACCGTAGGTTACAATCAAAGAAAGGTGTTTTGGAAAGTTTAAAACCCTACGTGTAATGGTTTGACTATTTAAAAGTGAAACCGTAGGTGTCAACGAACTTAAAAGTCTATTGAACACTACATGTAATGGTTTGCCTTCTTGAAAGTCAAACCATAGGTGGAGAGAAGTTTTGAATGACTCTAAAACTCTAAGTGTAATGGTTTGACTATTGGAAACTCAAAACCGTAGGTTACAATCAAAGAAAGGTGTTTTGGAAAGTTTAAAACCCTGCGTGTAATGGTTTGACTATTTAAAAGTCAAACCGTAGGTGTCAACGAAGTTAGAAGTCTATTGAACACTACATGTAATGGTTTGCCTTCTTGAAAGTCAAACCATAGGTGTAGAGGAGTTTTGGATGACTCTAAAACTCTAAGTGTAACGGTTTGACTGTTGGAAAGTCAAAACCGTAGGTTACAATCAAAGAAAGGTGTTTTGGAAAGTTTAAAACCCTACGTGTAATGGTTTGACTATTTAAAAGTCAAACCGTAGGTGTCAACGAAGTTAGAAGTATATTGAGCAATACATGTAATGGTTTGTCTTCTTGAAAGTCAAACCATAGGTGTAGAGGAGTTTTGGATGAATCTAAAACTCTAAATGTAATGGTTTGATTATTGGAAAATCAAAACCGTAGGTTACAATCAAAGAAAGGTGTTTTGGAAAGTTTAAAACCCTACGTGTAATGGTTTGACTATTTAAAAGTCAAACCATAGGTGTCAACGAAGTTAAAAGTCTATTGAACACTACATGTAATGGTTTGCCTTCTTGAAAGTCAAACCATAGATGGAGTGAGTTTTCAATGACTCTAAAACTCTAAGTGTAATGGTTTGACTATTGGAAAGTCAAAACCGTAGGTTACAATCAAAGAAAGGTGTTTTGGAAAGTTTAAAACCCTACGTGTAATGGTTTGACTATTTTAAAGTAAAACCATAGGTGTCAACGAAGTTAGAAGTCTATTGAGCACTACATGTAATGGTTTGTCTTCTTGAAAGTCAAACCATAGGTGTAGAGGAGTTTTGGATGACTCTAAAACTCTAAGTGTAACGGTTTGACTATTGGAAAGTCAAAACCGTAGGTTACAATCAAAGAAATGTATTTTGGAAAGTTTAAAACCCTACGTGTAATGGTTTGACTATTTAAAAGTCAAACCGTAGGTGTCAACGAAGTTAGAAGACTATTGAACACTACATGTAATGGTTTGCCTTCTTGAAAGTCAAACCATAGGTGTAGAGGAGTTTTGGATGACTCTAAAACTCTAAGTGTAACGGTTTGACTATTGGAAAGTCAAAACCGTAGGTTACAATCAAAGAAAGGTGTTTTGGAAAGTTTAAAACCCTGCGTGTAATGGTTTGACTATTTAAAAGTCAAACCGTAGGTGTCAACGAACTTAAAAGTCTATTGAACACTACATGTAATGGTTTGCCTTCTTGAAAGTCAAACCATAGGTGGAGAGAAGTTTTGAATGACTCTAAAACTCTAAGTGTAATGGTTTGACTATTGGAAAGTCAAAACCGTAGGTTACAATCAAATAAAGGTGTTTTGGAAAGTTTAAAACCCTGCGTGCAATGGTTTGACTATTTAAAAGTCAAACCGTAGGTGTCAACGAAGTTAGAAGTCTATTGAACACTACATGTAATGGTTTGCCTTCTTGAAAGTCAAACCATAGGTGTAGAGGAGTTTTGGATGACTCTAAAACTCTAAGTGTAACGGTTTGACTGTTGGAAAGTCAAAACCGTAGGTTACAATCAAAGAAAGGTGTTTTGGAAAGTTTAAAACCCTACGTGTAATGGTTTGACTATTTAAAAGTCAAACCGTAGGTGTCAACGAAGTTAGAAGTCTATTGAGCACTACATGTAATGGTTTGTCTTCTTGAAAGTCAAACCATAGGTGTAGAGGAGTTTTGGATGAATCTAAAACTCTAAATGTAATGGTTTGATTATTGGAAAATCAAAACCGTAGGTTACAATCAAAGAAAGGTGTTTTGGAAAGTTTAAAACCCTACGTGTAATGGTTTGACTATTTAAAAGTCAAACAATAGGTGTCAACGAAGTTAAAAGTCTATTGAACACTACATGTAATGGTTTGCCTTCTTGAAAGTCAAACCATAGATGGAGAGGTGTTTTCAATGACTCTAAAACTCTAAGTGTAATGGTTTGACTATTGGAAAGGCAAAACCGTAGGATACAATCAAAGAAAGGTGTTTTGGAAAGTTCAAAACCCTACGTGTAATGGTTTGACTATTTAAAAGTCAAACCGTAGGTGTCAACGAAGTTAGAAGACTATTGAACACTACATGTAATGGTTTGCCTTCTTGAAAGTCAAACCATAGATGGAGAGGTGTTTTCAATGACTCTAAAACTCTAAGTGTAATGGTTTGACTATTGGAAAGGCAAAACCGTAGGATACAATCAAAGAAAGGTGTTTTGGAAAGTTCAAAACCCTACGTGTAATGGTTTGACTATTTAAAAGTCAAACCGTAGGTGTCAACGAAGTTAGAAGACTATTGAACACTACATGTAATGGTTTGCCTTCTTGAAAGTCAAACCATAGGTGTAGAGGCGTTTTGGATGACTCTAAAACTCTAAGTGTAATGGTTTGACTATTGGAAAGTCAAAACCGTAGGTTACAATCAAAGAAATGTGTTTTGGAAAGTTTAAAACCCTACGTGTAATGGTTTGACTATTTAAAAGTCAAACCATTGTGTCAACGAAGTTAAAAGTCTATTGAACACTACATGTAATGGTTCGCCTTCTTGAAAGTAAAACCATAGGTGGAGAGGAGTTTTGAATGACTCTAAAACTCTAAGTGTAATGGTTTGACTATTGGAAAGTCAAAACCGTAGGTTACAATCAAAGAAAAGTGTTTTGGAAAGTTCAAAACCCTACGTGTAATGGTTTGACTATTTAAAAGTCAAACCGTAGGTGCCAACGAAGTTAGAAGTCTATTGAGCACTACATGTAATCGTTTGTGTTCTTGAAAGTCAAACCATAGGTGTAGAGGAGTTTTGGATGACTCTAAAACTCTAAGTGTAACAGTTTGACTATTGGAAAGTCAAAACCGTAGGTTACAATCAAAGAAATGTGTTTTGGAAAGTTTAAAACCCTACGTGTAATGGTTTGACTATTTAAAAGTCAAACCGTAGGTGTCAACGAAGTTAGAAGACTCTTGAACACTAGATGTAATGGTTTGTCTTCTTGAAAGTCAAACCATAGGTGTAGAGGAGTTTTGGATGACTCTAAAACTCTAAGTGTAACGGTTTGACTATTGGAAAGTCAAAACCGTAGGTTACAATCAAAGAAAGGTGTTTTGAAAAGTTTAAAACCCTACGTGTAATAGTTTGACTATTTAAAAGTGAAACCGTAGGTGTCAACGAACTTAAAAGTCTATTGAACACTACATGTAATGGTTTGCCTTCTTGAAAGTCAAACCATAGGTGGAGAGAAGTTTTGAATGACTCTAAAACTCTAAGTGTAATGGTTTGACTATTGGAAAGTCAAAACCGTAGGTTACAATCAAATAAAGGTGTTTTGGAAAGTTTAAAACCCTGCGTGTAATGGTTTGACTATTTAAAAGTCAAACCGTAGGTGTCAACGAAGTTAGAAGTCTATTGAACACTACATGTAATGGTTTGCCTTCTTGAAAGTCAAACCATAGGTGTAGAGGAGTTTTGGATGACTCTAAAACTCTAAGTGTAACGGTTTGACTGTTGGAAAGTCAAAACCGTAGGTTACAATCAAAGAAAGGTGTTTTGGAAAGTTTAAAACCCTACGTGTAATGGTTTGACTATTTAAAAGTCAAACCGTAGGTGTCAACGAAGTTAGAAGTCTATTGAGCACTACATGTAATGGTTTGTCTTCTTGAAAGTCAAACCATAGGTGTAGAGGAGTTTTGGATGAATCTAAAACTCTAAATGTAATGGTTTGATTATTGGAAAATCAAAACCGTAGGTTACAATCAAAGAAAGGTGTTTTGGAAAGTTTAAAACCCTACGTGTAATGGTTTGACTATTTAAAAGTCAAAAAATAGGTGTCAACGAAGTTAAAAGTCTATTGAACACTACATGTAATGGTTTGCCTTCTTGAAAGTCAAACCATAGATGGAGAGGTGTTTTCAATGACTCTAAAACTCTAAGTGTAATGGTTTGACTATTGGAAAGTCAAAACCGTAGGATACAATCAAAGAAAGGTGTTTTGGAAAGTTCAAAACCCTACGTGTAATGGTTTGACTATTTAAAAGTCAAACCGTAGGTGTCAACGAAGTTAGAAGACTATTGAACACTACATGTAATGGTTTGCCTTCTTGAAAGTCAAACCATAGGTGTAGAGGCGTTTTGGATGACTCTAAAACTCTAAGTGTAATGGTTTGACTATTGGAAAGTCAAAACCGTAGGTTACATTCAAAGAAATGTGTTTTGGAAAGTTTAAAACCCTACGTGTAATGGTTTGACTATTTAAAAGTCAAACCATTGTGTCAACGAAGTTAAAAGTCTATTGAACACTACATGTAATGGTTCGCCTTCTTGAAAGTAAAACCATAGGTGGAGAGGAGTTTTGAATGACTCTAAAACTCTAAGTGTAATGGTTTGACTATTGGAAAGTCAAAACCGTAGGTTACAATCAAAGAAAAGTGTTTTGGAAAGTTCAAAACCCTACGTGTAATGGTTTGACTATTTAAAAGTCAAACCGTAGGTGCCAACGAAGTTAGAAGTCTATTGAGCACTACATGTAATCGTTTGTGTTCTTGAAAGTCAAACCATAGGTGTAGAGGAGTTTTGGATGACTCTAAAACTCTAAGTGTAACAGTTTGACTATTGGAAAGTCAAAACCGTAGGTTACAATCAAAGAAATGTGTTTTGGAAAGTTTAAAACCCTACGTGTAATGGTTTGACTATTTAAAAGTCAAACCGTAGGTGTCAACGAAGTTAGAAGACTCTTGAACACTAGATGTAATGGTTTGTCTTCTTGAAAGTCAAACCATAGGTGTAGAGGAGTTTTGGATGACTCTAAAACTCTAAGTGTAACAGTTTGACTATTGGAAAGTCAAAACCGTAGGTTACAATCAAAGAAATGTGTTTTGGAAAGTTTAAAACCCTACGTGTAATGGTTTTGACTATTTTGAAGTCAAACCGTAGGTGTCAACGAAGTTAGAAGTCTATTGAGCACTACATGTAATGGTTTGTCTTCTTGAAAGTCAAACCATAGGTGTAGAGGAGTTTTGGATGACTCTAAAACTCTAAGTGTAACGGTTTGACTATTGGAAAGTCAAAACCGTAGGTTACAATCAAAGATAGATGTTTTGGAAAGTTTAAAACCCTACGTGTAATGGTTTGATTATTTAAAAGTAAAACCTTAGGTGTCAACGAAGTTAGAAGTCTATTGAGCACTACATGTAATGGTTTGTCTTCTTGAAAGTCAAACCATAGGTGTAGAGGAGTTTTGGATGACTCTAAAACTCTAAGTGTAACGGTTTGACTATTGGAAAGTCAAAACCGTAGGTTACAATCAAAGAAATGTATTTTGGAAAGTTTAAAACCCTACGTGTAATGGTTTGACTATTTAAAAGTCAAAACGTAGGTGTCAACGAAGTTAGAAGACTATTGAACACTACATGTAATGGTTTGCCTTCTTGAAAGTCAAACCATAGGTGTAGAGGAGTTTTGGATGACTCTAAAACTCTAAGTGTAACGGTTTGACTATTGGAAAGTCAAAACCGTAGGTTACAATCAAAGAAAGCTGTTTTGGAAAGTTTAAAACCCTACGTGTAATGGTTTGACTATTTAAAAGTGAAACCGTCGGTGTCAACGAACTTAAAAGTCTATTGAACACTACATGTAATGGTTTGCCTTCTTGAAAGTCAAACCATAGGTGGAGAGAAGTTTTGAATGACTCTAAAACTCTAAGTGTAATGGTTTGACTATTGGAAAGTCAAAACCGTAGGTTACAATCAAAGAAAGGTGTTTTGGAAAGTTTAAAACCCTGCGTGTAATGGTTTGACTATTTAAAAGTCAAACCGTAGGTGTCAACGAAGTTAGAAGTCTATTGAACACTACATGTAATGGTTTGCCTTCTTGAAAGTCAAACCATAGGTGTAGAGGAGTTTTGGATGACTCTAAAACTCTAAGTGTAACGGTTTGACTGTTGGAAAGTCAAAACCGTAGGTTACAATCAAAGAAAGGTGTTTTGGAAAGGTTAAAACCCTACGTGTAATGGTTTGACTATTTAAAAGTCAAACCGTAGGTGTCAACGAAGTTAGAAGTCTATTGAGCACTACATGTAATGGTTTGTCTTCTTGAAAGTCAAACCATAGGTGTAGAGGAGTTTTGGATGAATCTAAAACTCTAAATGTAATGGTTTGATTATTGGAAAATCAAAACCGTAGGTTACAATCAAAGAAAGGTGTTTTGGAAAGTTTAAAACCCTGCGTGTAATGGTTTGACTATTTAAAAGTCAAACAATAGGTGTCAACGAAGTTAAAAGTCTATTGAACACTACATGTAATGGTTTGCCTTCTTGAAAGTCAAACCATAGATGGAGAGGTGTTTTCAGTGACTCTAAAACTCTAAGTGTAATGGTTTGACTATTGGAAAGTCAAAACCGTAGGATACAATCAAAGAAAGGTGTTTTGGAAAGTTCAAAACCCTACGTGTAATGGTTTGACTATTTAAAAGTCAAACCGTAGGTGTCAACGAAGTTAGAAGACTATTGAACACTACATGTAATGGTTTGCCTTCTTGAAAGTCAAACCATAGGTGTAGAGGCGTTTTGGATGACTCTAAAACTCTAAGTGTAATGGTTTGACTATTGGAAAGTCAAAACCGTAGGTTACAATCAAAGAAATGTGTTTTGGAAAGTTTAAAACCCTACGTGTAATGGTTTGACTATTTAAAAGTCAAACCATTGTGTCAACGAAGTTAAAAGTCTATTGAACACTACATGTAATGGTTCGCCTTCTTGAAAGTAAAACCATAGGTGGAGAGGAGTTTTGAATGACTCTAAAACTCTAAGTGTAATGGTTTGACTATTGGAAAGTCAAAACCGTAGGTTACAATCAAAGAAAAGTGTTTTGGAAAGTTCAAAACCCTACGTGTAATGGTTTGACTATTTAAAAGTCAAACCGTAGGTGCCAACGAAGTTAGAAGTCTATTGAGCACTACATGTAATCGTTTGTGTTCTTGAAAGTCAAACCATATGTGTAGAGGAGTTTTGGATGACTCTAAAACTCTAAGTGTAACAGTTTGACTATTGGAAAGTCAAAACCGTAGGTTACAATCAAAGAAATGTGTTTTGGAAAGTTTAAAACCCTACGTGTAATGGTTTGACTATTTAAAAGTCAAACCGTAGGTGTCAACGAAGTTAGAAGACTCTTGAACACTAGATGTAATGGTTTGTCTTCTTGAAAGTCAAACCATAGGTGTAGAGGAGTTTTGGATGACTCTAAAACTCTAAGTGTAACGGTTTGACTATTGGAAAGTCAAAACCGTAGGTTACAATCAAAGATAGATGTTTTGGAAAGTTTAAAACCCTACGTGTAATGGTTTGATTATTTAAAAGTAAAACCTTAGGTGTCAACGAAGTTAGAAGTCTATTGAGCACTACATGTAATGGTTTGTCTTCTTGAAAGTCAAACCATAGGTGTAGAGGAGTTTTGGATGACTCTAAAACTCTAAGTGTAACGGTTTGACTATTGGAAAGTCAAAACCGTAGGTTACAATCAAAGATAGATGTTTTGGAAAGTTTAAAACCCTACGTGTAATGGTTTGATTATTTAAAAGTAAAACCTTAGGTGTCAACGAAGTTAGAAGTCTATTGAGCACTACATGTAATGGTTTGTCTTCTTGAAAGTCAAACCATAGGTGTAGAGGAGTTTTGGATGACTCTAAAACTCTAAGTGTAACGCTTTGACTATTGGAAAGTCAAAACCGTAGGTTACAATCAAAGAAATGTATTTTGGAAAGTTTAAAACCCTACGTGTAATGGTTTGACTATTTAAAAGTCAAAACGTAGGTGTCAACGAAGTTAGAAGACTATTGAACACTACATGTAATGGTTTGCCTTCTTGAAAGTCAAACCATAGGTGTAGAGGAGTTTTGGATGACTCTAAAACTCTAAGTGTAACGGTTTGACTATTGGAAAGTCAAAGCCGTAGGTTACAATCAAAGAAAGGTGTTTTGGAAAGTTTAAAACCCTACGTGTAATGGTTTGACTATTTAAAAGTGAAACCGTAGGTGTCTACGAACTTAAAAGTCTATTGAACACTACATGTAATGGTTTGCCTTCTTGAAAGTCAAACCATAGGTGGAGAGAAGTTTTGAATGACTCTAAAACTCTAAGTGTACTGGTTTGACTATTGGAAAGTCAAAACCGTAGGTTACAATCAAAGAAAGGTGTTTTGGAAAGTTTAAAACCCTGCGTGTAATGGTTTGACTATTTAAAAGTCAAACCGTAGGTGTCAACAAAGTTAGAAGTCTATTGAACACTACATGTAATGGTTTGCCTTCTTGAAAGTCAAACCATAGGTGTAGAGGAGTTTTGGATGACTCTAAAATCTAAGTGTAACGGTTTGACTGTTGGAAAGTCAAAACCGTAGGTTACAATCAAAGAAAGGTGTTTTGGAAAGTTTAAAACCCTACGTGTAATGGTTTGACTATTTAAAAGTCAAACCGTAGGTGTCAACGAAGTTAGAAGTCTATTGAGCACTACATGTAATGGTTTGTCTTCTTGAAAGTCAAACCATAGGTGTAGAGGAGTTTTGGATGAATCTAAAACTCTAAATGTAATGGTTTGATTATTGGAAAATCAAAACCGTAGGTTACAATCAAAGAAAGGTGTTTTGGAAAGTTTAAAACCCTACGTGTAATGGTTTGACTATTTAAAAGTCAAACAATAGGTGTCAACGAAGTTAAAAGTCTATTGAACACTACATGTAATGGTTTGCCTTCTTGAAAGTCAAACCATAGATGGAGAGGTGTTTTCCATGACTCTAAAACTCTAAGTGTAAGGGTTTGACTATTGGAAAGTCAAAACCGTAGGATACAATCAAAGAAAGGTGTTTTGGAAAGTTCAAAACCCTACGTGTAATGGTTTGACTATTTAAAAGTCAAACCGTAGGTGTCAACGAAGTTAGAAGACTATTGAACACTACATGTAATGGTTTGCCTTCTTGAAAGTCAAACCATAGGTGTAGAGGCGTTTTGGATGACTCTAAAACTCTAAGTGTAATGGTTTGACTATTGGAAAGTCAAAACCGTAGGTTACAATCAAAGAAATGTGTTTTGGAAAGTTTAAAACCCTACGTGTAATGGTTTGACTATTTAAAAGTCAAACCATTGTGTCAACGAAGTTAAAAGTCTATTGAACACTACATGTAATGGTTCGCCTTCTTGAAAGTAAAACCATAGGTGGAGAGGAGTTTTGAATGACTCTAAAACTCTAAGTGTAATGGTTTGACTATTGGAAAGTCAAAACCGTAGGTTACAATCAAAGAAAATTGTTTTGGAAAGTTCAAAACCCTACGTGTAATGGTTTGACTATTTAAAAGTCAAACCGTAGGTGCCAACGAAGTTAGAAGTCTATTGAGCACTACATGTAATCGTTTGTGTTCTTGAAAGTCAAACCATAGGTGTAGAGGAGTTTTGGATGACTCTAAAACTCTAAGTGTAACAGTTTGACTATTGGAAAGTCAAAACCGTAGGTTACAATCAAAGAAATGTGTTTTGGAAAGTTTAAAACCCTACGTGTAATGGTTTGACTATTTAAAAGTCAAACCGTAGGTGTCAACGAAGTTAGAAGACTCTTGAACACTAGATGTAATGGTTTGTCTTCTTGAAAGTCAAACCATAGGTGTAGAGGAGTTTTGGATGACTCTAAAACTCTAAGTGTAACGGTTTGACTATTGGAAAGTCAAAACCGTAGGTTACAATCAAAGATAGATGTTTTGGAAAGTTTAAAACCCTACGTGTAATGGTTTGATTATTTAAAAGTAAAACCTTAGGTGTCAACGAAGTTAGAAGTCTATTGAGCACTACATGTAATGGTTTGTCTTCTTGAAAGTCAAACCATAGGTGTAGAGGAGTTTTGGATGACTCTAAAACTCTAAGTGTAACGGTTTGACTATTGGAAAGTCAAAACCGTAGGTTACAATCAAAGATAGATGTTTTGGAAAGTTTAAAACCCTACGTGTAATGGTTTGATTATTTAAAAGTAAAACCTTAGGTGTCAACGAAGTTAGAAGTCTATTGAGCACTACATGTAATGGTTTGTCTTCTTGAAAGTCAAACCATAGGTGTAGAGGAGTTTTGGATGACTCTAAAACTCTAAGTGTAACGCTTTGACTATTGGAAAGTCAAAACCGTAGGTTACAATCAAAGAAATGTATTTTGGAAAGTTTAAAACCCTACGTGTAATGGTTTGACTATTTAAAAGTCAAAACGTAGGTGTCAACGAAGTTAGAAGACTATTGAACACTACATGTAATGGTTTGCCTTCTTGAAAGTCAAACCATAGGTGTAGAGGAGTTTTGGATGACTCTAAAACTCTAAGTGTAACGGTTTGACTATTGGAAAGTCAAAGCCGTAGGTTACAATCAAAGAAAGGTGTTTTGGAAAGTTTAAAACCCTACGTGTAATGGTTTGACTATTTAAAAGTGAAACCGTAGGTGTCTACGAACTTAAAAGTCTATTGAACACTACATGTAATGGTTTGCCTTCTTGAAAGTCAAACCATAGGTGGAGAGAAGTTTTGAATGACTCTAAAACTCTAAGTGTACTGGTTTGACTATTGGAAAGTCAAAACCGTAGGTTACAATCAAAGAAAGGTGTTTTGGAAAGTTTAAAACCCTGCGTGTAATGGTTTGACTATTTAAAAGTCAAACCGTAGGTGTCAACAAAGTTAGAAGTCTATTGAACACTACATGTAATGGTTTGCCTTCTTGAAAGTCAAACCATAGGTGTAGAGGAGTTTTGGATGACTCTAAAATCTAAGTGTAACGGTTTGACTGTTGGAAAGTCAAAACCGTAGGTTACAATCAAAGAAAGGTGTTTTGGAAAGTTTAAAACCCTACGTGTAATGGTTTGACTATTTAAAAGTCAAACCGTAGGTGTCAACGAAGTTAGAAGTCTATTGAGCACTACATGTAATGGTTTGTCTTCTTGAAAGTCAAACCATAGGTGTAGAGGAGTTTTGGATGAATCTAAAACTCTAAATGTAATGGTTTGATTATTGGAAAATCAAAACCGTAGGTTACAATCAAAGAAAGGTGTTTTGGAAAGTTTAAAACCCTACGTGTAATGGTTTGACTATTTAAAAGTCAAACAATAGGTGTCAACGAAGTTAAAAGTCTATTGAACACTACATGTAATGGTTTGCCTTCTTGAAAGTCAAACCATAGATGGAGAGGTGTTTTCCATGACTCTAAAACTCTAAGTGTAAGGGTTTGACTATTGGAAAGTCAAAACCGTAGGATACAATCAAAGAAAGGTGTTTTGGAAAGTTCAAAACCCTACGTGTAATGGTTTGACTATTTAAAAGTCAAACCGTAGGTGTCAACGAAGTTAGAAGACTATTGAACACTACATGTAATGGTTTGCCTTCTTGAAAGTCAAACCATAGGTGTAGAGGCGTTTTGGATGACTCTAAAACTCTAAGTGTAATGGTTTGACTATTGGAAAGTCAAAACCGTAGGTTACAATCAAAGAAATGTGTTTTGGAAAGTTTAAAACCCTACGTGTAATGGTTTGACTATTTAAAAGTCAAACCATTGTGTCAACGAAGTTAAAAGTCTATTGAACACTACATGTAATGGTTCGCCTTCTTGAAAGTAAAACCATAGGTGGAGAGGAGTTTTGAATGACTCTAAAACTCTAAGTGTAATGGTTTGACTATTGGAAAGTCAAAACCGTAGGTTACAATCAAAGAAAATTGTTTTGGAAAGTTCAAAACCCTACGTGTAATGGTTTGACTATTTAAAAGTCAAACCGTAGGTGCCAACGAAGTTAGAAGTCTATTGAGCACTACATGTAATCGTTTGTGTTCTTGAAAGTCAAACCATAGGTGTAGAGGAGTTTTGGATGACTCTAAAACTCTAAGTGTAACGGTTTGACTATTGGAAAGTCAAAACCGTAGGTTACAATCAAAGATAGATGTTTTGGAAAGTTTAAAACCCTACGTGTAATGGTTTGACTATTTAAAAGTAAAACCTTAGGTGTCAACGAAGTTAGAAGTCTATTGAGCACTACATGTAATGGTTTGTCTTCTTGAAAGTCAAACCATAGGTGTAGAGGAGTTTTGGATGACTCTATAACTCTAAGTGTAACGGTTTGACTATTGGAAAGTCAAAACCGTAGGTTACAATCAAAGAAATGTATTTTGGAAAGTTTAAAACCCTACGTGTAATGGTTTGACTATTTAAAAGTCAAAACGTAGGTGTCAACGAAGTTAGAAGACTATTGAACACTACATGTAATGGTTTGTCTTCTTGAAAGTCAAACCATAGGTGTAGAGGAGTTTTGGATGACTCTAAAACTCTAAGTGTAACGGTTTGACTATTGGAAAGTCAAAACCGTAGGTTACAATCAAAGATAGATGTTTTGGAAAGTTTAAAACCCTACGTGTAATGGTTTGACTATTTAAAAGTAAAACCTTAGGTGTCAACGAAGTTAGAAGTCTATTGAGCACTACATGTAATGGTTTGTCTTCTTGAAAGTCAAACCATAGGTGTAGAGGAGTTTTGGATGACTCTATAACTCTAAGTGTAACGGTTTGACTATTGGAAAGTCAAAACCGTAGGTTACAATCAAAGAAATGTGTTTTGGAAAGTTTAAAACCCTACGTGTAATGGTTTGACTATTTAAAAGTCAAACCGTAGGTGTCAACGAAGTTAGAAGACTCTTGTACACTAGATGTAATGGTTTGTCTTCTTGAAAGTCAAACCATAGGTGTAGAGGAGTTTTGGATGACTCTAAAACTCTAAGTGTAACAGTTTGACTATTGGAAAGTCAAAACCGTAGGTTACAATCAAAGAAATGTGTTTTGGAAAGTTTAAAACCCTACGTGTAATGGTTTGACTATTTAAAAGTCAAACCGTAGGTGTCAACGAAGTTAGAAGACTCTTGTACACTACATGTAATGGTTTGTCTTCTTGAAAGTCAAACCATAGGTGTAGAGGAGTTTTGGATGACTCTAAAACTCTAATTGTAACGGTTTGACTATTGGAAAGTCAAAACCGTAGGTTACAATCAAAGATAGGTGTTTTGGAAAGTTTAAAACCCTACGTGTAATGGTTTGACTATTTAAAAGTAAAACCTTAGGTGTCAACGAAGTTAGAAGTCTATTGAGCACTACATGTAATGGTTTGTCTTCTTGAAAGTCAAACCATAGGTGTAGAGGAGTTTTGGATGACTCTAAAACTCTAAGTGTAACGGTTTGACTATTGGAAAGTCAAAACCGTAGGTTACAATCAAAGAAATGTATTTTGGAAAGTTCAAAACCCTACGTGTAATGGTTTGACTATTTAAAAGTCAAAACGTAGGTGTCAACGAAGTTAGAAGACTATTGAACACTACATGTAATGGTTTGTCTTCTTGAAAGTCAAACCATAGGTGTAGAGGAGTTTTGGATGACTCTAAAACTCTAAGTGTAACGGTTTGACTATTGGAAAGTCAAAACCGTAGGTTACAATCAAAGATAGATGTTTTGGAAAGTTTAAAACCCTACGTGTAATGGTTTGACTATTTAAAAGTAAAACCTTAGGTGTCAACGAAGTTAGAAGTCTATTGAGCACTACATGTAATGGTTTGTCTTCTTGAAAGTCAAACCATAGGTGTAGAGGAGTTTTGGATGACTCTATAACTCTAAGTGTAACGGTTTGACTATTGGAAAGTCAAAACCGTAGGTTACAATCAAAGAAATGTATTTTGGAAAGTTTAAAACCCTACGTGTAATGGTTTGACTATTTAAAAGTCAAAACGTAGGTGTCAACGAAGTTAGAAGACTATTGAACACTACATGTAATGGTTCGCCTTCTTGAAAGTAAAACCATAGGTGGAGAGGAGTTTTGAATGACTCTAAAACTCTAAGTGTAATGGTTTGACTATTGGAAAGTCAAAACCGTAGGTTACAATCAAAGAAAATTGTTTTGGAAAGTTCAAAACCCTACGTGTAATGGTTTGACTATTTAAAAGTCAAACCGTAGGTGCCAACGAAGTTAGAAGTCTATTGAGCACTACATGTAATCGTTTGTGTTCTTGAAAGTCAAACCATAGGTGTAGAGGAGTTTTGGATGACTCTAAAACTCTAAGTGTAACGGTTTGACTATTGGAAAGTCAAAACCGTAGGTTACAATCAAAGATAGATGTTTTGGAAAGTTTAAAACCCTACGTGTAATGGTTTGACTATTTAAAAGTAAAACCTTAGGTGTCAACGAAGTTAGAAGTCTATGGAGCACTACATGTAATGGTTTGTCTTCTTGAAAGTCAAACCATAGGTGTAGAGGAGTTTTGGATGACTCTATAACTCTAAGTGTAACGGTTTGACTATTGGAAAGTCAAAACCGTAGGTTACAATCAAAGAAATGTATTTTGGAAAGTTTAAAACCCTACGTGTAATGGTTTGACTATTTAAAAGTCAAACCATTGTGTCAACGAAGTTAAAAGTCTATTGAACACTACATGTAATGGTTCGCCTTCTTGAAAGTAAAACCATAGGTGGAGAGGAGTTTTGAATGACTCTAAAACTCTAAGTGTAACGGTTTGACTATTGGAAAGTCAAAACCGTAGGTTACAATCAAAGATAGATGTTTTGGAAAGTTTAAAACCCTACGTGTAATGGTTTGACTATTTAAAAGTAAAACCTTAGGTGTCAACGAAGTTAGAAGACTCTTGTACACTAGATGTAATGGTTTGTCTTCTTGAAAGTCAAACCATAGGTGTAGAGGAGTTTTGGATGACTCTAAAACTCTAAGTGTAACGGTTTGACTATTGGAAAGTCAAAACCGTAGGTTACAATCAAAGATAGATGTTTTGGAAAGTTTAAAACCCTACGTGTAATGGATTGACTATTTAAAAGTAAAACCTTAGGTGTCAACGAAGTTAGAAGTCTATTGAGCACTACATGTAATGGTTTGTCTTCTTGAAAGTCAAACCATAGGTGTAGAGGAGTTTTGGATGACTCTAAAACTCTAAGTGTAACGGTTTGACTATTGGAAAGTCAAAACCGTAGGTTACAATCAAAGAAATGTATTTTGGAAAGTTTAAAACCCTACGTGTAATGGTTTGACTATTTAAAAGTCAAAACGTAGGTGTCAACGAAGTTAGAAGACTATTGAACACTACATGTAATGGTTTGCCTTCTTGAAAGTCAAACCATAGGTGTAGAGGAGTTTTGGATGACTCTAAAACTCTAAGTGTAACGGTTTGACTATTGGAAAGTCAAAACCGTAGGTTACAATCAAAGAAAGGTGTTTTGGAAAGTTTAAAACCCTACGTGTAATGGTTTGACTATTTAAAAGTCAAACCGTAGGTGTCAACGAAGTTAGAAGTCTATTGAGCACTACATGTAATGGTTTGTCTTCTTGAAAGTCAAACCATAGGTGTAGAGGAGTTTTGGATGAATCTAAAACTCTAAATGTAATGGTTTGATTATTGGAAAATCAAAACCGTAGGTTACAATCAAAGAAAGGTGTTTTGGAAAGTTTAAAACCCTACGTGTAATGGTTTGACTATTTAAAAGTCAAACCGTAGGTGTCAACGAAGTTAGAAGTCTATTGAACACTACATGTAATGTTTTGCCTTCTTGAAAGTCAAACCATAGGTGTAGAGGAGTTTTGGATGACTCTAAAACTCTAAGTGTAACGGTTTGACTATTGGAAAGTCAAAACCGTAGGTTACAATCAAAGATAGATGTTTTGGAAAGTTTAAAACACTACGTGTAATGGTTTGACTATTTAAAAGTAAAACCTTAGGTGTCAACGAAGTTAGAAGTCTATTGAGCACTACATGTAATGGTTTGTCTTCTTGAAAGTCAAACCATAGGTGTAGAGGAGTTTTGGATGACTCTATAACTCTAAGTGTAACGGTTTGACTATTGGAAAGTCAAAACCGTAGGTTACAATCAAAGAAATGTATTTTGGAAAGTTTAAAACCCTACGTGTAATGGTTTGACTATTTAAAAGTCAAAACGTAGGTGTCAACGAAGTTAGAAGACTATTGAACACTACATGTAATGGTTTGTCTTCTTGAAAGTCAAACCATAGGTGTAGAGGAGTTTTGGATGACTCTAAAACTCTAAGTGTAACGGTTTGACTATTGGAAAGTCAAAACCATAGGTTACAATCAAAGATAGATGTTTTGGAAAGTTTAAAACCCTACGTGTAATGGTTTGACTATTTAAAAGTAAAACCTTAGGTGTCAACGAAGTTAGAAGTCTATTGAGCACTACATGTAATGGTTTGTCTTCTTGAAAGTCAAACCATAGGTGTAGAGGAGTTTTGGATGACTCTAAAACTCTAAGTGTAACGGTTTGACTATTGGAAAGTCAAAACCGTAGGTTACAATCAAAGAAATGTATTTTGGAAAGTTTAAAACCCTACGTGTAATGGTTTGACTATTTAAAAGTCAAAACGTAGGTGTCAACGAAGTTAGAAGACTATTGAACACTACATGTAATGGTTTGCCTTCTTGAAAGTCAAACCATAGGTGTAGAGGAGTTTTGGATGACTCTAAAACTCTAAGTGTAACGGTTTGACTATTGGAAAGTCAAAACCGTAGGTTACAATCAAAGAAAGGTGTTTTGGAAAGTTTAAAACCCTACGTGTAATGGTTTGACTATTTAAAAGTGAAACCGTAGGTGTCAACGAACTTAAAAGTCTATTGAACACTACATGTAATGGTTTGCCTTCTTGAAAGTCAAACCATAGGTGGAGAGAAGTTTTGAATGACTCTAAAACTCTAAGTGTAATGGTTTGACTATTGGAAAGTCAAAACCGTAGGTTACAATCAAAGAAAGGTGTTTTGGAAAGTTTAAAACCCTGCGTGTAATGGTTTGACTATTTAAAAGTCAAACCGTAGGTGTCAACGAAGTTAGAAGTCTATTGAACACTACATGTAATGGTTTGCCTTCTTGAAAGTCAAACCATAGGTGTAGAGGAGTTTTGGATGACTCTAAAACTCTAAGTGTAACGGTTTGACTGTTGGAAAGTCAAAACCGTAGGTTACAATCAAAGAAAGGTGTTTTGGAAAGTTTAAAACCCTACGTGTAATGGTTTGACTATTTAAAAGTCAAACCGTAGGTGTCAACGAAGTTAGAAGTCTATTGAGCACTACATGTAATGGTTTGTCTTCTTGAAAGTCAAACCATAGGTGTAGAGGAGTTTTGGATGAATCTAAAACTCTAAATGTAATGGTTTGATTATTGGAAAATCAAAACCGTAGGCTACAATCAAAGAATGGTGTTTTGGAAAGTTTAAAACCCTACGTGTAATGGTTTGACTATTTAAAAGTCAAACAATAGGTGTCAACGAAGTTAAAAGTCTATTGAACACTACATGTAATGGTTTGCCTTCTTGAAAGTCAAACCATAGATGGAGAGGTGTTTTCAATGACTCTAAAACTCTAAGTGTAATGGTTTGACTATTGGAAAGTCAAAACCGTAGGATACAATCAAAGAAAGGTGTTTTGGAAAGTTCAAAACCCTACGTGTAATGGTTTGACTATTTAAAAGTCAAACCGTAGGTGTCAACGAAGTTAGAAGACTATTGAACACTACATGTTATGGTTTGCCTTCTTGAAAGTCAAACCATGGGTGTAGAGGAGTTTTGGATGACTCTAAAACTCTAAGTGTAACAGTTTGACTATTGGAAAGTCAAAACCGTAGGTTACAATCAAAGAAATGTGTTTTGGAAAGTTTAAAACCCTACGTGTAATGGTTTGACTATTTAAAAGTCAAACCGTAGGTGTCAACGAAGTTAGAAGACTCTTGAACACTAGATGTAATGGTTTGTCTTCTTGAAAGTCAAACCATAGGTGTAGAGGAGTTTTGGATGACTCTAAAACTCTAAGTGTAACGGTTTGACTATTGGAAAGTCAAAACCGTAGGTTACAATCAAAGATAGGTGTTTTGGAAAGTTTAAAACCCTACATGTAATGGTTTGACTATTTAAAATTCAAACCGTAGGTGTCAACGAAGTTAGAAGACTATTGAACACTACATGTAATGGTTTGCCTTCTTGAAAGTCAAACCATAGGTGGAGAGGAGTTTTCAATGACTCTAAAACTCTAAGTGTAATGGTTTGACTATTGGAAAGTCAAAATCGTAGGTTACAATCAAAGAAAGGTGTTTTGGAAAGTTCAAAACCCTACGTGTAATGGTTTGACTATTTAAAAGTCAAACCGTAGGTGCCAACGAAGTTAGAAGTCTATTGAGCACTACATGTAATGGTTTGTCTTCTTGAAAGTCAAACCATAGGTGTAGAGGAGTTTTGGATGACTCTAAAACTCTAAGTGTAACGGTTTGACTATTGGAAAGTAAAAACCGTAGGTTACAATCAAAGAAAGGTGTTTTGGAAAGTTTAAAACCCTACGTGTAATGGTTTGACTATTAAAAAGTTAAACCGTATGTGTCAACGAAGTTAGAAGTCTATTGAACACTATATGTAATGGTTTGTCTTCTTGAAAGTCAAACCATAGGTGTAGAGGAGTTTTGGATGACTCTAAAACTCTAAATGTAATGGTTTGATTATTGGAAAGTCAAAACCGTATGTTACAATCAAAGAAAGGTGTTTTGGAAAGTTTAAAACCCTACGTGTAATGGTTTGACTATTTAAAAGTCAAACCATAGGTGTCAACGAAGTTAAAATTCTATTGAACACTACATGTAATGGTTTGCCTTCTTGAAAGTCAAACCATAGGTGGAGAGGAGTTTTCAATGACTCTAAAACTCTAAGTGTAATGGTTTGACTATTGGAAAGTCAAAATCGTAGGTTACAATCAAAGAAAGGTGTTTTGGAAAGTTCAAAACCCTACGTGTAATGGTTTGACTATTTAAAAGTCAAACCGTAGGTGTCAACGAAGTTAAAAGTCTATTGAACACTATATGTAATGGTTTGCCTTCTTGAAAGTCAAACCGTAGGTGGAGAGGAGTTTTGGATGACTCTAAAACTATAAGTGTAACGTTTTGACTGTTGGAAAGTCAAAACCGTAGGTTACAATCAAAGAAAGGTGTTTTGGAAAGTTTAAAACCCTACGTGTAATGGTTTGACTATTTAAAAGTTAAACCGTAGGTGTCAACGAAGTTAGAAGACTATTGAACACTACATGTAATGGTTTGTCTTCTTGAAAGTCAAACCATAGGTGTAGAGGACTTTTGGATGACTCTAAAACTCTAAGTGTAACGGTTTGACTATTGGAAAGTAAAAACCGTAGGTTACAATCAAAGAAAGGTGTTTTGGAAAGTTTAAAACCCTACGTGTAATACTTTGACTATTTAAAAGTTAAACCGTATGTGTCAACGAAGTTAGAAGTCTATTGAACACTATATGTAATGGTTTGCCTTCTTGAAAGTCAAACCGTAGGTGTAGAGGAGTTTTGGATTACTCTAAAACTCTAAGTGTATTGGTTTGACTATTGGAAAGTCAAAAGCGTAGGTTACAATCAAAGAAAGGTGTTTTGGAAAGTTTAAAACCCTACGTGTAATGGTTTGACAATTTAAAAGTTAAACCGTATGTGTCAACGAAGTTAGAAGTCTATTGAACACTATATGTAATGGTTTGTCTTCTTGAAAGTCAAACCATAGGTGTAGAGGAGTTTTGGATGACTCTAAAACTCTAAATGTAATGGTTTGATTATTGGAAAGTCAAAACCGTATGTTACAATCAAAGAAAGGTGTTTTGGAAAGTTTAAAACCCTACGTGTAATGGTTTGACTATTTAAAAGTCAAACCATAGGTGTCAACGAAGTTAAAATTCTATTGAACACTACATGTAATGGTTTGCCTTCTTGAAAGTCAAACCATAGGTGGAGAGGAGTTTTCAATGACTCTAAAATTCTAAGTGTAACGGTTTGACTATTGGAAAGTCAAAACCGTAGGTTGCAATCAAAGAAATGTATTTTGGAAAGTTTAAAACCCTACATGTAATGGTTTGACTATTTAAAATTCAAACCGTAGGTGTCAACGAAGTTAGAAGACTATTGAACACTACATGTAATGGTTTGCCTTCTTGAAAGTCAAACCATAGGTGGAGAGGAGTTTTCAATGACTCTAAAACTCTAAGTGTAATGGTTTGACTATTGGAAAGTCAAAATCGTAGGTTACAATCAAAGAAAGGTGTTTTGGAAAGTTCAAAACCCTACGTGTAATGGTTTGACTATTTAAAAGTCAAACCGTAGGTGCCAACGAAGTTAGAAGTCTATTGAGCACTACATGTAATGGTTTGTCTTCTTGAAAGTCAAACCATAGGTGTAGAGGAGTTTTGGATGACTCTAAAACTCTAAGTGTAACGGTTTGACTATTGGAAAGTAAAACCGTAGGTTACAATCAAAGAAAGGTGTTTTGGAAAGTTTAAAACCCTACGTGTAATGGTTTGACTATTAAAAAGTTAAACCGTATGTGTCAACGAAGTTAGAAGTCTAATGAACACTATATGTAATGGTTTGTCTTCTTGAAAGTCAAACCATAGGTGTAGAGGAGTTTTGGATGACTCTAAAACTCTAAATGTAATGGTTTGATTATTGGAAAGTCAAAACCGTATGTTACAATCAAAGAAAGGTGTTTTGGAAAGTTTAAAACCCTACGTGTAATGGTTTGACTATTTAAAAGTCAAACCATAGGTGTCAACGAAGTTAAAATTCTATTGAACACTACATGTAATGGTTTGCCTTCTTGAAAGTCAAACCATAGGTGGAGAGGAGTTTTCAATTACTCTAAAACTCTAAGTGTAACGGTTTGACTGTTGGAAAGTCAAAACCGTAGGTTACAATCAAAGAAAGGTGTTTTGGAAAGTTTAAAACCCTACGTGTAATGGTTTAACTATTTAAAAGTCAAACCGTAGGTGCCAACGAAGTTAGAAGTCTATTGAGCACTACATGTAGTGGTTTGTCTTCTTGAAAGTCAAACCATAGGTGTAGAGGAGTTTTGGATGACTCAAAAACTCTAAGAGTAACGGTTTGACTATTGGAAAGTCAAAACCGTAGGTTACAATCAAAGAAATGTGTTTTGGAAAGTTTAAAACCCTACGTGTAATGGTTTTGACTATTTTGAAGTCAAACCGTAGGTGTCAACGAAGTTAGAAGTCTATTGAGCACTACATGTAATGGTTTGTCTTCTTCAAAGTCAAACCATAGGTGGAGAGGAGTTTTCAATGACTCTAAAACTCTAAGTGTAATGGTTTGACTATTGGAAAGTCAAAATCGTAGGTTACAATCAAAGAAAGGTGTTTTGGAAAGTTCAAAACCCTACGTGTAATGGTTTGACTATTTAAAAGTCAAACCGTAGGTGTCAACGAAGTTAAAAGTCTATTGAACACTATATGTAATGGTTTGCCTTCTTGAAAGTCAAACCGTAGGTGGAGAGGAGTTTTGGATGACTCTAAAACTATAAGTGTAACGTTTTGACTGTTGGAAAGTCAAAACCGTAGGTTACAATCAAAGAAAGGTGTTTTGGAAAGTTTAAAACCCTACGTGTAATGGTTTGACTATTTAAAAGTTAAACCGTAGGTGTCAACGAAGTTAGAAGACTATTGAACACTACATGTAATGGTTTGTCTTCTTGAAAGTCAAACCATAGGTGTAGAGGACTTTTGGATGACTCTAAAACTCTAAGTGTAACGGTTTGACTATTGGAAAGTAAAAACCGTAGGTTACAATCAAAGAAAGGTGTTTTGGAAAGTTTAAAACCCTACGTGTAATACTTTGACTATTTAAAAGTTAAACCGTATGTGTCAACGAAGTTAGAAGTCTATTGAACACTATATGTAATGGTTTGCCTTCTTGAAAGTCAAACCGTAGGTGTAGAGGAGTTTTGGATTACTCTAAAACTCTAAGTGTATTGGTTTGACTATTGGAAAGTCAAAAGCGTAGGTTACAATCAAAGAAAGGTGTTTTGGAAAGTTTAAAACCCTACGTGTAATGGTTTGACAATTTAAAAGTTAAACCGTATGTGTCAACGAAGTTAGAAGTCTATTGAACACTATATGTAATGGTTTGTCTTCTTGAAAGTCAAACCATAGGTGTAGAGGAGTTTTGGATGACTCTAAAACTCTAAATGTAATGGTTTGATTATTGGAAAGTCAAAACCGTATGTTACAATCAAAGAAAGGTGTTTTGGAAAGTTTAAAACCCTACGTGTAATGGTTTGACTATTTAAAAGTCAAACCATAGGTGTCAACGAAGTTAAAATTCTATTGAACACTACATGTAATGGTTTGCCTTCTTGAAAGTCAAACCATAGGTGGAGAGGAGTTTTCAATGACTCTAAAATTCTAAGTGTAACGGTTTGACTATTGGAAAGTCAAAACCGTAGGTTGCAATCAAAGAAATGTATTTTGGAAAGTTTAAAACCCTACATGTAATGGTTTGACTATTTAAAATTCAAACCGTAGGTGTCAACGAAGTTAGAAGACTATTGAACACTACATGTAATGGTTTGCCTTCTTGAAAGTCAAACCATAGGTGGAGAGGAGTTTTCAATGACTCTAAAACTCTAAGTGTAATGGTTTGACTATTGGAAAGTCAAAATCGTAGGTTACAATCAAAGAAAGGTGTTTTGGAAAGTTCAAAACCCTACGTGTAATGGTTTGACTATTTAAAAGTCAAACCGTAGGTGCCAACGAAGTTAGAAGTCTATTGAGCACTACATGTAATGGTTTGTCTTCTTGAAAGTCAAACCATAGGTGTAGAGGAGTTTTGGATGACTCTAAAACTCTAAGTGTAACGGTTTGACTATTGGAAAGTAAAACCGTAGGTTACAATCAAAGAAAGGTGTTTTGGAAAGTTTAAAACCCTACGTGTAATGGTTTGACTATTAAAAAGTTAAACCGTATGTGTCAACGAAGTTAGAAGTCTAATGAACACTATATGTAATGGTTTGTCTTCTTGAAAGTCAAACCATAGGTGTAGAGGAGTTTTGGATGACTCTAAAACTCTAAATGTAATGGTTTGATTATTGGAAAGTCAAAACCGTATGTTACAATCAAAGAAAGGTGTTTTGGAAAGTTTAAAACCCTACGTGTAATGGTTTGACTATTTAAAAGTCAAACCATAGGTGTCAACGAAGTTAAAATTCTATTGAACACTACATGTAATGGTTTGCCTTCTTGAAAGTCAAACCATAGGTGGAGAGGAGTTTTCAATTACTCTAAAACTCTAAGTGTAACGGTTTGACTGTTGGAAAGTCAAAACCGTAGGTTACAATCAAAGAAAGGTGTTTTGGAAAGTTTAAAACCCTACGTGTAATGGTTTAACTATTTAAAAGTCAAACCGTAGGTGCCAACGAAGTTAGAAGTCTATTGAGCACTACATGTAGTGGTTTGTCTTCTTGAAAGTCAAACCATAGGTGTAGAGGAGTTTTGGATGACTCAAAAACTCTAAGAGTAACGGTTTGACTATTGGAAAGTCAAAACCGTAGGTTACAATCAAAGAAATGTGTTTTGGAAAGTTTAAAACCCTACGTGTAATGGTTTTGACTATTTTGAAGTCAAACCGTAGGTGTCAACGAAGTTAGAAGTCTATTGAGCACTACATGTAATGGTTTGTCTTCTTCAAAGTCAAACCATAGGTGGAGAGGAGTTTTCAATGACTCTAAAACTCTAAGTGTAATGGTTTGACTATTGGAAAGTCAAAATCGTAGGTTACAATCAAAGAAAGGTGTTTTGGAAAGTTCAAAACCCTACGTGTAATGGTTTGACTATTTAAAAGTCAAACCGTAGGTGCCAACGAAGTTAGAAGTCTATTGAGCACTACATGTAATGGTTTGTCTTCTTGAAAGTCAAACCATAGGTGTAGAGGAGTTTTGGATGACTCTAAAACTCTAAGTGTAACGGTTTGACTATTGGAAAGTAAAAACCGTAGGTTACAATCAAAGAAAGGTGTTTTGGAAAGTTTAAAACCCTACGTGTAATGGTTTGACTATTAAAAAGTTAAACCGTATGTGTCAACGAAGTTAGAAGTCTATTGAACACTATATGTAATGGTTTGTCTTCTTGAAAGTCAAACCATAGGTGTAGAGGAGTTTTGGATGACTCTAAAACTCTAAATGTAATGGTTTGATTATTGGAAAGTCAAAACCGTATGTTACAATCAAAGAAAGGTGTTTTGGAAAGTTTAAAACCCTACGTGTAATGGTTTGACTATTTAAAAGTAAAACCATAGGTGTCAACGAAGTTAAAATTCTATTGAACACTACATGTAATGGTTTGCCTTCTTGAAAGTCAAACCATAGGTGGAGAGGAGTTTTCAATTACTCTAAAACTCTAAGTGTAATGGTTTGACTATTGGAAAGTCAAAATCGTAGGTTACAATCAAAGAAAGGTGTTTTGGAAAGTTCAAAACCCTACGTGTAATGGTTTGACTATTTAAAAGTCAAACCGTAGGTGCCAACGAAGTTAGAAGTCTATTGAGCACTACATGTAATGGTTTGTCTTCTTGAAAGTTAAACCAAAGGTGTAGAGGAGTTTTGGATGACTCTAAAACTCTAAGTGTAACGGTTTGACTATTGGAAAGTCAAAACCGTAGGTTACAATCAAAGAAAGGTGTTTTGGAAAGTTTAAAACCCTACGTGTAATGGTTTGACTATTTAAAAGTTAAACTGTATGTGTCAACGAAGTTAGAAGTCTACTGAACACTATATGTATTGGTTTGCCTTCTTGAAAGTCAAACCATAGGTGGAGAGGAGTTTTGGATGACTCTAAAACTCTAAGTGTAACGGTTTGACTATTGGAAAGTAAAACCGTAGGTTACAATCAAAGAAAGGTGTTTTGGAAAGTTTAAAACCCTACGTGTAATGGTTTGACTATTAAAAAGTTAAACCGTATGTGTCAACGAAGTTAGAAGTCTAATGAACACTATATGTAATGGTTTGTCTTCTTGAAAGTCAAACCATAGGTGTAGAGGAGTTTTGGATGACTCTAAAACTCTAAATGTAATGGTTTGATTATTGGAAAGTCAAAACCGTATGTTACAATCAAAGAAAGGTGTTTTGGAAAGTTTAAAACCCTACGTGTAATGGTTTGACTATTTAAAAGTCAAACCATAGGTGTCAACGAAGTTAAAATTCTATTGAACACTACATGTAATGGTTTGCCTTCTTGAAAGTCAAACCATAGGTGGAGAGGAGTTTTCAATTACTCTAAAACTCTAAGTGTAACGGTTTGACTGTTGGAAAGTCAAAACCGTAGGTTACAATCAAAGAAAGGTGTTTTGGAAAGTTTAAAACCCTACGTGTAATGGTTTGACTATTAAAAAGTTAAACCGTATGTGTCAACGAAGTTAGAAGTCTAATGAACACTATATGTAATGGTTTGTCTTCTTGAAAGTCAAACCATAGGTGTAGAGGAGTTTTGGATGACTCTAAAACTCTAAATGTAATGGTTTGATTATTGGAAAGTCAAAACCGTATGTTACAATCAAAGAAAGGTGTTTTGGAAAGTTTAAAACCCTACGTGTAATGGTTTGACTATTTAAAAGTCAAACCATAGGTGTCAACGAAGTTAAAATTCTATTGAACACTACATGTAATGGTTTGCCTTCTTGAAAGTCAAACCATAGGTGGAGAGGAGTTTTCAATTACTCTAAAACTCTAAGTGTAACGGTTTGACTGTTGGAAAGTCAAAACCGTAGGTTACAATCAAAGAAAGGTGTTTTGGAAAGTTTAAAACCCTACGTGTAATGGTTTAACTATTTAAAAGTCAAACCGTAGGTGCCAACGAAGTTAGAAGTCTATTGAGCACTACATGTAGTGGTTTGTCTTCTTGAAAGTCAAACCATAGGTGTAGAGGAGTTTTGGATGACTCAAAAACTCTAAGAGTAACGGTTTGACTATTGGAAAGTCAAAACCGTAGGTTACAATCAAAGAAATGTGTTTTGGAAAGTTTAAAACCCTACGTGTAATGGTTTTGACTATTTTGAAGTCAAACCGTAGGTGTCAACGAAGTTAGAAGTCTATTGAGCACTACATGTAATGGTTTGTCTTCTTCAAAGTCAAACCATAGGTGGAGAGGAGTTTTCAATGACTCTAAAACTCTAAGTGTAATGGTTTGACTATTGGAAAGTCAAAATCGTAGGTTACAATCAAAGAAAGGTGTTTTGGAAAGTTCAAAACCCTACGTGTAATGGTTTGACTATTTAAAAGTCAAACCGTAGGTGCCAACGAAGTTAGAAGTCTATTGAGCACTACATGTAATGGTTTGTCTTCTTGAAAGTCAAACCATAGGTGTAGAGGAGTTTTGGATGACTCTAAAACTCTAAGTGTAACGGTTTGACTATTGGAAAGTAAAAACCGTAGGTTACAATCAAAGAAAGGTGTTTTGGAAAGTTTAAAACCCTACGTGTAATGGTTTGACTATTAAAAAGTTAAACCGTATGTGTCAACGAAGTTAGAAGTCTATTGAACACTATATGTAATGGTTTGTCTTCTTGAAAGTCAAACCATAGGTGTAGAGGAGTTTTGGATGACTCTAAAACTCTAAATGTAATGGTTTGATTATTGGAAAGTCAAAACCGTATGTTACAATCAAAGAAAGGTGTTTTGGAAAGTTTAAAACCCTACGTGTAATGGTTTGACTATTTAAAAGTAAAACCATAGGTGTCAACGAAGTTAAAATTCTATTGAACACTACATGTAATGGTTTGCCTTCTTGAAAGTCAAACCATAGGTGGAGAGGAGTTTTCAATTACTCTAAAACTCTAAGTGTAATGGTTTGACTATTGGAAAGTCAAAATCGTAGGTTACAATCAAAGAAAGGTGTTTTGGAAAGTTCAAAACCCTACGTGTAATGGTTTGACTATTTAAAAGTCAAACCGTAGGTGCCAACGAAGTTAGAAGTCTATTGAGCACTACATGTAATGGTTTGTCTTCTTGAAAGTTAAACCAAAGGTGTAGAGGAGTTTTGGATGACTCTAAAACTCTAAGTGTAACGGTTTGACTATTGGAAAGTCAAAACCGTAGGTTACAATCAAAGAAAGGTGTTTTGGAAAGTTTAAAACCCTACGTGTAATGGTTTGACTATTTAAAAGTTAAACTGTATGTGTCAACGAAGTTAGAAGTCTACTGAACACTATATGTATTGGTTTGCCTTCTTGAAAGTCAAACCATAGGTGGAGAGGAGTTTTGGATGACTCTAAAACTCTAAGTGTAACGGTTTGACTGTTGGAAAGTCAAAACCGTAGGTTACAATCAAAGAAAGGTGTTTTGGAAAGTTTAAAACCCTACGTGTAATGGTTTGACTATTTAAAAGTTAAACCGTATGTGTCAACGAAGTTAGAAGTCTACTGAACACTATATGTAATGGTTTGCCTTCTTGAAAGTCAAACCATAGGTGGAGAGGAGTTTTGGATGACTCTAAAACTCTAAGTGTAACGGTTTGACTGTTGGAAAGTCAAAACCGTAGGTTACAATCAAAGAAAGGTGTTTTGGAAAGTTTAAAACCCTACGTGTAATGGTTTAACTATTTAAAA
Organism: Arctium minus; assembly: GCA_954870635.1. NCBI lineage: Eukaryota > Viridiplantae > Streptophyta > Magnoliopsida > Asterales > Asteraceae > Arctium > Arctium minus. The sequence goes on from OX941081.1 coordinate 14,260,243, forward strand.
GTCAGACCGTAGGTGTCAACGAAGTTAGAAGTCTATTGAGCACTACATGTAATCGTTTGTGTTCTTGAAAGTCAAACCATAGGTGTAGAGGAGTTTTGGATGACTCTAAAACTCTAAGTGTAACGGTTTGACTATTGGAAAGTCAAAACCGTAGGTTACAATCAAAGAAATGTGTTTTGGAAAGTTTAAAACCCTACGTGTAATGGTTTGACTATTTAAAAGTCAAACCGTAGGTTTTCAACGAAGTTAGAAGACTCTTGAACACTAGATGTAATGGTTTGTCTTCTTGAAAGTCAAACCATAGGTGTAGAGGAGTTTTGGATGACTCTAAAACTCTAAGTCTAACGGTTTGACTATTGGAAAGTAAAAACCGTAGGTTACAATCAAAGAAAGGTGTTTTGGAAAGTTTAAAACCCTACGTGTAATGGTTTGTCTATTTAAAGGTTAAACCGTATGTGTCAACGAAGTTAGAAGTCTATTGAACACTATATGTAATGGTTTGCCTTCTTGAAAGTCAAACCGTAGGTGGAGAGGAGTTTTGGATGACTCTAAAACTATAAGTGTAACGTTTTGACTGTTGGAAAGTCAAAACCGTAGGTTACAATCAAAGAAAGGTGTTTTGGAAAGTTTAAAACCCTACGTGTAATGGTTTGACTATTTAAAAGTTAAACCGTAGGTGTCAACGAAGTTAGAAGACTATTGAACACTACATGTAATGGTTTGTCTTCTTGAAAGTCAAACCATAGGTGTAGAGGACTTTTGGATGACTCTAAAACTCTAAGTGTAACGGTTTGACTATTGGAAAGTAAAAACCGTAGGTTACAATCAAAGAAAGGTGTTTTGGAAAGTTTAAAACCCTACGTGTAATGGTTTGTCTATTAAAAAGTTAAACCGTATGTGTCAACGAAGTTAGAAGTCTATTGAACACTATATGTAATGGTTTGTCTTCTTGAAAGTCAAACCATAGGTGTAGAGGAGTTTTGGATGACTCTAAAACTCTAAATGTAATGGTTTGATTATTGGAAAGTCAAAACCGTATGTTACAATCAAAGAAAGGTGTTTTGGAAAGTTTAAAACCCTACGTGTAATGGTTTGACTATTTAAAAGTCAAACCATAGGTGTCAACGAAGTTAAAATTCTATTGAACACTACATGTAATGGTTTGCCTTCTTGAAAGTCAAACCATAGGTGGAGAGGAGTTTTCAATTACTCTAAAACTCTAAGTGTAATGGTTTGACTATTGGAAAGCCAAAATCGTAGGTTACAATCAAAGAAAGGTGTTTTGGAAAGTTCAAAACCCTACGTGTAATGGTTTGACTATTTAAAAGTCAAACCGTAGGTGCCAACGAAGTTAGAAGTCTATTGAGCACTACATGTAATGGTTTGTCTTCTTGAAAGTCAAACCATAGGTGGAGAGGAGTTTTCAATGACTCTAAAACTCTAAGTGTAACGGTTTGACTATTGGAAAGTCAAAACCGTAGGTTACAATCAAAGAAATGTATTTTGGAAAGTTTAAAACCCTACATGTAATGGTTTGACTATTTAAAATTCAAACCGTAGGTGTCAACGAAGTTAGAAGACTATTGAACACTACATGTAATGGTTTGCCTTCTTGAAAGTCAAACCATAGGTGGAGAGGAGTTTTCAATGACTCTAAAACTCTAAGTGTAATGGTTTGACTATTGGAAAGTCAAAATCGTAGGTTACAATCAAAGAAAGGTGTTTTGGAAAGTTCAAAACCCTACGTGTAATGGTTTGACTATTTAAAAGTCAAACCGTAGGTGCCAACGAAGTTAGTAGTCTATTGAGCACTACATGTAATGGTTTGTCTTCTTGAAAGTCAAACCATAGGTGTAGAGGAGTTTTGGATGACTCTAAAACTCTAAGTGTAACGGTTTGACTATTGGAAAGTAAAAACCGTAGGTTACAATCAAAGAAAGGTGTTTTGGAAAGTTTAAAACCCTACGTGTAATGGTTTGACTATTAAAAAGTTAAACCGTATGTGTCAACGAAGTTAGAAGTCTATTGAACACTATATGTAATGGTTTGTCTTCTTGAAAGTCAAACCATAGGTGTAGAGGAGTTTTGGATGACTCTAAAACTCTCAATGTAATGGTTTGATTATTGGAAAGTCAAAACCGTACGTTACAATCAAAGAAAGGTGTTTTGGAAAGTTTAAAACCCTACGTGTAATGGTTTGACTATTTAAAAGTCAAACCATAGGTGTCAACGAAGTTAAAATTCTATTGAACACTACATGTAATGGTTTGCCTTCTTGAAAGTCAAACCATAGGTGGAGAGGAGTTTTCAATTACTCTAAAACTCTAAGTGTAATGGTTTGACTATTGGAAAGTCAAAATCGTAGGTTACAATCAAAGAAAGGTGTTTTGGAAAGTTCAAAACCCTACGTGTAATGGTTTGACTATTTAAAAGTCAAACCGTAGGTGCCAACGAAGTTAGAAGTCTATTGAGCACTACATGTAATGGTTTGTCTTCTTGAAAGTCAAACCAAAGGTGTAGAGGAGTTTTGGATGACTCTAAAACTCTAAGTGTAACGGTTTGACTATTGGAAAGTAAAAACCGTAGGTTACAATCAAAGAAAGGTGTTTTGGAAAGTTTAAAACCCTACGTGTAATGGTTTGACTATTTAAAAGTTAAACTGTATGTGTCAACGAAGTTAGAAGTCTACTGAACACTATATGTATTGGTTTGCCTTCTTGAAAGTCAAACCATAGGTGGAGAGGAGTTTTGGATGACTCTAAAACTCTAAGTGTAACGGTTTGACTGTTGGAAAGTCAAAACCGTAGGTTACAATCAAAGAAAGGTGTTTTGGAAAGTTTAAAACCCTACGTGTAATGGTTTGACTATTTAAAAGTTAAACCGTATGTGTCAACGAAGTTAGAAGTCTACTGAACACTATATGTAATGGTTTGCCTTCTTGAAAGTCAAACCATAGGTGGAGAGGAGTTTTGGATGACTCTAAAACTCTAAGTGTAACGGTTTGACTGTTGGAAAGTCAAAACCGTAGGTTACAATCAAAGAAAGGTGTTTTGGAAAGTTTAAAACCCTACGTGTAATGGTTTAACTATTTAAAAGTCAGACCGTAGGCGTCAACGAAGTTAGAAGTCTATTGAGCACTATATGTAATCGTTTGCCTTCTTGAAAGTCAAACCATAGGTGGAGAGGAGTTTTGGATGACTCTAAAACTCTAAGTGTAACGGTTTGACTGTTGGAAAGTCAAAACCGTAGGTTACAATCAAAGAAAGGTGTTTTGGAAAGTTTAAAACCCTACGTGTAATGGTTTAACTATTTAAAAGTCAGACCGTAGGCGTCAACGAAGTTAGAAGTCTATTGAGCACTATATGTAATCGTTTGTGTTCTTGAAAGTCAAACCATAGGTGTAGAGGAGTTTTGGATGACTCTAAAACTCTAAGTGTAACGGTTTGACTATTGGAAAGTCAAAACCGTAGGTTACAATCAAAGAAATGTGTTTTGGAAAGTTTAAAACCCTACGTGTAATGGTTTGACTATTTAAAAGTCAAACCGTAGGTTTTCAACGAAGTTAGAAGACTCTTGAACACTAGATGTAATGGTTTGTCTTCTTGAAAGTCAAACCATAGGTGTAGAGGAGTTTTGGATGACTCTAAAACTCTAAGTCTAACGGTTTGACTATTGGAAAGTAAAAACCGTAGGTTACAATCAAAGAAAGGTGTTTTGGAAAGTTTAAAACCCAACGTGTAATGGTTTGTCTATTTAAAGGTTAAACCGTATGTGTCAACGAAGTTAGAAGTCTATTGAACACTATATGTAATGGTTTGCCTTCTTGAAAGTCAAACCGTAGGTGGAGAGGAGTTTTGGATGACTCTAAAACTATAAGTGTAACGTTTTGACTGTTGGAAAGTCAAAACCGTAGGTTACAATCAAAGAAAGGTGTTTTGGAAAGTTTAAAACCCTACGTGTAATGGTTTGACTATTTAAAAGTTAAACCGTAGGTGTCAACGAAGTTAGAAGACTATTGAACACTACATGTAATGGTTTGTCTTCTTGAAAGTCAAACCATAGGTGTAGAGGACTTTTGGATGACTCTAAAACTCTAAGTGTAACGGTTTGACTATTGGAAAGTAAAAACCGTAGGTTACAATCAAAGAAAGGTGTTTTGGAAAGTTTAAAACCCTACGTGTAATAGTTTGACTATTTAAAAGTTAAACCGTATGTGTCAACGAAGTTAGAAGTCTATTGAACACTATATGTAATGGTTTGCCTTCTTGAAAGTCAAACCGTAGGTGTAGAGGAGTTTTGGATTACTCTAAAACTCTAAGTGTAATGGTTTGACTATTGGAAAGTCAAAAGCGTAGGTTACAATCAAAGAAAGGTGTTTTGGAAAGTTTAAAACCCTACGTGTAATGGTTTGACAATTTAAAAGTTAAACCGTATGTGTCAACGAAGTTAGAAGTCTATTGAACACTATATGTAATGGTTTGTCTTCTTGAAAGTCAAACCATAGGTGTAGAGGAGTTTTGGATGACTCTAAAACTCTAAATGTAATGGTTTGATTATTGGAAAGTCAAAACCGTACGTTACAATCAAAGAAAGGTGTTTTGGAAAGTTTAAAACCCTACGTGTAATGGTTTGACTATTTAAAAGTCAAACCATAGGTGTCAACGAAGTTAAAATTCTATTGAACACTACATGTAATGGTTTGCCTTCTTGAAAGTCAAACCATAGGTGGAGAGGAGTTTTCAATTACTCTAAAACTCTAAGTGTAATGGTTTGACTATTGGAAAGTCAAAATCGTAGGTTACAATCAAAGAAAGGTGTTTTGGAACTTCAAAACCCTACGTGTAATGGTTTGACTATTTAAAAGTCAAACCGTAGGTGCCAACGAAGTTAGAAGTCTATTGAGCACTACATGTAATGGTTTGTCTTCTTGAAAGTCAAACCAAAGGTGTAGAGGAGTTTTGGATGACTCTAAAACTCTAAGTGTAACGATTTGACTATTGGAAAGTAAAAACCGTAGGTTACAATCAAAGAAAGGTGTTTTGGAAAGTTTAAAACCCTACGTGTAATGGTTTGACTATTTAAAAGTTAAACTGTATGTGTCAACGAAGTTAGAAGTCTACTGAACACTATATGTATTGGTTTGCCTTCTTGAAAGTCAAACCATAGGTGGAGAGGAGTTTTGGATGACTCTAAAACTCTAAGTGTAACGGTTTGACTGTTGGAAAGTCAAAACCGTAGGTTACAATCAAAGAAAGGTGTTTTGGAAAGTTTAAAACCCTACGTGTAATGGTTTGACTATTTAAAAGTTAAACCGTATGTGTCAACGAAGTTAGAAGTCTACTGAACACTATATGTAATGGTTTGCCTTCTTGAAAGTCAAACCATAGGTGGAGAGGAGTTTTGGATGACTCTAAAACTCTAAGTGTAACGGTTTGACTGTTGGAAAGTCAAAACCGTAGGTTACAATCAAAGAAAGGTGTTTTGGAAAGTTTAAAACCCTACGTGTAATGGTTTAACTATTTAAAAGTCAGACCGTAGGCGTCAACGAAGTTAGAAGTCTATTGAGCACTACATGTAATCGTTTGTGTTCTTGAAAGTCAAACCATAGGTGTAGAGGAGTTTTGGATGACTCTAAAACTCTAAGTGTAACGGTTTGACTATTGGAAAGTCAAAACCGTAGGTTACAATCAAAGAAATGTGTTTTGGAAAGTTTAAAACCCTACGTGTAATGGTTTGACTATTTAAAAGTCAAACCGTAGGTTTTCAACGAAGTTAGAAGACTCTTGAACACTAGATGTAATGGTTTGTCTTCTTGAAAGTCAAACCATAGGTGTAGAGGAGTTTTGGATGACTCTAAAACTCTAAGTCTAACGGTTTGACTATTGGAAAGTAAAAACCGTAGGTTACAATCAAAGAAAGGTGTTTTGGAAAGTTTAAAACCCTACGTGTAATGGTTTGTCTATTTAAAGGTTAAACCGTATGTGTCAACGAAGTTAGAAGTCTATTGAACACTATATGTAATGGTTTGCCTTCTTGAAAGTCAAACCGTAGGTGGAGAGGAGTTTTGGATGACTCTAAAACTATAAGTGTAACGTTTTGACTGTTGGAAAGTCAAAACCGTAGGTTACAATCAAAGAAAGGTGTTTTGGAAAGTTTAAAACCCTACGTGTAATGGTTTGACTATTTAAAAGTTAAACCGTAGGTGTCAACGAAGTTAGAAGACTATTGAACACTACATGTAATGGTTTGTCTTCTTGAAAGTCAAACCATAGGTGTAGAGGACTTTTGGATGACTCTAAAACTCTAAGTGTAACGGTTTGACTATTGGAAAGTAAAAACCGTAGGTTCCAATCAAAGAAAGGTGTTTTGGAAAGTTTAAAACCCTACGTGTAATAGTTTGACTATTTAAAAGTTAAACCGTATGTGTCAACGAAGTTAGAAGTCTATTGAACACTATATGTAATGGTTTGCCTTCTTGAAAGTCAAACCGTAGGTGTAGAGGAGTTTTGGATTACTCTAAAACTCTAAGTGTAATGGTTTGACTATTGGAAAGTCAAAAGCGTAGGTTACAATCAAAGAAAGGTGTTTTGGAAAGTTTAAAACCCTACGTGTAATGGTTTGACAATTTAAAAGTTAAACCGTATGTGTCAACGAAGTTAGAAGTCTATTGAACACTATATGTAATGGTTTGTCTTCTTGAAAGTCAAACCATAGGTGTAGAGGAGTTTTGGATGACTCTAAAACTCTAAATGTAATGGTTTGATTATTGGAAAGTCAAAACCGTATGTTACAATCAAAGAAAGGTGTTTTGGAAAGTTTAAAACCCTACGTGTAATGGTTTGACTATTTAAAAGTCAAACCATAGGTGTCAACGAAGTTAAAATTCTATTGAACACTACATGTAATGGTTTGCCTTCTTGAAAGTCAAACCATAGGTGGAGAGGAGTTTTCAATTACTCTAAAACTCTAAGTGTAATGGTTTGACTATTGGAAAGTCAAAATCGTAGGTTACAATCAAAGAAAGGTGTTTTGGAAAGTTCAAAACCCTACGTGTAATGGTTTGACTATTTAAAAGTCAAACCGTAGGTGCCAACGAAGTTAGAAGTCTATTGAGCACTACATGTAATGGTTTGTCTTCTTGAAAGTCAAACCAAAGGTGTAGAGGAATTTTGGATGACTCTAAAACTCTAAGTGTAACGGTTTGACTATTGGAAAGTAAAAACCGTAGGTTACAATCAAAGAAAGGTGTTTTGGAAAGTTTAAAACCCTACGTGTAATGGTTTGACTATTTAAAAGTTAAACTGTATGTGTCAACGAAGTTAGAAGTCTACTGAACACTATATGTATTGGTTTGCCTTTTTGAAAGTCAAACCATAGGTGGAGAGGAGTTTTGGATGACTCTAAAACTCTAAGTGTAACGGTTTGACTGTTGGAAAGTCAAAACCGTAGGTTACAATCAAAGAAAGGTGTTTTGGAAAGTTTAAAACCCTACGTGTAATGGTTTGACTATTTAAAAGTTAAACCGTATGTGTCAACGAAGTTAGAAGTCTACTGAACACTATATGTAATGGTTTGCCTTCTTGAAAGTCAAACCATAGGTGGAGAGGAGTTTTGGATGACTCTAAAACTCTAAGTGTAACGGTTTGACTGTTGGAAAGTCAAAACCGTAGGTTACAATCAAAGAAAGGTGTTTTGGAAAGTTTAAAACCCTACGTGTAATGGTTTAACTATTTAAAAGTCAGACCGTAGGCGTCAACGAAGTTAGAAGTCTATTGAGCACTACATGTAATCGTTTGTGTTCTTGAAAGTCAAACCATAGGTGTAGAGGAGTTTTGGATGACTCTAAAACTCTAAGTGTAACGGTTTGACTATTGGAAAGTCAAAACCGTAGGTTACAATCAAAGAAATGTGTTTTGGAAAGTTTAAAACCCTACGTGTAATGGTTTGACTATTTAAAAGTCAAACCGTAGGTTTTCAACGAAGTTAGAAGACTCTTGAACACTAGATGTAATGGTTTGTCTTCTTGAAAGTCAAACCATAGGTGTAGAGGAGTTTTGGATGACTCTAAAACTCTAAGTCTAACGGTTTGACTATTGGAAAGTAAAAACCGTAGGTTACAATCAAAGAAAGGTGTTTTGGAAAGTTTAAAACCCTACGTGTAATGGTTTGTCTATTTAAAGGTTAAACCGTATGTGTCAACGAAGTTAGAAGTCTATTGAACACTATATGTAATGGTTTGCCTTCTTGAAAGTCAAACCGTAGGTGGAGAGGAGTTTTGGATGACTCTAAAACTATAAGTGTAACGTTTTGACTGTTGGAAAGTCAAAACCGTAGGTTACAATCAAAGAAAGGTGTTTTGGAAAGTTTAAAACCCTACGTGTAATGGTTTGACTATTTAAAAGTTAAACCGTAGGTGTCAACGAAGTTAGAAGACTATTGAACACTACATGTAATGGTTTGTCTTCTTGAAAGTCAAACCATAGGTGTAGAGGACTTTTGGATGACTCTAAAACTCTAAGTGTAACGGTTTGACTATTGGAAAGTAAAAACCGTAGGTTACAATCAAAGAAAGGTGTTTTGGAAAGTTTAAAACCCTACGTGTAATAGTTTGACTATTTAAAAGTTAAACCGTATGTGTCAACGAAGTTAGAAGTCTATTGAACACTATATGTAATGGTTTGCCTTCTTGAAAGTCAAACCGTAGGTGTAGAGGAGTTTTGGATTACTCTAAAACTCTAAGTGTAATGGTTTGACTATTGGAAAGTCAAAAGCGTAGGTTACAATCAAAGAAAGGTGTTTTGGAAAGTTTAAAACCCTACGTGTAATGGTTTGACAATTTAAAAGTTAAACCGTATGTGTCAACGAAGTTAGAAGTCTATTGAACACTATATGTAATGGTTTGTCTTCTTGAAAGTCAAACCATAGGTGTAGAGGAGTTTTGGATGACTCTAAAACTCTAAATGTAATGGTTTGATTATTGGAAAGTCAAAACCGTATGTTACAATCAAAGAAAGGTGTTTTGGAAAGTTTAAAACCCTACGTGTAATGGTTTGACTATTTAAAAGTCAAACCATAGGTGTCAACGAAGTTAAAATTCTATTGAACACTACATGTAATGGTTTGCCTTCTTGAAAGTCAAACCATAGGTGGAGAGGAGTTTTCAATGACTCTAAAACTCTAAGTGTAACGGTTTGACTATTGGAAAGTCAAAACCGTAGGTTACAATCAAAGAAATGTATTTTGGAAAGTTTAAAACCCTACATGTAATGGTTTGACTATTTAAAATTCAAACCGTAGGTGTCAACGAAGTTAGAAGACTATTGAACACTACATGTAATGGTTTGCCTTCTTGAAAGTCAAACCATAGGTGGAGAGGAGTTTTCAATGACTCTAAAACTCTAAGTGTAATGGTTTGACTATTGGAAAGTCAAAATCGTAGGTTACAATCAAAGAAAGGTGTTTTGGAAAGTTCAAAACCCTACGTGTAATGGTTTGACTATTTAAAAGTCAAACCGTAGGTGCCAACGAAGTTAGAAGTCTATTGAGCACTACATGTAATGGTTTGTCTTCTTGAAAGTCAAACCATAGGTGTAGAGGAGTTTTGGATGACTCTAAAACTCTAAGTGTAACGGTTTGACTATTGGAAAGTAAAAACCGTAGGTTACAATCAAAGAAAGGTGTTTTGGAAAGTTTAAAACCCTACGTGTAATGGTTTGACTATTTAAAAGTTAAACCGTATGTGTCAACGAAGTTAGAAGTCTATTGAACACTATATGTAATGGTTTGTCTTCTTGAAAGTCAAACCATAGGTGTAGAGGAGTTTTGGATGACTCTAAAACTCTAAATGTAATGGTTTGATTATTGGAAAGTCAAAATCGTATGTTACAATCAAAGAAAGGTGTTTTGGAAAGTTTAAAACCCTACGTGTAATGGTTTGACTATTTAAAAGTCAAACCATACGTGTCAACGAAGTTAAAATTCTATTGAACACTACATGTAATGGTTTGCCTTCTTGAAAGTCAAACCATAGGTGGAGAGGAGTTTTCAATGACTCTAAAACTCTAAGTGTAATGGTTTGACTATTGGAAAGTCAAAATCGTAGGTTACAATCGAAGAAAGGTGTTTTGGAAAGTTCAAAACCCTACGTGTAATGGTTTGACTATTTAAAAGTCAAACCGTAGGTGTCAACGAAGTTAGAAGACTATTGAACACTATATGTTATGGTTTGCTATCTTGAAAGTCAAACCATAGGTGTAGAGGAGTTTTGGATGACTCTAAAACTCTAAGTGTAATGGTTTGACTATTGGAAAGTCAAAACCGTAGGTTACAATGAAAGAAAGGTGTTTTGGAAAGTTTAAAACCCTACGTGTAATGGTTTGACTATTTAAAAGTTAAACCGTATGTGTCAACGAAGTTAGAAGTCTATTGAACACTATATGTAATGGTTTGCCTTCTTGAAGGTCAAACCATAGGTGGAGAGGAGTTTTGGATGACTCTAAAACTCTAAGTGTAACGGTTTGACTGTTGGAAAGTCAAAACCGTAGGTTACAATCAAAGAAAGGTGTTTTGGAAAGTTTAAAACCCTACGTGTAATGGTTTGACTATTTAAAAGTCAAACCATACGTGTCAACGAAGTTAGAAGTCTATTGAGCACTACTTGTAATGGTTTGTCTTCTTGAAAGTCAAACCATAGGTGTAGAGGAGTTTTGGATGACTCTAAAACTCTAAGTGTAATGGTTTGACTGTTGGAAAGTAAAAACCGTAGGTTACAATCAAAGAAAGGTGTTTTGTAAAGTTTAAAACCCAACGTGTAATGGTTTGACTATTTAAAAGTCAAACCATAGGTGCCAACGAAGTTAGAAGACTATTGAACACTACATGTAATGGTTTGCCTTCTTGAAAGTCAAACCATAGGTGTAGAGGAGTTTTGGATGACTCTAAAACTCTAAGTGTAACGGTTTGACTATTGGAAAGTCAAAACCGTAGGATACAATCAAAGAAAGATGTTTTGGAAAGTTTAAAACCCTACGTGTAATGGTTTGACTATTTAAAAGTCAAACTGTAGGTGTCAACGAAGTTAAAAGTCTATTGAACACTACATGTAATGGTTTATCTTCTTGAAAGTCAAACCATAGATGGAGAGGAGTTTTAAATGACTCTAAAACTCTAAGTGTAATGGTTTGACTGTTGGAAAGTCAAAACCGTAGGTTACAATGAAAGAAAGGTGTTTTGGAAAGTTTAAAACCCTGCGTGTAATGGTTTGACTATTTAAAAGTCAAACCGTAGGTGTCAACGAAGTTAGAAGTCTATTGAACACTACATGTAATGGTTTGCCTTCTTGAAAGTCAAACCATAGGTGTAGAGGAGTTTTGGATGACTCTAAAACTCTAAGTGTAATGGTTTGACTATTGGAAAGTAAAAACCGTAGGTTACAATCAAAGAAAGGTGTTTTGGAAAATTTAAAACCCTACGTGTAATGGTTTGACTATTTAAAAGTCAGACTGTAGGTGTCAACGAAGTTAGAAGTCTATTGAGCACTACATGTAATGGTTTGTGTTCTTGAAAGTCAAACCATAGGTGTAGAGGAGTTTTGGATGACTCTAAAACTCTAAGTGTAACGATTTGACTATTGGAAAGTCACAACCGTAGGTTACAATCAAAGAAAGGTGTTTTGGAAAGTTTAAAACCCATGTGTAATGGTTTGACTATTTAAAAGTCAAACCGTAGGTGTCAACGAAGTTAGAAGTCTATTGAACACTATATGTAATGGTTTGCCATCTTGAAAGTCAAACCATAGGTGTAGAGGAGTTTTGGATGACTCTAAAACTCTAAGTGTAACAGTTTGACTATTGGAAAGTCAAAGCCGTAGGTTACAATCAAAGAAAGGTGTTTTGGAAAGTTTAAAACCCTACGTGTAATGGTTTGACTATTTAAAAGTCAAACAGTAGGTGTCAACGAAGTTAGAAGTCTATTGAACACTACATGTAATGGTTTGCCTTCTTGAAAGTCAAACCATAGGTGTATAGGAGTTTTGGATGACTCTAAAACTCTAAGTGTAACGGTTTGACTATTGGAAAGTCAAAACCGTAGGTTTCAATCAAACAAAGGTGTTTTGGAAAGTTTAAAACCCTACGTGTAATGGTTTGACTATTTAAAAGTCAAACCGTAGGTGTCAACGAAGTTAGAAGACTCTTGAACACTAGATGTAATGGTTTGTCTTCTTGAAAGTCAAACCATAGGTCTAGAGGAGTTTTGGATGACTCTAAAACTCTAAGTGTAACGGTTTGACTATTGGAAAGTAAAAACCATAGGTTAGAATCAAAGAAAGGTGTTTTGGAAAGTTTAAAACCCTAAGTGTAATGGTTTGACTATTGGAAAGTAAAAACCGTAGGTTACAATCAAAGAAAGGTGTTTTGGAAAATTTAAAACCCTACGTGTAATGGTTTGACTATTTAAAAGTCAAACCGTAGGTGTCAACGAAGTTAGAAGTCTATTGAGCACTACATGTAATGGTTTGTGTTCTTGAAAGTCAAACCATAGGTGTAGAGGAGTTTTGGATGACTCTAAAACTCTAAGTGTAACGGTTTGACTATTGGAAAGTCACAACCGTAGGTTACAATCAAAGAAATGTGTTTTGGAAAGTTTAAAACCCTACGTGTAATGGTTTGACTATTTAAAAGTCAAACCGTAGGTGTCAACGAAGTTAGAAGACTCTTGAACACTAGATGTAATGGTTTGTCTTCTTGAAAGTCAAACCACATGTGTAGAGGAGTTTTGGATGACTCTAAAACTCTAAATCTAACGGTTTGACTATTGGAAAGTAAAAACCGTAGGTTACAATCAAAGAAAGGTGTTTTGGAAAGTTTAAAAACCTATGTGTAATGGTTTGTCTATTTAAAGGTTAAACCGTATGTGTCAACGAAGTTAGAAGTCTATTGAACACTATATGTAATGGTTTGCCTTCTTGAAAGTCAAACCGTAGGTGGAGAGGTGTTTGGGTGACTCTAAAACTATAAGTGTAACGTTTTGACTGTTGGAAAGTCAAAACCGTAGGTTACAATCAAAGAAAGGTGTTTTGGAAAGTTTAAAACCCTACGTGTAATGGTTTGACTATTTAAAAGTTAAACCATTGGTGTCAACGAAGTTAGAAGTCTATTGAGCACTACATGTAATGGTTTGTGTTCTTGAAAGTCAAACCATAGGTGTAGAGGAGTTTTGGATGACTCTAAAACTCTAAGTGTAACGGTTTGACTATTGGAAAGTCACAACCGTAGGTTACAATCAAAGAAATGTGTTTTGGAAAGTTTAAAACCCTACGTGTAATGGTTTGACTATTTAAAAGTTAAATCGTAGGTGTCAACGAAGTTAGAAGACTATTGAACACTACATGTAATGGTTTGTCTTCTTGAAAGTCAAACCATAGGTGTAGAGGAGTTTTGGATGACTCTAAAACTCTAAGTGTAACGGTTTGACTATTGGAAAGTAAAAACCGTAGGTTACAATCAAAGAAAGGTGTTTTGGAAAGTTTAAAACCCTACGTGTAATGGTTTGACTATTTAAAAGTTAAACCGTATGTGTCAACGAAGTTAGAAGTCTATTGAACACTATATGTAATGGTTTGCCTTCTTGAAAGTCAAACCGTAGGTGTAGAGGAGTTTTGGATTACTCTAAAACTCTAAGTGTAATGGTTTGACTATTGGAAAGTCAAAACCGTAGGTTACAATCAAATAAAGGTGTTTTGGAAAGTTTAAAACCCTACGTGTAATGGTTTGACAATTTAAAAGTTACACCGTATGTGTCAACGAAGTTAGAAGTCTATTGAACACTATATGTAATGGTTTGTCTTCTTGAAAGTCAAACCATAGGTGTAGAGGAGTTTTGGATAACTCTAAAACTCTAAATGTAATGGTTTGATTATTGGAAAGTCAAAATGTTGGGTCTGAAATATGCCAAGGATGGTTACTACTTCTAGTTCAACATGGTTAATACTTCTGAAGTTAATATTCAACATGGTTACTACTTCTGTGGTTAATGTTGCTAGTTGTAGTTAATACTGCTAGAAGAAAACAGTTAATACTTCTAGTTAATGCTGCTAGAAGAAAACAGTTAATACTTCTAGTTTGTACTTCTGTTATTAATGCTGCTAGTTGATGGTTAATGTTGCTCAACAAGATTAGTACTGCTAGTTCAAAGTTAGTACTGCTTGAAGAGATTAATGCTGCTGAGCATGGTTAGTACTGCTAGAGTTAATACTGCTCAGAGTATTAATGCTGCTTATGATTAATACTGCTTATAAGATGGAGATCTGCATGAAAGGATAACAGCTGGATAATTTAAAGATATACATGGAAGCTTAGAGATATACATGGAAGCTTGAAGATAATAATGGAAGATAAACTGAAGATTATGGAAAGCTTGGAGATAATGATGGAAGATATTCTGAAGATATTTTATTAATTGTAATTAGCTTTTATCTTCAGTATATATATATAGTATTGTTTAGAATAGTTAGAGATAACTTTTAACTTTCAGTTTTCATTCTTTTAGAGAAAATCAACCTCAAGGCATAGATCCTAATTCTAGAGAAGTAGAATTCGTATTGGTGAGCCTGTTCATCGATATTGAGGTTGAGTGTGTAACCTTGTAGCTTTAAGCATTCAATACAAGTTTACTGTTTGATCATTATATACTGTGTTTGATTACTGTTTTATTAAATATCAAAGTGTTTTTCCGCAACTTCTTTGATATTAGTTTCTGAGTATTAATTCTTGTTAAGAATTCGATCCTGACAAGTGGTATCAGAGCCAGTATTCTCAGAAACCTACACTCAACATCACATCATCATGGCTAAAGGTTCAGAGTCTTCAAGCTCAGAAATTCCTACAGAGGTAACATCTAATCTTTGCTCTAAATCCTGTATTGAAACTGTTAAAAGGTACAGGGATCACAATCAGAAGATGAGTGATGACCTTAAGAGATTAGAAAAAGATATAAAAGACTATGTACGGATTGTAGAGAGATTTGAAGATCAGATCAAAGGTTTTCAAGCCAATGAGCTTCAACACTCTTATGACACAAACTACTGGAAGTGGGAGAAAGATCAGTATGAATTTAAGCTAAAACAGAAAGAAGAGGAGAATGAGAAGATAAAGAGGGAGTTTGAGAAAGCCAAACTGGATATTGAGAAATTTTCCAATGCTTCTAAAGCAATGGACTCTTTACTCCAAACTCAAATCCATGACAAACTTAGAAGAGGAATAGGCTATAACACCACCCCACCACCATACAACAACAACTACATCCCTCCTATATCAGACTTGCTAGAGACCAAGAATAGGAAGGAATCATCTGATGGAGCCACAAAGGTAGATCCATTAGAAAAAGTGGTGGTTGAAACAGACTCTGAAGTAGAGAACTCTAGTGAAAAGAGTAATGAGAACACTGTGAGTGGTGAGATTCCTCTAGAAAATAACATTATCACCAATGAGGGATGTGGAAAGGCTTGGATCAAGTCTAAGGACATAGAAAAGACTGAGGGAAAGTCTGAGAAGGTCCATTATAAGCAAACCACAGTTGTGAATCTTGTCCCTTGTAAACAGTGTTCTTGCGATAAATCTGAGCCCCAAAAACATGATAAACCAAGGGGAAATCAGAGAAACTGGAATAATCAGTGGGCACAAAAACAAGGAGTTAATTTGAGTAAAATCAATAGACCAAAACCTTGTTTTATCTGTGGCAAATTGAATCATCTTGCCAAACACTGTTATTTCAACCCTATCAACCAAAGAGTCACTTTTCAAAGAAAACCACAAAACTCTTTTGGTTATAGAAATCAGAGAAGGAATCATACGGCTGAGAACAGAGCACCTATAAGATCACATGCTCAGAACAAGTTTGCTAAACCAAAGAAAAATACTCCAAATAAGCCAAGGAGTAATTTAAAGACAAAGAAAGCAAACAACTTTGTTCAAGTTTGGGTTCCAATTGCAAAGAAACCTGTTAGTACTGCTATCCCAGATAGTACTGCTAACAAAAATAGTGCTGCTAACTTGATTAGTACTGCTAACCAAGTTAGTACTGCTAACAAAGCTAGTGCTGCTTCTAGTAGTAATGCAGCCAAGCCTATAATCTTGACAAAGTACTCCAGTCATGAGATTCCTAAACAACTCATTCAGACCAAACTGACAGATTATATTAATGAGAAAGGTCAACCCAAGACCACTTTGGCTTGGGTTCCATCAAAGACTAACTGATTTATCAAGTGTGCAGGGCAATCAAAAGCTCAAGAGGAAGAGCATTTAGAATGAAGATAATGGTTGCTCTTGGCACATAACAAGGAACATGGATTGCCTTCAAATTCTTTAAAAGATTTGATGGAGGACATGTTACTTTTGATCCAGCAGAAGGTTAGAAAAGTGAAAAAGGTTGCTAATACTGAAAGGTACTTAGTACTTCTAGTTCAGTGAATACTGTCAGACTGTGTTAATACTGCTGGTATGTGTTACTACTGCCAGTCTGTGTTAATGCTGCTGATAAGTGCTACTACTGCTAATGTAAGTTTTCTATACCTAAAAATGATCTTCATTGATTTTATGTCAAACCTGGATATCAATCAAAAAGCTTTTATCTGTATCCAAAGTTTGTACAAGAAGTACTTAATAATGAATTGACGGACATACTTCACTTTGATGAGGTATATGTACCTAAACCCCCTAAAGGCAAGGTTTTCTCAAACATGAGAAGATCTGCTAGGGACTCTGAAGGAGTTGACATCCCATTGTTCTCTACAATGATGGTGGTGCCCCACACTGAAGAAGGTATGGCAGCAGGGTCAAGGCCCTCATTAGACATTCCCACTGCTAGCCAATCCCAACCTTCCCACTCTATATCTATCCCACAGTCTCTACTTCATGAGCCAAGTTCACCAATAAAACAGATAAAGAAAACAGGTAAAGAAGGCTCCTTCCCTTCTTGTACCTTCACCCACTAAGCCTTTAAGCCCTCTAAGGGAGGATTCTCCTTTAGAGAATATCCAAAGGGAAACCATAGAGGTGTCTCCCAACCTCAAGAAGGTGCTCAATAAGGAGATGCAAGAGCATATGGGTTGTAAGGCTCACACTACTGACTTTGCACAAAGTGCAGGACAGGACAGTGTGAACATATCTAAGACCTTCCTCATGGCAACTTTAGATGAGTAATTATCTAAAGGTCCCAGGTGCCAAGAAACCAAGGGAGTAGAAGGTGCTTCTGTTAGACAGAAGATCTCTACTAAAAGATCCAAGGATCCTTCAAAGGTGGTAAACACACCTAAAGGAGGTGAGGACAGATTTAACTACAAAGAATTGATGGATACACTTGGTACAATTAGTCTGAAAGTTCACAATCAAATTATGGAGATAAAAGAGATGAAAAGGAGCACAAATCATGATTATTTCAAAAAGGGGGAGACTTAAACAACTGAACTTGAGAAGACATGAGAAGGAGAATCAAGTTGATATGAAATCTTATTTTGAGGGGGAGATAAGTGAAGAAGATGAAACAAAGCAGTAACTACAACAGAAACAGAAAAGAAGATAACAGCAGAAACTGAATCAAGAAGAACTAGTAATTGCAGAAAGTTTTGAAATTATCATAAAGACCCTATGTTGAAGAACTTAACTTCTCAGTTTTGAAAAGTTAAGTTAGGGGGAGATTGTTGGGTCTGAAATATGCCAAGGATGGTTACTACTTCTAGTTCAACATGGTTAATACTTCTGAAGTTAATATTCAACATGGTTACTACTTCTGTGGTTAATGTTGCTAGTTGTAGTTAATACTGCTAGAAGAAAACAGTTAATACTTCTAGTTAATGCTGCTAGAAGAAAACAGTTAATACTTCTAGTTAGTACTTCTGTTATTAATGCTGCTAGTTGATGGTTAATGTTGCTCAACAAGATTAGTACTGCTAGTTCAAAGTTAGTACTGCTTGAAGAGATTAATGCTGCTGAGCATGGTTAGTACTGCTAGAGTTAATACTGCTCAGAGTATTAATGCTGCTTATGATTAATACTGCTTATAAGATGGAGATCTGCATGAAAGGATAACAGCTGGATAATTTAAAGATATACATGGAAGCTTAGAGATATACATGGAAGCTTGAAGATAATAATAGAAGATAAACTGAAGATTATGGAAAGCTTGGAGATAATGATGGAAGATATTCTGAAGATATTTTATTAATTGTAATTAGCTTTTATCTTCAGTATATATATATAGTATTGTTTAGAATAGTTAGAGATAACTTTTAACTTTCAGTTTTCATTCTTTTAGAGAAAATCAACCTCAAGGCATAGATCCTAATTCTAGAGAAGTAGAATTCGTATTGGTGAGCCTGTTCATCGATATTGAGGTTGAGTGTGTAACCTTGTAGCTTTAAGCATTCAATACAAGTTTACTGTTTGATCATTATATACTGTGTTTGATTACTGTTTTATTAAATATCAAAGTGTTTTTCCGCAACTTCTTTGATATTAGTTTCTGAGTATTAATTCTTGTTAAGAATTCGATCCTGACACAAAACCGTATGTTACAATCAAAGAAAGGTGTTTTGGAATGTTTAAAACCCTACGTGTAATGGTTTGACTATTTAAAAGTCAAACCATAGGTGTCAACGAAGTTAAAATTCTATTGAACACTACATGTAATGGTTTGCCTTCTTGAAAGTCAAACCATAGGTGGAGAGGAGTTTTCAATGACTCTAAAACTCTAAGTGTAATGGTTTGACTATTGGAAAGTCAAAATCGTAGGTTACAATCAAAGAAAGGTGTTTTGGAAAGTTCAAAACCCTACGTGTAATGGTTTGACTATTTAAAAGTCAAACCGTAGGTGCCAACGAAGTTAGAAGTCTATTGAGCACTACATGTAATGGTTTGTCTTCTTGAAAGTCAAACCATAGGTGTAGAGGAGTTTTGGATGACTCTAAAACTCTAAGTCTAACGGTTTGACTATTGGAAAGTAAAAACCGTAGGTTAGAATCAAAGAAAGGTGTTTTGGAAAGTTTAAAACCCTAAGTGTAATGGTTTGACTATTGGAAAGTAAAAACCGTAGGTTACAATCAAAGAAAGGTGTTTTGGAAAATTTAAAACCCTACGTGTAATGGTTTGACTATTTAAAAGTCAAACCGTAGGTGTCAACGAAGTTAGAAGTCTATTGAGCACTACATGTAATGGTTTGTGTTCTTGAAAGTCAAACCATAGGTGTAGAGGAGTTTTGGATGACTCTAAAACTCTAAGTGTAACGGTATGACTATTGGAAAGTCACAACCGTAGGTTACAATCAAAGAAATGTGTTTTGGAAAGTTTAAAACCCTACGTGTAATGGTTTGACTATTTAAAAGTTAAATCGTAGGTGTCAACGAAGTTAGAAGACTATTGAACACTACATGTAATGGTTTGTCTTCTTGAAAGTCAAACCATAGGTGTAGAGGAGTTTTGGATGACTCTAAAACTCTATGTGTAACGGTTTGACTATTGGAAAGTAAAAACCGTAGGTTAAAATCAAAGAAAGGTGTTTTGGAAAGTTTAAAACCCTACGTGTAATGGTTTGACTATTTAAAAGTTAAACCGTATGTGTCAACGAAGTTAGAAGTCTATTGAACACTATATGTAATGGTTTGCCTTCTTGAAAGTCAAACCGTAGGTGTAGAGGAGTTTTGGATTACTCTAAAACTCTAAGTGTAATGGTTTGACTATTGGAAAGTCAAAACCGTAGGTTACAATCAAATAAAGGTGTTTTGGAAAGTTTAAAACCCTACGTGTAATGGTTTGACAATTTAAAAGTTACACCGTATGTGTCAACGAAGTTAGAAGTCTATTGAACACTATATGTAATGGTTTGTCTTCTTGAAAGTCAAACCATAGGTGTAGAGGAGTTTTGGATAACTCTAAAACTCTAAATGTAATGGTTTGATTATTGGAAAGTCAAAACCGTATGTTACAATCAAAGAAAGGTGTTTTGGAAAGTTTAAAACCCTACGTGTAATGGTTTGACTATTTAAAAGTCAAACCATAGGTGTCAACGAAGTTAAAATTCTATTGAACACTACATGTAATGGTTTGCCTTCTTGAAAGTCAAACCATAGGTGGAGAGGAGTTTTCAATGACTCTAAAACTCTAAGTGTAATGGTTTGACTATTGGAAAGTCAAAATCGTAGGTTACAATCAAAGAAAGGTGTTTTGGAAAGTTCAAAACCCTACGTGTAATGGTTTGACTATTTAAAAGTCAAACCGTAGTGCCAACGAAGTTAGAAGTCTATTGAGCACTACATGTAATGGTTTGTCTTCTTGAAAGTCAAACCATAGGTGTAGAGGAGTTTTGGATGACTCTAAAACTCTAAGTGTAACGGTTTGACTGTTGGAAAGTCAAAACCGTAGGTTACAATCAAAGAAAGGTGTTTTGGAAAGATTAAAACCCTACGTGTAATGGTTTGACTATTTAATAGTCAAACCATACGTGTCAACGCTGTTAGAAGTCTATTGAGCACTACTTGTAATGGTTTGTCTTCTTGAAAGTCAAACCATTGGTGTAGAGGAGTTTTGGATGACTCTAAAACTCTAAGTGTAATGGTTTGACTATTGGAAAGTAAAAACCGTAGGTTACAATCAAAGAAAGGTGTTTTGGAAAGTTTAAAACCCTACGTGTAATGGTTTGTCTATTTAAAAGTCAGACCGTAGGTGTCAACGAAGTTAGAAGTCTATTGAGCACTACATGTAATGGTTTGTCTTCTTGAAAGTCAAACCATAGGTGCAGAGGAGTTTTGGATGACTCTAAAACTCTAAGTGTAACGGTTTGACTATTGGAAAGGCAAAACCGTAGGTTACAATAAAACAAATGTGTTTTGGAAAGTTTAAAACCCTACGTGTAATGGTTTGACTATTTTAAAGTCAAACCATAGGTGCCAACGAAGTTAGAAGACTATTGAACACTACATGTAACGGTTTGCCTTCTTGAAATTCAAACCATAGGTGTAGAGGAGTTTTGGATGACTCTAAAACTCTAAGTGTAACGGTTTGACTATTGGAAAGTCAAAACCGTAGGTTACAATCAAAGAAAGATGTTTTGGAAAGTTTAATACCCTACGTGTAATGGTTTGACTATTTAAAAGTCAAACAGTAGGTGTCAACGAAGTTAAAAGTCTATTGAACACTACATGTAATGGTTTATCTTCTTGAAAGTCAAACCATAGGTGGAGAGAAGTTTTGAATGACTCTAAAACTCTAAGTGTAATGGTTTGACTATTGGAGAGTCAAAACCGTTGGTTACAATGAAAGAAAGGTGTTTTGGAAAGTTTAAAACCCTGCGTGTAATGGTTTGACTATTTAAAAGTCAAACCGTAGATGTCAACGAAGTTAGAAGTCTATTGAACACTACATGTAATGGTTTGCCTTCTTGAAAGTCAAACCATAGGTGTAGAGGAGTTTTGGATGACTCTAAAACTCTAAGTGTAATGGTTTGACTATTGCAAAGTCAAAATCTTAGGTTACAATCAAAGAAAGGTGTTTTGGAAAGTTCAAAACCCTACGTGTAATGGTTTGACTATTTAAAAGTTAAACCGTAGGTGCCAACTAAGTTAGAAGTCTATTGAACACTACATGCAATGGTTTGCCTTCTTGAAAGTCAAACCATAGGTGTGGAGGAGTTTTGGATGACTCTAAAACTCTAAGTGTAACGGTTTGACTATTGGAAAGTCAAAACCGTAGGTTACAATCAAAGAAAGGTGTTTTGGAAAGTTTAAAACCCTACGTGTAATGGTTTGACTATTTAAAAGTGAAACCGTAGGTGTCAACGAAGTTAAAAGTCTATTGAACACTACATGTAATGGTTTGCCTTCTTGAAAGTCAAACCATAGGTGGAGAGAAGTTTTGAATGACTCTAAAACTATAAGTGTAATGGTTTGACTATTGGAAAGTCAAAACCGTAGGTTACAATCAAAGAAAGGTGTTTTGGAAAGTTTAAAACCCTACGTGTAATGGTTTGACTATTTAAAAGTCAAACCATAGGTGTCAACGAAGTTAAAAGTCTATTGAACACTACATGTAATGGTTCGCCTTCTTGAAAGTAAAACCATAGGTGGAGAGGAGTTTTGAATGACTCTAAAACTCTAAGTGTAACGGTTTGACTATTGGAAAGTAAAAACCGTAGGTTACAATCAAAGAAAGGTGTTTTGGAAAGTTTAAAACCCTACGTGTAATGGTTTGACTATTTAAAAGTTAAACCGTATGTGTCAATGAAGTTAGAAGTCTATTGAACACTATATGTAATGGTTTGCCTTCTTGAAAGTCAAACCATAGGTGGAGAGGAGTTTTGGATGACTCTAAAATTCTAAGTGTAACGGTTTGACTGTTGGAAAGTCAAAACCGTAGGTTACAATTAAAGAAAGGTGTTTTGGAAAGTTTAAAACCCTACGTGTATTGGTTTGACTATTTAAAAGTTAAACCGTAGATGTCAACGAAGTTAGAAGACTATTGAACACTATATGTAATGGTTTGCCTTCTTGAAAGTCAAACCATAGGTGTAGAGGAGTTTTGGATGACTCTAAAACTCTAAGTGTAATGGTTTGACTATTGGAAAGTCAAAACCGTAGGTTACAATCAAAGAAAGGTGTTTTGGAAAGTTTAAAACCCTACGTGTAAGGGTTTGACTATTTAAAAGTTAAACCGTATGTGTCAACGAAGTTAGAAGTCTATTGAACACTATATGTAATGGTTTGCCTTCTTGAAAGTCAAACCATAGGTGGAGAGGAGTTTTGGATGACTCTAAAACTCTAAGTGTAACGGTTTGACTGTTGGAAAGTCAAAACCGTAGGTTATAATCAAAGAAAGGTGTTTTGGAAAGTTTAAAACCCTACGTGTAATGGTTTGACTATTTAAAAGTCAAACCGTAGGTGTCAACGAAGTTAGAAGTCTATTGAGCACTACATGTAGTGGTTTGTCTTCTTGAAAGTCAAACCATAGGTGTAGAGGAGTTTTGGATGACTCTAAAACTCTAAGAGTAACGATTTGACTATTGGAAAGTCAAAACCGTAGGTTACAATTAAAGAAAGGTGTTTTGGAAAGTTTAAAACCCTACGTGTAATGGTTTGACTATTTAAAAGTCAAACGGTATGTGTCAACGAAGTTAAAAGTCTATTGAACACTACATGTAATGGTTTGCCTTCTTGAAAGTCAAACCATAGGTGTAGAGGAGTTTTGGATGACTCTAAAACTCTAGATGTAACGGTTTGACTATTGGAAAGTCAAAACCGTAGGTTACAATTAAAGAAATGTGTTTTCGAAAGTTTAAAACTCTACGTGTAATGGTTTGACTATTTAAAAGTCAAAGCGTAGGTGTCAACGAAGTTAGAAGACTATTGAACACTAGATGTAATGGTTTGTCTTCTTGAAAGTCAAACCATAGGTGTAGAGGAGTTTTGGATGACTCTAAAACTCTAAGTGTAACGGTTTGACTATTGGAAAGTAAAAACCGTAGGTTACAATCAAAGAAAGGTGTTTTGGAAAGTTTAAAACCCCACGTGTAATGGTTTGACTATTTAAAAGTTAAACCGTATGTGTCAACGAAGTTAGAAGTCTATTGAACACTATATGTAATGGTTTGCCTTCTTGAAAGTCAAACCATAGGTGGAGAGGAGTTTTGGATGACTCTAAAATTCTAAGTGTAACGGTTTGACTGTTGGAAAGTCAAAACCGTAGCTTACAATTAAAGAAAGGTGTTTTGGAAAGTTTAAAACCCTACGTGTATTGGTTTGACTATTTAAAAGTTAAACCGTAGGTGTCAACGAAGTTAGAAGACTATTGAACACTATATGTAATGGTTTGCCTTCTTGAAAGTCAAACCATAGGTGTAGAGGAGTTTTGGATGACTCTAAAACTCTAAGTGTAATGGTTTGACTATTGGAAAGTCAAAACCGTAGGTTACAATCAAAGAAAGGTGTTTTGGAAAGTTTAAAACCCTACGTGTAATGGTTTGACTATTTAAAAGTTAAACCGTATGTGTCAACGAAGTTAGAAGTCTATTGAACACTATATGTAATGGTTTGCCTTCTTGAAAGTCAAACCATAGGTGGAGAGGAGTTTTGGATGACTCTAAAACTCTAAGTGTAACGGTTTGACTGTTGGAAAGTCAAAACCGTAGGTTATAATCAAAGAAAGGTGTTTTGGAAAGTTTAAAACCCTACGTGTAATGGTTTGACTATTTAAAAGTCAAACCGTAGGTGTCAACGAAGTTAGAAGTCTATTGAGCACTACATGTAGTGGTTTGTCTTCTTGAAAGTCAAACCATAGGTGTAGAGGAGTTTTGGATGACTCTAAAACTCTAAGAGTAACGGTTTGACTATTGGAAAGTCAAAACCGTAGGTTACAATTAAAGAAAGGTGTTTTGGAAAGTTTAAAACCCTACGTGTAATGGTTTGACTATTTAAAAGTCAAACGGTATGTGTCAACGAAGTTAAAAGTCTATTGAACACTACATGTAATGGTTTGCCTTCTTGAAAGTCAAACCATAGGTGTAGAGGAGTTTTGGATGACTCTAAAACTCTAAGTGTAACGGTTTGACTATTGGAAAGTCAAAACCGTAGGTTACAATTAAAGAAATGTGTTTTCGAAAGTTTAAAACTCTACGTGTAATGGTTTGACTATTTAAAAGTCAAAGCGTAGGTGTCAACGAAGTTAGAAGACTATTGAACACTAGATGTAATGGTTTGTCTTCTTGAAAGTCAAACCATAGGTGTAGAGGAGTTTTGGATGACTCTAAAACTCTAAGTGTAACGGTTTGACTATTGGAAAGTAAAAACCGTAGGTTACAATCAAAGAAAGGTGTTTTGGAAAGTTTAAAACCCCACGTGTAATGGTTTGACTATTTAAAAGTTAAACCGTATGTGTCAACGAAGTTAGAAGTCTATTGAACACTATATGTAATGGTTTGCCTTCTTGTAAGTCAAACCATAGGTGGAGAGGAGTTTTGGATGACTCTAAAACTCTAAGTGTAACGGTTTGACTGTTGGAAAGTCAAAACCGTAGGTTACAATCAAAGAAAGGTGTTTTGGAAAGTTTAAAACCTTAAGTGTAATGGTTTGACTATTTAAAAGTTAAACCGTAGGTGTCAACGAAGTTAGAAGACTATTGAACACTATATGTGATGGTTTGCCTTCTTGAAAGTCAAACCATAGGTGTAGAGGAGTTTTGGATGACTCTAAAACTCTAAGTGTAATGGTTTGACTATTGGAAAGTCAAAACCGTAGGTTACAATGAAAGAAAGGTGTTTTGGAAAGTTTAAAACCCTACGTGTAATGGTTTGACTATTTAAAAGTTAAACCGTATGTGTCAAAGAAGTTAGAAGTCTATTGAACACTATATGTAATGGTTTGCCTTCTTGAAAGTCAAGCCATAGGTGGAGAGGAGTTTTGGATGACTCTAAAAGTCTAAGTGTAACGGTTTGACTGTTGGAAAGTCAAAACCGTAGGTTACAATCAAAGAAAGATGTTTTGGAAAGTTTAAAACCCTTCGTGTAATGGTTTGACTATTTAAAAGTCAAACTGTAGGTGTCAACGAAGTTAAAAGTCTATTGAACACTACATGTAATGGTTTATCTTCTTGAAAGTTAAACCATAGGTGTAGAGGTATTTTGGATGACTCTAAAACTCTAAGTGTAACGGTTTGACTGTTGGAAAGTCAAAACCGTAGGTTACAATCAAAGAAAGGTGTTTTGGAAAGTTTAAAACCCTACGTGTAATGGTTTGACTATTTAAAAGTCAAACCATAGGTGTCAACGAAGTTAAAAGTCTATTGAATACTACATAAAATGGTTTGCCTTCTTGAAAGTCAAACCATAGGTGGAGAGGAGTTTTGAATGACTCTAAAACTCTAATGTAATGGTTTGACTATTGGAAAGTCAAAACCGTAGGTTATAATCAAAGAAAGGTGTTTTGGAAAGTTTAAAACCCTACGTGTAATGGTTTGACTATTTAAAAGTCAAACCGTAGGTGCCAACGAAGTTAGAAGTCTATTGAGCACTACATGTAGTGGTTTGTCTTCTTGAAAGTCAAACCATAGGTGTAGAGGAGTTTTGGATGACTCTAAAACTCTAAGAGTAACGGTTTGACTATTGGAAAGTCAAAACCGTAGGTTACAATCAAAGAAATGTGTTTTGGAAAGTTCAAAACCCTACGTGTAATGGTTTGACTATTTAAAAGTCAAACCCTAGGTGTCAACGAAGTTAGAAGACTATTGAACACTAGATGTAATGGTTTGCCTTCTTGAAAGTCAAACCATAGGTGTAGAGGAGTTTTGGATGACTCTAAAATTCTAAGTGTAACGGTTTGACTATTAGAAAGTCAAAACCGTAGGTTACAATCAAAGAAAGGTGTTTTGGAAAGTTTAAAACCCTACGTGTAATGGTTTGACTATTTAAAAGTGAAACCGTATGTGTCAACGAAGTTAAAAGTCTATTGAACACTATATGTAATGGTTTGCCTTCTTGAAAGTCAAACCATAGGTGGAAAGGAGTTTTGGATGACTCTAAAACTCTAAGTGTAACGGTTTGACTGTTAGAAAGTCAAAACCGTAGGTTACAATCAAAGAAAGGTGTTTTGGAAAGTTTAAAACCTTACGTGTAATGGTTTGACTATTTAAAAGTTAAACCGTAGGTGTCAACGAAATTAGAAGACTATTGAACACTATATGTGATGGTTTGCTTTCTTGAAAGTCAAACCATAGGTGTAGAGGAGTTTTGGATGACTCTAAAACTCTAAGTGTAATGGTTTGACTATTGGAAAGTCAAAACCGTAGGTTACAATGAAAGAAAGGTGTTTTGGAAAGTTTAAAACCCTACGTGTAATGGTTTGACTATTTAAAAGTTAAAACGTATGTGTCAACGAAGTTAGAAGTCTATTGAACACTATATGTAATGGTTTGCCTTCTTGAAGGTCAAACCATAGGTGGAGAGGAGTTTTGGATGACTCTAAAACTCTAAGTGTAACGGTTTGACTGTTGGAAAGTCAAAACCGTAGGTTACAATCAAAGAAAGGTGTTTTGGAAAGTTTAAAACCCTACGTGTAATGGTTTGACTATTTAAATGTCAAACCGTAGGTGTCAACGAAGTTAGAAGACTATTGAACACTACATGTAATGGTTTGCCTTCTTGAAAGTTAAACCATAGGTGTAGAGGTGTTTTGGATGACTCTAAAACTCTAAGTGTAACGGTTTGAATATTGGAAAGTCAAAACCGTAGGTTACAATCAAAGAAAGATGTTTTGGAAAGTTTAAAACCCTTCATGTAATGGTTTGACTATTTAAAAGTCAAACTGTAGGTGTCAACGAAGTTAAAAGTCTATTGAACACTACATGTAATGGTTTATCGTCTTGAAAGTTAAACCATAGGTGTAGAGGTGTTTTGGATGACTCTAAAACTCTAAGTGTAACGGTTTGAGTGTTGGAAAGTCAAAACCGTAGGTTACAATCAAAGAAAGGTGTTTTGGAAAGTTTAAAACCCTACGTGTAATGGTTTGACTATTTAAAAGTCAAAACCATAGGTGTCAACGAAGTTAATGTTGGGAACTGAAGAATTCATCAAGTATGGTTAATGCTGCTGGTTCAATGTTACTACTGCTAGAAGACTTAAAGGTTAATACTGCTGAGTGTTACTACTGCTAGTACTATTAATACTGCTAGTCAAAGTTAGTGCTGCTTGAACAAAGTTAGTACTACTTAGCTAGTTAGTACTGCTAGTAGTTAGTACTGCTTAGTAGTTAATGCTCCTGAAGATTAATACTGCTTACATGATGAAGATTCATATGAAAGGATATACATGGAAGCTTAGAGATATACATGGAAGATATACTGAAGATATTTTATTGTATTTATCTTTTGTATTAAGTATATATATTGTATAGTTTAGAATAGTTTATGATACGGAACTTAATTCATTCTTTTAGAAAAAAATTAACCTCAAGGCATAGATCCTAATTCTAGAGAAGTAGAATTCGTATTGGTGAGCCTGTTCATCAATATTGAGGTTGAGTGTGTAATCTTGTAACTTCAAAGCATTCAATACAAGCTTACAGTTTGTTCTTCATATTTTCCGTATTGATTTACTGTTTCATTGAATATCAAAGTGTTATTCCGCAATCTTCTTTGATATTGTTTCTGAGAATTAATTCTTGTTGAGAATTCGATCCTGACAAGTGGTATCAGTTCTAAACTCTCTCAGAAACAGTTATTCATCATGGAAAATCTTACAGAATCAAGCAGTACTTTGGTCTCAAAAGTTCCAATGCTCAGATCCAATGAATTTGACATGTGGAAGATCAGAATCAAGCAATATATTCTCCTCACAGATTACTCTATGTGGGACATCATTGAGAATGGCCCATCTGATGAAGGAAAGATTGGTGAAGATGGCAAAAGAACCCCTCCAAAGACAGATGCAGACAGGAAGACAAGGCAGACAGAGATGAAAGCCTTGAGCACACTGCTCTTGGCCATTCCAAATGAGTATCAACACCAATTCTGCAATTGCACTGATGCACAGATGCTCTGGAATGCTCTAGAGAAGAGATTCTCAGGTACCAAAAGTACCAAGAGAAATCAAAAGGCAATCTTAAAGCAACAGTATGAAAACTTCATCTCAACTAAGAATGAGTCCATGACTCAAACTTTTGACAGGTTTAATAAACTAATTGGTGAACTAGCTACTATGGGAGTACAGATTGATCAAGATGATGTGAACAGAAAGTTCTTAAGGTCCCTTGGAGATGAATGGACCATGTACACTGTGTCATTCAGACAGAATGATCAGTTGGAAGAAAAAGAACTTGATGATCTGTACAATGATCTTAGAGTATTTGAAGCTGAGGTGGAGGCAAAGAAGAAGCTTTCTGGATATATTCATAATGCTACACTCCTATCAGCATCAATTGATTCTACTGCTAACCCTGAATCAGTTAATGCTGCTAATGGAACAAATCAAGATAAAGGCACTGATTCTGTGTTTGAAGCTTTTCTTTCTAATCATGGAAATTCCTCTTTGATTAATGATGACTTAGAACAACTCCATCCCGATGATCTGGAAGAGATGGATATTAAATGGCAGATGGCCATGCTCTCAATGAGGGTTAAGAAGTTTATAAAGAGGACTGGGAGAAACAACTTCTCCCAAAGAAGAGAAGATGGAGCAGGGTTTGATAAATCAAAGGTAGAATGCTACAAATGCCATATGAAGGGACATTTTGCTAGAGAATGCAGAAGTGAAATGTCTCACAACAACAACCATCAACAAGCTCAATCTGGAAGCTTCAATAACAACAGAAACTCTGCTCAAGCCCTTGTTTCTCAACAAGGAATGGGGTTTGATTGGAGTGATCAAGCAGAAGAAACTATTTAGAATCAAGCTCTTATGGCTAAAGTATCTGATCTCCCATCTGAGGTAAGTTCTAATCTCTGTTCTAAAACTTGCATAGACACTGTTAAAAGGTACAGGGATCACAATCAGAAGATGAGTGATGACCTTAAGAGATTAGAAAAAGATATAAAAGACTATGTAAGGATTGTAGAGAGATTTGAAGATCAGATCAAAGGTTTTCAAGCCAATGAACTCCAACACTCATATGACACCAATTACTGGCAGTGGGAGAAAAAGGATTTAGAACTTAAACTGACCAAATCTAAAGAGGAGAGTGAAAAACTGAAAGAGGAGCTAACCAAGGTTAAGCTTGATGTAGAAAAGTTTTCCAATGCTTCTAAAGCAATGGACTCTTTACTACAAAATCAGATTCATGATAAGCTGAGAAGAGGAATTGGGTACAATGCCACACCTCCACCATATAACAACAATTACATTCCTCCTACTTCAGACCTGTTAGACACCAAAGATAGGAAGGACTTGCCCGAGGGAGCCACTGAAATAGATCCCTTAGATGAGGTAGTTGTTGAGGATAAGACTGAGAAAGTGGTTGGCAAGAGTAAGGAGAACAAGGTGAGTGGTGAGATTCCTCTAGAGAATAACATTATCACCAATGATGATTGTGGAAGGGCTTGGATCAAATCCAAGGACATAGAGAAGACAGAGGGAAAGTATGGTAAGGTCCATTACAAACAGACCACAGTTGTGAATCCAGGTCCTTGCAAACAGTGTGCATGTAAGAAGAATGAGCCCCAAAAACAGGACAAAAAGAGGGGAAATCAAAGAAACTGGAATAATCAGTGGGCACAAAAACAAGGGGTTGATCTGAGTAAAATCAATAGACCAAAACCTTGTTTTATCTGTGGCAAATTGAATCATCTTGCAAAATTCTGTTATTTCAATCCTATGAAACAAAGGATGAATTTCCAAAGATCCATGCAAAAACCCTTTGGTTATAAGAAAATTGAAAAGAACCATGTGGCTAAGAAAACTGTTAAAACTAAAAGCCACATGAAGAAAAAGTCTGTTAAAGAAAGTGTCAATATGTGGATTCCTAAAAGCACTAAAACTGTTAGTACTGCTACCACAAATAGTGTTGCTGACAATGATAGTGCTGCTAGAAGTAATACTACTGCTAACAATGTTAATGCTGCTAACAAGGTTAGTACTGCTAAACCTGTTAGTACTTCTAAGGTTAGTACTGCTTCTAGTGTTGGTTCTGCTAAGCCAATCATATTGACAAAGTACTCTAATAAAGAGTGCTCTGAGTTTAAAAACCTCATTAAAAAGGAATGTAAATACTTTGATGAGAAAGGGAGACCCAAGACCACTTTTGCTTGGGTCCCCAATCATACTAATTGATTTATTTAATGTGCAGGGCAACCAACAGCTCAAGGGAAAGAGCATTTGGCCTGTTGATAGTGGTTGCTCTAGGCACATGACTGGCAACATGTCATGCCTTCAGGATTTCAAGCATATTAATGGAGGACATGTTGCATTTGGAGACAATTTTACTGGTGGTAAGATAAGTGGAAAAGGTAATGTCACCAAAGGTAAGATGACATTTGAGGATGTCTACTATGTTGATCAATTAAAGTACAACCTGTTAAGTGTATCACAGGTTTGTGACAAACAACATAGTATATTATTTACTAATACTGAGTGTATGATTCTTGCTCCAGGGTTCAAGGTAGTTGATGAAAGCATGATACTACTTAGAACTCCAAGAAAGGACAATGTTTACTGTCTTGATTTGGACAATGTTGATAGTGATTCATCTCTAAATTGTCTTGTTTCAAAAGCTTCTGTAGATGAATCCTCCCTTTGACACAGAAGGATGTGTCACATGAATTTCAAGACTATGAACAATCTTGTTAAAAATAACCTTGTAAGAGGTTTACCTTCAAAAGTCTTTTCATGTGATGATCATTGTGTTGCTTGTCTTAAAGGCAAACAACACAAAACTTCTCATAAGACCAAAGAGTTAAATTCTGTTTCTTCTTGTCTCCAGTTACTGCATATGGATCTGTTTGGTCCTACAAATGTTATGAGTATAGGCAATAAATCTTACTGCTTGGTTATTGTTGATGATTACTCCAGATTTACTTGGGTATATTTTCTAAGAACTAAGGATGAAACTAGTGATCTTATCAAATCCTTTATTCTAAGAATTGAAAACCAAACTAATCAAAGAGTAAAAGTCATTAGATCAGATAATGGAACTGAGTTTAAAAATCATGATCTAAACACCTTTTGTGAAGAAAAAGGTATTGAGAGGCAATTTAGTGCTCCTAGGACTCCTCAACAGAATGGTGTTGCTGAAAGGAGAAATAGAACACTAATAGAGGCTGCTAGATCTCTGTTGGCTGATTCAAAATTGCCAATTACCTTCTGGGCTGAAGCAGTTAATACTGCCTGTTATGTCCAAAACAGAGTTCTAGTGGTCAAGCAAAAGAACAAGACCCCATATGAGCTTTTAAATCAAAGAAAACCTTTTATTGGTTTCTTCAAACCTTTTGGGTGTCCTTGTACAATTCTAAATACCAAATCTCACTTAGGTAAGTTTGATAGCAAAGCAGATGATGGATTTCTTGTTGGATATTCATCTCAGAGTAAGGCCTACAGAGTTTTTAACTCTTCTACTAGAATAATTGAAGAAAGTGACAATGTCAAATGCAATGCGAACACACCAAATCCTGTTGGGTCTGGGCCTCAGTGGCTATTTGACATTGATTCACTAACTAACTCTTTTGGTTTCAGTAATGAGTATACAGGAACAGGTAGTGGAGAATCAGAGATCACACAAGTTCAAGAAAGTATATCTAAATCTGTGATTTTTCCCATACCCACAGTAAATTCAGTTGAAGACTGTGAAAAGGAATCATTTACTGAACCAAGTCAGAGTGAAGAAGACACTAGAGATGAGGAGACTCAAGAAAACAATGAAGTGGCATCTGAAAACACTTCAGTTGAGTTGCATGAATCTAATCTTGAGGCTGGATTAAATAAAGAACCTAGTTACAACACCAGAGTTCAAAAGAATCATCCTCCACAGTTGATAATAGGAGATATCTCTTCTCCTATGATGACTAGACATCAAAGCAGACTTCAGGAAATGCAAGATCAACAGCATACAGTGTTTTCTTATTTTCTATCACAGCTTGAGCCTAAAAAGGCACATGATGCTATGAAAGAATCCAGCTGGATAGAAGCAATGCAAGAGGAACTGTTACAGTTCAAGCTACAAGATGTGTGGGATCTAGTAGACCTTCCTAAAGGTCACAGAGCAATTGGCACAAAATGGATCTTCAGAAACAAGAGAGATGAAAGAGGTATTGTTATAAGAAACAAAGCAAGGCTGGTGGCTCAAGGCTATACTCAAGAAGAGGGTATAGATTATGAAGAAGTTTTTGCACCTGTAGCTAGGATAGAAGCAATCAGACTATTCCTAGCCTATGCTTCTTACATGAACTTCAAAGTCTACCAAATGGATGTAAAAAGTGCTTTTCTCTATGGATCAATTGAAGAAGAAGTATATGTCTGTCAACCACCAGGGTTTGAAAACCCAAGCTATCCAGACAGGGTATACAAATTAAAGAAAGCACTTTATGGACTACATCAAGCCCCAAGAGCATGGTATGACACTCTGTCATCCTATCTCTTGGAAAATGACTTTGAAAGAGGAGTCATTGATAAGACTCTATTTATCAAAAGAAAGAAGAAGGATATCTTGCTGGTCCAAATCTATGTTGATGACATTATTTTTGGCTCTACAAGAAACAACATGTGCAAGGAGTTTGAGGATTTAATGCATCAAAGGTTCAAAATGAGTTCCATGGGGGAACTTACTTTCTTCCTTGGCCTCCAAGTTCAACAGAAGTCAGATGGTATTTTCATCTGTCAATCCAAGTATGTGCAGGATATTCTAACCAAGTTTGGTTTCTCAGAATCAAAACCTGCCAGCACACCTATGGAAACACACAAGCAGATCACAGCAGATCTTGAGGGGGAGGATATGGATGTGCATCATTATAGATCCATGATTGGCTCTCTCATGTATCTCACAGCATCAAGGCCAGATATAATGTTTCCAGTCTGTGTATGTGCAAGATTCCAAGTTAGGCCAAAGCAATCTCACTTTCAAGCTGTTAAGAGGATATTCAGATATCTCAAAGGGCAACCCAGATTGGGACTTTGGTATCCTCATGACTCACCCTTTGACCTAATAGCATACTCAGACAGTGACCTAGGTGGAGCAAACTTGGACAGAAAATCTACTTCTGGAGGATGTCAGTTTTTGGGTGCAAGACTAGTCTCATGGCAGTGCAAGAAACAAACCACAGTATCCACATCTACAACAGAGGCAGAGTACATAGCAGCTGCAAGTTGCTGCTCTCAAGTCTTATGGATTCAGAATCAAATGTTGGATTATGGGGTAACCTTTCTACACACTCCAATTTTTATTGACAACAGCAGTACTATTAGCATTGTGAATAATCCTGTCAAGCACTCAAAAACAAAGCACATTAAGATCAGGTATCACTTTATCAGAGATTGTAATGAAAAGAAACTTATTCAAGTTGTCAAAGTTCACACTGATAATCAGTTTGCTGATCTATTCACTAAAGCATTTGATGTGGGTAGATTCACTTTCTTGGTAACAAGTGTGGGAATGATCAACTCTGAATAAATCCCCTTCTCAAAAAGTGGTTTTATACCTGTTTATTATCCTTGGAGTTACTAATCTTTTTTTTCAGGATATGCATAGCAGTACTCAGTGATTAGGAAGTTTAAAAGGAGTAAAGTAGTTAATACTGCTAGTGGTTAGTACTGCTAGTAGTTAATACTGCTTTCCGTTAATACTGCTAGTGGTTAATACTGCTTTCAGTTAATACTGCTAGTAGTTAATACTGCTTTCAGTTAATACTGCTTTCAGTTAATACTGCTAGTAGTTAATACTGCTTTCAGTTAATACTGCTAGTGGTTAATACTGCTTTCAGTTAATACTGCTAGTGGTTAATACTGCTTTCAGTTAATTCTGCTAGTGGTTAATACTGCTTTCAGTTAATACTGCTAGTAGTTAATACTGCTTTCAGTTAATACTGCTAGTGGTTAATATTGCTCGTAGTTAATACTGCTAGTTAGTTAATACTGCTCGTAGTTAATACTGCTAGTTAGTTAATACTGCTCTAGGTTAATACTGCTTATGTTCCAAATACTATAAATACTCTTTGCCCGCCTAAAAGTTCATAACGACTCTTTGCATACTAATCTCTTGCACTCAAAACCTTTTCTCTCTCAAGTTCGAAGTTTTCAGGCAAGCTTTTCACTAAGATCAATGGCATCCATGACTTTCATCGACGAGCACAACGAGATTGCGATGCTACAAAAGCCAAAGCAAGCTGCAGGATTTCATCAGATTGTGGATTTCCTCAAGTCAAGCCACATTGCTCATGCTCTTATTGTATCCCCTACAATCTATATTGAGCATCAAAGGCAGTTCTGGGCTAATGCAACCATTGTTGTTGAGAATGGTGTGCAGATGATCAAGACAAGAATCTGTGATCAATCACTAACGGTTACTGAAGAGGTTATTCGCATCAGTCTACGTCTAGACGATGCCTCTGGTATAACCTCCATTCTGAACGATGAACTGTTTTCCAATCTTACAAGCATGGGGTATGGAGGCCCATTGGGAGTTTTCAAATTTTCTAAAGCAAAATTCTCACCCCAATGGCGTTTCTTTGTCCATACTCTTATGCATTGTATCTCCAAAAAGACTACTGGATGGAGTGAGTTCAGCAGCACTATTGCTTATGCTTTGGTGTGCTTGGCCACTGCCAGAAAGTATAATTTTTCTAAAATGATTTTCAGTGATCTTGTCTCAAACATGGGAAACAAAAAGAGCTTCTTTATGTATCCCAGGTTTGTTCAAGAAGTTATTACACATGAATTGACGGATATACCTCAACCTGTTGGGGTATATGTACCTAAACCCCCCAAAGGCAAGGTTTTCTCAAATATGAGAAGATCTGCTGGGGACTCTGAAGGAGTTGACACCCTATTGTTCTCTACAATGATGGTGGTGTCCCAAACCCATGAAGGTATGGCAGCAGGGTCAAGGCCCCCATTAGACCAACCCACTGCTAGCCAAGCCCAACCTTCCCTCTCAAAATCAATTCCCCAGTCCCTTCTTGAAAAACCAACCTCTCCTATCACCCAAACTTACAAGAGAAAACAGGTAAAGAAGGCTCCTTCCCTTCTTGTACCATTACCCTCTCAGCCTTTAAGCCCTCTAAGGGAGAATTCTCCCCTAGAGAATATTCAAAGGGAAACCACAAGGGTGTCTCCCAACCCAAAGGAGGTTCTCTCTGAGGAGGAGGTAGAGCATATGGGTGATGAGGCTGCCACTACTCCTGCTAGTACAGAGGAGGAAAGTGGTAACATTAATAAGACCTCCCCCATGGCAACTTTGAATGAGCAATCATTTGAAGGTCCCTGGTGCCAAGAAACCACAGGGGTGGATAGTGCCTCTGCAAGGCAGAAGACTTCCACAAATAAAAGATCCAATGATCCTTCAAAGGAGGGTAACACTTCTGGAGAGGGTGAGGACAGATATACGTACGATGAATTGATGGAAACAATGGGGAACATCAATCAAGATGTTCTCAGACAAGGCAAAGAAATTGAAGAAATGAAGCTAGTAATTCTGTCTCAACAAGAACAGATTGCTAAGCTGAAAAGGATGGTGGTTAGTCTGGTACAAAGGAAGAAAAGAAAGCAATTCCAATTAAGGAGAAGGACCACTGAGGATGATGCTCCCAAAAAGGGGGAGATCAACATGGAAGAAGCCACAAGAAAGGGGGAGCTTGATGGAGAGAAAGTTGATGTTGAGGGGGAGAAGCAAGCAGAAACAGTTACTACTGCTGACATTAATAAAGCAGCAGACACTGTGAAAGAAGTGTTAACAGATCTTGAGATTGCAGAAACCTTACTAAAAGACAAGAATGATACTCCCAAGGTCACTTCAAAGATCAAAGGTGTAATCATAAAAGAACAAGGTGAAGTGATCAAGAAAGATAACAGTAAGAAGGATATGAGCAAAGACAAAGGAAAAGCAAAGATGGTAGAATCTGATCAACCAATCAAAAAGCAAAGGTTGGTTGAATCAGATGAAGCCCTAGCTAAAAATATGCAGGAGGATATTGAAAAAGAAGAAAGAATTCAGATGGAAAAGGACAGGGAAATGGCAAAAGCTCTAGCTGCTGAACTGAATGAAGCTTATCAACAGAGTATGGCAACTGAAATTGCACAGAAGAAAGCTGCAAGTATGAAGAAAGCTGTGGTTAAAACAGTTGCAAAGAAGAGAAGACCCTCAAAGACATTCCTAGGTACCCAAGAGAGAAACAAGATGATTATATTTCTCAAAGGTGCTGTAGGAGTCAAAAAGGAGATGTTCTCCAAAATGTCTTTTGAGAAGATCAAAGAGCTCTATGATTCAGAGATGTTAAAGCTTCAGGGAAGTGAAACTGCTAGGGTGGAGATAGAGAAGAGAATGAAAGAAAGTAATGAATTTGATTGTCAAAAGCCATTTCCAGATGAGCAAGAAACACCTCCTAAGAAAGAGTCCACCTTGGGAGAAAGTCTAAGGACTTTAAAGAGAACAAAAATGATGGCAAGGAGAAAGCCAATTAAAAAGCCTAGAGTATCTGAAGAAGAAGCTGATAAGGTTGCTGAAGAAGAAGGGGAACCTGAGTTATCTAAACAGACAGAGCCATCTAACACTGATGATGTTAATTTGTATATGGTAGTGATGGACAAAGTGCCTGAACCAATTTCAGCAGAGCCTGTAGGAGTTAAGCCTCCTGAGGTAATTCTCTGGGATACATTGACAGTGGATGGAAAGGAATACATAAGGCTGAAAAGAAAGGATGAAAAGTATGAAGTGTTTAACACATGGGCTAAAATTGTCAGAACATGCTCTAGATCAGATATTGAAGAGATGTTTGAGATAGGAATGAAGTTGTATGCAGATCTTCTAAAGGCTCCAGGGATTTCAATTACAAAACTGGTAATGGAGTATCTGTGTATGATGTTCAAACCTGAAGAAGTAAAGCACTTGATCAAGGATGTCTTCAAATCAGTAAACAGTTGGACTCTATATGAAATTAGTGGAGTATATACAGTGACTTTGGATTTAAATCACACTGAATACTTCCTAGTGGATAGAGTGTATAATCATAGCAGATTGAAGCTACATGCCATGCTGAAGAAAAAGTTAAGGTGTGTTCCAGATTCAGAAATGGCTAAATACTTGATTCAAAGAACCATCAATCAGAGTTTGGGATTGGATGCAAACACGGGAATTTAGACCATAATAGAGTTTTGGGAGCATCTTGAAGAAAATTTGAAGAACTTGACTTCTCTTCCTAAAAGTCAAGTTAGGGGGAGATTGTTGGGAACTGAAGAATTCATCAAGTATGGTTAATGCTGTTGGTTCAATGTTACTACTGCTAGAAGACTTAAAGGTTAATACTGCTGAGTGTTACTACTGCTAGTACTATTAATACTGCTAGTCAAAGTTAGTGCTGCTTGAACAAAGTTAGTACTGCTTAGCTAGTTAGTACTGCTAGTAGTTAGTACTGCTTAGTAGTTAATGCTGCTGAAGATTAATACTGCTTACATGATGAAGATTCATATGAAAGGATATACATGGAAGCTTA
This sequence comes from Arctium minus, assembly GCA_954870635.1. Taxonomy (NCBI): domain Eukaryota; kingdom Viridiplantae; phylum Streptophyta; class Magnoliopsida; order Asterales; family Asteraceae; genus Arctium; species Arctium minus. The sequence goes on from OX941081.1 coordinate 14,298,396, forward strand.
GAGATATACATGGAAGATATACTGAAGATATTTTATTGTATTTATCTTTTGTATTTAGTATATATATTGTATAGTTTAGAATAGTTTATGATACGGAACTTAATTCATTCTTTTAGAAAAAAAATTAACCTCAAGGCATAGATCCTAATTCTAGAGAAGTAGAATTCATATTGGTGAGCCTGTTCATCAATATTGAGGTTGAGTGTGTAATCTTGTAACTTCAAAGCATTCAATACAAGCTTACAGTTTGTTCTTCATATTTTCTGTATTGATTTACTGTTTCATTGAATATCAAAGTGTTATTCCGCAAACTTCTTTGATATTGTTTCTGAGAATTAATTCTTGTTGAGAATTCGATCCTGACAGTTAAAAGTCTATTGAATACTACATAAAATGGTTTGCCTTCTTGAAAGTCAAACCATAGGTGGAGAGGAGTTTTGAATGACTCTAAAACTCTAAGTGTAATGGTTTGACTATTGGAAAGTCAAAACCGTAGGTTATAATCAAAGAAAGGTGTTTTGGAAAGTTTAAAACCCTACGTGTAATGGTTTGACTATTTAAAAGTCAAACCGTAGGTGCCAACGAAGTTAGAAGTCTATTGAGCACTACATGTAGTGGTTTGTCTTCTTGAAAGTCAAACCATAGGTGTAGAGGAGTTTTGGATGACTCTAAAACTCTAAGAGTAACGGTTTGACTATTGGAAAGTCAAAACCGTAGGTTACAATCAAAGAAATGTGTTTTGGAAAGTTCAAAACCCTACGTGTAATGGTTTGACTATTTAAAAGTCAAACCATAGGTGTCAACGAAGTTAGAAGACTATTGAACACTAGATGTAATGGTTTGCCTTCATGAAAGTCAAACCATAGGTGTAGAGGAGTTTTGGATGACTCTAAAATTCTAAGTGTAACGGTTTGACTATTAGAAATTCAAAACCGTAGGTTACAATCAAAGAAAGGTTTTTTGGAAAGTTTAAAACCCTACGTGTAATGGTTTGACTATTTAAAAGTTAAACCGTATGTGTCAACGAAGTTAAAAGTCTATTGAACACTATATGTAATGGTTTCCCTTCTTGAAAGTCAAACCATAGGTGGAAAGGAGTTTTGTATGACTCTAAAACTCTAAGTGTAATGGTTTGACTGTTGGAAAGTCAAAACCGTAGGTTACAATCAAAGAAAGGTGTTTTGGAAAGTTTAAAACCTTACGTGTAATGGTTTGACTATTTAAAAGTTAAACCGTAGGTGTCAACGAAGTTAGAAGACTATTGAACACTATATGTGATGGTTTGCTTTCTTGAAAGTCAAACCATAGGTGTAGAGGAGTTTTTGATGACTCTAAAACTCTAAGTGTAATGGTTTGACTATTGGAAAGTCAAAACCGTAGGTTACAATGAAAGAAAGGTGTTTTGGAAAGTTTAAAACCCTACGTGTAATGGTTTGACTATTTAAAAGTTAAACCGTATGTGTCAACGAAGTTAGAAGTCTATTGAACACTATATGTAATGGTTTGCCTTCTTGAAGGTCAAACCATAGGTGGAGAGGAGTTTTGGATGACTCTAAAACTCTAAGTGTAACGGTTTGACTGTTGGAAAGTCAAAACCGTAGGTTACAATCAAAGAAAGGTGTTTTGGAAAGTTTAAAACCCTACGTGTAATGGTTTGACTATTTAAAAGTCAAACCGTAGGTGTCAACGAAGTTAGAAGACTATTGAACACTACATGTAATGGTTTGCCTTCTTGAAAGTCAAACCATAGGTGTAGAGGTGTTTTGGATGACTCTAAAACTCTAAGTGTAACGGTTTGACTATTGGAAAGTCAAAACCGTAGGTTACAATCAAAGAAAGATGTTTTGGAAAGTTTAAAACCCTTCGTGTAATGGTTTGACTATTTAAAAGTCAAACTGTAGGTGTCAACGAAGTTAAAAGTCTATTGAACACTACATGTAATGGTTTATCATCTTGAAAGTCAAACCATAGGTGTAGAGGTGTTTTGGATGACTCTAAAACTCTAAGTGTAACGGTTTGACTGTTGGAAAGTCAAAACCGTAGGTTACAATCAAAGAAAGGTGTTTTGGAAAGTTTAAAACCTTACGTGTAATGGTTTGACTATTTAAAAGTCAAACCATAGGTGTCAACGAAGTTAAAAGTCTATGCAACACTACATGAAATGGTTTGCCTTCTTGAAAGTCAAACCATAGGTGGAGAGGAGTTTTGAATGACTCTAAAACTCTAAGTGTAATGGTTTGACTATTGGAAATTCAAAACCGTAGGTTATAATCAAAGAAAGGTGTTTTGGAAAGTTTAAAACCCTACGTGTAATGGTTTGACTATTTAAAAGTCAAACCGTAGGTGCCAACGAAGTTAGAAGTCTATTGAGCACTACATGTAATGGTTTGTCTTCTTGAAAGTCAAACCATAGGTGTAAAGGAGTTTTGGATGACTCTAAAACTCTAAGAGTAACGGTTTGACTATTGGAAAGTCAAAACCGTAGGTTACAATCAAAGAAATGTGTTTTGGAAAGTTCAAAACCCTACGTGTAATGGTTTGACTATTTAAAAGTCAAACCATAGGTGTCAACGAAGTTAGAAGACTATTGAACACTAGATGTAATGGTTTGCCTTCTAGAAAGTCAAACCATAGGTGTAGAGGAGTTTTGGATGACTCTAAAACTCTAAGTGTAACGATTTGACTGTTGGAAAGTCAAAACCGTAGGTTACAATCAAAGAAAGATGTTTTGGAAAGTTTAAAACTCTACGTGTAATGGTTTGACTATTTAAAAGTTAAACCGTATGTGTCAACGAAGTTTGAAGTCTATTGAACACTATATGTAATTGTTTGCCTTCTTGAAAGTCAAACCATAGGTGTAGAGGAGTTTTGGTTGACTCTAAAACTCTAACTGTAATGGTTTGACAATTGGAAAGTCAAAACCGTAGGTTACAATCAAAGAAATGTGTTTTGGAAATTTCAAAACCCTTACAATCAAATAAAGGTGTTTTGGAAAGTTTAAAACCCTACGTGTAATGGTTTGACTATTTAAAAGTCAAATCATAGGTGTCAACAAAGTTAAAAGTCTATTGAACATTACATGTAATGGTTTGCCTTCTTGAAAGTCAAACCATAGGTGGAGAGGAGTTTTGAATGACTCTAAAACTCTAAGTGTAATGGTTTGACTATTGGAAAGTCAAAACCGTAGGTTACAATCAAAGAAACGTGTTTTGGAAAGTTTAAAACCCTACGTGTAATGGTTTGACTATTTAAAAGTCAAACCGTAGGTGCCAACGAAGTTAGAAGTCTTTTGAGCACTACATGTAGTGGTTTGTTGTCAGGATCGAATTCTCAACAAGAATTAATTCTCAGAAACAATATCAAAGAAGTTTGCGGAATAACACTTTGATATTTAATCAAACACAAAATCAAAACATAATATAATCAACAAACTGTAAACTTGTATTGAATGCTTTGAATTTACAAGATTACACACTCAACCTCAATATTGATGAACAGGCTCACCAATACGAATTCTACTTCTCTAGAATTAGGATCTATGCCTTGAGGTTGATTTTCTCTCTAAAAGAATGAAAACAAAAGTTAACTCATTATTCTAAACTATACACTATATATACTGAATACAAAGATAATTACAATAAATAAAATATCTTCAGTATATCTTCCATGTATATCTCTAAGCTTCCATGTATATCCTTTCATACGAATCTTCATCATATAAGCAGTATTAATCTTCAGCAGAATTAACTTCCTTCTAGCAGCATTAACTACTAAGCAGCACTAACCACTAGCAGTACTAACTAGCTAAGCAGTACTAACTTTGTTCAAGCAGTACTAACTATGATTAGCAGTATTAATAGTACTAGCAGTAGTAACACTCAGCAGTATTAACCTTTAAGTCTTCTAGCAGTAGTAACTTTGAACTAGCAGCATTAACCATACTTGAAGAATTCTTCAGTTCCCAACAATCTCCCCCTAACTTGACTTTTAAAAAGAGAAGTCAAGTTCTTCAGAATTAATCTTCAAGATGCTCCCAAAACTCTATCATGGCCTAAATTCCAGTGTTTGCATCCAATCCCAAACTCTGATTGATGGTTCTTTGAATCAAGTATTTAGCCATTTCTGAATCTGGAACACACCTTATCTTTTTCTTCAGCATGGCATGTAGCTTCAATCTGCTATGATTATACACTCTATCCACTAGGAAGTATTCAGTGTGATTTAAATCCAAAGTCACTGTATATACTCCACTAATTTCATATAGAGTCCAACTGTTGACCGACTTGAATACATCCTTGATCATATGCTTTACTTCTTCAGGTTTAAACATCATACACAGATACTCCATTACCAGTTTTGTAATTGAAATTCCTGGAGCCTTTAGAATATCTGCATACAACTTCATTCCTATCTCAAACATCTCTTCAAGATCTGATCTAGAGCATGTTCTGACAATTTTTTGCCCATGTATTGAACACTTCATACTTTTCATCCTTTCTTTTCAGCCTTATGTATTCCTTTCCATCCACTGTCAATATATCCCAGAGAATGACCTCAGGAGGCTTAACTTCTACAGGTTCTGCTGAAATTCGTTCAGGCACTTTGTCCATCACTACCATATACAAATTTACATCATCAGTGTTAGCTGGTTCTGTCTGTTTAGATGACTCAGGTGCCCCTTCTTCTTCAGCAACCTTCTTAGCCTCTTCTTCAGATACTTTAGGCTTCTTGATTGGATTTCTCCTTGCCATCATTTTTGTTCTCTTTAAAGTTCTTAGACTTTCTCCCAGAGTGGACTCTTTCTTAGGAGGTGTTTCTTGCTCATCTGGAAATGGCTTTTGACAATCAAAATCATTACTTTCTTTTATCCTCTTCTCCATCTCCACCCTAGCAGTTTCATTTCCCTGAAGCTTTAACATCTCTGAATCATAGAGCTCTTTGATCTTCTCAAAAGACATTTTGGAGAACATCTCCTTTTTGACTCCTACAGCACCTTTAAGAAATATAATCATCTTGTTTCTCTCTTGGGTACCTAGGAATGTCTTTGAGGGTTTTCTCTTCTTTGCAGCTGTTTTCACTACTGATTTCTTCATACTTGCAGCTTTCTTCTGTGCAATTTCAGTTGCCATACTCTGTTGATAAGCTTCATTCAGTTCAGCAGCTAGAGCTTTTGCCATTTCCCTGTCCTTTTCCATCTGAACTCTTTCTTCTTTTCCAAAATCCTCCTGCATCTTTTTAGCTAGGGCTTCATCTGATTCAACCAACCTTTGCCTTTTGATTGGTTGATCAGATTCTACCATCTTTGCTTTTCCTTTGTCTTTGCTCACTACCTTTTTACTGTTATCTTTCTTGATCACTTCACCTTGTTCTTTTATGATTACACCTTTGGTCTTTGAAGTGACCTTGGGAGTATCATTCTTGGCTTTTAGTAAGGTTTCTGCAATCTCAAGATCTGTTAAAACTTCTTTCACAGTTTCTGCTGCTTTATTAATGTCAGCAGTAGTAACTGTTTCTGCTGCTTCTTTTGATTCTTTTGGCACTGAGTCTGTTTGTGTTTCTGCTTCCTGCTCCCCCTCAACATCAAGTTTTTCTCTATCAATCTCCCCCTTTCTTGTGACTTCTTCCATGTTGATCTCCCCCTTTTTGGGAGCATCATTTTCAGACTTCCTTCTCCTTAGTTGGAATTGCTTTCTCTTCTTCCTTTGTACCAGACTAACCACCATCCTCTTCAGCTTAGCAATCTGTTCTTGTTGTGACAGAATGACTAGCTTCATTTCTTCAATTTCTTTGCCTTGTTTGAGAACATCTTGATTGATGTTCCCCATTGTTTCCATCAATTCATAGTACGTATATCTGTCCTCACCCTCTCCAGAAGTGTTACCCTCCTTTGAAGGACCATTGGATCTTTTATTAGTGGAAGTCTTCTGCCTTGCAGAAGCACTATCCACCCCTGTGGTTTCTTGGCACCAGGGACCTTCAAATGATTGCTCATTCAAAGTTGCCATGGGGGAGGTCTTATTGATGTTACGACTTTCCTCCTCTGTACTAGCAGGAGTAGTGGCAGCCTCATCACCCATATGCTCTACCTCCTCCTCAGAGAGCACCTCCTTTGGGTTGGGAGACACCCTTGTGGTTTCCCTTTGAATATTCTCTAGGGGAGAATTCTCCCTTAGAGGGCTTAAAGGCTGAGAGGGTAATGGTACAAGAAGGGAAGGAGCCTTCTTTACCTGTTTTCTCTTGTAAGTTTGGGTGATAGGAGAGGTTGGTTTTTCAAGAAGGGACTGGGGAATTGATTTTGAGAGGGAAGGTTGGGCTTGGCTAGCAGTGGGTTGGTCTAATGGGGGCCTTGACCCTGCTGCCATACCTTCATGGGTTTGGGACACCACCATCATTGTAGAGAACAATAGGGTGTCAACTCCTTCAGAGTCCCCAGCAGATCTTCTCATATTTGAGAAAACCTTGCCTTTGGGGGGTTTAGGTACATATACCCCAACAGGTTGAGGTATATCCGTCAATTCATGTGTAATAACTTCTTGAACAAACCTGGGATACATAAAGAAGCTCTTTTTGTTTCCCATGTTTGAGACAAGATCACTGAAAATCATTTTAGAAAATTTATACTTTCTGGCAGTGGCCAAACACACCAAAGCATAAGCAATAGTGCTGCTGAACTCACTCCATCCAGTAGTCTTTTTGGAGATACAATGCATAAGAGTATGGACAAAGAAACGCCATTGGGGTGAGAATTTTGCTTTAGAAAATTTGAAAACTCCCAATGGGCCTCCATACCCCATGCTTGTAAGATTGGAAAACAGTTCATCGTTCGGAATGGAGGTTATACCAGAGGCATCGTCTAGACGTAGACTGATGCGAATAACCTCTTCAGTAACCGTTAGTGATTGATCACAGATTCTTGTCTTGATCATCTGCACACCATTCTCAACAACAATGGTTGCATTAGCCCAGAACTGCCTTTGATGCTCAATATAGATTGTAGGGGATACAATAAGAGCATGAGCAATGTGGCTTGACTTGAGGAAATCCACAATCTGATGAAATCCTGCAGCTTGCTTTGGCTTTTGTAGCATCGCAATCTCGTTGTGCTCGTCGATGAAAGTCATGGATGCCATTGATCTTAGTGAAAAGCTTGCCTGAAAACTTCGAACTTGAGAGAGAAAAGGTTTTGAGCGCAAGAGAACAGTATGCAAAGAGTCGTTATGAACTTTTAGGCGGCAAAAAGTATTTATAGTATTCGGAATATAAGCAGTATTAACCTAGAGCAGTATTAACTACTAGCAGTATTAACTGAAAGCAGTATTAACCACTAGCAGTATTAACTGACAGCAGTATTAACTGAAAGCAGTATTAACCACTAGCAGTATTAACTGAAAGCAGTATTAACTACTAGCAGTATTAACTAACTAGCAGTATTAACTACTAGCAGTATTAACTACTAGCAGTATTAACTGAAAGCAGTATTAACCACTAGCAGTATTAACTGAAAGCAGTATTAACCACTAGCAGTATTAACTGAAAGCAGTATTAACTACTAGCAGTATTAACTGAAAGCAGTATTAACCACTAGCAGTATTAACTGAAAGCAGTATTAACTACTAGCAGTATTAACTAACTAGCAGTATTAACTACTAGCAGTATTAACTACTAGCAGTATTAACTGAAAGCAGTATTAACCACTAGCAGTATTAACTGAAAGCAGTATTAACTACTAGCAGTATTAACTAACTTACTCCTTTTAAACTTGCTAAACACTGAGTAGTGCTATGCATATCCTGAAACAGAAGATTAGTAACTCCAGGAATAATATACAGATATAAAACCACTTTTTGAGAAGAGGATTATTCAGAGTTGATCATTCCCACACTTGTTACCAAGAAAGTGAATCTACCCACATCAAAAGCTTTAGTGAATAGATCAGCAAACTGATTATCAGTGTGAACTTTGACAACTTGAATAAGTTTCTTTTCATTACAATCTCTTATAAAGTGATACCTGATCTCAATGTGCTTTGTTTTTGAGTGCTTGACTGGATTATTCACAATGCTAATAGCACTGCTGTTGTCAATAAAGATTGGAGTGTGTAGAAAGGTTACCCCATAATCCAACATTTGATTCTGAATCCATAAGACTTGAGAACAGCAACTTGCAGCTGCTATGTACTCTGCCTCTGTTGTAGATGTGGATACTGTGGTTTGTTTCTTGCACTGCCATGAGACTAGTCTAGCACCCAAAAACTGACATCCTCCAGAAGTAGATTTTCTGTCCAAGTTTGCCCCACCTAGATCACTGTCTGAGTATGCTATTAGGTCAAAAGGTGAGTTATGAGGATACCAAAGTCCCAATCTGGGTTGCCCTTTGAGATATCTGAATATCCTCTTAACAGCTTGAAAGTGAGATTGCTTTGGCCTAACTTGAAATCTTGCACATACACAGACTGGAAACATTATATCTGGCCTTGATGCTGTGAGATACATGAGAGAGCCAATCATGGATCTATAATGATGCACATCCATATCCTCCCCCTCAAGATCTGCTGTGATCTGCTTGTGTGTTTCCATAGGTGTGCTGGCAGGTTTTGATTCTGAGAAACCAAACTTGGTTAGAATATCCTGCACATACTTGGATTGACAGATGAAAATGCCATCTGACTTCTGTTGAACTTGGAGTCCAAGGAAGAAAGTAAGTTCCCCCATGGAACTCATTTTGAACCTTTGATGCATTAAATCCTCAAACTCCTTGCACATGTTGTTTCTTGTAGATCCAAAGATAATGTCATCAACATAGATTTGGACCAACAAGATATCCTTCTTCTTTCTTTTGATAAATAGAGTCTTATCAATGCCTCCTCTTTCAAAGTCATTTTCCAAGAGATAGGATGATAGTGTGTCATACCATGCTCTTGGGGCTTGATGTAGTCCATAAAGTGCTTTCTTTAATTTGTATACCCTGTCTGGATAGCTTGGGTTTTCAAACCCTGGTGGTTGACAGACATATACTTCTTCTTCAATTGATCCATAGAGAAAAGCACTTTTTACATCCATTTGATAGACTTTGAAGTTCATGTAAGAAGCATAGGCTAGGAATAGTCTGATTGCTTCTATCCTATCCACAGGTGCAAAAACTTCTTCATAATCTATACCCTCTTCTTGAGTATAGCCTTGAGCCACCAGCCTTGCTTTGTTCCTTATGACAATACCTCTTTCATCTCTCTTGTTTCTGAAAATCCACTTTGTGCCAATCGCTCTGTGACCTTTAGGAAGGTCTACTAGATCCCATACATCTTGTAGCTTGAACTGTAACAGTTCCTCTTGCATTGCTTCTATCCAGCTAGATTCTTTCATAGCATCATGTGCCTTTTTAGGCTCAAGCTGTGATAGAAAACAAGAAAGCACTGTATGTTGTTGATCTTGCATTTCCTGAAGCCTGCTTTGATGTCTAGTCATCATAGGAGAAGAGATATCTCATATTATCAACTGTGGAGGATGATTCTTTTGAACTCTGGTGTTATGACTAGGTTCTTCATTCAGTCCAGCCTCAAGATTAGATTCATGCAACTCAACTGAAGTGTTTTCAGATGCTACTTCATTATTTTCTTGAGTCTCCTCATCTCTAGTTTCTGCTTCACTCTGACTTGGTCCATTAAATGATTCCTTTTCACAGTCTTCAACAGAATTTACTGTGGGTATAGGAAAAATCACAGATTTAGATATACTTTCTTGAACTTGTGTGATCCCTGATCCTCCACTTCTTGTTCCTGTATACTCATTACTGAAACCAAAAGAGTTAGTTAGTGAATCAATGTCAAATAGCCACTGAGGTCCAGACCCATCAGGATTTGGTGTGTTCTCATTGCATTTGACATTGTCACTTTCTTCAGTTATTCTAGAAGATGAGTTAAATACTCTGTAGGCCTTACTCTGAGATGAATATCCAACAAGAAATCCATCATCTGCTTTGTTATCAAACTTACCTAAGTGAGATTTGGTAATTAGAATTGTACAAGGACACCCAAAAGGTTTGAAGAAACCAATAAAAGGTTTTCTTTTATTTAAAAGCTCATATGGGGTCTTGTTCTTTTGCTTGACCACTAGAACTCTGTTTTGGACATAACAAGCAGTATTAACTGCTTCAGCCCAGAAGGTAATTGGCAATTTTGAATCAGCCAACAGAGATCTAGCAGCCTCTATTAGTGTTCTATTCCTCCTTTCAGCAACACCATTCTGTTGAGGAGTCCTAGGAGCACTGTATTGCCTCTCAATACCTTTTTCTTCACAAAAGGTGTTTAGATCATGATTTTTAAACTCAGTTCCATTATCTGATCTAATGACTTTTACTCTTTGATTAGTTTGGTTTTCAATTCTTAGAATAAAGGATTTGATAAGACCACTTGTTTCATCCTTAGTTCTTAGAAAATATACCCAAGTAAATCTGGAGTAATCATCAACAATAACCAAGCAGTACGATTTCTTGCCTATACTCATAACATTTGTAGGACCAAACAGATCCATATGCGGTAATTGGAGACAAGAAGAAACAGAATTTAACTCTTTGGTCTTATGAGAAGTTTTGTGTTGTTTGCCTTTAAGACAAGCAACACAATGATCATCACATGAAAAGACTTTTGAAGGTAATCCTCTTACAAGGTTATTTTTAACAAGAATGTTCATAGTCTTGAAATTAATGTGACACATCCTTCTGTGCCAGAGAGAGGATTCATCTACAGAAGCTTTTGAAACAAGACAATTCAGAGATGAATCACTATCAACATTATCCATATCAAGACAGTAAACATTGTCCTTTCTTGGAGTTCTAAGTAGTATCATGCTTTCATCAACTACCTTGAACCCTGGAGCAAGGATCATACACTCATTATTAGTAAATAATATACTATGTTGTTTGTCACAAACCTGTGATACACTTAACAGGTTGTACTTTAATTGATCAACATAGTAGACATCCTCAAATGTCATCTTACCTTTGGTGACATTACCTTTTCCACTTATCTTACCACCAGTAAGATTATCTACAAATGCAACATGTCCTCCATTGATATGCTTGAAATCCTGAAGGCATGACATGTTGCCTGTCATGTGCCTAGAGCAACCACTATCAACATGCCAAATGCTCTTTCCCTTGAGCTGTTGGTTGCCCTGCACATTAGATAAATCAATTAGTATGAATTAGGAACCCAAGCCAAAGTGGTCTTGGGTACCCCTTTCTCATCAAAATACTTGCATTCTTTCTTGACAAGATTTTTGAACTTTAACTCCTCATTCTTGGAGTACTTTGTTACAATAATAGACTTGGAAATATGTTTGCTAGAATCAGGACTAGTTTTAGAAGTACTAACTGCCTTGGCAGCACTTGCATGCTTAGCAGTACTAACCTTGTTAGCAGTAGTAACTGTGTTAGCAGCAGTAACTGTGTTGGCAGTATTAACCTTTGAAGAGGTATTAACAGTATTAGCAGCATTAATATTTTCAGCAGTACTAACACTGTTAGCAGTAGTAACTGTGTTAGCAGTACTAATATTGTTAGCAGTACTAACACTGTTAGTACTTCTAGGTACCCACATTTTGACACTTTCTTTTAAAATCTTTTTCTTTAAAGTGCCTTTACTTTCAACAGATTTCTTTATCACATGTTTCTTTCCAGCCTTCCTATAACCAACAGGTTTTTGCACAAATCTTTTAAAGTTCATCTGTTGGTTAATTGGGTTGAAGTAACAATACTTAGCCAAATGATTCAACTTGCCACATATAAAACAAGGTTTTGGTCTATTGATTTTATTCAGATCAACTCCTTGTTTCTGAGCCCATTTATTATTCCAGTTTCTTTGATTTCCTCTTTTTAAACCAGAATTTAGGCTCTTGGCTTTATTGCAATCACACTGTTTACAAGATCCAGGATTCACAACTGTGGTTTGTTTGTAATGGACCTTGTTATCATATCCTTTAGTCTTCTCTATCTCCTTGGACTTGACCCAGATTTTCCCACATCCCTCATTGGTGATAATATTGTTTTCTAATGGTATCTTTTTACTCACATTATTATCCCTGTTCTCACTGGCTCCTTTTTCAGTCAAATCCTTAACTACTACCTCATCCAAAGGATCTATCTTAAAAGCTTCTTCAGACAAGTCCTTTTTCTCCTTAGTTTCTAACAAGTCTGATGTAGGAGAAATATAGTTGTTATTGTAAGGAGGGGGTGTATTGTTGTATCCAATACCAGGCTTCATCTTATCATGAATCTGAGCCTTTAGAAGAGAGTCCATTGCTTTTGAAGCATAAGAAAACTTGTCTATGTCAAGCTTAACTTTTGACAGTTCCTCTTTCAGTCTATCATTCTCTTCTAAGGACTTAGACAGTTTGGTTTCTAACTCATTCTTTTCCCACTTCCAATAGTTTGTGTCATAAGAGTGTTGAAGTTCATTAGCTTGAAAGCCTTTGATTTGCTCTTCAAATCTCTCTACTATTAACACATAATCTCTTCTGTCTTTTTCTAATCTTTTGAGGTCATCACACATACTTTGATTGTGATCCCTGTATCTTGTAACAGTGTCAATGCAAGATTTAGTGCAAAGATTAGAACTTACCTCAGTAGGGAGATCAGACACTTCTGCCATAAGAGCTTGGTTCTGAATGGCTTCCTCAGCTTGATCACTCCAGTCAAATCCCATTCCTTGTTGAGAAACAAGGGCTTGAGCAGGATTCTTGTTCTGATTGTATCCTCCATTCTGAGCTTGTTGGTGGTTATTGTTTGGAACAGCACTCCTGCATTCTCTAGCAAAGTGTCCTTTCTTGTGACACTTATAACATTCCACCTTGGTTTTGTCAAAACCAGCTCCATCTTCTCTTCTTTGAGAGAAGTTATTTCTTCCAGTTCTTTTAATGAACTTTTTCACCCTCATGGATAACATGGCCATCTGCCATTTAATATCCATCTCCTCCAGATCATCAGGGTGAATTTGATCAAGATCATCATTAATCAGAGAATTGCTGCTATGACTGGACAAAAAGGCTTCAAAGATAGTTTCAGTGCCTTTTTCTGAACTTACTCCACTGGCAGTACTAACTGCTTCAGGGTTGGCAGTAGTATCAGTGGATGCTGAAAGAAGTGCAGCATTGTGAATATAACCAGAGGGCTTCTTCTTGGCTTCTACCTCAGTTTCAAAAACTCTTAGATCATTGTATAGATCATCAAGTTCTTTCTCTTCCAGATTGTCACTCTGTCTATATGAGACAGTGTACATAGTCCATTCATCCCCAAGAGATCTGAGGAACTTTCTGTTGATATCATCTTGTTCCATCTTCACCCCTACAGTAGCCAGTTCACCTATGAGTTTATTGAACCTGTCAAAAGTTTGAGTCATAGACTCATTCTTTGTGGAAGTGAAGTTCTCATACTGCTGCTTTAGAACATCTCTCTGATTTCTTTTGATGCTCTTAGTTCCAGCAAATCTTTTCTCTAGAGCATTCCAGAGAATCTGTGCATCAGTGCAGTTGCAAAATTGATGCTGATATTCATTGGGAATGGCCAAGAGCAGAGTGCTCAAAGCCTTCATCTCTGTCTGTCTGATCTTCCTCTCACCATCTGTCTTTGTTGGAGGTCTTTTCCCATCTGGTCCTATCCTTCCAGCTTCAGAAGGACCATTCTCAATGATATCCCACATTGAGTAGTCAGTGAGAAGAATATATTGTCTGATTCTGATCTTCCACATGTCAAACTCACTTGGTTTGAGCATTGGAACCTTAGAAACCAAAGTATTGCTTGATTCTGTAAGATTTTCCATGATGAATAACTGTTTCTGAGAGAGTTAGGCTCTGATACCACTTGTCAGGATCGAATTCTCAACAAGAATTAATTCTCAGAAACAATATCAAAGAAGTTTGCGGAATAACACTTTGATATTTAATCAAACACAAAATCAAAACATAATATAATCAACAAACTGTAAACTTGTATTGAATGCTTTGAATTTACAAGATTACACACTCAACCTCAATATTGATGAACAGGCTCACCAATACGAATTCTACTTCTCTAGAATTAGGATCTATGCCTTGAGGTTGATTTTCTCTCTAAAAGAATGAAAAAAACCAAAGTTAACTCATTATTCTAAACTATACACTATATATACTGAATACAAAGATAATTACAATAAATAAAATATCTTCAGTATATCTTCCATGTATATCTCTAAGCTTCCATGTATATCCTTTCATACGAATCTTCATCATATAAGCAGTATTAATCTTCAGCAGCATTAACTTCCTTCTAGCAGCATTAACTACTAAGCAGCACTAACCACTAGCAGTACTAACTAGCTAAGCAGTACTAACTTTGTTCAAGCAGTACTAACTATGACTAGCAGTATTAATAGTACTAGCAGTAGTAACACTCAGCAGTATTAACCTTTAAGTCTTCTAGCAGTAGTAACTTTGAACTAGCAGCATTAACCATACTTGAAGAATTCTTCAGTTCCCAACATTTGTCTTCTTGAAAGTCAAACCATAGGTGTAGATGAGTTTTGGATGACTCTAAAACTCTAAGAGTAACGGTTTGACTATTGGAAAGTCAAAACCGTAGGTTACAATCAAAGAAATGTGTTTTGGAAAGTTTAAAACCCTACGTGTAATGGTTTTGACTATTTAGAAGTCAAACCGTTGGTGTCAACGAAGTTAGAAGTCTATTGAGCACTACATGTAATGGTTTGTCTTCTTGAAAGTCAAACCATTGGTGTAGAGGAGTTTTGGATGACTCTAAAACTCTAATTGTAACGGTTTGACTATTGGAAAGTCAAAACCATAGGTTACAATCAAAGAAAGGTGTTTTGGAAAGTTTAAAACCCTACGTGTAATGGTTTGACTATTTAAAAGTCAAACCGTAGGTGTCAACGAAGTTAAAAGTCTATTGAACACTACATGTAATGGTTTGCCTTCTTGAAAGTCAAACCATAGGTGTAGAGGAGTTTTGGATGACTCTAAAACTCTAAGTGTAACGGTTTGACTGTTGGAAAGTCAAAACCGTAGGTTACAATCAAAGAAAGGTGTTTTGGAAAGTTTAAAACCCTACGTGTAATGGTTTGACTATTTAAAAGTCAAACCGTAGGTGTCAACGAAGTTAGAAGTCTATTGAGCACTACATGTAATGGTTTGTCTTCTTAAAGGTTAAACCATAGGTGTAGAGGAGTTTTGGATGACTCTAAAACTCTAAGTGTAATGGTTTGACTATTGGAAAGTTAAAACCGTAGGTTACAATCAAAGAAATGTGTTTTGGAAAGTTTAAAACCCTACGTGTAATGGTTTGACTATTTAAAAGTCAAACCATAGGTGTCAACGAAGTTAGAAGACTATTGAACACTAGATGTAATGGTTTTCCTTCTTGAAAGTCAAACCATAGGTGTAGAGGAGTTTTGGATGACTCTAAAACTTTAATTGTAATGGTTTGACAATTGGAAAGTAAAAACCATAGGTTACAATCAAAGAAAGGTGTTTTGGAAAGTTTAAAACCCTACGTGTAATGGTTTGACTATTTAAAAGTCAAACTGTAGGTGTCAACGAAGTTAGAAGTCTATTGAGCACTACATGTAATGGTTTGTCTTCTTAAAGGTTAAACCATAGGTGTAGAGGAGTTTTGGATGACTCTAAAACTCTAAGTGTAATGGTTTGACTATTGGAAAGTCAAAACCATAGGTTACAATCAAAGAAAGGTGTTTTGGAAAGTTTAAAACCCTACGTGTAATAGTTTGACTATTTAAAAGTCAAACCGTAGTTGTAAACGAAGTTAAAAGTCTATTGAACACTACATGTAATGGTTTGCCTTCTTGAAAGTCAAACCATAGGTGGAGAGGAGTTTCGAATGACTCTAAAACTCTAAGTGTAATGGTTTGACTATTGGAAAGTCAAAACCGTAGGTTACAATCAAAGAAAGGTGTTTTGGAAAGTTTAAAACCCTATATGTAATGGTTTGACTATTTAAAAGTCAAACCCTAGGTGCCAACGAAGTTAGAAGTCTATTGAGCACTACATGTAATGGTTTGTCTTCTTAAAGGTTAAACCATAGGTGTAGAGGAGTTTTGGATGACTCTAAAACTCTAAGTGTAATGGTTTGACTATTGGAAAGTCAAAACCGTAGGTTACAATCAAAGAAATGTGTTTTGGAAAGTTTAAAACCCTACGTGTAATGGTTTGACTATTTAAAAGTCAAACCATAGGTGTCAACGAAGTTAGAAGACTATTGAACACTAGATGTAATGGTTTTCCTTCTTGAAAGTCAAACCATAGGTGTAGAGGAGTTTTGGATGACTCTAAAACTTTAATTGTAATGGTTTGACAATTGGAAAGTAAAAACCATAGGTTACAATCAAAGAAAGGTGTTTTGGAAAGTTTAAAACCCTACGTGTAATGGTTTGACTATTTAAAAGTCAAACTGTAGGTGTCAACGAAGTTAGAAGTCTATTGAGCACTACATGTAATGGTTTGTCTTCTTAAAGGTTAAACCATAGGTGTAGAGGAGTTTTGGATGACTCTAAAACTCTAAGTGTAATGGTTTGACTATTGGAAAGTCAAAACCATAGGTTACAATCAAAGAAAGGTGTTTTGGAAAGTTTAAAACCCTACGTGTAATAGTTTGACTATTTAAAAGTCAAACCGTAGTTGTAAACGAAGTTAAAAGTCTATTGAACACTACATGTAATGGTTTGCCTTCTTGAAAGTCAAACCATAGGTGGAGAGGAGTTTCGAATGACTCTAAAACTCTAAGTGTAATGGTTTGACTATTGGAAAGTCAAAACCGTAGGTTACAATCAAAGAAAGGTGTTTTGGGAAGTTTAAAACCCTATATGTAATGGTTTGACTATTTAAAAGTCAAACCCTAGGTGCCAACGAAGTTAGAAGTCTATTGAGCACTACATGTAATGGTTTGTCTTCTTGAAAGTCAAACCATAGGTGTAGAGGAGTTTTGGATGACTCTAAAACTCTAAGTGTAATGGTTTGACTATTGGAAAGTCAAAACCGTAGGTTACAATCAAAGAAACGTGTTTTGGAAAGTTTAAAACCCTACGTGTAATGGTTTGACTATTTAAAAGTCAAACCGTAGGTGCCAACGAAGTTAGAAGTCTGTTGAGTACTACATGTAGTGGTTTGTCTTCTTGAAAGTCAAACCATAGTTGTAGATGAGTTTTGGATGACTCTAAAACTCTAAGAGTAACGGCTTGACTATTGGAAAGTCAAAACCGTAGGTTAAAATCAAAGAAATGTGTTTTGGAAAGTTTAAAACCCTACGTGTAATGGTTTTGACTATTTAGAAGTCAAACCGTTGGTGTCAACGAAGTTAGAAGTCTATTGAGCACTACATGTAATGGTTTGTCTACTTGAAAGTCAAACCATAGGTGTAGAGGAGTTTTGGATGACTCTAAAACTCTAATTGTAACGGTTTGACTATTGGAAAGTCAAAACCATAGGTTAAAATCAAAGAAAGGTGTTTTGGAAAGTTTAAAACCCTACGTGTAATGGTTTGACTATTTAAAAGTCAAACCGTAGGTGTCAACGAAGTTAAAAGTCTATTGAACACTACATGTAATGGTTTGCCTTCTTGAAAGTCAAACCATAGGTGTGGAGGAGTTTTGGATGACTCTAAAACTCTAAGTGTAACGGTTTGACTGTTGGAAAGTCAAAACCGTAGGTTACAATCAAAGAAAGGTGTTTTGGAAAGTTTAAAACCCTACGTGTAATGGTTTGACTATTTAAAAGTCAAACCGTAGGTGTCAACGAAGTTAGAAGTCTATTGAGCACTACATGTATTGGTTTGTCTTCTTAAAGGTTAAACCATAGGTGTAGAGGAGTTTTGGATGACTCTAAAACTCTAAGTGTAATGGTTTGACTATTGGAAAGTCAAAACTGTAGGTTACAATCAAAGAAATGTGTTTTGGAAAGTTTAAAACCCTACGTGTAATGGTTTGACTATTTAAAAGTCAAACCATAGGTGTCAACGAAGTTAGAAGACTATTGAACACTAGATGTAATGGTTTTCCTTCTTGAAAGTCAAACCATAGGTGTAGAGGAGTTTTGGATGACTCTAAAACTTTAACTGTAATGGTTTGACAATTGGAAAGTCAAAACCATAGGTTACAATCAAAGAAAGATGTTTTGGAAAGTTTAAAACCCTACGTGTAATGGTTTGACTATTTAAAAGTCAAACTGTAGGTGTCAACGAAGTTAGAAGTCTATTGAGCACTACATGTAATGGTTTGTCTTCTTAAAGGTTAAACCATAGGTGTAGAGGAGTTTTGGATGACTCTAAAACTCTAAGTGTAATGGTTTGACTATTGGAAAGTCAAAACCATAGGTTACAATCAAAGAAAGGTGTTTTGGAAAGTTTAAAACCCTACGTGTAATAGTTTGACTATTTAAAAGTCAAACCGTAGTTGTAAACGAAGTTAAAAGTCTATTGAACACTACATGTAATGGTTTGCCTTCTAGAAAGTCAAACCATAGGTGGAGAGGAGTTTCGAATGACTCTAAAACTCTAAGTGTAATGGTTTGACTATTGGAAAGTCAAAACCGTAGGTTACAATCAAAGAAAGGTGTTTTGGAAAGTTTAAAACCCTATATGTAATGATTTGACTATTTAAAAGTCAAACCCTAGGTGCCAACGAAGTTAGAAGTCTATTGAGCACTACATGTAATGGTTTGTCTTCTTGAAAGTCAAACCATAGGTGTAGAGGAGTTTTGGATGACTCTAAAACTCTAAGTGTAACGGTTTGACTATTGGAAAGTCAAAACCATAGGTTACAATCAAAGAAAGGTGTTTTGGAAAGTTTAAAACCCTACGTGTAATGGTTTGACTATTTAAAAGTCAAACCGTAGGTGTCAACGAAGTTAAAAGTCTATTGAACACTACATGTAATGGTTTGCCTTCTTGAAACTCAAACCATAGGTGTAGAGGAGTTTTGAATGACTCTAAAACTCTAAGTGTAACGGTTTGACTGTTGGAAAGTCAAAACCGTAGGTTACAATCAAAGAAAGGTGTTTTGGAAAGTTTAAAACCCTACGTGTAATGGTTTTACTATTTAAAAGTCAAACCCTAGGTGCCAACGAAGTTAGAAGTCTATTGAGCACTACATGTAATGGTTTGTCTTCTTGAAAGTCAAACAATAGGTGTAGAGGAGTTTTGGATGACTCTAAAACTCTAAGTGTAACGGTTTGACTATTGGAAAGTCAAAATCGTAGGTTACAATCAAAGAAAGGTGTTTAGGAAAGTTTAAAACCCTAAGTTTAATGGTTTGACTATTTAAAAGTTAAACCGAATGTGTCAACGAAGTTAGAAGTCTATTGAACACTCTATGTAATGGTTTGCCTTCTTGAAAGTCAAACCATAGGTGTAGAGGAGTTTTGGATGACTCTAAAACTATAAGTGTAACGGTTTGACTATTGGAAAGTCAAAACCATAGGTTACAATCAAAGAAAGGTGTTTTGGAAAGTTTAAAACCCTACGTGTAATGGTTTGACTATTTAAAATTCAAACCGTAGGTGTCAACGAAGTTAAAAGTCTATTGAATACTACATGTAATGGTTTGCCTTCTTGAAAGTCAAACCATAGGTGTAGAGGAGTTTTGGATGACTCTAAAACTCTAAGTGTAACGGTTTGACTGTTGGAAAGTCAAAACCGTAGGTTATAATCAAAGAAAGGTGTTTTGGAAAGTTTAAAACCCTACGTGTAATGGTTTGACTATTTAGAAGTCAAACTGTAGGTGTCAACGAAGTTAGAAGTCTATTGAGCACTACTAGTAATGGTTTGTGTTCTTGAAAGTCAAACCATAGGTGTAGAGGAGTTTTGGATGACTCTAAAACTCTAAGTGTAACGGTTTCACTATTGAAAAGTCAAAACCATAGGTTACAATCAAAGAAAGGTGTTTTGGAAAGTTTAAAACCCTACGTGTAATGGTTTTGACTATTTAGAAGTCAAACCGTAGGTGTCAACGAAGTTAGAAGTCTATTGAGCACTACATGTAATGGTTTGTCTTCTTAAAGGTTAAACCATAGGTGTAGAGGAGTTTTGGATGACTCTAAAACTCTAAGTGTAATGGTTTGACTATTGGAAAGTCAAAACCGTAGGTTACAATCAAAGAAATGTGTTTTGGAAAGTTTAAAACCCTACGTATAATGGTTTGACTATTTAAAAGTCAAACCATAGGTGACAACGCAGTTAGAAGACTATTGAACACTAGATGTAATGGTTTGTCTTCTTGAAAGTCAAACCATAGGTGTAGAGGAGTTTTGGATGACTCTAAAACTCTAAGTGTAACGGTTTGACTGTTGGAAAGTCAAAACCGTAGGTTACAATCAAAGAAAGGTGTTTTGGAAAGTTTAAAACCCTACGTGTAATAGTTTGACTATTTAAAAGTCAAACCGTAGTTGTAAACGAAGTTAAAAGTCTATTGAACTCTACATGTAATGGTTTGCCTTCTTGAAAGTCAAACCATAGGTGGAGAGGAGTTTCGAATGACTCTAAAACTCTAAGTGTAATGGTTTGACTATTGGAAAGTCAAAACCGTAGGTTACAATCAAAGAAAGGTGTTTTGGAAAGTTTAAAACCCTATATGTAATGGTTTGACTATTTAAAAGTCAAACCGTAGGTGCCAACGAAGTTAGAAGTCTATTGAACACTACATGTAATGGTTTGCCTTCTTGAAAGTCAAACCATAGGTGGAAAGGAGTTTTGAATGACTCTAAAACTCTAAGTGTAATGGTTTGACTATTGGAAAGTCAAAATCGTAGGTTACAATCAAAGAAACGTGTTTTGGAAAGTTTAAAACCCTACGTGTAATGGTTTGACTATTTAAAAGTCAAACCGTAGGTGCCAACGAAGTTAGAAGTCTATTGAGCACTACATGTAGTGGTTTGTCTACTTGAAAGTCAAACCATAGGTGTAGATGAGTTTTGGATGACTCTAAAACTCTAAGAGTAACGGTTTGACTATTGGAAAGTCAAAACCGTAGGTTACAATCAAAGAAATGTGTTTTGGAAAGTTTAAAACCCTACGTGTAATGGTTTGACTATTTAAAAGTCAAACCGTAGGTGTCAACGAAGTTAGAAGTCTATTGAGCACTACATGTAATGGTTTGTCTTCTTAAAGGTTAAACCATAGGTGTAGAGGAGTTTTGGATGACTCTAAAACTCTAAGTGTAATGGTTTGACTATTGGAAAGTCAAAACCATAGGTTACAATCAAAGAAAGGTGTTTTGGAAAGTTTAAAACCCTACGTGTAATAGTTTGACTATTTAAAAGTCAAACCGTAGTTGTAAACGAAGTTAAAAGTCTATTGAACTCTACATGTAATGGTTTGCCTTCTTGAAAGTCAAACAATAGGTGGAGAGGAGTTTCGAATGACTCTAAAACTCTAAGTGTAATGGTTTGACTATTGGAAAGTCAAAACCGTAGGTTACAATCAAAGAAAGGTGTTTTGGAAAGTTTAAAACCCTATATGTAATGGTTTGACTATTTAAAAGTCAAACCCTAGGTGCCAACGAAGTTAGAAGTCTATTGAGCACTACATGTAATTGTTTGTCTTCTTGAAAGTCAAACCATAGGTGTAGAGGAGTTTTGGATGACTCAAAAACTCTAAGTGTAACGGTTTGACTATTGGAAAGTCAAAACCATAGGTTACAATCAAAGAAAGGTGTTTTGGAAAGTTTAAAACCCTACGTGTAATGGTTTGACTATTTAAAAGTCAAACCGTAGGTGTCAACGAAGTTAAAAGTCTATTGAACACTACATGTAATGGTTTGCCTTCTTGATAGTCAAACCATAGGTGGAAAGGAGTTTTGAATGACTCTAAAACTCTAAGTGTAATGGTTTGACTATTGGAAAGTCAAAATCGTAGGTTACAATCAAAGAAACGTGTTTTGGAAAGTTTAAAACCCTACGTGTAATGGTTTGACTATTTAAAAGTCAAACCGTAGGTGCCAACGAAGTTAGAAGTCTATTGAGCACTACATGTAGTGGTTTGTCTACTTGAAAGTCAAACCATAGGTGTAGATGAGTTTTGGATGACTCTAAAACTCTAAGAGTAACGGTTTGACTATTGGAAAGTCAAAACCGTAGGTTACAATCAAAGAAATGTGTTTTGGAAAGTTTAAAACCCTACGTGTAATGGTTTTGACTATTTAGAAGTCAAACCGTTGGTGTCAACGAAGTTAGAAGTCTATTGAGCACTACATGTAATGGTTTGTCTTCTTGAAAGTCAAACCATAGGTGTAGAGGAGTTTTGGATGACTCTAAAACTCTAATTGTAACGGTTTGACTATTGGAAAGTCAAAACCATAGGTTACAATCAAAGAAAGGTGTTTTGGAAAGTTTAAAACCCTACGTGTAATGGTTTGATTATTTAAAAGTCAAACCGTAGGTGTCAACGAAGTTAAAAGTCTATTGAACACTACATGTAATGGTTTGCCTTCTTGAAAGTCAAACCATAGGTGTAGAGGAGTTTTGGATGACTCTAAAACTCTAAGTGTAACGGTTTGACTGTTGGAAAGTCAAAACCGTAGGTTACAATCAAAGAAAGGTGTTTTGGAAAGTTTAAAACCCTACGTGTAATGGTTTGACTATTTAAAAGTCAAACCGTAGGTGTCAACGAAGTTAGAAGTCTATTGAGCACTACATGTAATGGTTTGTCTTCTTAAAGGTTAAACCATAGGTGTAGAGGAGTTTTGGATGACTCTAAAACTCTAAGTGTAATGGTTTGACTATTGGAAAGTCAAAACCGTAGGTTACAATCAAAGAAATGTGTTTTGGAAAGTTTAAAACCCTACGTGTAATGGTTTGACTATTTAAAAGTCAAACCATAGGTGTCAACGAAGTTAGAAGACTATTGAACAGTAGATGTAATGGTTTTCTTTCTTGAAAGTCAAACCATAGGTGTAGAGGAGTTTTAGATGACTCTAAACCTTTAATTGTAATGGTTTGACAATTGGAAAGTCAAAACCATAGGTTACAATCAAAGAAAGGTGTTTTGGAAAGTTTAAAACCCTACGTGTAATGGTTTGACTATTTAAAAGTCAAACCGTAGGTGTCAACGAAATTAGAAGTCTATTGAGCACTACATGTAATGGTTTGTCTTCTTGAAAGTCAAACCATAGGTGTAGAGGAGTTTCGGATGACTCTAAAACTCTAAGTGTAACGGTTTCACTATTGAAAAGTCAAAACCATAGGTTACAATCAAAGAAAGGTGTTTTGGAAAGTTTAAAACCCTACGTGTAATGGTTTGACTATTTTAAAGTCAAACTGTAGGTGTCAACGAAGTTAAAAGTCTATTGAACAATACATGTAATGGTTTGCCTTCTTGAAAGTCAAACCATAGGTGTAGAGGAGTTTTGGATGACTCTAAAACTCTAAGTGTAACGGTTTGACTGTTGGAAAGTCAAAACCGTAGGTTACAATCAAAGAAAGGTGTTTTGGAAAGTTTAAAACCCTACGTGTAATGGTTTGACTATTTAAAAGTCAAACCCTAGGTGCCAACGAAGTTAGAAGTCTATTGAGCACTACATGTAATGGTTTGTCTTCTTGAAAGTCAAACCATAGGTGTAGAGGAGTTTTGGATGACTCTAAAACTCTAAGTGTAACGGTTTGACTATTGGAAAGTCAAAACCGTAGGTTACAATCAAAGAAAGGTCTTTAGGAAAGTTTAAAACCCTACGTGTAATGGTTTGACTATTTAAAAGTTAAACCGAATGTGTCAACGAAGTTAGAAGTCTATTGAACACTCTATGTAATGGTTTGCCTTCTTGAAAGTCAAACCATAGGTGTAGAGGAGTTTTAGATGACTCTAAAACTCTAAGTGTAACGGTTTGACTATTGGAAAGTCAAAACCATAGGTTACAATCAAAGAAAGGAGTTTTGGAAAGTTTAAAACCCTACGTGTAATGGTTTGACTATTTAAAAGTCAAACCATAGGTGTCAACGAAGTTAAAAGTCTATTGAACACTACATGTAATGGTTTGCCTTCTTGAAAGTCAAACCATAGGTGGAAAGGAGTTTTGAATGACTCTAAAACTCTAAGTGTAATGGTTTGACTATTGGAAAGTCAAAATCGTAGGTTACAATCAAAGAAACGTGTTTTGGAAAGTTTAAAACCCTACGTGTAATGGTTTGACTATTTAAAAGTCAAACCGTAGGTGCCAACGAAGTTAGAAGTCTATTGAGCACTACATGTAGTGGTTTGTCTACTTGAAAGTCAAACCATAGGTGTAGATGAGTTTTGGATGACTCTAAAACTCTAAGAGTAACGGTTTGACTATTGGAAAGTCAAAACCGTAGGTTACAATCAAAGAAATGTGTTTTGGAAAGTTTAAAACCCTACGTGTAATGGTTTTGACTATTTAGAAGTCAAACCGTTGGTGTCAACGAAGTTAGAAGTCTATTGAGCACTACATGTAATGGTTTGTCTTCTTGAAAGTCAAACCATAGGTGTAGAGGAGTTTTGGATGACTCTAAAACTCTAATTGTAACGGTTTGACTATTGGAAAGTCAAAACCATAGGTTACAATCAAAGAAAGGTGTTTTGGAAAGTTTAAAACCCTACGTGTAATGGTTTGATTATTTAAAAGTCAAACCGTAGGTGTCAACGAAGTTAAAAGTCTATTGAACACTACATGTAATGGTTTGCCTTCTTGAAAGTCAAACCATAGGTGTAGAGGAGTTTTGGATGACTCTAAAACTCTAAGTGTAACGGTTTGACTGTTGGAAAGTCAAAACCGTAGGTTACAATCAAAGAAAGGTGTTTTGGAAAGTTTAAAACCCTACGTGTAATGGTTTGACTATTTAAAAGTCAAACCGTAGGTGTCAACGAAGTTAGAAGTCTATTGAGCACTACATGTAATGGTTTGTCTTCTTAAAGGTTAAACCATAGGTGTAGAGGAGTTTTGGATGACTCTAAAACTCTAAGTGTAATGGTTTGACTATTGGAAAGTCAAAACCATAGGTTACAACCAAAGAAATGTGTTTTGGAAAGTTTAAAACCCTACGTGTAATGGTTTGACTATTTAAAAGTCAAACCATAGGTGTCAACGAAGTTAGAAGACTATTGAACAGTAGATGTAATGGTTTTCTTTCTTGAAAGTCAAACCATAGGTGTAGAGGAGTTTTGGATGACTCTAAAACTTTAACTGTAATGGTTTGACAATTGGAAAGTCAAAACCATAGGTTACAATCAAAGTAAGGTGTTTTGGAAAGTTTAAAACCCTACGTGTAATGGTTTGACTATTTAAAAGTCAAACCGTAGGTGTCAACGAAGTTAGAAGTCTATTGAGCACTACATGTAATGGTTTGTCTTCTTGAAAGTCAAACCATAGGTGTAGAGGAGTTTTGGATGACTCTAAAACTCTAAGTGTAACGGTTTCACTATTGAAAAGTCAAAACCATAGGTTACAATCAAAGAAAGGTGTTTTGGAAAGTTTAAAACCCTACGTGTAATGGTTTGACTATTTTAAAGTCAAACTGTAGGTGTCAACGAATTTAAAAGTCTATTGAACAATACATGTAATGGTTTGCCTTCTTGAAAGTCAAACCATAGGTGTAGAGGAGTTTTGGATGACTCTAAAACTCTAAGTGTAACGGTTTGACTGTTGGAAAGTCAAAACCGTAGGTTACAATCAAAGAAAGGTGTTTTGGAAAGTTTAAAACCCTACGTGTAATGTTTTGACTATTTAAAAGTCAAACCCTAGGTGCCAACGAAGTTAGAAGTCTATTGAGCACTACATGTAATGGTTTGTCTTCTTGAAAGTCAAACCATAGGTGTAGAGGAGTTTTGGATGACTCTAAAACTCTAAGTGTAACGGTTTGACTATTGGAAAGTCAAAACCGTAGGTTACAATCAAAGAAATGTCTTTAGGAAAGTTTAAAACCCTACGTGTAATGGTTTGACTATTTAAAAGTTAAACCGAATGTGTCAACGAAGTTAGAAGTCTATTGAACACTCTATGTAATGGTTTGCCTTCTTGAAAGTCAAACCATAGGTGTAGAGGAGTTTTAGATGACTCTAAAACTCTAAGTGTAACGGTTTGACTATTGGAAAGTCAAAACCATAGGTTACAATCAAAGAAAGGAGTTTTGGAAAGTTTAAAACCCTACGTGTAATGGTTTGACTATTTAAAAGTCAAACCATAGGTGTCAACGAAGTTAAAAGTCTATTGAACACTACATGTAATGGTTTGCCTTCTTGAAAGTCAAACCATAGGTGGAAAGGAGTTTTGAATGACTCTAAAACTCTAAGTGTAATGGTTTGACTATTGGAAAGTCAAAATCGTAGGTTACAATCAAAGAAACGTGTTTTGGAAAGTTTAAAACCCTACGTGTAATGGTTTGACTATTTAAAAGTCAAACCGTAGGTGCCAACGAAGTTAGAAGTCTATTGAGCACTATATGTAGTGGTTTGTCTACTTGAAAGTCAAACCATAGGTGTAGATGAGTTTTGGATGACTCTAAAACTCTAAGAGTAACGGTTTGACTATTGGAAAGTCAAAACCGTAGGTTACAATCAAAAAAATGTGTTTTGGAAAGTTTAAAACCCTACGTGTAATGGTTTTGACTATTTAGAAGTCAAACCGTTGGTGTCAACGAAGTTAGAAGTCTATTGAGCACTACATGTAATGGTTTGTCTTCTTGAAAGTCAAACCATAGGTGTAGAGGAGTTTTGGATGACTCTAAAACTCTAATTGTAACGGTTTGACTATTGGAAAGTCAAAACCATAGGTTACAATCAAAGAAAGGTGTTTTGGAAAGTTTAAAACCCTACGTGTAATGGTTTGATTATTTAAAAGTCAAACCGTAGGTGTCAACGAAGTTAAAAGTCTATTGAACACTACATGTAATGGTTTGCCTTCTTGAAAGTCAAACCATAGGTGTAGAGAAGTTTTGGATGACTCTAAAACTCTAAGTGTAACGGTTTGACTGTTGGAAAGTCAAAACCGTAGGTTACAATCAAAGAAAGGTGTTTTGGAAAGTTTAAAACCCTACGTGTAATGGTTTGACTATTTAAAAGTCAAACCGTAGGTGTCAACGAAGTTAGAAGTCTATTGAGCACTACATGTAATGGTTTGTCTTCTTAAAGGTTAAACCATAGGTGTAGAGGAGTTTTGGATGACTCTAAAACTCTAAGTGTAATGGTTTGACTATTGGAAAGTCAAAACCATAGGTTACAATCAAAGAAATGTGTTTTGGAAAGTTTAAAACCCTACGTGTAATGGTTTGACTATTTAAAAGTCAAACCATAGGTGTCAACGAAGTTAGAAGACTATTGAACAGTAGATGTAATGGTTTTCTTTCTTGAAAGTCAAACCATAGGTGTAGAGGAGTTTTGGATGACTCTAAAACTTTAACTGTAATGGTTTGACAATTGGAAAGTCAAAACCATAGGTTACAATCAAAGTAAGGTGTTTTGGAAAGTTTAAAACCCTACGTGTAATGGTTTGACTATTTAAAAGTCAAACCGTAGGTGTCAACGAAGTTAGAAGTCTATTGAGCACTGCATGTAATGGTTTGTCTTCTTGAAAGTCAAACCATAGGTGTAGAGGAGTTTTGGATGACTCTAAAACTCTAAGTGTAACGGTTTCACTATTGAAAAGTCAAAACCATAGGTTACAATCAAAGAAAGGTGTTTTGGAAAGTTTAAAACCCTACGTGTAATGGTTTGACTATTTTAAAGTCAAACTGTAGGTGTCAACGAAGTTAAAAGTCTATTGAACAATACATGTAATGGTTTGCCTTCTTGAAAGTCAAACCATAGGTGTAGAGGAGTTTTGGATGACTCTAAAACTCTAAGTGTAACGGTTTGACTGTTGGAAAGTCAAAACCGTAGGTTACAATCAAAGAAAGGTGTTTTGGAAAGTTTAAAACCCTACGTGTAATGGTTTGACTATTTAAAAGTCAAACCCTAGGTGCCAACGAAGTTAGAAGTCTATTGAGCACTACATGTAATGGTTTGTCTTCTTGAAAGTCAAACCATATGTGTAGAGGAGTTTTGGATGACTCTAAAACTCTAAGTGTAACGGTTTGACTATTGGAAAGTCAAAACCGTAGGTTACAATCAAAGAAATGTCTTTAGGAAAGTTTAAAACCCTACGTGTAATGGTTTGACTATTTAAAAGTTAAACCGAATGTGTCAACGAAGTTAGAAGTCTATTGAACACTCTATGTAATGGTTTGCCTTCTTGAAAGTCAAACCATAGGTGTAGAGGAGTTTTAGATGACTCTAAAACTCTAAGTGTAACGGTTTGACTATTGGAAAGTCAAAACCATAGGTTACAATCAAAGAAAGGAGTTTTGGAAAGTTTAAAACCCTACGTGTAATGGTTTGACTATTTAAAAGTCAAACCATAGGTGTCAACGAAGTTAAAAGTCTATTGAACACTACATGTAATGGTTTGCCTTCTTGAAAGTCAAACCATAGGTGGAAAGGAGTTTTGAATGACTCTAAAACTCTAACTGTAATGGTTTGACTATTGGAAAGTCAAAATCGTAGGTTACAATCAAAGAAACGTGTTTTGGAAAGTTTAAAACCCTACGTGTAAGGGTTTGACTATTTAAAAGTCAAACCGT
Source organism: Arctium minus (assembly GCA_954870635.1). Lineage (NCBI taxonomy): Eukaryota > Viridiplantae > Streptophyta > Magnoliopsida > Asterales > Asteraceae > Arctium > Arctium minus. Next base: position 14,327,009 of record OX941081.1, read on the forward strand.
AGGTGCCAACGAAGTTAGAAGTCTATTGAGCACTACATGTAGTGGTTTGTCTACTTGAAAGTCAAACCATAGGTGTAGATGAGTTTTGGATGACTCTAAAACTCTAAGAGTAACGGTTTGACTATTGGAAAGTCAAAACCGTAGGTTACAATCAATGAAATGTGTTTTGGAAAGTTTAAAACCCTACGTGTAATGGTTTTGACTATTTAAAAGTCAAACCATTGGTGTCAACGAAGTTAGAAGTCTATTGAGCACTACATGTAATGGTTTGTCTTCTTGAAAGTCAAACCATAGGTGTAGAGGAGTTTTGGATGACTCTAAAACTCTAATTGTAACGGTTTGACTATTGGAAAGTCAAAACCATAGGTTACAATCAAAGAAAGGTGTTTTGGAAAGTTTAAAACCCTACGTGTAATGGTTTGATTATTTAAAAGTCAAACCGTAGGTGTCAACGAAGTTAAAAGTCTATTGAACACTACATGTAATGGTTTGCCTTCTTGAAAGTCAAACCATAGGTGTAGAGGAGTTTTGGATGACTCTAAAACTCTAAGTGTAACGGTTTGACTGTTGGAAAGTCAAAACCGTAGGTTACAATCAAAGAAAGGTGTTTTGGAAAGTTTAAAACCCTACGTGTAATGGTTTGACTATTTAAAAGTCAAACCGTAGGTGTCAACGAAGTTAGAAGTCTATTGAGCACTACATGTAATGGTTTGTCTTCTTAAAGGTTAAACCATAGGTGTAGAGGAGTTTTGGATGACTCTAAAACTCTAAGTGTAATGGTTTGACTATTGGAAAGTCAAAACCGTAGGTTACAATCAAAGAAATGTGTTTTGGAAAGTTTAAAACCCTACGTGTAATGGTTTGACTATTTAAAAGTCAAACCATAGGTGTCAACGAAGTTAGAAGACTATTGAACAGTAGATGTAATGGTTTTCTTTCTTGAAAGTCAAACCATAGGTGTAGAGGAGTTTTGGATGACTCTAAAACTTTAACTGTAATGGTTTGACAATTGGAAAGTCAAAACCATAGGTTACAATCAAAGAAAGGTGTTTTGGAAAGTTTAAAACCCTACGTGTAATGGTTTGACTATTTAAAAGTCAAACCGTAGGTGTCAACGAAGTTAGAAGTCTATTGAGCACTACATGTAATGGTTTGTCTTCTTGAAAGTCAAACCATAGGTGTAGAGGAGTTTTGGATGACTCTAAAACTCTAAGTGTAACGGTTTCACTATTGAAAAGTCAAAACCATAGGTTACAATCAAAGAAAGGTGTTTTGGAAAGTTTAAAACCCTACGTGTAATGGTTTGACTATTTTAAAGTCAAACTGTAGGTGTCAACGAAGTTAAAAGTCTATTGAACAATACATGTAATGGTTTGCCTTCTTGAAAGTCAAACCATAGGTGTAGAGGAGTTTTGGATGACTCTAAAACTCTAAGTGTAACGGTTTGACTGTTGGAAAGTCAAAACCGTAGGTTACAATCAAAGAAAGGTGTTTTGGAAAGTTTAAAACCCTACGTGTAATGGTTTGACTATTTAAAAGTCAAACCCTAGGTGCCAACGAAGTTAGAAGTCTATTGAGCACTACATGTAATGGTTTGTCTTCTTGAAAGTCAAACCATAGGTGTAGAGGAGTTTTGGATGACTCTAAAACTCTAAGTGTAACGGTTTGACTATTGGAAAGTCAAAACCATAGGTTACAATCAAAGAAAGGTGTTTTGGAAAGTTTAAAACCCTACGTGTAATGGTTTGACTATTTAAAAGTCAAACCGTAGATGTCAACGAAGTTAAAAGTCTATTGAACACTACATGTAATGGTTTGCCTTCTTGAAAGTCAAACCATAGGTGTAGAGGAGTTTTGGATGACTCTAAAACTCTAAGTGTAACGGTTTGACTGTTGGAAAGTCAAAACCGTAGGTTACAATCAAAGAAAGTTGTTTTGGAAAGTTTAAAACCCTACGTGTAATGGTTTGACTATTTAAAAGCTAAACCATAGGTGTCAACGAAGTTAAAAGTCTATTGAACACTACATGTAATGGTTTGCCTTCTTGAAAGTCAAACCATAGGTGGAGAGGAGTTTTGAATGACTCTAAAACTCTAAGTGTAATGGTTTGACTATTGGAAAGTCAAAACCGTAGGTTACAATCAAAGAAAGGTGTTTTGGAAAGTTTAAAACCCTACGTGTAATGGTTTAACTATTTAAAAGTCAAACCGTAGGTGCCAACGAAGTTAGAAGTCTATTGAGCACTACATGTAGTGGTTTGTCTTCTTGAAAGTCAAACCATAGGTGTAGAGGAGTTTTGGATGACTCAAAAACTCTAAGAGTAACGGTTTGACTATTGGAAAGTCAAAACCGTAGGTTACAATCAAAGAAATGTGTTTTGGAAAGTTTAAAACCCTACGTGTAATGGTTTTGACTATTTTGAAGTCAAACCGTAGGTGTCAACGAAGTTAGAAGTCTATTGAGCACTACATGTAATGGTTTGTCTTCTTCAAAGTCAAACCATAGGTGTAGAGGAGTTTTGGATGACTTTAAAACTCTAAGTGTAACGGTTTGACTATTGGAAAGTCAAAACCATAGGTTACAATCAAAGAAAGGTGTTTTGGAAAGTTTAAAACCCTAAGTGTAATGGTTTGACTATTTAAAAGTCAAACTGTAGGTGTCAACGAAGTTAAAAGTCTATTGAACACTACATGTAATGGTTTGCCTTCTTGAAAGTCAAACCATAGGTGTAGAGGAGTTTTGGATGACTCTAAAACTCTAAGTGTAACGGTTTGACTGTTGGAAAGTCAAAACCGTAGGTTACAATCAAAGAAAGGTGTTTTGGAAAGTTTTAAACCCTACGTGTAATGGTTTGACTATTTAAAAGTCAAACCGTACGTGTCAACGAAGTTAGAAGTCTATTGAGCACTACATGTAATGGTTTGTCTTCTTAAAGGTTAAACCATAGGTGTAGAGGAGTTTTGGATGACTCTAAAACTCTAAGTGTAATGGTTTGACTATTGGAAAGTCAAAACCGTAGGTTACAATCAAAGAAATGTGTTTTGGAAAGTTTAAAACCCTACGTGTAGTGGTTTGACTATTTAAAAGTCAAACCATAGGTGTCAACGAAGTTAGAAGACTATTGAACAGTAGATGTAATGGTTTTCTTTCTTGAAAGTCAAACCATAGGTGTAGAGGAGTTTTGGATGACTCTAAAACTTTAACTGTAATGGTTTGACAATTGGAAAGTCAAAACCATAGGTTACAATCAAAGAAAGGTGTTTTGGAAAGTTTAAAACCCTACGTGTAATGGTTTGACTATTTAAAATTCAAACCGTAGGTGTCAACGAAGTTAGAAGTCTATTGAGCACTACATGTAATGGTTTGTCTTCTTGAAAGTCAAACCATAGGTGTAGAGGAGTTTTGGATGACTCTAAAACTCTAAGTGTAACGGTTTCACTATTGAAAAGTCAAAACCATAGGTTACAATCAAAGAAAGGTGTTTTGGAAAGTTTAAAACCCTACGTGTAATGGTTTGACTATTTTAATGTCAAACTGTAGGTGTCAACGAAGTTAAAAGTCTATTGAACAATACATGTAATGGTTTGCCTTCTTGAAAGTCAAACCATAGGTGTAGAGGAGTTTTGGATGACTCTAAAACTCTAAGTGTAACGGTTTGACTGTTGGAAAGTCAAAACCGTAGGTTACAATCAAAGAAAGGTGTTTTGGAAAGTTTAAAACCCTACGTGTAATGGATTGACTATTTAAAAGTCAAACCCTAGGTGCCAACGAAGTTAGAAGTCTATTGAGCACTACATGTAATGGTTTGTCTTCTTGAAAGTCAAACCATAGGTGTAGAGGAGTTTTGGATGACTCTAAAACTCTAAGTGTAACGGTTTGACTATTGGAAAGTCAAAACCATAGGTTACAATCAAAGAAAGGTGTTTTGGAAAGTTTAAAACCCTACGTGTAATGGTTTGACTATTTAAAAGTCAAACCGTAGATGTCAACGAAGTTAAAAGTCTATTGAACACTACATGTAATGGTTTGCCTTCTTGAAAGTCAAACCATAGGTGTAGAGGAGTTTTGGATGACTCTAAAACTCTAAGTGTAACGGTTTGACTGTTGGAAAGTCAAAACCGTAGGTTACAATCAAAGAAAGGTGTTTTGGAAAGTTTAAAACCCTACGTGTAATGGTTTGACTATTTAAAAGTTAAACCATAGGTGTCAACGAAGTTAAAAGTCTATTGAACACTACATGTAATGGTTTGCCTTCTTGAAAGTCAAACCATAGGTGGAGAGGAGTTTTGAATGACTCTAAAACTCTAAGTGTAATGGTTTGACTATTGGAAAGTCAAAACCGTAGGTTACAATCAAAGAAAGGTGTTTTGGAAAGTTTAAAACCCTACGTGTAATGGTTTGACTATTTAAAAGTCAAACCGTAGGTGCCAACGAAGTTAGAAGTCTATTGAGCACTACATGTAGTGGTTTGTCTTCTTGAAAGTCAAACCATAGGTGTAGAGGAGTTTTGGATGACTCAAAAACTCTAAGAGTAACGGTTTGACTATTGGAAAGTCAAAACCGTAGGTTACAATCAAAGAAATGTGTTTTGGAAAGTTTAAAACCCTACGTGTAATGGTTTTGACTATTTTGAAGTCAAACCGTAGGTGTCAACGAAGTTAAAAGTCTATTGAACACTACATGTAATGGTTTGCCTTCTTGAAAGTCAAACCATAGGTGTAGAGGAGTTTTGGATGACTCTAAAACTCTAAGTGTAACGGTTTGACTGTTGGAAAGTCAAAACCGTAGGTTACAATCAAAGAAAGGTGTTTTGGAAAGTTTTAAACCCTAAGTGTAATGGTTTGACTATTTAAAAGTCAAACCGTACGTGTCAACGAAGTTAGAAGTCTATTGAGCACTACATGTAATGGTTTGTCTTCTTAAAGGTTAAACCATAGGTGTAGAGGAGTTTTGGATGACTCTAAAACTCTAATTGTAATGGTTTGACTATTGGAAAGTCAAAACCGTAGGTTACAATCAAAGAAATGTGTTTTGGAAAGTTTAAAACCCTACGTGTAATTGTTTGACTATTTAAAAGTCAAACCATAGGTGTCAAAGAAGTTAGAAGACTATTGAACACTAGATGTAATGGTTTGCCTTCTTGAATGTCAAACCATAGGTGTAGAGGAGTTTTGGATGACTCTAAAACTCTAAGTGTAACGGTTTGACTGGTGGAAAGTCAAAACCGTAGGTCACAATCAAAGAAATGTGTTTTGGAAAGTTTAAAACCCTACGTGTAATGGTTTGACTATTTAAAAGTCAAACAATAGGTGTCAACGAAGTTAGAAGACTATTGAACACTAGATGTAATGGTTTGCCTTCTTGAAAGTCAAACCATAGGTGTAGAGGAGTTTTGGATGACTCTAAAACTCTAAGTGTAACGGTTTGACTGTTGGAAAGTCAAAACCGTAGGTTACAATCAAAGAAAGGTGTTTTGGAAAGTTTAAAACTCTACGTGTAATGGTTTGACAATTTAAAAGTAAAACCGTATGTGTCAACGAAGTTAGAAGTCTATTGAACACTATATGTAATTGTTTGCCTTCTTGAAAGTCAAACCATAGGTGTAGAGGAGTTTTGGATGACTCTAAAACTCTAACTGTAACGGTTTAACTGTTGGAAAGTCAAAACCATAGGTTACAATCAAAGAAAGGTGTTTTGAAAAGTTTAAAACCCTACGTGTAATAGTTTGACTATTTAAAAGTCAAACCGTAGTTGTAAACGAAGTTAAAAGTCTATTGAATACTACATGTAATTGTTTTCCTTCTTGAAAGTCAAACCATAGGTAGAGAGGAGTTTCGAATGACTCTAAAACTCTAAGTGTAATGGTTTGACTATTGGAAAGTCAAAACCGTAGGTTACAATCAAAGAAAGGTGTTTTGGAAAGTTTAAAACCCTATATGTAATGGTTTGACTATTTAAAAGTCAAACCCTAGGTGCCAACGAAGTTAGAAGTCTATTGAGCACTACATGTAATGGTTTGTCTTCTTGATAGTCAAACCATAGGTGTAGAGGAGTTTTGGATGACTCTAAAACTCTAAGTGTAACGGTTTGACTATTGGAAAGTCAAAACCATTGGTTACAATCAAAGAAAGGTGTTTTGGAAAGTTTAAAACCCTACGTGTAATGGTTTGACTATTTAAAAGTCAAACCGTAGGTGTCAACGAAGTTAAAAGTCTATTGAACACTACATGTAATGGTTTGCCTTCTTGAAAGTCAAACCATAGGTGTAGAGGAGTTTTGAATGACTCTAAAACTCTAAGTGTAACGGTTTGACTGTTGGAAAGTCAAAACCGTAGGTTACAATCAAAGAAAGGTGTTTTAGAAAGTTTAAAACCCTACGTGTAATGGTTTGACTATTTAAAAGTCAAACCCTAGGTGCCAACGAAGTTAGAAATCTATTGAGCACTACATGTAATGGTTTTCCTTCTTGAAAGTCAAACCATAGGTGTAGAGGAGTTTTGGATGACTCTAAAACTCTAAGTGTAACGGTTCGACTATTGGAAAGTAAAAACCGTAGGTTACAATCAAAGAAAGTTGCTTTGGAAAGTTTAAAACCCTACGTGTAATGGTTTGACTATTTAAAAGTCAAACCGTAGGTGTCAACGAAGTTAGAAGTCTATTGAGCACTACATGTAATGGTTTGTCTTCTTAAAGGTTAAACCATAGGTGTAGAGGAGTTTTGGATGACTCTAAAACTCTAAGTGTAATGGTTTGACTATTGGAAAGTCAAAACCATAGGTTACAATCAAAGAAAGGTGTTTTGGAAAGTTTAAAACCCAATGTGTAATGGTTTGACTATTTAAAAGTCAAACCGTAGGTGCCAACGAAGTTAGAAGTCTATTGAGCACTACATGTAGTGGTTTGTTTTTATTGAAAGTCAAACCATAGGTGTAGAGGAGTTTTGAATGACTCTAAAACTCTAAGTGTAATGGTTTAACTATTGGAAAGTCAAAACCATAGGTTACAATCAAAGAAAGGTGTTTTGGAAAGTTTAAAACCCTATGTGTAATGGTTTGACTATTTAAAAGTCAAACCGTAAGTGCCAACGAAGTTAGAAGTCTATTGAGCACTACATGTAGTGGTTTGTTTTCTTGAAAGTCAAACCATAGGTGTAGAGGAGTTTTGAATGACTCTAAAACTCTAAGTGTAATGGTTTGACTATTGGAAAGTCAAAACCATAGGTTACAATCAAAGAAAGGTGTTTTGGAAAGTTTAAAACCCTACGTGTAATGGTTTGACTATTTAAAAGTCAAACCGTTGGTGTCAACGAAGTTAGAAGACTATTGAACACTAGATGTAATGGTTTGCCTTCTTGAAAGTCAAACCATAGGTGTAGAGGAGTTTTGGATGACTCTAAAACTCTAAGTGTAATGGTTTGACAATTGGAAAGTCAAAACCGTAGGTTACAATCAAAGAAAGGTGTTTTGGAAAGTTTAAAACCCTACGTGTAATGGTTTGACTATTTAAAAGTCAAACCGTAGGTGTCAACGAAGTTAGAAGTCTATTGAGTACTACATGTAATGGTTTGTCTTCTTAAAGGTTAAACCATAGGTGTAGAGGAGTTTTGGATGACTCTAAAACTCTAAGTGTAATGGTATGACTATTGGAAAGTCAAAACCATAGGTTACAATCAAAGAAAGGTGTTTTGGAAAGTTTAAAACCCTACGTGTAATCGTTTGACTATTTAAAAGTCAAACCGTAGGTGTAAACGAAGTTAGAAGTCTATTGAGCACTACATGTAATGGTTTTCCTTCTTGAAAGTCAAACCATAGGTGTAGAGGAGTTTTGGATGACTCTAAAACTCTAAGTGTAACGGTTTGACTATTGGAAAGTAAAAACCGTAGGTTACAATCAAAGAAAGTTGCTTTGGAAAGTTTAAAACCCTACGTGTAATGGTTTGACTATTTAAAAGTCAAACCCTAGGTGCCAACGAAGTTAGAAGTCTATTGAGCACTACATGTAATGGTTTGTCTTTTTGAAAGTCAAACCATAGGTGTAGAGGAGTTTTGGATGACTCTAAAACTCTAAGTGTAACAGTTTGACTATTGGAAAGTCAAAACCGTTGGTTACAATCAAATAAAGGTGTTTTGGAAAGTTTAAAACCCTACGTGTAATGGTTTGACTATTTAAAAGTCAAACCGTAGGTGTAAACGAAGTTAGAAGACTATTGAACACTACATGTAAAGGTTTGCCTTCTTGAAAGTTAAACCATAGGTGTAGAGGAGTTTTGGATGACTCTAAAACTCTAAGTGTGACGGTTTTACTATTGGAAAGTTAAAACCGTAGGTTACAATCAAAGAAAGGTGTTTTGGAAAGTTTAAAACCCTACGTGTAATGGTTTGACTATTTAAAAGTTAAACCGTATGTGTCAACGAAGTTAGAAGTCTATTGAACACTATATGTAATGGTTTGCCATCTTGAAAGTCAAACCATAGGTGTAGAGGAGTTTTGGATGACTCTAAAACTCTAAGTGTAACGGTTTGACTATTGAAAGTCAAAACCGTAGGTTACAATCAAAGAAATGTGTTTTGGAAAGTTTAAAACCCAAGTGTAATGTTTTGGCTATTTAAAAGTCAAACCGTAGGTGTCAACGAAGTTAAAATTCTATTGAACACTACATGTAATGGTTTGCCATCTTGAAAGTCAAAACATAGGTGGAGAGGAGTTTTGAATGACTCTAAAACTCTAAGTGTAATGGTTTGACTATTGGAAAGTCAAAACCGTAGGTTACAATCAAAGAAAGTTGTTTTGGAAAGTTTAAAACCCTACGTGTAATGGTTTGACTATTTAAAAGTCAAACCGTAGGTGTCAACGAAGTTAGAAGTCTATTGAGCACTACATGTAATGGTTTGTCTTCTTGAAAGTCAAACCATAGGTGTAGAGGAGTTTTGGATGACTCTAAAAGTCTAAGTGTAATGGTTTGACTGTTGGAAAGTCAAAACCGTAGGTTATAATCAAAGAAAGGTGTTTTGGAAAGTTTAAAACCCTACGTGTAATGGTTTGACTATTTAAAAGTCAAACCGTAGGTGTCAACGAAGTTAGTAGTCTATTGAGCACTACATGTAATGGTTTGTCTTCTTAAAGGTTAAACCATAGGTGTAGAGGAGTTTTGGATGACTCTAAAACTCTAAGTGTAATGGTATGACTATTGGAAAGTCAAAACCATAGGTTACAATCAAAGAAAGGTGTTTTGGAAAGTTTAAAACCCTACGTGTAATCGTTTGACTATTTAAAAGTCAAACCGTAGGTGTAAACGAAGTTAGAAGTCTATTGAGCACTACATGTAATGGTTTTCCTTCTTGAAAGTCAAACCATAGGTGTAGAGGAGTTTTGGATGACTCTAAAACTCTAAGTGTAACGGTTTGACTATTGGAAAGTAAAAACCGTAGGTTACAATCAAAGAAAGTTGCTTTGGAAAGTTTAAAACCCTACGTGTAATGGTTTGACTATTTAAAAGTCAAACCCTAGGTGCCAACGAAGTTAGAAGTCTATTGAGCACTACATGTAATGGTTTGTCTTTTTGAAAGTCAAACCATAGGTGTACAGGAGTTTTGGATGACTCTAAAACTCTAAGTGTAACAGTTTGACTATTGGAAAGTCAAAACCGTTGGTTACAATCAAATAAAGGTGTTTTGGAAAGTTTAAAACCCTACGTGTAATGGTTTGACTATTTAAAAGTCAAACCGTAGGTGTAAACGAAGTTAGAAGACTATTGAACACTACATGTAATGGTTTGCCTTCTTGAAAGTTAAACCATAGGTGTAGAGGAGTTTTGGATGACTCTAAAACTCTAAGTGTGACGGTTTTACTATTGGAAAGTTAAAACCGTAGGTTACAATCAAAGAAAGGTGTTTTGGAAAGTTTAAAACCCTACGTGTAATGGTTTGACTATTTAAAAGTTAAACCGTATGTGTCAACGAAGTTAGAAGTCTATTGAACACTATATGTAATGGTTTGCCATCTTGAAAGTCAAACCATAGGTGTAGAGGAGTTTTGGATGACTCTAAAACTCTAAGTGTAACGGTTTGACTATTGGAAAGTCAAAACCGTAGGTTACAATCAAAGAAATGTGTTTTGGAAAGTTTAAAACCCAAGTGTAATGTTTTGGCTATTTAAAAGTCAAACCGTAGGTGTCAACGAAGTTAAAATTCTATTGAACACTACATGTAATGGTTTGCCATCTTGAAAGTCAAAACATAGGTGGAGAGGAGTTTTGAATGACTCTAAAACTCTAAGTGTAATGGTTTGACTATTGGAAAGTCAAAACCGTAGGTTACAATCAAAGAAAGTTGTTTTGGAAAGTTTAAAACCCTACGTGTAATGGTTTGACTATTTAAAGTCAAACCGTAGGTGTCAACGAAGTTAGAAGTCTATTGAGCACTACATGTAATGGTTTGTCTTCTTGAAAGTCAAACCATTGGTGTAGAGGAGTTTTGGATGACTCTAAAACTCTAAGTGTAACGGTTTGACTATTGGAAAGTCGAAACCGTAGATTACAATCAAAGAAAGGTGTTTTGGAAAGTTTAAAACCCTACATGTAATAGTTTGACTATTTAAAAGTCAAACCTTAGGTGTCAACGAAGTTAGAAGTCTATTCAACACTACATGTAATGGTTTGCCTTCTTGAAAGTCAAACCATAGGTGCAGAGGAGTTTTGGATGACTCTAAAAGTCTAAGTGTAATGGTTTGACTGTTGGAATGTCAAAGCCGTAGGTTACAATCAAAGAAAGGTGTTTTGGAAAGTTTAAAACCCTACGTGTAATGGTTTGACTATTTCAAAGTCAAACCATAGGTGTCAACGAAGTTAAAAGTCTATTGAACACTACATGTAATGGTTTGCCTTCTTGAAAGTCAAACCATAGGTGGAGAGGAGTTTTGAATGACTCTAACACTCTAAGTGTAATGGTTTAACTTTTAGAAAGTCAAAACCATAGGTTACAATCAAAGAAAGGTGTTTTGGAAAGTTTAAAACCCTACGTGTAATGGTTTGACTATTTAAAAGTCAAACCATCGGTGCCAACGAAGTTAGAAGTCTATTGAGCACTACATGTAATGGTTTGTCTTCTTGAAAGTCAAACCATAGGTGTAGAGGAGTTTTGGATGACTCTAAAACTCTAAGTGTAACGGTTTGACTATTGGAAAGTCAAAACCGTAGGTTACAATCAAAGAAATGTGTTTTGGAAAGTTTAAAACCCTGGTTTGACTATTTAAAATTCAAACCGTTGGTGTCAACGAAGTTAGAAGACTATTGAACACTAGATGTAATGGTTTGCCTTCTTGAAAGTCAAACCATAGGTGTAGAGGAGTTTTGGATGACTCTAAAACTCTAAGTGTAACGGTTTGACTGTTGGAAAGTCAAAACCGTAGGTTACAATCAAAGAAAGCTGTTTTGGAAAGTTTAAAACTCTACGTGTAATGGTTTGACTATTTAAAAGTTGAACCGTATGTGTCAACGAAGTTAGAAGTCTATTGAACACTATATGTAATGGTTTGCCTTCTTGAAAGTCAAACCATAGGTGTAGAGGAGTTTTGGATGACTCTAAAACTCTAAGTGTAATGGTTTGACAATTGGAAAGTCAAAACCGTAGGTTACAATCAAAGAAAGGTGTTTTGGAAAGTTTAAAACCCTACGTGTAATGGTTTGACTATTTAAAAGTCAAACCGTAGGTGTCAACGAAGTTAGAAGTCTATTGAACACTACATGTAATGGTTTGTCTTCTTAAAGGTTAAACCATAGGTGTAGAGGAGTTTTGGATGACTCTAAAACTCTAAGTGTAATGGTTTGACTATTGGAAAGTCAAAACCATAGGTTACAATCAAAGAAAGGTGTTTTGGACAGTTTAAAACCCTACGTGTAATAGTTTGACTATTTAAAAGTCAAACCGTAGGTGTAAACGAAGTTAAAAGTCTATTGAACACTACATGTAATGGTTTGCCTTCTTGAAAGTCAAACCATAGCTGGAGAGGAGTTTCGAATGACTCTAAAACTCTAAGTGTAATGGTTTGACAATTGGAAAGTCAAAACCGTAGGTTACAATCAAAGAAAGTTGTTTTGGAAAGTTTAAAACCCTACGTGTAATGGTTTGACTATTTAAAAGTCAAACCGTAGGTGTCAACGAAGTTAGAAGTCTATTGAGCTCTACATGTAATGGTTTGTCTTCTTGAAAGTCAAACCATAGGTGTAGAGGAGTTTTGGATGACTCTAAAACTCTAAGTGTAACGGTTTGACTATTGGAAAGTCGAAACCGTAGGTTACAATCAAAGAAAGGTGTTTTGGAAAGTTTAAAACCCTACATGTAATAGTTTGACTATTTAAAAGTCAAACCTTAGGTGTCAACGAAGTTAGAAGTCTATTGAACACTACATGTAATGGTTTGCCTTCTTGAAAGTCAAACCATAGGTGTAGAGGAGTTTTGGATGACTCTAAAAGTCTAAGTGTAATGGTTTGACTGTTGGAATGTCAAAACCGTAGGTTACAATCAAAGAAAGATGTTTTGGAAAGTTTAAAACCCTACGTGTAATGGTTTGACTATTTAAAAGTCAAACCATAGGTGTGAACGAAGTTAAAAGTCTATTGAACACTACATGTAATGGTTTGCCATCTTGAAAGTCAAAACATAGGTGGAGAGGAGTTTTGAATGACTCTAAAACTCTAGTGTAACGGTTTGACTATTGGAAAGTCGAAACCGTAGGTTACAATCAAAGAAAGGTGTTTTGGAAAGTTTAAAACCCTACGTGTAATGGTTTGACTATTTAAAAGTCAAACCATAGGTGCCAACGAAGTTAGAAGTCTATTGAGCACTACATGTAATGGTTTGTCTTCTTGAAAGTCAAACCATAGGTGTAGAGGAGTTTTGGATGACTCTAAAACTCTAAGTGTAACGGTTTGACTATTGGAAAGTCAAAACCGTAGGGTACAATCAAAGAAATGTGTTTTGGAAAGTTTAAAACCCTACGTGTAATGGTTTGACTATTTAAAAGTCAAACCGTTGGTGTCAACGAAGTTAGAAGACTATTAAACACTAGATGTAATGGTTTGCCTTCTTGAAAGTCAAACCATAGGTGTAGAGAAGTTTTGGATGACTCTAAAACTCTAAGTGTAACGGTTTGACTGTTGGAAAGTCAAAACCGTAGGTTACAATCAAAGAAAGGTGTTTTGAAAAGTTTAAAACTCTACGTGTAATGGTTTGACTATTTAAAAGTCAAACCTTAGGTGTCAACGAAGTTAGAAGTCTATTGAACACTACATGTAATGGTTTGCCTTCTTGAAAGTCAAACCATAGGTGTAGAGGAGTTTTGGATGACTCTAAAACTCTAAGTGTAATGGTTTGACTATTGGAAAGTCAAAACCGTTGGTTACAATCAAATAATTGTGTTTTGGAAAGTTTAAAACCCAACGTGTAATGGTTTGACTATTTAAAAGTCAAACCGTAGGTGTCGACGAAGTTAGAAGACTATTGAACACTACATGTAATGGTTTGCCTTCTTGAAAGTCAAACCATAGGTGTAGAGGAGTTTTGGATGACTCTAAAACTCTAAGTGTAACGGTTTTACTATTGGAAAGTCAAAACCGTAGGTTACAATCAAAGAAAGGTGTTTTGGAAAGTTTAAAACCCTACGTGTAATGGTTTGACTATTTAAAAGTTAAACCGTATGTGTCAACGAAGTTAGAAGTCTATTGAACACTATATGTAATGGTCTGCCTTCTTCAAACTCAAACCATAGGTGGAGAGGAGTTTTGGATGACTCTAAAACTCTAAGTGTAACGGTTTGACTATTGGAAAGTCAAAACCGTAGGTTACAATCAAAGAAAGGTGTTTTGGAAAGTTTAAAACCCAAGTGTAATGGTTTGACTATTTAAAAGTGAAACCGTAGGTGTTAACGAAGTTAAAAGTCTATTGAACACTACATGTAATGGTTTACCTTCTTGAAAGTCAAACCATAGGTGGAGAGGAGTTTTGGATGACTCTAAAACTCTAAGTGTAACGGTTTGACTGTTGGAATGTCAAAACCGTAGGTTACAATCAAAGAAAGGTGTTTTGGAAAGTTTAAAACCCTACGTGTAATGGTTTGACTATTTAAAAGTCAAACCATAGGTGTCAACGAAGTTAAAAGTCTATTCAACATTACATGTAATGGTTTGCCTTCTTGAAAGTCCAACCATAGGTGGAGAGAAGTTTTGAATGACTCTAAAACTCTAAGTGTAATGGTTTGACTATTGGAAAGTCAAAACCATAGGTTACAATCAAAGAAAGGTGTTTTGGAAAGTTTAAAACCCTACGTGTAATGGTTTGACTATTTAAAAGTCAAACCATAGGTGCCAACGAAGTTAGAAGTTTTTTGAGCACTACATGTAATGGTTTGTCTTCTTCAAACTCAAACCACAGGTGGAGAGGAGTTTTGAATGACTCTAAAACTCTAAGTGTAATGGTTTGACTATTAGAAAGTCAAAACCGTAGGATACAATCAAAGAAAGTTGTTTTGGAAAGTTTAAAACCCTACGTGTAATGGTTTGACTATTTAAAAGTCAAACTGTAGGTGTCAACGAAGTTAAATGTCTATTGAGCACTACATGTAATGGTTTGTCTTCTTGAAAGTCAAACCATTGGTGTAGAGGAGTTTTGGATGACTCTAAAACTCTAAGTGTAACGGTTTGACTATTGGAAAGTCGAAACCGTAGGTTACAATCAAAGAAAGGTGTTTTGGAAAGTTTAAAACCCTACGAGTAATGGTTTGACTATTTAAAAGTCAAACCATAGGTGTCAACGAAGTTAAAAGTCTATTGAACACTACATGTAATGGTTTGCCTTCTTGAAAGTCAAACCATAGGTGTAGAGGAGTTTTGGATGACTCTAAAACTCTAAGTGTAACGGTTTGACTGTTGGAATGTCAAAACCGTAGGTTACAATCAAAGAAAGGTGTTTTGGAAAGTTTAAAACCCTACGTGTAATGGTTTGACTATTTAAAAGTCAAACCATAGGTGTCAACGAAGTTAAAAGTCTATTGAACACAACATGTAATGGTTTGCCTTCTTGAAAGTCAAACCATAGGTGGAGAGAAGTTTGAATGACTCTAAAACTCTAAGTGTAATGGTTTGACTATTGGAAAGTCAAAACCATAGGTTACAATCAAAGAAAGGTGTTTTGGAAAGTTTAAAACCCTACGTGTAATGGTTTAACTATTTAAAAGTCAAACCGTAGGTGCCAACGAAGTTAGAAGTTTTTTGAGCACTACATGTAATGGTTTGTCTTCTTAAAAGTCAAACCATAGGTGTAGAGGAGTTTTGGATGACTCTAAAACTGTAAGTGTAAAGGTTTGACTATTGGAAAGTCAAAACCGTAGGTTACAATCAAAGAAATGTGTTTTGGAAAGTTTAAAACCCTACGTGTAATGGTTTGACTATTTAAAAGTCAAACCGTAGGTGTCAACGAAGTTAGAACACTATTGAACACTAGATGTAATGGTTTGCCTTCTTGAAAGTGAAACCATAGGTGTAGAGGAGTTTTGGATGACTCTAAAACTTTAAGTGTAACGGTTTGACTGTTGGAAAGTCAAAACCATAGGTTACAATCAAAGAAAGGTGTTTTGGAAAGTTTAAAACTCTACGTGTAATGGTTTGACTATTTAAAAGTTAAACCATATGTGTCAACGAAGTTAGAAGTCTATTGAACACTATATGTAATGGTTTGCCTTCTTGAAAGTCAAACCATACGTGTAGAGGAATTTTGGATGACTCTAAAACTCTAAGTGTAATGGTTTGACAATTGGAAAGTCAAAACCGTTGGTTACAATCAAAGAATGGTGTTTTGGAAAGTTTAAAACCCTACGTGTAATGGTTTGACTATTTAAAAGTCTAACCGTAGGTGTCAACGAAGTTAGAAGTCTATTGAGCACTACATGTAATGGTTTGTCTTCTTAAAGGTTAAACCATAGGTGTAGAGGAGTTTTGGATGACTCTAAAACTCTAAGTATAATGGTTTGACTATTGGAAAGTCAAAACCATAGGTTACAATCAAAGAAAGGTGTTTTGGAAAGTTTAAAACCCTACGTGTAATGGTTTGACTATTTAAAAGTCAAACCGTAGGTGTCAACGAAGTTAAAAGTCTATTGAACACTACATGTAATGGTTTGCCTTCTTGAAAGTCAAATCATAGGTGGAGAGGAGTTTTTAATGACTCTAAAACTCTAAGTGTAATGGTTTGACTATTGGAAAGTTAAAACCGTAGGTTACAATCAAAGAAAGGTGTTTTGGAAAGTTTAAAACCTTACGTGTAATGGTTTGACTATTTAAAAGTCAAAACGTAGGTGTCAACGAAGTTAGAAGTCTATTGAGAACTACATGTAATGGTTTGTCTTCTTGAAAGTCAAACCATAGGTGTAGAGGAGTTTTGGATGACTCTAAAACTCTAAGTGTAATGGTTTGACTATTGGAAAGTCAAAACCGTAGGTTACAATGAAAGAAAGGTGTTTTGGAAAGTTTAGAACCCTACGTGTAATGGTTTGACTATTTAAAAGTCAAACCGTAGGTGTCAACGAAGTTAAAAGTCTATTGAACACTACATGTAATGGTTTGCCTTCTTGAAAGTCAAACCATAGGTGTAAAGGAGTTTTGGATGACTCTAAAACTCTAAGTGTAACGGTTTGACTATTGGTAAGCCAAAACCGTAGGTTACAATAAAAGAAAGGTGTTTTGGAAAGTTGAAAACCCTACGTGTAATGGTTTGACTATTTAAAAGTCAAACCGTAGGTGTCAACGAAGTTAGAAGTCTATTGAGCACTACATGTAATGGTTTGTCTTCTTAAAGGTTAAACCATAGGTGTAGAAGAGTTTTGGATGACTCTAAAACTCTAAGTGTAACGGTTTGACTATTGGAAAGTCGAAACCGTAGGTTACAATCAAAGAAAGGTGTTTTGGAAAGTTTAAAACCCTACATGTAATAGTTTGACTATTTAAAAGTCAAAACTTAGGTGTCAACGAAGTTAGAAGTCTATTGAACACTACATGTAATGGTTTGCCTTCTTGAAAATCAAACCATAGGTGCAGAGGAGTTTTGGATGACTCTAAAAGTCTAAGTGTAATGGTTTGACTGTTGGAATGTCAAAACCGTGGGTTACAATCAAAGAAAGGTGTTTTGGAAAGTTTAAAACCCTACGTGTAATGGTTTGACTATTTAAAAGTCAAACCATAGGTGTCAACGAAGTTAAAAGTCTATTGAACACTACATGTAATGGTTTGCCTTCTTGAAAGTCAAACCATAGGTGGAGAGGAGTTTTGAATGACTCTAAAACTCTAAGTGTAATGGTTTGACTATTGGAAAGTCAAAACCGTAGGTTACAATCAAAGAAAAGTGTTTTGGAAAGTTTAAAACCCTACGTGTAATGGTTTGACTATTTAAATGTCAAACCGTAGGTGTCAACGAAGTTAGAAGTCTATTGAGCACTACATGTAATGGTTTGTCTTCTTGAAAGTCAAACCATAGGTGTAGAGGACTTTTGGATGACTCTAAAACTCTAAGTGTTATGGTTTGACTATTGGAAAGTCAAAACCGTAGGTTCCAATCAAAGAAAGGCGTTTTGGAAAGTTTAAAACCCTACGTGTAATGGTTTGACTACTTAAAAGTCAAATCGTAGGTGTCAACGAAATTAAAAGTCTATTGAACACTACATGTAATGGTTTGCCTTCTTGAAAGTCAAACCATAGGTGTAAAGGAGTTTTGGATGACTCTAAAACTCTAAGTGTAACGGTTTGACTATTGGAAAGTTAAAACCATAGGTTACAATCAAATAAAGGTGTTTTGGAAAGTTTAAAAACCTACGTGTAATGGTTTGACTATTTAAAAGTTAAACCGTATGTGTCAACGAAGTTAGAAGTCTATTGAACATTATATGTAATGGTTTGCCATCTTGAAAGTCAAACCATAGGTGTAGAGGAGTTTTGGATGACTCTAAAACTCTAAGTGTAAGGGTTTGACTATTGGAAAGTCAAAACCGTAGGTTACAATCAAAGAAAGGTGTTTTGGAAAGTTTAAAACCCAAGTGTAATGGTTTGACTATTTAAAAGTCAAACCTTAGGTGTCAACGAAGTTAAAAGTCTATTCAAACTACATGTAATGGTTTGCCTTCTTGAAAGTCAAACCATTGGTGGAGAGGAGTTTTGAATGACTTTAAAACTCTAAGTGTAACGGTTTGACTATTGGAAAGTCGAAACCGTAGGTTACAATCAAAGAAAGGTGTTTTGGAAAGTTTAAAACCCTACATGTAATAGTTTGACTATTTAAAAGTCAAACCTTAGGTGTCAACGAAGTTAGAAGTCTATTGAACACTACATGTAATGGTTTGCCTTCTTGAAAGTCAAACCATAGGTGTAGAGGAGTTTTGGATGACTCTAAAAGTCTAAGTGTAATGGTTTGACTGTTGGAATGTCAAAACCGTAGGTTACAATCAAAGAAAGATGTTTTGGAAAGTTTAAAACCCTACGTGTAATGGTTTGACTATTTAAAAGTCAAACCATAGGTGTGAACGAAGTTAAAAGTCTATTGAACACTACATGTAATGGTTTGCCATCTTGAAAGTCAAAACATAGGTGGAGAGGAGTTTTGAATGACTCTAAAACTCTAGTGTAACGGTTTGACTATTGGAAAGTCGAAACCGTAGGTTACAATCAAAGAAAGGTGTTTTGGAAAGTTTAAAACCCTACGTGTAATGGTTTGACTATTTAAAAGTCAAACCATAGGTGCCAACGAAGTTAGAAGTCTATTGAGCACTACATGTAATGGTTTGTCTTCTTGAAAGTCAAACCATAGGTGTAGAGGAGTTTTGGATGACTCTAAAACTCTAAGTGTAACGGTTTGACTATTGGAAAGTCAAAACCGTAGGGTACAATCAAAGAAATGTGTTTTGGAAAGTTTAAAACCCTACGTGTAATGGTTTGACTATTTAAAAGTCAAACCGTTGGTGTCAACGAAGTTAGAAGACTATTAAACACTAGATGTAATGGTTTGCCTTCTTGAAAGTCAAACCATAGGTGTAGAGAAGTTTTGGATGACTCTAAAACTCTAAGTGTAACGGTTTGACTGTTGGAAAGTCAAAACCGTAGGTTACAATCAAAGAAAGGTGTTTTGAAAAGTTTAAAACTCTACGTGTAATGGTTTGACTATTTAAAAGTCAAACCTTAGGTGTCAACGAAGTTAGAAGTCTATTGAACACTACATGTAATGGTTTGCCTTCTTGAAAGTCAAACCATAGGTGTAGAGGAGTTTTGGATGACTCTAAAACTCTAAGTGTAATGGTTTGACTATTGGAAAGTCAAAACCGTTGGTTACAATCAAATAATTGTGTTTTGGAAAGTTTAAAACCCAACGTGTAATGGTTTGACTATTTAAAAGTCAAACCGTAGGTGTCGACGAAGTTAGAAGACTATTGAACACTACATGTAATGGTTTGCCTTCTTGAAAGTCAAACCATAGGTGTAGAGGAGTTTTGGATGACTCTAAAACTCTAAGTGTAACGGTTTTACTATTGGAAAGTCAAAACCGTAGGTTACAATCAAAGAAAGGTGTTTTGGAAAGTTTAAAACCCTACGTGTAATGGTTTGACTATTTAAAAGTTAAACCGTATGTGTCAACGAAGTTAGAAGTCTATTGAACACTATATGTAATGGTCTGCCTTCTTCAAACTCAAACCATAGGTGGAGAGGAGTTTTGGATGACTCTAAAACTCTAAGTGTAACGGTTTGACTATTGGAAAGTCAAAACCGTAGGTTACAATCAAAGAAAGGTGTTTTGGAAAGTTTAAAACCCAAGTGTAATGGTTTGACTATTTAAAAGTGAAACCGTAGGTGTTAACGAAGTTAAAAGTCTATTGAACACTACATGTAATGGTTTACCTTCTTGAAAGTCAAACCATAGGTGGAGAGGAGTTTTGGATGACTCTAAAACTCTAAGTGTAACGGTTTGACTGTTGGAATGTCAAAACCGTAGGTTACAATCAAAGAAAGGTGTTTTGGAAAGTTTAAAACCCTACGTGTAATGGTCTGACTATTTAAAAGTCAAACCATAGGTGTCAACGAAGTTAAAAGTCTATTCAACATTACATGTAATGGTTTGCCTTCTTGAAAGTCCAACCATAGGTGGAGAGAAGTTTTGAATGACTCTAAAACTCTAAGTGTAATGGTTTGACTATTGGAAAGTCAAAACCATAGGTTACAATCAAAGAAAGGTGTTTTGGAAAGTTTAAAACCCTACGTGTAATGGTTTGACTATTTAAAAGTCAAACCATAGGTGCCAACGAAGTTAGAAGTTTTTTGAGCACTACATGTAATGGTTTGTCTTCTTCAAACTCAAACCACAGGTGGAGAGGAGTTTTGAATGACTCTAAAACTCTAAGTGTAATGGTTTGACTATTAGAAAGTCAAAACCGTAGGATACAATCAAAGAAAGTTGTTTTGGAAAGTTTAAAACCCTACGTGTAATGGTTTGACTATTTAAAAGTCAAACTGTAGGTGTCAACGAAGTTAAATGTCTATTGAGCACTACATGTAATGGTTTGTCTTCTTGAAAGTCAAACCATAGGTGTAGAGGAGTTTTGGATGACTCTAAAACTCTAAGTGTAACGGTTTGACTATTGGAAAGTCGAAACCGTAGGTTACAATCAAAGAAAGGTGTTTTGGAAAGTTTAAAACCCTACGAGTATTGGTTTGACTATTTAAAAGTCAAACCATAGGTGTCAACGAAGTTAAAAGTCTATTGAACACTACATGTAATGGTTTGCCTTCTTGAAAGTCAAACCATAGGTGTAGAGGAGTTTTGGATGACTCTAAAACTCTAAGTGTAACGGTTTGACTGTTGGAATGTCAAAACCGTAGGTTACAATCAAAGAAAGGTGTTTTGGAAAGTTTAAAACCCTACGTGTAATGGTTTGACTATTTAAAAGTCAAACCATAGGTGTCAACGAAGTTAAAAGTCTATTGAACACAACATGTAATGGTTTGCCTTCTTGAAAGTCAAACCATAGGTGGAGAGAAGTTTGAATGACTCTAAAACTCTAAGTGTAATGGTTTGACTATTGGAAAGTCAAAACCATAGGTTACAATCAAAGAAAGGTGTTTTGGAAAGTTTAAAACCCTACGTGTAATGGTTTAACTATTTAAAAGTCAAACCGTAGGTGCCAACGAAGTTAGAAGTTTTTTGAGCACTACATGTAATGGTTTGTCTTCTTAAAAGTCAAACCATAGGTGTAGAGGAGTTTTGGATGACTCTAAAACTGTAAGTGTAAAGGTTTGACTATTGGAAAGTCAAAACCGTAGGTTACAATCAAAGAAATGTGTTTTGGAAAGTTTAAAACCCTACGTGTAATGGTTTGACTATTTAAAAGTCAAACCGTAGGTGTCAACGAAGTTAGAACACTATTGAACACTAGATGTAATGGTTTGCCTTCTTGAAAGTGAAACCATAGGTGTAGAGGAGTTTTGGATGACTCTAAAACTTTAAGTGTAACGGTTTGACTGTTGGAAAGTCAAAACCATAGGTTACAATCAAAGAAAGGTGTTTTGGAAAGTTTAAAACTCTACGTGTAATGGTTTGACTATTTAAAAGTTAAACCATATGTGTCAACGAAGTTAGAAGTCTATTGAACACTATATGTAATGGTTTGCCTTCTTGAAAGTCAAACCATACGTGTAGAGGAATTTTGGATGACTCTAAAACTCTAAGTGTAATGGTTTGACAATTGGAAAGTCAAAACCGTTGGTTACAATCAAAGAATGGTGTTTTGGAAAGTTTAAAACCCTACGTGTAATGGTTTGACTATTTAAAA
Source organism: Arctium minus (assembly GCA_954870635.1). Classification (NCBI taxonomy): domain Eukaryota; kingdom Viridiplantae; phylum Streptophyta; class Magnoliopsida; order Asterales; family Asteraceae; genus Arctium; species Arctium minus. Next base: position 14,348,861 of record OX941081.1, read on the forward strand.
GTCTAACCGTAGGTGTCAACGAAGTTAGAAGTCTATTGAGCACTACATGTAATGGTTTGTCTTCTTAAAGGTTAAACCATAGGTGTAGAGGAGTTTTGGATGACTCTAAAACTCTAAGTATAATGGTTTGACTATTGGAAAGTCAAAACCATAGGTTACAATCAAAGAAAGGTGTTTTGGAAAGTTTAAAACCCTACGTGTAATGGTTTGACTATTTAAAAGTCAAACCGTAGGTGTCAACGAAGTTAAAAGTCTATTGAACACTACATGTAATGGTTTGCCTTCTTGAAAGTAAAATCATAGGTGGAGAGGAGTTTTTAATGACTCTAAAACTCTAAGTGTAATGGTTTGACTATTGGAAAGTTAAAACCGTAGGTTACAATCAAAGAAAGGTGTTTTGGAAAGTTTAAAACCTTACGTGTAATGGTTTGACTATTTAAAAGTCAAAACGTAGGTGTCAACGAAGTTAGAAGTCTATTGAGAACTACATGTAATGGTTTGTCTTCTTGAAAGTCAAACCATAGGTGTAGAGGAGTTTTGGATGACTCTAAAACTCTAAGTGTAATGGTTTGACTATTGGAAAGTCAAAACCGTAGGTTACAATGAAAGAAAGGTGTTTTGGAAAGTTTAGAACCCTACGTGTAATGGTTTGACTATTTAAAAGTCAAACCGTAGGTGTCAACGAAGTTAAAAGTCTATTGAACACTACATGTAATGGTTTGCCTTCTTGAAAGTCAAACCATAGGTGTAAAGGAGTTTTGGATGACTCTAAAACTCTAAGTGTAACGGTTTGACTATTGGTAAGCCAAAACCGTAGGTTACAATAAAAGAAAGGTGTTTTGGAAAGTTGAAAACCCTACGTGTAATGGTTTGACTATTTAAAAGTCAAACCGTAGGTGTCAACGAAGTTAGAAGTCTATTGAGCACTACATGTAATGGTTTGTCTTCTTAAAGGTTAAACCATAGGTGTAGAAGAGTTTTGGATGACTCTAAAACTCTAAGTGTAACGGTTTGACTATTGGAAAGTCGAAACCGTAGGTTACAATCAAAGAAAGGTGTTTTGGAAAGTTTAAAACCCTACATGTAATAGTTTGACTATTTAAAAGTCAAAACTTAGGTGTCAACGAAGTTAGAAGTCTATTGAACACTACATGTAATGGTTTGCCTTCTTGAAAATCAAACCATAGGTGCAGAGGAGTTTTGGATGACTCTAAAAGTCTAAGTGTAATGGTTTGACTGTTGGAATGTCAAAACCGTGGGTTACAATCAAAGAAAGGTGTTTTGGAAAGTTTAAAACCCTACGTGTAATGGTTTGACTATTTAAAAGTCAAACCATAGGTGTCAACGAAGTTAAAAGTCTATTGAACACTACATGTAATGGTTTGCCTTCTTGAAAGTCAAACCATAGGTGGAGAGGAGTTTTGAATGACTCTAAAACTCTAAGTGTAATGGTTTGACTATTGGAAAGTCAAAACCGTAGGTTACAATCAAAGAAAAGTGTTTTGGAAAGTTTAAAACCCTACGTGTAATGGTTTGACTATTTAAATGTCAAACCGTAGGTGTCAACGAAGTTAGAAGTCTATTGAGCACTACATGTAATGGTTTGTCTTCTTGAAAGTCAAACCATAGGTGTAGAGGACTTTTGGATGACTCTAAAACTCTAAGTGTTATGGTTTGACTATTGGAAAGTCAAAACCGTAGGTTCCAATCAAAGAAAGGCGTTTTGGAAAGTTTAAAACCCTACGTGTAATGGTTTGACTACTTAAAAGTCAAATCGTAGGTGTCAACGAAATTAAAAGTCTATTGAACACTACATGTAATGGTTTGCCTTCTTGAAAGTCAAACCATAGGTGTAAAGGAGTTTTGGATGACTCTAAAACTCTAAGTGTAACGGTTTGACTATTGGAAAGTTAAAACCATAGGTTACAATCAAATAAAGGTGTTTTGGAAAGTTTAAAAACCTACGTGTAATGGTTTGACTATTTAAAAGTTAAACCGTATGTGTCAACGAAGTTAGAAGTCTATTGAACATTATATGTAATGGTTTGCCATCTTGAAAGTCAAACCATAGGTGTAGAGGAGTTTTGGATGACTCTAAAACTCTAAGTGTAAGGGTTTGACTATTGGAAAGTCAAAACCGTAGGTTACAATCAAAGAAAGGTGTTTTGGAAAGTTTAAAACCCAAGTGTAATGGTTTGACTATTTAAAAGTCAAACCTTAGGTGTCAACGAAGTTAAAAGTCTATTCAAACTACATGTAATGGTTTGCCTTCTTGAAAGTCAAACCATTGGTGGAGAGGAGTTTTGAATGACTTTAAAACTCTAAGTGTAATGGTTTGACTATTGGAAAGTCAAAACCGTAGGTTACAGACAAAGAAAGTTGTTTTGGAAAGTTTAAAACCCTACGTGTAATGGTTTGACTATTTAAAAGTCAAACCGTAGGTGTCAACGAAGTTAAAAGTCTATTGAACACTACATGTAATGGTTTATCTTCTTGAAAGTCAAAACCATAGGTATAGAGGAGTTTTGGATGACTCTAAAACTCTAAGTATAACGGTTTGACTATTGGAAAGTTAAAACCATAGGTTACAATCAAATAAAGGTGTTTTGGAAAGTTTAAAACCCTACGTGTAATGGTTTGACTATTTAAAAGTCATACCGTAGGTGTCAACGAAGTTAAAAATCTATTGAACACTACATGTAATGGTTTGCCTTCTTGAAAGTCAAACCATAGGTGTAGAGGAGTTTTGGATGACTCTAAAACTCTGAGTGTAACGGTTTGACTATTGGAAAGTCGAAACCGTAGGTTACAATCAAAGAAAGGTGTTTTGGAAAGTTTAAAACCCTACGAGTAATGGTTTGACTATTTAAAAGTCAAACCATAGGTGTCAACGAAGTTAAAAGTCTATTGAACACTACATGTAATGGTTTGCCTTCTTGAAAGTCAAACCATAGGTGTAGAGGAGTTTTGGATGACTCTAAAACTCTAAGTGTAACGGTTTGACTGTTGGAATGTCAAAACCGTAGGTTACAATCAAAGAAAGGTGTTTTGGAAAGTTTAAAACCCTACGTGTAATGGTTTGACTATTTAAAAGTCAAACCGTAGGTGTCAACGAAGTTAAAAGTCTATTGAACACAACATGTAATGGTTTGCCTTCTTGAAAGTCAAACCATAGGTGGAGAGAAGTTTTGAATGACTCTAAAACTCTAAGTGTAATGGTTTGACTATTGGAAAGTCAAAACCATAGGTTACAATCAAAGAAAGGTGTTTTGGAAAGTTTAAAACCCTACGTGTAATGGTTTAACTATTTAAAAGTCAAACCGTAGGTGCCAACGAAGTTAGAAGTTTTTTGAGCACTACATGTAATGGTTTGTCTTCTTAAAAGTCAAACCATAGGTGTAGAGGAGTTTTGGATGACTCTAAAACTGTAAGTGTAAAGGTTTGACTATTGGAAAGTCAAAACCGTAGGTTACAATCAAAGAAATGTGTTTTGGAAAGTTTAAAACCCTACGTGTAATGGTTTGACTATTTAAAAGTCAAACCGTAGGTGTCAACGAAGTTAGAACACTATTGAACACTAGATGTAATGGTTTGCCTTCTTGAAAGTCAAACCATACGTGTAGAGGAATTTTGGATGACTCTAAAACTCTAAGTGTAATGGTTTGACAATTGGAAAGTCAAAACCGTTGGTTACAATCAAAGAATGGTGTTTTGGAAAGTTTAAAACCCTACGTGTAATGGTTTGACTATTTAAAAGTCTAACCGTAGGTGTCAACGAAGTTAGAAGTCTATTGAGCACTACATGTAATGGTTTGTCTTCTTAAAGGTTAAACCATAGGTGTAGAGGAGTTTTGGATGACTCTAAAACTTTAAGTGTAACGGTTTGACTGTTGGAAAGTCAAAACCATAGGTTACAATCAAAGAAAGGTGTTTTGGAAAGTTTAAAACTCTACGTGTAATGGTTTGACTATTTAAAAGTTAAACCATATGTGTCAACGAAGTTAGAAGTCTATTGAACACTATATGTAATGGTTTGCCTTCTTGAAAGTCAAACCATACGTGTAGAGGAATTTTGGATGACTCTAAAACTCTAAGTGTAATGGTTTGACTATTGGAAAGTCAAAACCATAGATTACAATCAAAGAAAGGTGTTTTTGAATGTTTAAAACCCTACGTGTAATAGTTTGACTATTTAAAAGTCAAACCGTAGGTGTCAACGAAGTTAGAAGTTTTTTGAGCACTACATGTAATGGTTTGTCTTCTTGAAAGTCAAACCATAGGTGTAGAGGAGTTTTGGATGACTCTAAAACTGTTAGTGTAACGGTTTGAGTATTGGAAAGTCAAAACCGTAGGTTACAATCAAAGAAATGTGTTTTGGAAATTTTAAAACCCTACGTGTAATGGGTTGACTATTTAAAAGTCAAACCGTAGGTGTCAACGAAGTTTGAACACTATTGAACACTAGATGTAATGGTTTGCCTTCTTGAAAGTCAAACGATAGGTGTAGAGGAGTTTTGGATGACTCTAAAACTCTAAGTGTAACGGTTTGACTGTTGGAAAGTCAAAACCATAGGTTACAATCAAAGAAAGGTGTTTTGGAAAGTTTAAAACTCTACGTGTAATGGTTTGATTATTTAAAAGTCAAACCGTAGGTGTCAACGAAGTTAGAAGTCTATTGAGCACTACATGTAATGGTTTGCCTTCTTGAAAGTCAAACCATAGGTGCAGAGGAGTTTTGGATGACTCTAAAACTCTAAGTGTTATGGTTTAACTATTGGAATGTCAAAACCGTAGGTTACAATCAAAGAAAGGTGTTTTGGAAAGTTTAAAACCCTACGTGTAATGGTTTGACTATTTAAAAGTCAAACCATAGGTGTCAACGAAGTTAAAAGTCTATTGAACACTACATGTAATGGTTTGCCTTCTTGAAAGTCAAACCATAGGTGGAGAGGAGTTTTGAATGACTCTAAAACTCTAAGTGTAATGGTTTGACTATTGGAAAGTCAAAACCGTAGGTTACAATCAAAGAAAGGTGTTTTGGAAAGTTTAAAACCCTACGTGTAATGGTTTGACTATTTAAATGTCAAACCGTAGGTGTCAACGAAGTTAGAAGTCTATTGAGCACTACATGTAATGGTTTGTCTTCTTGAAAGTCAAACCATAGGTGTAGAGGAGTTTTGGATGACTCTAAAACTCTAAGTGTTATGGTTTGACTATTGAAAAGTCAAAACCGTAGGTTACAATCAAAGAAAGGTGTTTTGGAAAGTTTAAAACCCTACGTGTAATGGTTTGACTACTTAAAAGTCAAATCGTAGGTGTCAACGAAGTTAAAAGTCTATTGAACACTACATGTAATGGTTTGCCTTCTTGAAAGTCAAACCATAGGTGTAAAGGAGTTTTGGATGACTCTAAAACTCTAAGTGTAACGGTTTGACTATTGGAAAGTTAAAACCATAGGTTACAATCAAAGAAATGTGTTTTGGAAAGTTTAAAACCCTACGTGTAATGGTTTGACTATTTAAAAGTTAAACGTATGTGTCAACGAAGTTAGAAGTCTATTGAACACTATATGTAATGGTTTGCCATCTTGAAAGTCAAACCATAGGTGTACAGGAGTTTTGGATGACTCTAAAACTCTAAGTGTAAGGGTTTGACTATTGGAAAGTCAAAACCGTAGGTTACAATCAAAGAAAGGTGTTTTGGAAAGTTTGAAACCCAAGTGTAATGGTTTGTCTATTTAAAAGTCAAACCTTAGGTGTCAACGAAGTTAAAAGTCTATTCAAACTACATGTAATGGTTTGCTTTCTTGAAAGTCAATACATTGGTGGAGAGGAGTTTTGAATGACTTTAAAACTCTAAGTGTAATGGTTTGACTATTGGAAAGTCAAAACCGTAGGTTACAATCAAAGAAAGTTGTTTTGGAAAGTTTAAAACCCTACGTGTAATGGTTTGCCTATTTAAAAGTCAAACCATAGGTGTCAACGAAGTTAAAAGTCTATTGAACACTACAGGTAATGGTTTGCCTTCTTGAATGTCAAACCATAGGTGTAGAGGAGTTTTGGATGACTCTAAAACTCTAAGTGTAACGGTTTGACTTTTGGAATGTCAAAACCGTAGGTTACAATCAAAGAAAGGTGTTTTGGAAAGTTTAAAACCCTACGTGTAATGGTTTGCCTGTTTAAAAGTTAAACCATAGGTGTCAACGAAGTTAAAAGTCTATTGAACACTACATGTAATGGTTTGCCTTCTTGAAAGTCAAACCATAGGTGGAGAGAAGTTTTGAATGACTCTAAAACTCTAAGTGTAATGGTTTGACTATTGGAAAGTCAAAACCATAGGTTACAATCAAAGAAAGGTGTTTTGGAAAGTTTAAAACTCTACGTGTAATGGTTTGACTATTTAAAAGTTAAACCGTATGTGTCAACGAAGTTAGAAGTCTATTGAACACTATATGTAATGGTTTGCCTTCTTGAAAGTCAAACCATAGGTGTAGAGGAGTTTTGGATGACTCTAAAACTCTAAGTGTAATGGTTTGACAATTGGAAAGTCAAAACCATAGGTTACAATCAAAGAAAGGTGTTTTGGAAAGTTTAAAACTCTACGTGTAATGGTTTGACTATTTAAAAGTCAAACCGTAGGTGTCAACGAAGTTAGAAGTCTATTGAGCACTACATGTAATGGTTTGTCTTCTTAAAGGTTAAACCATAGGTGTAGAGGAGTTTTGGATGACTCTAAAACTCTAAGTGTAATGGTTTGACTATTGGAAAGTCAAAACCATAGGTTACAATCAAAGAAAGCTGTTTTGGAAAGGTTAAAACCCTACATGTAATAGTTTGATTATTTAAAAGTCAAACCGTAGGTGTAAACGAAGTTAAAAGTCTATTGAACACTACATGTAATGGTTTGCCTTCTTGAAAGTCAAACCATAGGTGGAGAGGAGTTTCGAATGACTCTAAAACTCTAAGTGTAATGGTTTGACTATTGGAAAGTCAAAACCGTAGGTTACAAACAAAGAAAGGTGTTTTGGAAAGCTTAAAACCCTACGTGTAATGGTTTCACTATTTAAAAGTCAAACCCTAGGTGCCAACGAACTTAGAAGTCTATTGAGCACTACATGTAATGGTTTGTCTTCTTGAAAGTCAAACCATAGGTGTAAAGGAGTTTTGGATGACTCTAAAACTCCAAGTGTAACGTTTTGACTATTGGAAAGTCAAAACCGTAGGTTACAATCAAATAAATGTGTTTTGGAAAGTTTAAAACCCGACGTGTAATGGTTTGACTATTTAAAAGTCAAATCGTAGGTGTTAACGAAGTTAGAAGACTATTGAACACTACATGTAATGGTTTGCCTTCTTGAAAGTCAAACCATAGGTGTAGAGGAGTTTTGGATGACTCTAAAACTCTAAGTGTAACGGTTTGACTATTGAAAAGTCAAAACCGTAGGTTTCAATCAAACAAAGGTGTTTTGGAAAGTTTAAAACCCAAGTGTAATGGTTTGACTATTTAAAAGTCAAACCTTAGGTGTCAACGAAGTTAAAAGTCTATTCAAACTACATGTAATGGTTTGCCTTCTTGAAAGTCAAACCATTGGTGGAGAGGAGTTTTGAATGACTTTAAAACTCTAAGTGTAATGGTTTGACTATTGGAAAGTCCAAACCGTAGGTTACAATCAAAGAAAAGTTGTTTTGGAAAGTTTAAAACCCTACGTGTAATGGTTTGACTATTTAAAAGTCAAACCGTAGGTGTCAACGAAGTTAAAAGTCTATTGAACACTACATGTAATGGTTTATCTTCTTGAAATTCAAAACCATAGGTATAGAGGAGTTTTGGATGACTCTAAAACTCTAAGTGTAACGGTTTGACTATTGGAAAGTTAAAACCATAGGTTACTATCAAAGAAAGGTGTTTTGGAAAGTTTAAAACCCTACGTGTAATGGTTTGACTATTTAAAAGTTAAACCTTATGTGTCGACGAAGTTAGAAGTCTATTGAACACTATATGTAATGGTCTGCCTTCTTCAAAGTCAAACCATAGGTGGAGAGGAGTTTTGGATGACTCTAAAACTCTAAGTGTAACGGTTTGACTATTGGAAAGTCAAAACCGTAGGTTACAATAAAAGAAAGGTGTTTTGGAAAGTTTAAAACCCTACGTGTAATGGTTTGACTATTTAAAAGTCAAACCGTAGGTGTCAACGAAGTTAAAAGTCTATTGAACACTACATGTAATGGTTTGCCTTCTTGAAAGTCAAACCATAGGTGGAGAGGAGTTTTGAATGACTCTAAAACTCTAAGTGTAATGGTTTGACTATTGGAAAGTCAAAACCGTAGGTTATAATCAAAGAAAGGTGTTTTGGAAAGTTTAGAACCCTACGTGTAATGGTTTGACTATTTTAAAGTCAAACCGTAGGTGTCAACGAAGTTAAAAGTCTATTGAACACTACATGTAATGGTTTGCCTTCTTGAAAGTCAAACCATAGGTGTAAAGGAGTTTTGGATGACTCTAAAACTCTAAGTGTAACGGTTTGACTATTGGAAAGTTAAAACCGTAGGTTACAATCAAAGAAAGGTGTTTTGGAAAGTTTAAAACCCTACGTGTAATAGTTTGACTATTTAAAAGTTAAAACGTATGTGTCAACGAAGTTAGAAGTCTATTGAACACTATATGTAATGGTTTGCCATCTTGAAAGTCAAACCATAGGTGTAGAGGAGTTTTAGATGACTCTAAAACTCTAAGTGTAACAGTTTGACTATTGGAAAGTCAAAACCGTATCAAAGAAAGGTGTTTTGGAAAGTTTAAAACCCAAGTGTAATGGTTTGACTATTTAAAAGTCAAACCGTAGGTGTCAACGAAGTTAAAAGTCTATTGAACACTACATGTAATGGTTTGCCTTCTTGAAAGACAAACTATTGGTGGAGAGGAGTTTTGAATGACTCTAAAACTCTAAGTGTAATGGTTTGACTATTGGAAAGTCAAAACCGTAGGTTACAATCAAAGAAAGTTGTTTTGGAAAGTTTAAAACTCTACGTGTAATGGTTTGACTATTTAAATGTCAAACCGTAGGTGTCAACGAAGTTAGAAGTCTATTGAGCACTACATGTAATGGTTTGTCTTCTTGAAAGTCAAACCATAGGTGTAGAGGAGTTTTGGATGACTCTAAAACTCTAAGTGTAACGGTTTGACTATTGGAAAGTCGAAACCGTAGGTTACAATCAAAGAAAGGTGTTTTGGAAAGTTTAAAACACTACGTGTAATAGTTTGACTATTTAAAAGTCAAACCGTAGGTGTCAACGAAGTTAGAAGTCTATTGAACACTACATCTAATGGTTTGCCTTCTTGAAAGTCAAACCATAGGTGTAGAGGAGTTTTGGATGACTCTAAAACTCTAAGTGTAACGGTTTGACTATTGCAAAGTCAAAACCGTAGGTTTCAATCAAACAAAGGTGTTTTGGAAAGTTTAAAACCCTACGTGTAATGGTTTGACTATTTAAAAGTTAAACCGTATGTGTCAACGAAGTTAGAAGTCTATTGAACACTATATTTAATGGTTTGCCTTCTTGAAAGTCAAACCATAGGTGTAGAGGAGTTTTGGATGACTCTAAAACTCTGAGTGTAATGGTTTGACTATTGGAAAGTCAAAACCGTAGGTTACAATCAAAGAAAGGTGTTTTGGAAAGTTTAAAACCCTACGAGTAATGGTTTGACTATTTAAAAGTCAAACCATAGGTGTCAACGAAGTTAAAAGTCTATTGAACACTACATGTAATGGTTTGCCTTCTTGAAAGTCAAACCATAGGTGTAGAGGAGTTTTGGATGACTCTAAAACTCTAAGTGTAACGGTTTGACTTTTGGAATGTCAAAACCGTAGGTTACAATCAAAGAAAGGTGTTTTGGAAAGTTTAAAACCCTACGTGTAATGGTTTGCCTGTTTAAAAGTCAAACCATAGGTGTCAACGAAGTTAAAAGTCTATTGAACACTACATGTAATGGTTTGCCTTCTTGAAAGTCAAATCATAGGTGGAGAGAAGTTTTGAAGGACTCTAAAACTCTAAGTGTAATGGTTTGACTATTGGAAAGTCAAAACCATAGGTTACAATCAAAGAAAGGTGTTTTGGAAAGTTTAAAACTCTACGTATAATGGTTTGACTATTTAAAAGTTAAACCGTATGTGTTAACGAAGTTAGAAGTCTATTGAACACTATATGTAATGGTTTGCCTTCTTGAAAGTCAAACCATAGGTGTAGAGGAGTTTTGGATGACTCTAAAACTCTAAGTGTAATGGTTTGACAATTGGAAAGTCAAAACCGTAGGTTACAATCAAAGAAAGGTGTTTTGGAAAGTTTAAAACCCTACGTGTAATGGTTTGACTATTTAAAAGTCAAACCGTAGGTGTCAACGAAGTTAGAAGTCTATTGAGCACTACATGTAATGGTTTGTCTTCTTAAAGGTAAAACCATAGGTGTAGAGGAGTTTTGGATGACTCTAAAACTCTAAGTGTAATGGTTTGACTATTGGAAAGTCAAAACCATAGGTTACAATCAAAGAAAGCTGTTTTGGAAAGGTTAAAACCCTACATGTAATAGTTTGATTATTTAAAAGTCAAACCGTAGGTGTAAACGAAGTTAAAAGTCTATTGAACACTACATGTAATGGTTTGCCTTCTTGAAAGTCAAACCATAGGTGGAGAGGAGTTTCGAATGACTCTAAAACTCTAAGTGAAATGGTTTGACAATTGGAAAGTCAAAACCGTAGGTTACAAACAAAGAAAGGTGTTTTGGAAAGTTTAAAACCCTACGTGTAATGGTTTGTCTTCTTGAAAGTCAAACCGTAGGTGTAGAGGAGTTTTGGATGACTCTAAAACTCTAGTGTAACGGTTTGACTATTGGAAAGTCGAAACCGTAGGTTACAATCAAAGAAAGGTGTTTTGGAAAGTTTAAAACCCTACGTGTAATGGTTTGACTATTTAAAAGTCAAACCGTAGGTGTCAACGAAGTTAGAAGTCTATTGAGCACTACATGTAGTGGTTTGTCTTCTTAAAAGTCAAACCATAGGTGTAAAGGAGTTTTGGATGACTCTAAAACTCCAAGTCTAACGTTTTGACTATTGGAAAGTCAAAACCGTTGGTTACAATCAAATAAATGTGTTTTGGAAAGTTTAAAACCCTACGTGTAATGGTTTGACTATTTAAAAGTCAAATCGTAGGTGTTAACGAAGTTAGAAGACTATTGAACACTACATGTAATGGTTTGCCTTCTTGAAAGTCAAACCATAGGTGTAGAGGAGTTTTGGATGACTCTAAAACTCTAAGTGTAACGGTTTGACTATTGAAAAGTCAAAACCGTAGGTTTCAATCAAACAAAGGTGTTTTGGAAAGTTTAAAACCCAAGTGTAATGTTTTGACTATTTAAAAGTCAAACCTTAGGTGTCAACGAAGTTAAAAGTCTATTCAAACTACATGTAATGGTTTGCCTTCTTTAAAGTCAAACCAATGGTGGAGAGGAGTTTTGAATGACTTTAAAACTCTAAGTGTAATGGTTTGACTATTGGAAAGTCCAAACCGTAGGTTACAATCAAAGAAAGTTGTTTTGGAAAGTTTAAAACCCTACGTGTAATGGTTTGACTATTTAAAAGTCAAACCGTAGGTGTCAACGAAGTTAAAAGTCTATTGAACACTACATGTAATGGTTTATCTTCTTGAAAGTCAAAACCATAGGTATAGAGGAGTTTTGGATGACTCTAAAACTCTAAGTGTAACGGTTTGACTATTGGAAAGTTAAAACCATAGGTTACTATCAAAGAAAGGTGTTTTGGAAAGTTTAAAACCCTACGTGTAATGGTTTGACTATTTAAAAGTTAAACCTTATGTGTCAACGAAGTTAGAAGTCTATTGAACACTATATGTAATGGTCTGCCTTCTTCAAAGTCAAACCATAGGTGGAGAGGAGTTTTGGATGACTCTAAAACTCTAAGTGTAACGGTTTGACTATTGGAAAATCAAAACCGTAGGTTACAATAAAAGAAAGGTGTTTTGGAAAGTTTAAAACCCTACGTGTAATGGTTTGACTATTTAAAAGTCAAACCGTAGGTGTCAACGAAGTTAAAAGTCTATTGAACACTACAGGTAATGGTTTGCCTTCTTGAAAGTCAAACCATAGGTGGAGAGGAGTTTTGGATGACTCTAAAACTCTAAGTGTAATGGTTTGACTATTGGAAAGTCAAAACCGTAGCTTACAATCAAAGAAAGGTGTTTTGGAAAGTTTAGAACACTACGTGTAATGGTTTGACTATTTTAAAGTCAAACCGTAGGTGTCAACGAAGTTAAAAGTCTATTGAACACTACATGTAATGGTTTACCTTCTTAAAGGTTAAACCATAGGTGTAGAGGAGTTTTGGATGACTCTAAAACTCTAAGTGTAATGGTTTGACTATTGGAAAGTCAAAACCATAGGTTACAATCAAAGAAAGCTGTTTTGGAAAGGTTAAAACCCTACATGTAATAGTTTGATTATTTAAAAGTCAAACCGTAGGTGTAAACGAAGTTAAAAGTCTATTGAACACTACATGTAATGGTTTGCCTTCTTGAAAGTCAAACCATAGGTGGAGAGGAGTTTCGAATGACTCTAAAACTCTAAGTGTAATGGTTTGACAATTGGAAAGTCAAAACCGTAGGTTACAAACAAAGAAAGGTGTTTTGGAAAGCTTAAAACCCTACGTGTAATGGTTTCACTATTTAAAAGTCAAACCCTAGGTGCCAACGAACTTAGAAGTCTATTGAGCACTACATGTAATGGTTTGTCTTCTTGAAAGTCAAACCATAGGTGTAAAGGAGTTTTGGATGACTCTAAAACTCCAAGTCTAACGTTTTGACTATTGGAAAGTCAAAACCGTTGGTTACAATCAAATAAATGTGTTTTGGAAAGTTTAAAACCCTACGTGTAATGGTTTGACTATTTAAAAGTCAAATCGTAGGTGTTAACGAAGTTAGAAGACTATTGAACACTACATGTAATGGTTTGCCTTCTTGAAAGTCAAACCATAGGTGTAGAGGAGTTTTGGATGACTCTAAAACTCTAAGTGTAACGGTTTGACTATTGAAAAGTCAAAACCGTAGGTTTCAATCAAACAAAGGTGTTTTGGAAAGTTTAAAACCCAAGTGTAATGGTTTGACTATTTAAAAGTCAAACCTTAGGTGTCAACGAAGTTAAAAGTCTATTCAAACTACATGTAATGGTTTGCCTTCTTGAAAGTCAAACCATTGGTGGAGAGGAGTTTTGAATGACTTTAAAACTCTAAGTGTAATGGTTTGACTATTGGAAAGTCCAAACCGTAGGTTACAATCAAAGAAAGTTGTTTTGGAAAGTTTAAAACCCTACGTATAATGGTTTGACTATTTAAAAGTCAAACCGTAGGTGTCAACGAAGTTAAAAGTCTATTGAACACTACATGTAATGGTTTATCTTCTTGAAAGTCAAAACCATAGGTATAGAGGAGTTTTGGATGACTCTAAAACTCTAAGTGTAACGGTTTGACTATTGGAAAGTTAAAACCATAGGTTACTATCAAAGAAAGGTGTTTTGGAAAGTTTAAAACCCTACGTGTAATGGTTTGACTATTTAAAAGTTAAACCTTATGTGTCGACGAAGTTAGAAGTCTATTGAACACTATATGTAATGGTCTGCCTTCTTCAAAGTCAAACCATAGGTGGAGAGGAGTTTTGGATGACTCTAAAACTCTAAGTGTAACGGTTTGACTATTGGAAAGTCAAAACCGTAGGTTACAATGAAAGAAAGGTGTTTTGGAAAGTTTAAAACCCTACGTGTAATGGTTTGACTATTTAAAAGTCAAACCGTAGGTGTCAACGAAGTTAAAAGTCTATTGAACACTACATGTAATGGTTTGCCTTCTTGAAAGTCAAACCATAGGTGGAGAGGAGTTTTGAATGACTCTAAAACTCTAAGTGTAATGGTTTGACTATTGGAAAGTCAAAACCGTAGGTTACAATCAAAGAAAGGTGTTTTGGAAAGTTTAGAACCCTACGTGTAATGGTTTGACTATTTTAAAGTCAAACCGTAGGTGTCAACGAAGTTAAAAGTCTATTGAACACTACATGTAATGGTTTGCCTTCTTGAAAGTCAAACCATAGGTGTAAAGGAGTTTTGGATGACTCTAAAACTCTACGTGTAACGGTTTGACTATTGGAAAGTTAAAACCGTAGGTTACAATCAAAGAAAGGTGTTTTGGAAAGTTTAAAACCCTACGTGTAATAGTTTGACTATTTAAAAGTTAAAACATATGTGTCAACGAAGTTAGAAGTCTATTGAACACTATATGTAATGGTTTGCCATCTTGAAAGTCAAACCATAGGTGTAGAGGAGTTTTGGATGACTCTAAAACTCTAAGTGTAACAGTTTGACTATTGGAAAGTCAAAACCGTAGGTTACAATCAAAGAAAGGTGTTTTGGAAAGTTTAAAACCCAAGTGTAATGGTTTGACTATTTAAAAGTCAAACCGTAGGTGTCAACGAAGTTAAAAGTCTATTGAACACTACATGTAATGGTTTGCCTTCTTGAAAGTCAAACTATTGGTGGAGAGGAGTTTTGAATGACTCTAAAACTCTAAGTGTAATGGTTTGACTATTGGAAAGTCAAAACCATAGGTTACAATCAAAGAAAGTTGTTTTGGAAAGTTTAAAACTCTACGTGTAATGGTTTGACTATTTAAATGTCAAACCGTAGGTGTCAACGAAGTTAGAAGTCTATTGAGCACTACATGTAATGGTTTGTCTTCTTGAAAGTCAAACCATAGGTGTAGAGGAGTTTTGGATGACTCTAAAACTCTAAGTGTAACGGTTTGACTATTGGAAAGTCGAAAACGTAGGTTACAATCAAAGAAAGGTGTTTTGGAAAGTTTAAAACCCTACGTGTAATGGTTTGACTATTTAAAAGTCAAACCGTAGGTGTCAAAGAAGTTAGAAGTCTATTGAACCCTACATCTAATGGTTTCCCTTCTTGAAAGTCAAACCATAGGTGTAGAGGAGTTTTGGATGACTCTAAAACTCTAAGTGTAACGGTTTGACTATTGGAAAGTCAAAACCGTAGGTTTCAATCAAACAAAGGTGTTTTGGAAAGGTTAAAACCCTACGTGTAATGGTTTGACTATTTAAAAGTTAAACCGTATGTGTCAACGAAGTTAGAAGTCCATTGAACACTATATTTAATGGTTTGCCTTCTTGAAAGTCAAACCATAGGTGTAGAGGAGTTTTGGATGACTCTAAAACTCTAAGTGTAATGGTTTGACTATTGGAAAGTCAAAACCGTAGGTTACAATCAAAGAAAGGTGTTTTGGAAAGTTTAAAACTCTACGTGTAATGGTTTGACTATTTAAAAGTCAAATAGTAGGTGTCAACGAAGTTAAAAGTCTATTGAACGCTACATGTAATGGTTTGCCTTCTTGAAAGTCAAACCATAGGTGTAGAGGAGTTTTGGATGACTCTAAAACTCTAAGTGTAACGGTTTGACTATTGGAAAGTCAAAATCCTAGGTTTCAATCAAACAAAGGTGTTTTGGAAAGTTTAAAACCCTACGTGTAATAGTTTGACTATTTAAAAGTTAAACCGTATGTGTCAACGAAGTTAGAAGTCTATTGAGCACTACTTGTAATGGTTTGTCTTCTTGAAAGTCAAACCATAGGTGTAGAGGAGTTTTGGATGACTCTAAAACGCTAAGTGTAATGGTTTGACTATTGGAAAGTCAAAACCGTAGGTTACAATGAAAGAAAGGTGTTTTGGAAAGTTTAAAACCCTACGTGTAATGGTTTGACTATTTAAAAGTCAAAACGTAGGTGTCAACGAAGTTAGAAGTCTATTGAGCACTACATGTAATGGGTTGTCTTCTTGAAAGTCAAACCATAGGTGTAGAGGAGTTTTGGATGACTCTAAAACTCTAAGTGTTATGGTTTGACTATTGGAAAGTCAAAAGCGTAGGTTACAATCAAAGAAAGGTGTTTTGGAAAGTTTAAAACCCTACGTGTAATGGTTTGACTACTTAAAAGTCAAACCGTAGGTGTCAACGAAGTTAAAAGTCTATTGAACACTACATGTAATGGTTTGCCTTCTTGAAAGTCAAACCATAGGTGTAAAGAAGTTTTGGATGACTCTAAAACTCTAAGTGTAACGGTTTGACTATTGGAAAGTTAAAACCATAGGTTACAATCAAAGAAAGGTGTTTTGGAATGTTTAAAACCCTACGTGTAATGGTTTGACTATTTAAAAGTTAAACCGTATGTGTCAACGAAGTTAGAAGTCTATTGAACACTATATGTAATGGTTTGCCATCTTGAAATTCAAACCATAGGTGTAGAGGAGTTTTGGATGACTCTAAAACTCTAAGTGTAAGGGTTTGACTATTGGAAAGTCAAAACCGTAGGTTACAATCAAAGAAAGGTGTTTTGGAAAGTTTAAAACCTAAGTGTAATGGTTTGACTATTTAAAAGTCAAACCTTAGGTGTCAACGAAGTTAAAAGTCTATTCATACTACATGTAATGGTTTGCCTTCTTGAAAGTCAAACCATTGGTGGAGAGGAGTTTTGAATGACTCTAAAACTCTAAGTGTAATGGTTTGACTATTGGAAAGTCAAAACGTAGGTTACAATCAAAGAAAGTTGTTTTGGAAATTTTAAAACCCTACGTGTAATGGTTTGACTATTTAAAAGTCAAACCGTAGGTGTCAACGAAGTTAAAAGTCTATTGAACACTACTTGTAATGGTTTGTCTTCTTGAAAGTCAAAACCATATGTATAGAGGAGTTTTGGATGACTCTAAAACTCTAAGTGTAACGGTTTGACTATTGGAAAGTCAAAATCCTAGGTTTCAATCAAACAAAGGTGTTTTGGAAAGTTTAAAACCCTACGTGTAATAGTTTGACTATTTAAAAGTTAAACCGTATGTGTCAACGAAGTTAGAAGTCTATTGAGCACTACTTGTAATGGTTTGCCTTCTTGAAAGTCAAACCATAGGTGTAGAGGAATTTTGGATTACTCTAAAACTCTAAGTGTAACGATTTGACTATTGGAAAGTCAAAACCGTAGGTTATAATCAAAGAAAGTTGTTTTGGAAAGTTTAAAACCCTACGTGTAATGGTTTGACTATTTAAAAGTCAAACCGTAGGTGTCAACGAAGTTAAAAGTCTGTTGAACACTACATGTAATGGTTTGCCTTCTTGAAAGTCAAACCATAGGTGTAAAGAAGTTTTGGATGACTCTAAAACTCTAAGTGTAACGGTTTGACTATTGGAAAGTCAAAACCGTAGGTTACAATCAAAGAAAGGTGTTTTGGAAAGTTTAAAACCCTACGTGTAATGGTTTGACTATTTAAAAGTCACACCGTAGGTGTCAACGAAGTTAAAAGTCTATTGAACACTACATGTAATAGTTTGCCTTCTTGAAAGTCAAACCATAGGTGTAGAGGAATTTTGGATTACTCTAAAACTCTAAGTGTAACGATTTGACTATTGGAAAGTCAAAACCGTAGGTTATAATCAAAGAAAGTTGTTTTGGAAAGTTTAAAACCCTACGTGTAATGGTTTGACTATTTAAAAGTCAAACCGTAGGTGTCAACGAAGTTAAAAGTCTGTTGAACACTACATGTAATGGTTTGCCTTCTTGAAAGTCAAACCATAGGTGGAGAGGTGTTTTGAATGACTCTAAAACTCTAAGTGTAATGGTTTGACTATTGGAAAGTCAAAACCGTAGGTTACAATCAAAGAAAGGTGTTTTGGAAAGTTTAAAACCTTACGTGTAATGGTTTGACTATTTAAAAGTCAAACAGTAGGTGTCAACGAAGTTAGAAGTCTATTGAACACTACATGTAATGGTTTGCCTTCTTGAAAGTCAAACCATAGGTGTAGAGGAGTTTTGGATGACTCTAAAACTCTAAGTGTAACGGTTTGACTATTGGAAAGTCAAAACCGTAGGTTTCAATCAAACAAAGGTGTTTTGGAAAGTTTAAAACCCTACGTGTAATAGTTTGACTATTTAAAAGTTAAAACGTATGTGTCAACGAAGTTAGAAGTCTATTGAACACTATATGTAATGGTTTGCCATGTTGAAAGTCAAACCATAGGTGTAGAGGAGTTTTGGATGACTCTAAAACTCTAAGTGTAACAGTTTGACTATTGGAAAGTCAAAACCGTAGGTTTCAATCAAACAAAGGTGTTTTGGAAAGTTTAAAACCCTACGTGTAATAGTTTGACTATTTAAAAGTTAAAACGTATGTGTCAACGAAGTTAGAAGTCTATTGAACACTATATGTAATGGTTTGCCATCTTGAAAGTCAAACCATAGGTGTAGAGGAGTTTTGGATGACTCTAAAACTCTAAGTGTAACAGTTTGACTATTGGAAAGTCAAAACCGTAGGTTACAATCAAAGAAAGGTGTTTTGGAAAGTTTAAAACCCAAGTGTAATGGTTTGACTATTTAAAAGTCAAACCGTAGGTGTCAACGAAGTTAAAAGTCTATTGAACACTACATGTAATGGTTTGCCTTCTTGAAAGTCAAACTATTGGTGGAGAGGAGTTTTGAATGACTCTAAAACTCTAAGTGTAATGGTTTGACTATTGGAAAGTCAAAACCGTAGGTTACAATCAAAGAAAGTTGTTTTGGAAAGTTTAAAACTCTACGTGTAATGGTTTGAATATTTAAATGTCAAACCGTAGGTGTCAACGAAGTTGGAAGTCTATTGAGCACTACATGTAATGGTTTGTCTTCTTGAAAGTCAAACCATAGGTGTAGAGGAGTTTTGGATGACTCTAATACTCTAAGTGTAACGGTTTGACTATTGGAAAGTCGAAACCGTAGGTTACAATCAAAGAAAGGTGTTTTGGAAAGTTTAAAACCCTACGTGTAATGGTTTGACTATTTAAAAGTCAAACCGTAGGTGTCAACGAAGTTAGAAGTCTATTGAACACTACATGTAATGGTTTGCCTTCTTGAAAGTCAAACCATAGGTGTAGAGGAGTTTTGGATGACTCTAAAACTCTAAGTGTAACAGTTTGACTATTGGAAAGTCAAAACCGTAGGTTTCAATCAAACAAAGGTGTTTTGGAAAGTTTAAAACCCTACGTGTAATGGTTTGACTATTGAAAAGTTAAACCGTATGTGTCAACGAAGTTAGAAGTCTATTGAACACTATATTTAATGGTTTGCCTTCTTGAAAGTCAAACCATAGGTGTAGAGGAGTTTTGGATGACTCTAAAACTCTAAGTGTAATGGTTTGACTATTGGAAAGTCAAAACCATAGGTTACAATCAAAGAAAGGTGTTTTGGAAAGTTTAAAACTCTACGTGTAATGGTTTGACTATTTAAAAGTCAAACCGTAGGTGTCAACGAAGTTAAAAGTCTATTGAACACTACATGTAATGGTTTGCCTTCTTGAAAGTCAAACCATAGGTGTAGAGGAGTTTTGGATGACTCTAAAACTCTAAGTGTAACAGTTTGACTATTGGAAAGTCAAAACCGTAGGTTTCAATCAAACAAAGGTGTTTTGGAAAGTTTAAAACCCTACGTGTAATGGTTTGACTATTGAAAAGTTAAACCGTATGTGTCAACGAAGTTAGAAGTCTATTGAACACTATATTTAATGGTTTGCCTTCTTGAAAGTCAAACCATAGGTGTAGAGGAGTTTTGGATGACTCTAAAACTCTAAGTGTAATGGTTTCACTATTGGAAAGTCAAAACCGTAGGTTACAATCAAAGAAAGGTGTTTTGGAAAGTTTAAAACTCTACGTGTAATGGTTTGACTATTTAAAAGTCAAACCGTAGGTGTCAACGAAGTTAAAAGTCTATTGAACCCTACATGTAATGGTTTGCCTTCTTGAAAGTCAAACCATAGGTGTACAGGAGTTTTGGATGACTCTAAAACTCTAAGTGTAACCGTTTGACTATTGGAAAGTCAAAATCGTAGGTTTCAATCAAACAAAGGTGTTTTGGAAAGTTTAAAACCCTAAGTGTAATGGTTTGACTACTTAAAAGTCAAACCGTAGGTGTCAACGAAGTTAAAAGTCTATTGAACACTACATGTAATGGTTTGCCTTCTTGAAAGTCAAAACATAGGTGTAAAGAAGTTTTGGATGACTCTAAAACTCTAAGTGTAACGGTTTGACTATTGGAAAGTTAAAACCATAGGTTACAATCAAAGAAAGGTGTTTTGGAATGTTTAAAACCCTACGTGTAATGGTTTGACTATTTAAAAGTTAAACCGTATGTGTCAACGAAGTTAGAAGTCTATTGAACACTATATGTAATGGTTTGCCATCTTGAAATTCAAACCATAGGTGTAGAGGAGTTTTGGATGACTCTAAAACTCTAAGTGTAAGGGTTTGACTATTGGAAAGTCAAAACCGTAGGTTACAATCAAAGAAAGGTGTTTTGGAAAGTTTAAAACCTAAGTGTAATGGTTTGACTATTTAAAAGTCAAACCTTAGGTGTCAACGAAGTTAAAAGTCTATTCAAACTACATGTAATGGTTTGCCTTCTTGAAAGTCAAACCATTGGTGGAGAGGAGTTTTGAATGACTCTAAAACTCTAAGTGTAATGGTTTAACTATTGGAAAGTCAAAACCGTAGGTTACAATCAAAGAAAGTTGTTTTGGAAAGTTTAAAACCCTACGTGTAATAGTTTGACTATTTAAAAGTCAAACCGTAGGTGTCAACGAAGTTAAAAGTCTATTGAACACTACATGTAATGGTTTATCTTCTTGAAAGTCAAAACCATATGTATAGAGGAGTTTTGGATGACTCTAAAACTCTAAGTGTAACGGTTTGACTATTGGAAAGTTAAAACCATAGGTTACAATCAAAGAAAGGTGTTTTGGAAAGTTTAAAACCCTACGTGTAATGGTTTGACTATTTAAAAGTCATACCGTAGGTGTCAACGAAGTTAAAAGTCTATTGAACACTACAGGTAATGGTTTGCCTTCTTGAAAGTCAAACCATAGGTGTAGAGGAATTTTGGATTACTCTAAAACTCTAAGTGTAACGATTTGACTATTGGAAAGTCAAAACCGTAGGTTACAATCAAAGAAAGGTGTTTTGGAAAGTTTAAAACCCTACGTGTAATGGTTTGACTATTTAAAAGTCATACTGTAGGTGTCAACGAAGTTAAAAGTCTATTGAACACTACATGTAATGGTTTGCCTTCTTGAAAGTCAAACCATAGGTGTAGAGGAATTTTGGATTACTCTAAAACTCTAAGTGTAACGATTTGACTATTGGAAAGTCAAAACCGTAGGTTACAATCAAAGAAAGTTGTTTTGGAAAGTTTAAAACCCTACGTGTAATGGTTTGACTATTTAAAAGTCAAACCGTAGGTGTCAATGAAGTTAAAAGTCTATTGAACACTACATGTAATGGTTTGCCTTCTTGAAAGTCAAACCATAGGTGGAGAGGAGTTTTGAATGACTCTAAAACTCTAAGTGTAATGGTTTGACTATTGGAAAGTCAAAACCGTAGGTTACAATCAAAGAAAGGTGTTTTGGAAAGTTTAAAACCCTACGTGTAATGGTTTGACTATTTAAAAGTCAAACAGTAGGTGTCAACGAAGTTAGAAGTCTATTGAACACTACATGTATTGGTTTGCCTTCTTGAAAGTCAAACCATAGGTGTAGAGGAGTTTTGGATGACTCTAAAACTCTAAGTGTAACGGTTTGACTATTGGAAAGTCAAAACCGTAGGTTTCAATCAAACAAAGGTGTTTTGGAAAGTTTAAAACCCTACGTGTAATAGTTTGACTATTTAAAAGTTAAAACGTATGTGTCAACGAAGTTAGAAGTCTATTGAACACTATATGTAATGGTTTGCCATCTTGAAAGTCAAACCATAGGTGTAGAGGAGTTTTGGATGACTCTAAAACTCTAAGTGTAACAGTTTGACTATTGGAAAGTCAAAACCGTAGGTTACAATCAAAGAAAGGTGTTTTGGAAAGTTTAAAACCCAAGTGTAATGGTTTGACTATTTAAAAGTCAAACCGTAGGTGTCAACGAAGTTAAAAGTCTATTGAACACTACATGTAATGGTTTGCCTTCTTGAAAGTCAAACTATTGGTGGAGAGGAGTTTTGAATGACTCTAAAACTTTAAGTGTAATGGTTTGACTATTGGAAAGTCAAAACCGTAGGTTACAATCAAAGAAAGTTGTTTTGCAAAGTTTAAAACTCTACGTGTAATGGTTTGACTATTTAAATGTCAAACCGTAGGTGTCAACGAAGTTAGAAGTCTATTGAGCACTACATGTAATGGTTTGTCTTCTTGAAAGTCAAACCATAGGTGTAGAGGAGTTTTGGATGACTCTAAAACTCTAGTGTAACGGTTTGACTATTGGAAAGTCGAAACCGTAGGTTACAATCAAAGAAAGGTGTTTTGGAAAGTTTAAAACCCTAGGTGTAATGGTTTGACTATTTAAAAGTCAAACCGTAGGTGTCAACGAAGTTAGAAGTCTATTGAACACTACATGTAATGGTTTGCCTTCTTGAAAGTCAAACCATAGGTGTAGAGGAGTTTTGGATGACTCTAAAACTCTAAGTGTAACAGTTTGACTATTGGAAAGTCAAAACCGTAGGTTTCAATCAAACAAAGGTGTTTTGGAAAGTTTAAAACCCTACGTGTAATGGTTTGACTATTTAAAAGTTAAACCGTATGTGTCAACGAAGTTAGAAGTCTATTGAACACTATATTTAATGGTTTGCCTTCTTGAAAGTCAAACCATAGGTGTAGAGGAGTTTTGGATGACTCTAAAACTCTAAGTGTAATGGTTTGACTATTGGAAAGTCAAAACCGTAGGTTACAATCAAAGAAAGGTGTTTTGGAAAGTTTAAAACCCTACGTGTAATGGTTTGACTATTTAAAAGTCAAACAGTAGGTGTCAACGAAGTTAGAAGTCTATTGAACACTACATGTAATGGTTTGCCTTCTTGAAAGTCAAACCATAGGTGTAGAGGAGTTTTGGATGACTCTAAAACTCTAAGTGTAACGGTTTGACTATTGGAAAGTCAAAACCGTAGGTTTCAATCAAACAAAGGTGTTTTGGAAAGTTTAAAACCCTACGTGTAATAGTTTGACTATTTAAAAGTTAAAACGTATGTGTCAACGAAGTTAGAAGTCTATTGAACACTATATGTAATGGTTTGCCATCTTGAAAGTCAAACCATAGGTGTAGAGGAGTTTTGGATGACTCTAAAACTCTAAGTGTAACAGTTTGACTATTGGAAAGTCAAAACCGTAGGTTACAATCAAAGAAAGGTGTTTTGAAAAGTTTAAAACCCTACGTGTAATGGTTTGACTATTTAAAAGTCAAACCATACGTGTCAACGAAGTTAGAAGTCTATTGAGCACTACTTGTAATGGTTTGTCTTCTTCAAAGTCAAACCATAGGTGTAGAGGAGTTTTGGATGACTGTAAAACGCTAAGTGTAATGGTTTGACTATTGGAAAGTCAAAACCGTAGGTTACAATCAAAGAAAGGTGTTTTGGAAAGTTTAAAACCCTACGTCTAATGGTTTGACTATTTAAAAGTCAAAACGTAGGTGTCAACGAAGTTAGAAGTCTATTGAGCACTACATGTAATGGTTTGTCTTCTTGAAAGTCAAACCATAGGTGTAGAGGAGTTTTGGATGACTCTAAAACTCTAAGTGTTATGGTTTGACTATTGGAAAGTCAAAACCGTAGGTTACAATCAAAGAAAGGTGTTTTGGAAAGTTTAAAACCCTACGTGTAATGGTTTGACTACTTAAAAGTCAAACCGTAGGTGTCAACGAAGTTAAAAGTCTATTGAACACTACATGTAATGGTTTACCTTCTTGAAAGTCAAACCATAGGTGTAAAGAAGTTTTGGATGACTCTAAAACTCTAAGTGTAACGGTTTGACTATTGGAAAGTTAAAACCATAGGTTACAATCAAAGAAAGGTGTTTTGGAAAGTTTAAAACCCTACGTGTAATGGTTTGACTATTTAAAAGTTAAACCGTATGTGTCAACGAAGTTAGAAGTCTATTGAACACTATATGTAATGGTTTGCCATCTTGAAAGTCAAACCATAGGTGTAGAGGAGTTTTGGATGACTCTAAAACTCTAAGTGTAAGGCTTTGACTATTGGAAAGTCAAAACCGTAGGTTACAATCAAAGAAAGGTGTTTTGGAAAGTTTAAAACCCTACGTGTAATGGTTTGACTATTTAAAAGTCAAACAGTAGGTGTCAACGAAGTTAGAAGTCTATTGAACACTACATGTAATGGTTTGCCTTCTTGAAAGTCAAACCATAGGTGTAGAGGAGTTTTGGATGACTCTAAAACTCTAAGTGTAACGGTTTGACTATTGGAAAGTCAAAACAGTAGGTTTCAATCAAACAAAGGTGTTTTGGAAAGTTTAAAACCCTACGTGTAATAGTTTGACTATTTAAAAGTTAAAACGTATGTGTCAACGAAGTTAGAAGTCTATTGAACACTATATGTAATGGTTTGCCATCTTGAAAGTCAAACCATAGGTGTAGAGGAGTTTTGGATGACTCTAAAACTCTAAGTGTAACAGTTTGACTATTGGAAAGTCAAAACCGTAGGTTACAATCAAAGAAAGGTGTTTTGAAAAGTTTAAAACCCTACGTGTAATGGTTTGACTATTTAAAAGTCAAACCATACGTGTCAACGAAGTTAGAAGTCTATTGAGCACTACTTGTAATGGTTTGTCTTCTTCAAAGTCAAACCATAGGTGTAGAGGAGTTTTGGATGACTGTAAAACGCTAAGTGTAATGGTTTGACTATTGGAAAGTCAAAACCGTAGGTTACAATCAAAGAAAGGTGTTTTGGAAAGTTTAAAACCCTACGTGTAATGGTTTGACTATTTAAAAGTCAAAACGTAGGTGTCAACGAAGTTAGAAGTCTATTGAGCACTACATGTAATGGTTTGTCTTCTTGAAAGTCAAACCATAGGTGTAGAGGAGTTTTGGATGACTCTAAAACTCTAAGTGTTCTGGTTTGACTATTGGAAAGTCAAAACCGTAGGTTACAATCAAAGAAAGGTGTTTTGGAAAGTTTAAAACCCTACGTGTAATGGTTTGACTACTTAAAAGTCAAACCGTAGGTGTCAACGAAGTTAAAAGTCTATTGAACACTACATGTAATGGTTTGCCTTCTTGAAAGTCAAACCATAGGTGTAAAGAAGTTTTGGATGACTATAAAACTCTAAGTGTAACGGTTTGACTATTGGAAAGTTAAAACCATAGGTTACAATCAAAGAAAGGTGTTTTGGAAAGTTTAAAACCCTACGTGTAATGGTTTGACTATTTAAAAGTTAAACCGTATGTGTCAACGAAGTTAGAAGTCTATTGAACACTATATGTAATGGTTTGCCATCTTGAAAGTCAAACCATAGGTGTAGAGGAGTTTTGGATGACTCTAAAACTCTAAGTGTAAGGCTTTGACTATTGGAAAGTCAAAACCGTAGGTTACAATCAAAGAAAGGTGTTTTGGAAAGTTTAAAAGCCAAGTGTAATGGTTTGACTATTTAAAAGTCAAACCTTAGGTGTCAACGAAGTTAAAAGTCTATTCAAACTACATGTAATGGTTTGCCTTCTTGAAAGTCAAACCATTGGTGGAGAGGAGTTTTGAATGACTCTAAAACTCTAAGTGTAATGGTTTGACTATTGGAAAGTCAAAACCGTAGGTTACAATCAAAGAAAGTTGTTTTGGAAAGTTTAAAACCCTACGTGTAATGGTTTGACTATTTAAAAGTCAAACCGTAGGTGTCAACGAAGTTTAAAGTCTTTTGAACACTACATGTAATGGTTTGTCTTCTTGAAAGTCAAAACCATATGTATAGAGGAGTTTTGGATGACTCTAAAACTCTAAGTGTAACGGTTTGACTATTGGAAAGTTAAAACCATAGGTTACAATCAAAGAAAGGTGTTTTGGAAAGTTTAAAACCCTACGTGTAATGGTTTGACTATTTAAAAGTCATACCGTAGGTGTCAACGAAGTTAAAAGTCTATTGAACACTACATGTAATGGTTTGCCATCTTGAAAGTCAAACCATAGGTGTAGAGGAATTTTGGATTACTCTAAAACTCTAAGTGTAACGATTTGACTATTGGAAAGTCAAAACCGTAGGTTACAATCAAAGAAAGGTGTTTTGGAAAGTTTAAAACCCTACGTGTAATGGTTTGACTATTTAAAAGTCATACTGTAGGTGTCAACGAAGTTAAAAGTCTATTGAACACTACATGTAATGGTTTGCCTTCTTGAAAGTCAAACCATAGGTGTAGAGGAATTTTGGATTACTCTAAAACTCTAAGTGTAACGATTTGACTATTGGAAAGTCAAAACCGTAGGTTACAATCAAAGAAAGTTGTTTTGGAAAGTTTAAAACCCTACGTGTAATGGTTTGACTATTTAAAAGTCAAACCGTAGGTGTCAATGAAGTTAAAAGTCTATTGAACACTACATGTAATGGTTTGCCTTCTTGAAAGTCAAACCATAGGTGGAGAGGAGTTTTGAATGACTCTAAAACTCTAAGTGTAATGGTTTGACTATTGGAAAGTCAAAACCGTAGGTTACAATCAAAGAAAGGTGTTTTGGAAAGTTTAAAACCCTACGTGTAATGGTTTGACTATTTAAAAGTCAAACAGTAGGTGTCAACGAAGTTAGAAGTCTATTGAACACTACATGTAATGGTTTGCCTTCTTGAAAGTCAAACCATAGGTGTAGAGGAGTTTTGGATGACTCTAAAACTCTAAGTGTAACGGTTTGACTATTGGAAAGTCAAAACCGTAGGTTTCAATCAAACAAAGGTGTTTTGGAAAGTTTAAAACCCTACGTGTAATAGTTTGACTATTTAAAAGTTAAAACGTATGTGTCAACGAAGTTAGAAGTCTATTGAACACTATATGTAATGGTTTGCCATCTTGAAAGTCAAACCATAGGTGTAGAGGAGTTTTGGATGACTCTAAAACTCTAAGTGTAACAGTTTGACTATTGGAAAGTCAAAACCGTAGGTTACAATCAAAGAAAGGTGTTTTGGAAAGTTTAAAACCCTACGTGTAATGGTTTGACTATTTAAAAGTCAAACAGTAGGTGTCAACGAAGTTAGAAGTCTATTGAACACTACATGTAATGGTTTGCCTTCTTGAAAGTCAAACCATAGGTGTATAGGAGTTTTGGATGACTCTAAAACTCTAAGTGTAACGGTTTGACTATTGGAAAGTCAAAACCGTAGGTTTCAATCAAACAAAGGTGTTTTGGAAAGTTTAAAACCCTACGTGTAATAGTTTGACTATTTAAAAGTTAAAACGTATGTGTCAACGAAGTTAGAAGTCTATTGAACACTATATGTAATGGTTTGCCATCTTGAAAGTCAAACCATAGGTGTAGAGGAGTTTTGGATGACTCTAAAACTCTAAGTGTAACAGTTTGACTATTGGAAAGTCAAAACCGTAGGTTACAATCAAAGAAAGGTGTTTTGAAAAGTTTAAAACCCTACGTGTAATGGTTTGACTATTTAAAAGTCAAACCATACGTGTCAACGAAGTAAGAAGTCTATTGAGCACTACTTGTAATGGTTTGTCTTCTTCAAAGTCAAACCATAGGTGTAGAGGAGTTTTGGATGACTGTAAAACGCTAAGTGTAATGGTTTGACTATTGGAAAGTCAAAACCGTAGGTTACAATCAAAGAAAGGTGTTTTGGAAAGTTTAAAACCCTACGTGTAATGGTTTGACTATTTAAAAGTCAAAACGTAGGTGTCAACGAAGTTAGAAGTCTATTGAGCACTACATGTAATGGTTTGTCTTCTTGAAAGTCAAACCATAGGTGTAGAGGAGTTTTGGATGACTCTAAAACTCTAAGTGTTATGGTTTGACTATTGGAAAGTCAAAACCGTAGGTTACAATCAAAGAAAGGTGTTTTGGAAAGTTTAAAACCCTACGTGTAATGGTTTGACTACTTAAAAGTCAAACCGTAGGTTTCAACGAAGTTAAAAGTCTATTGAACACTACATGTAATGGTTTGCCTTCTTGAAAGTCAAACCATAGGTGTAAAGAAGTTTTGGATGACTCTAAAACTCTAAGTGTAACGGTTTGACTATTGGAAAGTTAAAACCATAGGTTACAATCAAAGAAAGGTGTTTTGGAAAGTTTAAAACCCTACGTGTAATGGTTTGACTATTTAAAAGTTAAACCGTATGTGTCAACGAAGTTAGAAGTCTATTGAACACTATATGTAATGGTTTGCCATCTTGAAAGTCAAACCATAGGTGTAGAGGAGTTTTAGATGACTCTAAAACTCTAAGTGTAAGGCTTTGACTATTGGAAAGTCAAAACCGTAGGTTACAATCAAAGAAAGGTGTTTTGGAAAGTTTAAAAGCCAAGTGTAATGGTTTGACTATTTAAAAGTCAAAACTTAGGTGTCAACGAAGTTAAAAGTCTATTCAAACTACATGTAATGGTTTGCCTTCTTGAAAGTCAAACCATTGGTGGAGAGGAGTTTTGAATGACTCTAAAACTCTAAGTGTAATGGTTTGACTATTGGAAAGTCAAAACCGTAGGTTACAATCAAAGAAAGTTGTTTTGGAAAGTTTAAAACCCTACGTGTAATGGTTTGACTATTTAAAAGTCAAACCGTAGGTGTCAACGAAGTTAAAAGTCTTTTGAACACTACATGTAATGGTTTGTCTTCTTGAAAGTCAAAACCATATGTATAGAGGAGTTTTGGATGACTCTAAAACTCTAAGTGTAACGGTTTGACTATTGGAAAGTTAAAACCATAGGTTACAATCAAAGAAAAGTGTTTTGGAAAGTTTAAAACCCTACGTGTAATGGTTTGACTATTTAAAAGTCATACCGTAGGTGTCAACGAAGTTAAAAGTCTATTGAACACTACATGTAATGGTTTGCCATCTTGAAAGTCAAACCATAGGTGTAGAGGAATTTTGGATTACTCTAAAACTCTAAGTGTAACGATTTGACTATTGGAAAGTCAAAACCGTAGGTTACAATCAAAGAAAGGTGTTTTGGAAAGTTTAAAACCCTACGTGTAATGGTTTGACTATTTAAAAGTCATACCGTAGGTGTCAACGAAGTTAAAAGTCTATTGAACACTACATGTAATGGTTTGCCTTCTTGAAAGTCAAACCATAGGTGTAGAGGAATTTTGGATTACTCTAAAACTCTAAGTGTAACGATTTGACTATTGGAAAGTCAAAACCGTAGGTTACAATCAAAGAAAGGTGTTTTGGAAAGTTTAAAACCCTACGTGTAATGGTTTGACTATTTAAAAGTCAAACCGTAGGTGTCAACGAAGTTAAAAGTCTATTGAACACTACATGTAATGGTTTGCCTTCTTGAAAGTCAAACCATAGGTGGAGAAGTGTTTTGAATGACTCTAAAACTCTAAGTGTAATGGTTTAACTATTGGAAAGTCAAAACCGTAGGTTACAATCAAAGAAAGGTGTTTTGGAAAGTTTAAAACCCTACGTGTAATGGTTTGACTATTTAAATGTCAAACCGTAGGTGTCAACGAAGTTAAAAGTCTATTGAACACTACATGTAATGGTTTGCCTTCTTGAAAGTCAAACCATAGGTGGAGAGGAGTTTTGAATGACTCTAAAACTCTAAGTGTTATGGTTTGACTATTGGAAAGTCAAAACCATAGGTTACAATCAAAGAAAGGTGTTTTGGAAAGTTTAAAACCCTACGTGTAATGGTTTGACTATTTAAAAGTGAAACCGTATGTGTCAACGAAGTTAGAAGTCTATTGAACACTATATGTAATGGTTTGCTTTCTTGAAAGTCAAACCATAGGTGTAGAGGAGTTTTGGATGACTCTAAAACTCTAAGTGTAATGGTTTGACTATTGGAAAGTCAAAACCGTAGGTTACAATCAAAGAAAGGTGTTTTGGAAAGTTTAAAACCCTACGTGTAATGGTTTGACTATTTAAAAGTCAAACCGTAGGTGTCAACGAAGTTAGAAGTCTATTGAGTACTACATGTAATGGTTTGTTTTCTTGAAAGTCAAACCATAGGTGTAAAGTAGTTTTGGATGACTCTAAAACTCTAAGTGTAATGGTTTGACTATTGGAAAG
This sequence comes from Arctium minus, assembly GCA_954870635.1. Classification (NCBI taxonomy): domain Eukaryota; kingdom Viridiplantae; phylum Streptophyta; class Magnoliopsida; order Asterales; family Asteraceae; genus Arctium; species Arctium minus. Next base: position 14,378,964 of record OX941081.1, read on the forward strand.
TCAAAACCGTAGGTTTTTTAAAATTTCGGCGGCATAACGGCTATAAAATGAATATTTCCGTATATCAACCTAATGTTTGCCCATCAATTGGCAACCCAACTAAAATAAATGAATAAAATCAAGTATAATCATGTCCTAAATAATACCAAATGTTTCCTTTTATCAACCTAATGTTTGTCCAATAATTGACAACTCAACTAATTAATATCACAAGTTTATTAAACCAAATCATACCAAAATATTTTCACAAAAACCAAATCATAAGCTAATCTCATACAAAAACATTATCACAAGTTTATCAAACCAAAAATGGCGTTTTAATAAGCTAAAATAACTCATATCGGATCAATACACACAGAGATTAATCAGATTAACAAACACACACACACACACACACACAAAGATTATTAACAAAGATACACACACACACACACATATTTATACACAGTTCAGATTAACCCCCCCCCCCCCCACACACACAAAGATTATTAACAAACATACACACACACACACATATTTATACACAATTCACATATTTACACACAATATTAATCAGATTAACACACACACATTTCATGACTCAAATCAATATGCATTTAAGGTCTCAAATCAATACGTGAACAAGTGGAGGTGGTCGTCGCTGGTGGCTGTGAGGCGAGGGCTGTGAGAGGGACTGTGGTCGTCACCGATGGTCGGCTGTGAGACGGCTGTGGTCGTCGCCGGTGGTCGATCGAAAGGGAGAGATGGAGAGATTGAGGGAGTCTGAGAGATCGAGAGGGAGAGATGGAGAGATCGAGAGGGAGAGGAGGGACTAAGACGTCGTCGTCGCCGGTGGTCGTCGCCAGTGGTCGATTGAGAGGGAGAGATGGAGAGATCGAGAGATTGAGAGGGAGAGACAGAGAGATTGAGAGATTGAGAGACTGAGAGATCGAGAGATTAGGGCTATATGCCCGCTTATTTTTTTTAGAAATTTCGGAAATTCACTGACGGATTATGATTACGGACGGATTTCCGACAGATTTTATTTTTTATTAAATAAATTACTTTTAAATTAATAAATTAATAAATAAATTCTCATATATTATTTAATATTAAGTTTATTAAATAAATTATTAATTAATTTATCAAATTATATTTAAAATTATTAATTAATTTATCAAGTTATATTTAAATTGACTAAAATACCCCTAAAGTAACTGGACTTAACGAAAACAATTAACGGCCGTTATATTTTTCCGTTAATTCCAGTTAGATCAGGGACCAAACGTGTTATACACACACATACATACATACATATATATACATATATATATACACCTAAAGTAACTAGACTTAACGGAAACAATTAACAGTCGTTATCTTTTCCCGTTAATTCTAGTTAGATCATGGACCAAACGTGTTATACACATACATACATCTATACACATACATTCATACATACATACATATATATACCCCTGAACTAACTAGACTTAACGGAAACAGTTAACGACCGTTATTTTTTCCCGTTAACGGAAACATGAACATGACATTCAGACATTTATATGCATACGACATATACATATACATACAAGCAATATATATGTATATAATATACCTATAGACATACATACATACATATGCGGCATATATATGACATATACATACTATACACACACATATATATATATATATATATATATAGACATACATATATATACACACATACATATATAGACATGATATAGACGTATGTGAAGCAATACATCTATAGACATACATACACATATACGTACACACATACATAGACATGCATGATATAGACGTATATGTGCTATATACATATGTATACAATACATCTACAGACATACATACACATATACATACGAGCAATACATATGTATACAATACATCTATAGACATACATACACACATACATAGACATGCATGATATAGACGTATATGTGCTATATACATACAAGCAATACATATGTATACAATACATCTACAAACATACACTACATATACATACAAGCAATACATATGTATACAATACATCTATAGACATACATACATATATAGACACATACATATACATATATACATACATACACACATGACATAGACATGATCTATAGACATACATACTACATATCATATACATACATACATATATACATACATACATGATCACATACATACATACGTACATACATATTACATACATGCTCACATACATACATACTATACATATATACATACATACATACATGATGTACATACATACATACATGATCACATACGTACATACATTACATACATACATATTACATACATGATCACATACATACATACAATATACAGACATACTATACATATATACATACATACATACATACATACATACATACATACATGATGTACATACATACATACATACATACACGTTATTACCGACGGACATCAGAAAAAAATTATTATTTATTAAATTATTAAATTTATTGACGGATTTCCGACGGATTTAAATATTTAAAAAAACAAAAACAAAATAATTTTATATCCCTCGCAAATATTATTTTTCCGTCGGTGTTCCGTTGGTAATTACCGACGGATAACGTCCGTCGGAAATTGTTGGTCGGTGATAAGCAAATTTCTAGTAGTGAAATAAACATATATATTTATTCTGTATTTGTCAAGATGATCATGAAAACCTGTTAGATTGTCGTAGTTTTTTCCTTACAAACTATTATTGTGATAATTCAAGATTGCAATCGATAATATATATATATATATATATATATATATATATATATATATATATATAGTGTTTGGTTCATTTGAGAAATGGTAAATATATGATAAATAGAGAAGTAATCCTAGTCATTCATATGGTCAGGATCGGATTTGACTAGTCAAATATTGCGGCTTTGACCGGTCAAAAGTTACGGCTTTGACTGGTCAAAAGTTGCGGTTATCCCAAAAATAGAAGGACAATTTCATAAATTTTACAAAACACACGGGCTGTGTTCATATATGAACATGTATAATTCACATATGAACTATATGTTCATATATGAACCAGTGCAATTCACAACTGAACTCTTTTAACTGATTCATATATGAACCTTTGTGATTCATATATGAATCTGTATGAATCACAAAGATTTATATATGAATCTGTATGAATCACAAAGATTCATATATGAACCTTTGTGAATCACAAAGATTCATATATGAATCTGTATGAATCACAAAGATTCATATATGAATCAGTTGAACTAATTAACAGATTCATATATGAATCTTTGTGATTCATACAGATTCATATATGAACTCATCCCGTGTATTTTACGAAATTACCCATCTACCTTCTATAGACCACACAAGGAATTATCCGGTGCTTCGTGGTCAAAGCTGTAAATGTTGACCGGATGAATGTCTAAGATTACTTCTTTATTTCTCATATATTTACCATTTCTCAAATGAACCTCTCCCTATATATATATATATATATATATATATATATATATATATATATATATATATATGGCGCGTTTCTTTTGCAACCCAAACAATTTGTACAAACTATGCAAACCACTATATTAGGAAATAATAGATATATTTATGGATAATGATTATGATTCATTAATAATGATTGTGATATATATAGAAAATGTTAAGTTTATTAATTATAATCATGATTTTAAATTAGAAAATGTTAAGTTTATTCGTTATAATCATGATTTTAAATTAGAAAACATAATAAAATCATATATTTATCGGCATTGAAGCAAATAGCATTGTCATATCTACTAAATGAATGGAATTAACAGAGTCGAGTGTTGTTGTCTAATGAAAAGAGTTAAATTTATAAGGTCGATGTATTGTTTAATTAGTGGTAAAAAGTGGAAATGGGTAAAAAAGACGTTTAATCGAAGAATGGTAGGTATAACGACATCAAGCTTCTATATTCCACATTCAAAATAAGGCGTTTCATGGTTACTTTTAGTTTTACAAATTCAAACATTAGTTTTGATGAAAGTAAATCAGTGGTCATTTACCAAATGCTAACCAGGTAAAGTGTTTAATGAGTATCACTTACCTTATCGGGTGAGCATGATAATGATCGAGAATCTTACCAGTAAGCTAACAATGTACACGAAAAGTTTGAGTGATCAAGCAAACACGTACAAGGCTGAAGCTAACAACGTAATATGGATAATATAACAACGGTAAATAATCCATAATGTATACTATGCGAATAACTAATTTAAAGTATGTAATGTAAATCTCATAAACTGAAACATGGGTAACTTAATACACATAAACAACTATATAACTAACAACATGCATACTTATTATGCATAACTGAGACATACAAGTCGAATATTCTCCTTTTTAAAAAAACAAGTCATGAAAACTCAGCTCGATTCCTAAGAGATTGAGCTACAAGTTGATTGTGTGGACCGGTAACGAACTTAGCACCTACATATTGTGATACAACACGAGCTCGGATTCGGCCCCAATGGGTTATGTTCACAGCAGTTCCCACACAACACCAAACTGAATCAAATTTTCTTAAGTGATGTTTGTTTTTAAATGATGAAGCCTGAATTCTTATTTCACTTCTTATTGATAAGCGGTGAGGTGAAGTATGAAAGTATCAATAAAACTGTTTGTTTTTATAAACTAATAAAGGTCTAAATGTGTATAATTGCTTATTTAGAATATTATGACATTGAATTTATATAAAAAAAGTTATTCTAAGCAAAATACAAAAATATTATAGGTCTACAAAAATCAATTACCGTTTGTAGATGTTCACAATCTATCAATATTGTGTCACACGTCTCTAGATATATTAATATATATATATATATATATATATATATATATATTGTTTTTATGATTACAAATAGATGAATTGTATAATGGATTAATATTTCACTAAATGTGCATATAAATAATATATTAAGAATCAAGTAAAGAACTTTGTTCGGTCGAATAATAAATGAATGTCTTCGTCTTGGGGAAACGTGTTGCATTGTGTAACGCCCTACGTTTTCACATAATACATTTACATACAATATCTACAAACCAACTACATAAGTCTGCATATTGGGTCTTCATTATAATATTACATAACACTACAAATACCACTTCTAACTTTTTCCTGCTACTCAACATAATTACATATTCACATATATACTTACTCCAAACAGTTACACATAGTTGATACCAACTAACGCATATACTCTTCCTCTTGCACGTAAAGCAATCCCACACATACACATCAAGCCTTTTACTTTTCTTTATCAGTTACCTATACATGTCCTGAAATGCATATTTGAAAAACAAAATGAGGGTTAGACCAATTGGTCTAAGTGAAAAAACCTCTGTCTTTATCATACATTGGTATGATCATTTCAAAACCATAATCATTCAGTAAACCATTAGTGTCAAGCCATTCATGTCAAACATTTGATCACTTTATCCAAAAACGTTGGCACTCTTCTTTCTCAATCATTTGGCACTCAGGCCCCTTCGATGTACCTTTAAGTACAACCAACTACACTGACCTTCAAGTACAACCAAAGTTTAATAATAGTGAAGTTGACAATTCTTAAGTACAACGCGATATGTACCGTTCTAGAACAGCCGCTAGTGTCACCGTTGGCTTATTAAGCTCAAACCCAATGCAATAGTGCCAACAAAACATACACATTCATCCTCACCCATTTCATATCATGAAATACTTTTTATCCAATTAATATAATATGTATTCCAGTTGGAAAATAGTTAAATAAAAAAACTCACCTTTATATGAGATTAAAGCAACACACGTGTAAACGACACAAACGAGTAAAACTGACAATTAACGCCACAACCGAACACCACTCAAGCCACACTTCACCGACGAGTAACCGAGTCTGCAACCATCTTTCTCTTCAAATTATCATCAAACCTTGATTACACCATCATGAAACCCTTTTTCTCTTTTCTTTCTCTCCTCTATCTTTATCTCTAACGTCTCTCTCTAAAACACAGACATACTACACACACTAAAATCTGGAAATGATCTTAAAGAAGGAGGTAGATATCCTTTAATTGACGACTCATGATAACTTTAGGCCTAACACACATCACTACCCTCAACTACATAAAATAACACTTAAACCCTCATACTTCTAATAATGATTATAAAACTAACACATTCCACCCCTAACTTTCTAAGATACTAACACTAAAACCCTCTCCTAACCCTTACTTTCACATAACATCACAAAGTAGCTTATGAGGTTTATTACAATCTCTCTCCCTTCAAGGAATTTCGTTCCGGAATTCTATCAGTCGAACAACTAACCAATTAACATTCTAATCAAATATCATCTTTGTATATAAAGAGTTTATAGTGTATTGATTTCCTCATTTTGCAGACTTAAAATCGAATTGGGAAGGTGTAGGATTGAGAAATTGGAAGGATTTTGGCTGAGAACTGCATACAGGAGTTGTGCAATGCTTCGCATGGGTATTGGCATGGGTTTGGTGTCGTGAGAGGCCGCGTCAGGCTCTGTAATGGGTGTTTTTAGGGAATAATTAAGTAGTTGTAACACCCCGAATTTTTGGAGTTTCTGTCCTAATTTGAGGTTGAGCGAGGTAGCTGAAAAGAAAACGGAGAATGTTGGCAGTGTTCCATACAGATCGAACTGCGTCGTCATCCGTGCGGGGCTCTGTTCTCTCTCAACTACAGATGGGTTGAGCTCTTACTTGGTGGAACGTCACTAAGACCACTCTTGGAACTGCTATCGCTTCGTCACTATCATGGGAAATTTTCAAAAAGAAAGTGTTGGATGAATATTGCAACGAAAGGGCGATCGACAGGATAGAAGAAGAGGTCCAGGCCCTCAAGAAAGGAAACATGTCAGTGAGGGAATACTCCAACCTCTTTATGGAGAAACTGAATCTAGTGGAACATGTCGTCCCGAGTGAGAATGACAGAGTCAAGGCGTATCTGAAAGGGTTGCCGGCTGATATGAAAGCAATGGGCCGAATTTCTAAAGTCTCCATCCTTCGAGAAGTCATAGAAGAATAGCAATTCATGGAAGATGTTTATGCTCAGAGTAATGAAGAAGAGGCGGAGATTAAAGAAAAGAGGAAACGGGAGGACCGATGGAGTCCACCCTAAGGGCACAATGATCATGGGGATGGAAAGGAAGTTGGCCACTGTAGAAAGTCAAAGTGGTGTCGAGAGTGCCGAGTCTAACATGCGGGTAGGTGCGATCCCAACCCTTCGACATGTCTCAAGTGTGGTATGTCGGGCCAGTCCCACCGCGATTGTTCTATCAAGGGCATAATCTGCTTTGTGTGCAAGGAACCACACCACGTTAAAAAGGATTGCTCACGTGCAGGAGCTGGTGAGGGGACGGATAATAGACATAACATGCCAATGCGAGAATGGAATGCCGGTAAAGACATGTACATTCCCCGTTGATTTCGTTCAAATTGTTAGTGCTGATGGTTGTGTATGAGTTGTGGTCAGTGTCTTTTTCGACTACCCGATTATTGACAGAAGTACCATCACCTTCTAGGAATTATTGCTACAGACCGATGTTGTTAGCTTTCCGAGGGATCTTAGAGATTCCGGTAAGAACCATGGGAGTCAAGTTGCGGGATCATAGTTGGAAGTAATATTAGACAACATTGGGGATTTCTTCTTAAAAGACAAGTTTCGGAGGTTGGCAATGTTCGATGTTATCCATTTTACCTTGAGAGGTCAATATGAGAATTGTAAATTGATGAATTTTGGTAATCAATGCTAGAGAATGTAGTTGCGTTTTAAAGAAGGTTTCATGGAACGAGTCGGGTATGTTTAAGGAAACAAGATAACGTTTCCACCCATGGTCGTAGAGGGAATTGTAAGAAGTTTGGTAATGGGCGTTGTTGACACCATACACTTATATTCGACCGTCAAGGAAATTGTTGTGCCTTCCCAAGTAGATAGTAAGATTATGGTAGGGGATGATTTGTTGTGCCTCTCAAAAATAGATTTAGATGTCACTTTGGAGGCTTTCGATGATAGAGAGTCATTGTAACATCTATATCAGGCAACTCGAGGTTATTGTGAAGTTGCAAATCTAACCAAATTCTAGGCTTAAGATTTTAATGTAATGGAAGAAGAGACATCCTCAAGCGTGATGAGTTTGAACCATTTCTTAAGCGGAACCAATACTTGTTCGTGTATGACCAAGTAATGGGTTGATGTACGGTCGATTAAGAGCCTAATACGACCTTGTAGGCAAGATCTTGGGGATAAGGTTATAGATGTCGTAGGATCGAAGACTTTAAGAAGGATTGGAAGACCCATCTTTTTGTCAATGTTTTGCGTCGATGATTCTGCCTTAAGTTGAAACTGAAGTTGTACATTAGCGTAGTAGTCTTCCATGCAGCTTGTTGGAGTGAAATCTAAGACGAAACCAGTGGTTGTTCTAAGTGTGAATCTAGAGAATTGGGAGATATCCCTATGTTTTGGTTTTGCTTAGAAATCGTGCGAGGAAAAGCCTGGATTGAGTCGGAATGGACTCTTGTATAATGGCCTTGATTTGAGGGGTCCACTTAAGGTCGACGAGACCAATGGAATACTCTATGTATGATTCTAGTCTTGTTAGGACTGAGATCCTTCATGTAAACCTTGAGGAACAAGGAATAGTCATGAGTTGGTGGGTAAGACAACTGTCCCAACCTTTTGGGAGAAAGACATTGCGAATTTTGGGTAAGGCATGTGAATGAGGTATATTTCTTCTTGTTGACCTTAAACCACTGGTTATAAAGGGGTATGCTACAAAAGGAAAAAAAGGGGTGTGATGCCCTAAAAACCGGTGATCTCTTGTTTGGTAAGGAACATCGATGTTGAGAATATTCGTGTTGGTTGTCTAAGACCAATTTGTGTTATGGTAAGGCGATTATGAATCCAAACTTCATCAGAAGTGCTCTATGCCTCGGGTAGTTTAGTGGATCTCCCTGAGAGGTGTTCCCGGGTCAAGATTTCGAGGACGAAATCATTTTCAAGGTGGAGAGGATTGTAACACCCCAAAATTTGGGAGTTTCTGTCCTAATTTAAGGTTGAGCGAGGTAGCCGAAAAGAAGACGGAGGATGTTGGTAGTGTTCCACGTGGCTGTCCGCGGGGATTGTACTGCCCCGTCATCCGCACGTGACTCTGTTCTCTCTCAACTCCATAACTCGGCGCGGCTCTCTACGCAAGCCGAACCGTGTCGCCAACAACGTGCAGCCTCTGTGTGAATAAAAAGAGAGGAAACTGGCCTTTCACCTCATTTTCTCCTCTTCTCTCCTTCTAAAACATTCCCAAGAAGAAAACTAGGGCTAGGGTCGATTTTGGGGCTTCATTGAAGTGTTCAACCATTATTCTTTCTCAAAGTCTTCATCATCAACCCAAGATCATCACCTTCATCTTGTTCATCATCTCCTCACCATTGTTGGCATATCTTGGGGTTTTCCAAGAAACCCATTTGTAAGTCATTCTAACCATTCCTAGACCTTTGTTATTGTCGGTCCACAATACTATATCAAGTTCTTAGATTTAAACAACACAATATCGATTACCAACCTGTATTGATTATAACAACGATTACAAGGTTGATCAGATTTAAGCTTGGATTGTGTTCTCTGTTTTTCTCTCTATTACACCGTTAAGTGTGTGTTTGTATGTGTGAATTCTTATCTGATCCTGTTAGAGAGATTGAGAGATATCACTTAAATCTAACATAGTGTGTTTTACACACTTCTTAAGATAATATCTAGATATTAAATCTAGATATTATTTCTAATATAACTAACTAAATACTAGAAACTAACTTTATGTAACTAAGTTAACTAAATCTAATATCTATTAGAAATAGATATTTAAACTAAGTTAACTATTACAATAACAAACAATTACATTGAATTACATTGACATTTATTACAAATAGACATAGACTTTAATATCGAGAGTCGACGTTTCGGCTTTAGCTTCAGATTGCGATCTTCAGATTGGATGATCTTGAATCCAATGAGACTGTGTCTTAATAATCTCCCCCTTTGGATCAAGATCATTACGAAAATGATTTTAGCAATTCAGTCTTCTTGTTCAGCTCGGAAGATGCAATCTCTTTCTCTAGCTCTTAAATCAACATGTCTTTTTTTAACAATCTCCCCCTTTGAAGAGTGGACGTGATTCTTGAAACATGTGATCTTTGCCATTTCTTGTGTAGTCATTCTCCCCCTTTTTGATGTTAAGTGCAACGACTTCATCAAAATTATTTGTAAAAAATGTCTATCTTGCAGTTAGAGCCCCTGATCCGTCAATTCAAAAGATATTCATCCAGATCTTTTCAAATCCAGACAAAATAGTCGTGTAACACCTGAATCAATTAATGAATCAGTTAACATGCCTGTCAGTAACACTAAGTCACCGTGTGTAACGAATACACATTGGAAAGGAGCTGTTTGATGTTGACTCCCCCAGGGCTTCCATTTAATCATCGAAACACCACAAAGGTTATTTCTATAAACGTTATGACAAAGAAACTAATTCCTTGTGTGTTCGTGCTTGTGTTAGAAAGAATTAAGCACATATGATTGCTTATAAGGCTCAAAATTGTGTAAACCACTGAGACAACAGTAAGTTAAACACAGACTCAATGTGCATGATTGAAGTGCGAAGGTGGGTAGACTTCCTTCTTTTCAATATCCAGATTTTCCAAATGAAAATCAGATAGCATATGTGCTGCGTCCCCTTTGAAAATGTGAAACACTTTCTTGTTGAGAAGAAAATGAGTAGATAGTGAGGTTTGATCAAGAGTTGGCATGGGTTAGTTGCCTGTTTCAATAATGTTCACCACATAATTGTGAAACACTAGTAATGTGGCTACCCGACTCAGAAAAAGTTGGTGCAGAGTTGTGATATTCTTTTTAACTCTGTTCTCACATGCTATTTCTTTTAAACGTTTTGCTTTCTCTAATCACACTCATTTCTTTTCTCTTTGCACACTCAATCACTAAGGATTAACTTCTTGGGTAGAAATCACTGGTTAAAGTGATTCCATAGAAGTTGTGTTAATTCCTAGCACAATGATTCTTGTTTTCCTATGATGCACGTGATGCTCAGATTGGTTTAACTATTTCAGTTAAAGCACAATTTAGATCATGAAAACATTTAAAATACACTCCCAAAATATAAAATCGGTTGAAAAATCGGGAAGTGGTTTGAACATTAAAAACAATGTTTTCAAATGATTGAAAGTTGTCCTTCTTTCAACCATATATGAGATGAAGATATAGAATTATACCTTAAGGTACAATCTTCCATCTCATGAAGCTAAGCTTTAAGTCATAAAGATATGATCTTTTAAGCTTCTCTCAAAAATTCTGCAAAAGTCTTATGTCAAGTCAAAGTAAAATTTATTCACTTAAATTGAAAAGACAAAAAGCAGTAAAACTTTTAAAAATACGAGTTCTGATCAGAAATAATCAGAAGTCATATCCGAACTCCAAGACTTGAAGAGCTCCCCCTAAATTCTTGCATTACAAAAAAAATTTGGCATTAAAAGGTACATGCAAAATTTTATGAGCTCCCCCTCGAAGTAATATTGACCACTTGTCAATTTCTTCTCATTCTCCCCCTTGGATTATGAGCATTATATAGAAGTGCAAATATTAATCAGAGTTAAGAATTTAGAAAAATTTTATAGGTAACTACTGATTAGATTTTAAGATTTAGCATACCAAGCTTAGAGATAAGAAAGTTGAACCTCTTTTCGTCTAAGGGTTTGGTGAACAAATCGGCAAGTTGATAATCAGTTTTTACGAAGAAAAGTTCAATTGTTCCTTTTTCAACATGATCTTTAATAAAGTGATACCTGACGTCTATGTGCTTAGTCTTGGTGTGTTGAACAGGATTCGCTGATATTGCGATGGCGCTCTTGGAGTCACAGTATATCGGGATTTTGTTGAAGTGGAAACCGTAGTCGCGCAATTGAGTTCTCATCCATAAGACCTGAGAACAGCAGCTAGCAGCAGCTACATATTCTGCTTCAGCCGTGGAGGTTGAAACACAAAGTTGCTTCTTCGATGCCCAACTTACTAGTTTGTCACCGAGGAACTGTACATGTCCCGACGTGCTCTTCCTGTCTAACATACAACCTGCATGATCTGTATCTGTGTAGGCTGTTAGTTCAAAACTAGTATCTTTAGGATACCACAGACCAAGATCTGCAGACATATGCGCTTTACAGCAGACATATGGATTTCTTTAGGATTGGCCTGATATCGTACATATAAGCATGTTGAAAACATTATATCTGGCCTACTAGAAGTAAGATACATTAAAGAACCTATCATCCCTCGATAAGTCCTAACATCAACAACCTTTCCCGAAGGATCAGTGCCAATCTTAGTACCTGGTGCCATTGGGGTACCAATCGGTTTTGAATTTTCCATTTGGAACTTCCGAAGAATATCCCTAATGTATTTTGATTGATTGATAAAAATACCCGATGAAAATTGTTTTACTTGTAAACCGAGGAAGAAATTCATCTCTCCCATCAAGTTCATCTGAAAATCTAGACACCATAAGGTTTGCAAAATTCTTACAGTACTTAGTATTTGTAGAACCAAAGATAATATCATCTACATAGATTTGAATTAAAATGATATCGCCTTTTTCCTTTTTGATAAACAAAGTGGTATCTACCGTTCCTTTTGAAAACCCAGACTTGACTAGAAAAGTGGAAAGGACATCATACCAGGCTTGAGGTGCTTGTTTCAGACCGTAGAGTGCTTTGTCGAGAATGTAAACGTGAGTCAGCTTCTCTTGATTAACAAAACCCTCTGGCTGAGAGACGTAGACTTCCTCCTTCAGAATTCCATTTAGGAATGTTGTCTTCACGTCCATTTGAAAGACAGTGAAGTTCTTGTGGGCTGCGTAGGATAGAAACATTCTGATTGCCTCTAATCGCGCCACAGGAGCATATGTCTCGTCATAGTCTATTCCTTCCTCTTGTCTGTATCCTTTGGCTACTAGTCTTGCCTTGTTTCGGATAACGGTACCATCTTCGTCTTTCTTTATCTTGAAAACCCATTTCGTACCTATAATGGTTTTACCTTTAGGCTTTGGTACGAGTCTCCAGACTTGAAGTGCATCGAACTGATTTAGCTCTTCTTGCATTGAGACCACCCATTCTGGATCAGCAAGTGCCTCTGATACTCTTGTTGGCTCGAACTTGCTCAGAAAGGAGTCATGCTGCACATGTTCATTGATGCTGACCTAGTTTGCACCGGTTTTGATGGATCGCCAATGATCTGGCTTAGCGGATGCTCTTTGGTCCATTTATGTTCATGAGGTAGTGGATTAGATGATTGTATGTCGGTTGTATCATCTACAAATCCACTTGTACCTTCTTCTGATTGTTCAGGAGGATTGATGGTTTCAGTTGAAGTGGCAGGTTCAGAAGGCTCAGCAGGTACAACTTGTTCTGGTTGTAGATTAATCTGTATAGTATCTCCTACTATTTCAGCTACTTCTGTCTCTTTATCAGTTGTCACTTCTTCAACTGTTGGAGTCGGCATTTGAATTGTAATCTCTTGTTGAATCGGGGCATTTGATTCAATAGGAATATCTGAACTGGTTGGATGAGTAGTCGTTAAGTCTTCAATCCTGTCAACCACAACAGATTTCTTTACATTAGATCCAAGAAATTCATCATAAAACAATTCAAATAATAAATCTAAATCAGATAAATGGTTAGTAGAAGTTGATGCTTCATCTGATTTATTCTGTTGAGACGTAGGTCCTGAACTGAGTTACCCAGAAGCTAGTATTCCTGTTATAACAGGTTCTGAACGTTGTTGTTCGGAAGCCATTTCTTCATCAAACGAGACGTTGATGCTTTCAATCACCGTCTTTTACTTCTTTAGATAAACACGGAATGCAGTTGATGTCGAGGAATAGCCAATGAAGATTCCTTCATCCGCTTTAGCACTGAACTTATTTAGACTCTCCCTATCGTTTAGAACGAAACACTTACACCCAAATATATGGAAATATTTGATTGTCGGTGTTCGGTTGTTGATTAACGCATAAGGAGTCTTCTTGAATCTTCGATGTACCATGGAGTGATTCTGTGTGTAGCACGCGGTCGATACAGCTTCTGCCCACAAAAATAGAGGTAAGTCTGATTGACTTAGCATAGTACGAGCAGCCTCGACTAGCGTCCGATTTCTTCTTTCAACCACTCCATTTTGTTGAGGCGTTCGAGCAGCAGAGTATTGATGTGAAATCTCGACAAATTCAAGATATTCTTCAACTTTGTTGTTTTTGAACTCTGTGCCGTTGTCTGTTCGTAGAAACTTGACCGGTTTCTGCAGATTCACCTGGGTTGTCTTTAGGAAAGTGATGAGTACATCTGGTGTCTCATCCTTTGAACGTAGAAACTTGACCCATGTGTATCGCGAGTAATCGTCCACGATCACGAGTATGTACTTCTTGCCGCCTAGACTTTGAGTTTGCATCGGACCACATAGATCCATATGCAATAACTCTAATGGAGCGCTTGTACTTGGTTCATGCTTTGGTGTATGAGGTGCCCTCTTCATCTTGCCCTTTTCACAAGCTGCACAAAGATGTTCTCTTTCATACTTGGGTTATGGAAGTCCTTTGACGAGCTTTCCACTGACCAGATTGTTGATGTACCGGAAGTTGAGGTGAGAGAGCCTTCGATGCCATAACCAACTTTGTTGCATCGATGCTTTCGTTAGTAGACAAACTTGCTTGTCAGTCTGGACATTTGATAAATTGATTGTGTAGAGGTCGGATTCTCGAGTACCGACCAAGAGTTCTTCGCCTTCTTCATTGCGAACTGAACATCTCTTGGCTTTGAAGTTGACCTCTAAGTCTTTGTCACAGAACTGACCTATACTGAACAAGTTGTGTCGTAAGCCTTCTACATAGCTCACCTTTTTGATCGTGACATTGTCATGTTGTACATCACCTTATCCCATGATTGATGAAAACTGGTCGTTGCCGAATCTGACTGTTCCGCAATATTTGTCTTTAAAATTGGACAATATCTCTTTTTGTCCTGTCATGTGCTTGGAACATCCGCTGTCCAAGAACCATGTATGACTAGTCTGCATAAGAGAAATTACAAATTTAGATATTTATACGACAACTTTGGAATATTCACTTTGATTATCGAAGTGCGGGTCTTGAACTGATTTGTTCAAAAGCCTATTTTGACTTTGTTGTTCGGGTTTTGAACTGCATTATCCAAAAACCTATTTTGTCATTGAAGAACGAGTCCTGATCTGTACATAATCAGAAGTCGCTTTCTCTCTAAGCTTTGTATGCCTGCAACACAGATTTAGCCTTAGGTACCCACTGGAATTTGGGTCCTGCTGTGTTAGCACAAGATTTTGGTACCCATTTCAAATTGGGTCCTCTTTTCTTTTGAAATGTATGAGAAGGATTAGTATGATATGAATGCACATGGTAATTTCCAAACCAATCTCCAGAATCTTGACAAGAGATAGAAACATGTTTATCATAAATAGAAGACTTTCTAGCAGATAAAGATAACTGAAATAATTGCTTCATTGTATATTGTTTACGAGAAACAGCAAGTTTTGAGTTCAAAAGAGCAACATCAGCAATTAAGACATCTTTACTAAGCGAAGTCTTACTACAATTAACACTACTAAACGATAAAACGGTCTTGTCAAGCTTCCGTTTCGGTTGCCATTGAGAATTTACTTCTGGCCTTTGCTTGCTCAGATCTGAAACATGTGAAACTGGTGAGTTAGACCTTGGAGCAACAAGCGATTGCTCTTTCTTAGAATTACCAGTAATGTTCGGTTTCTATGAATGCTGAGATATATTCTTACCTTTAGCACTCTTAGCTTTCACAGAGACTGATTTATCAACGAAAACTTTCGTTGATTTTGCACTATTAACAGGCATATTGGTTTTTCTCAAAGTTTTCTTAACAAAAGATGAATGGTTAGGAAGTTTTGCATTAAAGTCAAATTGTTCAGAACAATTATCTAAACCACCGTTAGAGTTCAGAAAATCAAATCCTTTATTTGATGAACCAAACATATCTTTAGAGTTTGAAGCCTTAGAAATAACAGAATTTGAAAACACAGTTGAAAAAACTTTTTGCTCAATATTCATCAAAAGTCTTTCATCTGACAAAGAATTCTCGAGTTCAGAAATTTTACTTTCTAAAACGAGAGGAGGGACATATAGTTTACCTTGAATAGGCTTCGCCTCCATTTCTTTTTCAGAATAACTTGGAAAGAAATCACTCGAAAGAGTTTTCATCTTTTGATATATTGGACTTTCATTATAACTATTATTCGTCTTCGCATAATTAAATGGAAGATGAACTTTAGCTGATTTCAACCGTTTTTCCGTTTCATTGGCTTCATCCTCTTTTGACACTTTAGTCCAGAAAGTTTTAAATTCAGGGATTCTGCGAGCTAATTGTATTGAAAGATGATCATAAAGTCCTGGCACTTCAGACATCCCCTTTTGTAGATAGTGAGGATTCTTATAACCGATTCCCCATCTCTCTATTTCCTCTTTGGGTTTGTTCAGAAAAATAGTCTGTTCAGTTTGACCCATTTTATATAACTTCTCTTCTAAACTTTTTAATTTTCCAAGTAAAGAAAAGTTTTCTTTGGTACAAGAAGCATGCAAATTTGTAAGCTCATATAAATCTATTTCACCTTTTAGCAGTTTAGACTTAAGATCAGAATTCTCTTTAAGAATTATTGTCTTTTCCTTAGCGTTGGTGTCATTATCTTTATGTAAAACCTCAATTAATACTTTCTTCTCAGCAATTTCATTGCTAAGTTTCTGTATCAATTGGTTTTTGTCAGTTATGACACCATTTTCTTGCTCAAGATTAGATTCTAACTCTTTTTGTTTTAAACTCATGGCATGAATTTTATTCATGAAATCTAAATCTGATAGATTACATACCTCTTCTTCTTCATTGTCTGAATCAACTTCAGCATCTGATTCTATTTGGCCCATCAAGAGGCTGCATGTTGACGGCTTCATCTTTTTCTTCATCCTCTTCTTCTTCTTCATCTGAGTGATCGAGCCAGTATTCATCCTCAGCCATCAGTGCCTTGCCAGCCTCCTGTTGTTTTGCAAGAAGCATCTTGTTCTTGTAGTAGTCGGAGTTTCTGACTTTTGGCCTTCGACAGTCTCTGGCATAATGACCTGTTTTGCCACAGTTGTAGCACGTTGGTGGCTCTGTCTGACTGGATCCTTCAGCTTTGAACTTTCTCTCTTCCGGATTTCACTCCTCTAATCTCTTCCCTTCAGGTTGATACCTTCTCTCTTCAGGCTTCCTTTCCTCTGTTCTCTTCCCTTCAAATCTCTTTCCTTCATATCTGCTTCCTTCAACCCTTTCCTTGTGGATGTAGTTGTTCGGACCAAATGAGTACCTCTGACTGTTTGATGTTGGCTTTTTGTAGAATCTTTTCTGAAAAGCATTTGTCAGCATCATCATTGCTTGCTTCAGCTGATCATTTTCATCTGTGTCAGAGTTTGCATAAGCTTTATCTTCATCTGATTCGTACACAATCGTCTTATTCTTCTTCTTCCTAACAACAAGAGCGACTGTGTCATCAACTGTCTTTCCTTTCTGTCTCTTATCTTCTAGAATTTCATCCACCTCTTCTTCATTTTGTCTGAGGGTTTCATACACCTCATGAAGTGGAATCTCATTCAGATCTTTTATCTGCTTCATCTGCCTAGCAAATCTTTTCCATTCCGGTTGAAGAATACTCAGGAATTTGACGTTTAGCTCAATTTGAGATTTGTGGATTTTGTTCTTGCTAAGTTCGTTCAGCAAAGTCACAAACCAGTCATAGGTTTCTTCTAAAGTTTCTCCCACCCTGCCTCTAAATTCTTCATAATTATTTAGGCAGTTGGAGATTTTAAGCTGATTCCCAACCTTTGAACCCAGCATCATCTTTTCAAGCTGATCCCACATTTCTTTGCCGGAGGCCTTGTAGCTGTCAATCTTTACATATATTTCATTTGGAATTCCTTGTAAAATGTATGACTTAGCTAATCTGTCGCCTTTGGCTCTTCTGAGGTTATCATCTCCTAGCTCATGAAACTTAAGTTCAACTTCAGTAGGCACATTTCCAACTACACGAGTCGTCATGACTGGTTTCATAACCCCTTCTTCTATAGATCTCCTGATGAAATCACCCAGCTCATGTCTGTCAATGAAGTTCAGAAACCGATCCTTCCACTGTTCGTAAAGATAATGTCTCCAAATCTTTAAAGCGAATACCACTGCTCCTAACTCCAAATCATGAGTGGTATAATTCTTTTCATGAACTTTAAGCTGTCTTGAGGCATAAGCTATGACTTTATCTCTTTGCATCAATACACATCCCAAACCTTGATGTGATGCATCGCAATATACCACAAAATTTTATGTACCGTCTGGTAATGCTAGAATTGGCGCGTTGCATAACTTATGCTTCAGCGTTTGAAATGCCTTCTCCTGTTTTTTCTCCCCAATCAAACTTCTTATCTTTTTGGGTTAGCGACGTGAGTGGTTGAGCAATCTTGGAAAAAATTTCGATAAATCGCCGATAATAACCTGCCAGGCCAAGAAATTGACGAATTTCAGTCGGTGTCTTAGGAGTTTCCCACTTTTTAATGGCCTCAACCTTTGCTGGATCAACATGAATCCCTTTCTTATTAACCACATGACCCAGAAAATGTATTTCTCGAAGCCAAAATTCACACTTGGAGAACTTGGCGTACAATTTCTGTTCCTTGAGCAATTCCAACATCAACTTCAGGTGTTGTTCGTGGTCCTCCTTGCTTCGCGAATAAATCAGAATGTCATCTATAAACACGATCACGAACTTGTCCAAGTATGGTCGGCAGATTCTGTTCATCAAGTCCATGAAAACTGCTAGAGCGTTTGTTAGTCCGAAGGGAATAACTAGAAATTCATAGTGACCGTAACGAGTTCTAAACGCCGTTTTGTCGATGTCTTCTTCACGAACTCTCATTTGATGATATACGGACCGTAAGTCAATCTTTGAAAAGTACGATGCGCCTTGCAATTGATCAAATAAATCGTCGATTCGGGGAAGTGGGTATCGATTCTTTAAAGTCAGCTTATTGAGTTCCCTATAATCAATACACATTCGGAACGTCCCGTCCTTCTTTTTAACAAAAAGTACTGGTGCTCCCCAAGGCGAAGAGTTAGGCCTAATAAATCCCTTGTCGAGCAGCTCTTGTAGTTGTTCTGACAATTCTTGCATCTCCGAAGGTGCCAAACGGTACGGTGCCTTAGCCACCGGTGCAGCTCCTGGAACCAAATCGATACGGAATTCGACTTGTCTCAGTGGAGGTAATCCAGGTAACTCCTCGGGAAATACTTCAGGAAATTCTTGGACTACCGGAATATCTTGCAAACGCTTCTCCTTAGGTTCTTTACTTATTACATGCGCCAGAAATGCGTCACATTCTTTCCTCAGGTACTTCCGCATTTTCATACAAGACACCATCTTCAGTTTTCTCTTAGACTTTTCTCCAGGTACTATAAGTACTTCTCCTCCCGGGTATGTGGGTGAGATAACCTGATTCGTCAGGGGATTGCTCTCTAGGTGGGGAACGAGACATGTCGACTGCGATAATTAACAAAGTTTAATTATTAAGCATATGATAATATCCTTTAATAACCAAAAATGCCATGCGAACTCACAAACAAAACATGCTTTTTGTTTTTGAATCGAAAAGTTTCTATTTTTAGTAACTTTTAGCATAACCGATCTATGTCTTCATTATGCACACTCAAATTAAACAAAGGTGATCAAGCTTTGCCTAAGTTAGGGTGTGATTACGAAAGACTCATCTTAGTCATGCTAGGGATGTACTCGGGTTCGTAATTTCGTTTGTAATTTTTTTTTTTATATAGGGTTATAGTGTATGGTTTTGTATAAAACCGGTATCCTCTATAACCTGTGGCTCTGATACCAAATCTGTCACACCCCACTAAAGCGGAAACACGGAGTATAACAGTTTCCGATAAACAATCCACAAGCATAAAGTTCAACCACCATACATTTAATAAAAATACATTACAAAATTTAATAGTAGAATGTTTATCGTGAAATTACAATCCCGAGATAATTCAAGATAGCATTGTCCAAAAGTTTGTACATCCCCCAAGCATTTTCATGTTATACGCAGAACGACCCTTAAAGTTTACCTTCTTGATTACCTGAAAAGCATGTACGAAAAATATGGTCAACTACGAGAGTTGGTGAGTTCACAGGTTTTAAAGATGCACAAAACATTTTAAATGCAAAAATTGGATAGTTGGAGCATGTTCGTGCTCAAAAGATTAACTTGAATACTTGGAGCATATACGTGCTCAAATACTTGGAGCATATCCGTGCTCATTAGCTTAACTTGAAAATTTCATGAGTATTGCTTTACGTATGACTTGAGTCGGTATAACTTAAACTTGGTTGAGCCACTACTAAACCGTCCCGGACCCTTGTTTTTGCCCCGTGTGCCTTGACTCAGAGGTGGTCACAATCGCCGCATGGTCGATCACTTCTCTAGTATAGTGCACTCCTAGCTCGTCAGCTGTAAGAAGTGGGGTTGGACAAGCCCAAATAGCGCTATCCACTAATACTATAGGCCCAATTTTCTGGGTTAATAGTAGTGTCGTCTGGGGACTAACTCTTAAATACTCAACATACCAACTATTTAACGTCATACATCTTACTTTTTTTTAAAATGCTTGAGAACAAGCCTTGGCGACTTAACAGCGCAAAACACTTCAATTAACTCATGAATCATTATAATCATACTTAAGCATGCTTTTCACCCCAAAACGTATAAAAACTGTAAAAGAGGGGCTGTGAATACTCACCTTGAGAGTGAACTTGGAAACTTAACGATAGTGCTCAAAATAGGTGCCGCTTCCTTGGTTTCCTATAGTGAAGGTTGCCATAGTGGAAATACGTTAATACCCGTTCCTATGTCCAAATGACCCGTCCAAATAACTTATGAAATGCCATTAAGTAGATGTCAATGTCGAAAACCATATTTAGATCAATTATAGTCTTATTATGTCTTAACACAAGTCTAGATCTCATTATGATCACTTTTCTGAAAATTCAGCAGTAGCTGTCCAAACTTTTAGTCAACAAAACCACTATAGAAACATCTTTTCCCAAAGGAATGAATTCACCAAAATATTTTTGGTAATACTATAGTGTGTAACGAGTAAATCTGCACTTTTTCATAATTTTTGGATGAGTTTTGATACCTTAAATAATTTCCACAAAGCGGTGTGTCACTGATTTCCAGATCAGTGACATACCTCACTTGTAGCATGCTTTTGGGGGTATCAATTCTTTGAATTAGCCAATGATCCTTATATGGATGAAAACCTAACTCAAAATCCTATCATTTGGAAAAAGATTCACTTAGTTTGGGATAAGAAGTGAGGGAGTTATGGCCGTTTGAAGTAGGGTGTACTAATCTGTCAGCTTGAGACAGATTGCACCACTTTCTTCAAAAATTCAAATGAGTGACCTAAACCCCATAATTTTGAGTGATTCATAATGCAATGGAAAGCTAACTCAGTAAACTAAAGTCTAGAAGCAAAAGACCAAATTTTTATTGTGTAAATAATGAGATACACAGCTTGGAAGTGGGAGTTCCATTCTTGACAGCAAGCTGTGTAGTACAAGTTTTTGTATTAAACATTAAGAGGTCCATTTTCCATGGTTTCTTGTGAAACCATTTGGATTTAAACACCTTTTTACAACATAATGATCTAAGAATGAAATATACACTTTTGAACACATATAAAACTACAAAAATTTCATCCAAAGTGAGTTGCATGAAACCAAAAACACCTAAATAAGTGATTTTCATCACTTATCAATTTTCACGACTCTTAATCACACAAGATTGAACAATCTCATCGTAAGAGTTTGTTTAAACTTGAAATTATTACTAGAATGTTAAATATAAACCAACTAAAACATCAAAATTTTTATACACAAGGTTGTACTTATGATAAAATCAACATATTCATCAAGAACTCAAATTTTCACTATTTAACTTGGTTTTTCATGGAAGATCATTTTATGGCATCACTTTATGAATGTTTTATTCATCAATGATGTCCATTTCACTTCTAAAACCATGAATGAAATACTTCTACACATGCATGAGGGTTTTATAAAGTTCAAACATCAAACTTGAATAAACATGAAGAAATGATGAAATAGGGTTTGTACCTTGTGTAGATGATGAGATAAACTTGGAATCCTTGATTTGAAGATGATTTTAACCTTGGTAATTCTTATATTTTCTGGAAATTTGGAGATGAAAGTGTGTGTGTGTGTGAGCCGTTTGTAGAGAGAGAGAGAGAGAGAGAAGGTGATGAGTCAAGATTGAAATGAGATTATGAGATTTCAAAATTTAAGTTTTGTTTTTAAAAAAAATTTAGAGGGAGAGGGAGAGGGAGAGGGAGAGGGAGGCCGGCCACATGGTCTCTCCAAGCCCAACCCAAGAAGTTTTTTTTTTTTTTTTAAATTTAAAATATCTCAATTTCTCAATTAAATCAGATAAATTGCGAACCGAAAATTTTCAAATTCTCAAATCTCTCTAATTTGAGTAAATTTTTACAAATAAATATATATTCATCTAAATAAATATAAACCTCATAATTTTATGTATTTTAGACTTCCAACATGATTTTTGGCATTTCTGAGATGTGACGGTCAGACACGGAACTGTTCCGGGCATTCTACGCAACCTCCTAAATTTTCAGGAAACTTTTATCTTAAAAATTTTATGCAATTTAAGGAGTGACAAATACTTAAATCTTAATTTTCATTAACTTAGAAATTAACCTGAGCACTAATCTTGACGGTTGTCACACGTGACTATGGTAATGAGGATTATCATGTAGGTTATGTTCATAATTTCACTTAGCTACTGCTATTATGATTATAATGTTACGTGAGCATGCTTGATTACACCATTATTACAATACTTGGTATGTGCAATAGTACGTCTTCGTTGTTAATATAGTGTTGGTGTAATCTATTAACCCCCCCTTCTCGTGTGTCAGACAAGAATGTCAGATGTGCAGAGAGAAGCACAAGCTCAAGGGTACGAGTACAATATGTGTATGGCAGCTCCAAGTCAAGCTGTGGGAGTCAACCATGAGTTACTTTCCTCGTTGTCGCCTTTTTCAAATGATGGACCGAAACGCGCACATAGAGGGAGTTTGAATCTCACGAACCTAAATGTTCAAAAAGGAAACCCTCACTCTGGATTGTTGACTAGCATGGTTCAACTAATGCATTCAGCTATGGAGGGACGAGAAGAAAGGTTAATGAAATTGCTAGAGGAAAGAGTGCTGCTAATAAGCAGTGGCTCGGGATGAAGCAGTGGCTCGGGATGAAGTAAGGGGCAACGACGACACCATAAATATAACCCGGGTGGAGGACAAGAGTGCTGCTAATACGAGACATGGTGGGAGAACCTATTCATACAAGAATTTTCTGTGCAGTAAGCCACCAGAGTTCTCAAGAACTGACAACCCGGTGGTGTGCATGAATTGGATCCGGGAGATGGAACAAACCTTTGACGCTAGCGAGTATGAGGAGGGACAAAAGGTGAAATTCGCCTCCCACATGATGAGGGGTCGAGCTCTTACTTAGTGCAACATCACCAAGACCACTCTTGGAACTGTTATCGTTTCGTCACTATCATGGGAAATTTTCAAAAAGAAAGTGTTGGATGAATATTGCAACGAAAGGGCAATCGACAGAATAGAAGAAGATTTCTAGGTCCTCAAGAAAGGAAACATGTCAGTGAGGGAATACTCCAACCTCTTCATGGAGAAACTGGATCTAGTGGGACATGTCGTCCCGAGTGAGAAGCACAGAGTCAAGGCGTATCTGAAAGGGCTGCCGGTTGATATGATAACAATGGTCTGAATTTCTAAAGTATCCACCCTTTGAGAAGCCAAAGAAGAATCACAATTTATGGAAGATGTTTATGCTCAGAGTAAAGAAGAAGATGCGGAGATTAAAGAAAAAAGGAAACGGGAGGAATGGTGGAGTCCATCCTAAGGAGACAATGATCATGGGGATGGAAAGGAAGTTGGCCACTGTAGAAAGTCAAAGTGGTATCAGGAGTGTCGATTCAGACATGCTGGTAGGTGCGACCCTAATCCTTCGACATGTCTCAAGTGTGGTATGTCGGGTCAGTCCCACCATGATTGTTCTATCAAGGGTATAATCTGCTTTGTGTGCATGGAACCACACCACGTTAAAAAGGATTGCCCACGTGAAGGAGATGGTGAGGGGACATATAACAGACATAACATGCCAAGGCGAGAATGGAATGCCGGTAACGACAGGTACATTCCCCATTGATTTCGTTCAAATTGTTAGTGCTGATGGTTGTATACGAGTTGTGGTCAGTGTCTTTTTCCACTACCCAATTAATGATAGAAGTACCATCACCTTCTAGGAATTATTGCTATAGACCGATATTGTTAGCTTTCCGAGGGATCTTAGAGATTCCGGTAAGAACCATGGGAGTCTAGTTGTGAGATCATAGTTAGAAGTAATATTAGACAACATTGGGGATTTCTTCTTAAAAGACAGGTTTCGGAGGTTGGCAATGTTCTATGTTGTCCGTTTTAGCTTGAGAGTTCAATATGAGAATCGTAAATTGATGAATTTTGGTAATCAATGCTAGAGAATGTGGTTGATTTTTAAAGAAGGTTTCATGGAACGAGTCAGGTATGTTTAAGGGAAACAAGAGAATGTGTCCACCCATGGCCGTAGAGGGAATTGTAAGAAGTTTGGTATCGGGCGTTGTTCACACCTAACGCTTGTATTCGACTGTCAAGGAAATTGTTGTGCCTTCCCAAGGAGATAGTAAGATTATGATAGGTGATGATTTTTTGTGCCTCTCAAAAATAGATTTAGATGTCACTTTGGAGGCTTTCGATGATAGAGATTCCTTGTAACATCTATATCATGAAACTCAAGGTTATTGTGAAGTTGCAGATCCAACCAAATCATAGGCTTAAGATTTTAATGTAATGGAAGAAGAGACATCCTCAAGCGTGATGAGTTTGAACCATTTCTTAAGCGGAACCAATACTTGTTCGGGTATGACCAAGTAATGGGTTGATGTACGGTCGATTAAGAGCCTAGTACGACCTTGTAGGCAAGAGATTGGGGATAAGGTTATAGATGTCGTAGGAACGAAGACTTTAAGAAGGATTGGAAGACCCATCTTTTTGTCAATGTTTTGCGTCGATGATTCTGCCTTAAGTTGAAACTGAAGTTGTACATTAGCGTAGTAGTCTTCCATGCAGCTTGTTGGAGTGAAATCTAAGACGAAACCAGTGGTTGTTCTAAGTGTGAATCTAGAGAATTGGGAGATATCCCTATGTTTTGGTTTTGCTTAGAAATCGTGCGAGGAAAAGCCTGGATTGAGTCGGAATGGCCTCTTGTATAATGGCCTTTGATTGTGGAGTTCAACGCCGATGGATTTAAGGGGTCCATTTAAGGTCGACGAGACTAATGGAATACCCTATGTATGATTCTGGTCTTGGTTGGACTGAGATCCTTTATGTAAACCTTGAGGAACAAGGAATAGTCATGAGTTGGTGGGTAAGTCAACCGTCTCATCCTCTTGGGAGAAAGACATTGCGAATTTTGGGTTAGGCATGTGAATGAGGTAGATTTCTTCTTGTGGACCTTAAACCGCTGGTTATAAAAGGGTACGCTACAAAAGGAAAAAAAAAGGGTGTGATGCCCTAAAAACCGGTGATCGCTTGTTTGGTAAGGAACATCGATGTTGAGAAGATTTGTGTTGCTTGGCTAAGATGTCTAATTTGTGTTATGGTAAGTCGATTATGAATCCGAGCTTCATCAAAAGTGCTCTATGCCTCGGGTAGTTTAGTAGATCGCCCTGAGCGGTGTTCCCAGGTTAAGATTTCGAGGATGAAATCATTTTCAAGGTGGGGAGTATTGTAACATCCCGAATTTTGGGAGTTTCTGTCCTAATTTGAGGTTGAGCGAGGTAGCCGAAAAGAAAACGAAGGATGTTGGCAGTTTTCTACCCGGCTCTTCGCGTGGATCGAACCGTGCCGTCATCCGCGTAGGGCTCTTTTCTCTCTCAACTCCAGAACTCGGCGCGACTCTCCGCACGAGCCGAACTGTGTCGCCAACCGCGCACGGCCTCTATGCAAATAAAAAGAGGGGGAACCGGTCTTTCTCCTCATTTTCTCCTCTTCTCTTCTTCTAAAACACCCCCAACAGGAAAACTAGGATTAGGACTGATTTTGGGGCTTCATTGAAGTGTTCAACCATTATTCTTCCTCAAGGTCTTCATCGTCAACCCAAGATCATCACCTTCATCTTGTTCATCATCTCCTCACTATTGTTGGCATATCTTGGGGTTTTCCAAGAAAACCCATTTGTAAGTCATTCTAACCATTCCTAGACCTTTGTTACTGTCAAAACATTTCATCTTCACCTCCTATAACATCTTCCTTGATGTACCTCTCGTATTATGACTTTCGATCTATTGTTGGATATTTTCGAGATTTGGGGTTTTGGTAAAGATTAGTGTGGATCTGGTTTTGGGAGTTACTCTCATTGTGTTTTGGTTTGTTTATGACCTAGATAAGGTTCCTAATGGTGGATGTTTGTGGATCTAAATCCTTCATCAAGAAAGCTCAAGTTTGGGGTAAAAACCTATATTTAGTCTAAATCTAGCAAGGTGAGTTCTAGTTGGTTTGAAAAACTATATACATGTCAAATACACATATTTTGGGGCTTTGAAAGTAAATCCTTGAATTTACCTCATTTTGAATAAGTTTTGTGAATATTTGTATACTTACACATATTTGTGTTATAAAACCCTTGAAAACGGTTTACAATATTTTATGAGGTGTTTGAGTCACCAGAAAGAGGATTTTGAATGTATGTTGCATGCACACTTTACAATCGATGAGTCTTAAGGTTAAATGGGGGTATTTATACATACTTGGGATGTCAAAACTTCATAATGGTTTGCTAAGTGTGTCTGGGTGTGTATCATCAAAAATGATATTTAAACCAACTAATGGAGATTCATTGGATTTATTGGAGAATTAGGCAATATAATGTGTTGGGTTTTATTTGGTGAAAAGTTGGGTACAAATAGTTATTTTGGGATTTTACCCTACTTATGAGTTTTGGGATGTTGGTGCTTTAAACAATTTCGACTTTAACAATGTGAGTAAATGGAAAGACTGTCATTCTTGACACGATGAATATCTTGGGAAATTGTGAATCTTACGGTTTGGGCCTTCGGTCAATTATACTTTGGAGAAATACCAATTTTTGGGAAAGTTTTACTTGAGCAGATATAGCCATATAGCCATATTGGCTTTATTTTCTTCCCAAACATTTGATGATGCTTTATGGCTTGACTTATACTCTAATGAGTTTTGGGACATTGTCCGTTTAAATAGCTTATTATGGGTGTTTTATGGAGATGCGATTATTGCACAAATGTTGGTTATTACATGTCTTGGATGCATTAGTTCATTCATAAGGAGTCATGTAATGTTTAGACTGTAACGCGATGGATCCATAGGCATTGGAGTCGGGTTGTTCATCATGGAGCTTTTAACGTCCATGTTTGAGTCTAGTGAGTGGTCCCCAAGTCATGTTTTTATGTAAGCTTGCGGTGGTGCTCTGCAGAGCTGTATACGGAGCTAAGTCTTGCGGTGATGCATGCCCATGGTGAGCCAGATACGGGGACTTGTGACTTTTGTGGTGACACTCATCTAGAGTTCGAGTGGACACTAGGGTCATTGGGGGTATCTTGTGGTGGTTGCTTAGAGGATACGTATACGGGGATCCATGGCCTTATGTGAATCTCGAGAACGTTGATAAGTGGCTTAGCTATGTGGTATGTCACATTCGATGGAATCGGGTCTCCCCCGTCACCTGAAGGTGTTATCCTCGGATATTCCCTTTCCCGTACCTTCGGTGTTAAAAACGTACAATTTTATTTTTATAAATAGTATTTTGATGAAATACCTCGTAGGTGCCTTTTGGGGAAATCATTTGGTGAACATTATTTAAAAAAGGGATATTTGGTACTGAGAATAATACTGTTTGGGATCAAAGCCTTTTTATAACTATTATTTAGGGACGGTCGTGTTTATAATAAAGTATTCTTTTTAAACGTTTTATGATTTATATGATGAAAACTGCATTAACTCACTAGGTGTTAAGCCTAACACTTTTTCTTTTCGACATGTATATCAGGTCTTTGATGGATTTGAGTGGCGAGTGGTGTTTGGTAGAAGTTCCGATAGGATGGCTTTAGTGACGTCATCCAATTTGGTGAAGATAGCAGATTTGGTGGTTTAGTAACACCCGACTAATTTTGTCCCCGTTTGTGGGACTAGATAGTTCCGTTAGAACTTTGATACATGTTGTAGTGATTCTTCCTTGTAACTTTAGATATTTGATATTTCAATGCTATGTATTCAAGAGTTTTTGGAAGTTTTAAATGGTCTACTATTTTCGATTTTTAGGGGTGTTACAGTAGTTTAATACCCTCATTAGTCGTGTGATTTAGGTGTTCGGTTTGGACATCCGTAGCATAAAGTGTGAGCAAAAGCATGGACGACAGGCGAGTTTTTCTTAACATACTTTATTTGACGTACGAGCTCTAAATACGTATGATGGTTAGCAAAATGCATGTTTTATAGTGCCTTAAAATATGTTTGATGGTGTGGATATTAAAGTGAGCATGCTTTTAGGGTGGGGCACGTGATGGATTTTATATGGGGTGTGTGACCCATTTGGAATGCATGATTTCGTTTCATGTGATTCATTTTGAGGGCAGTTGTAAGCCCGAACACATTGTCACAGGTGTGCGTGACTTAAATGTGTGCCATCTACATGTGTTGTTGTGTGTATACATGGTAAGAATCATTTGTAAATGCTTATAAATCATTTTGAATGATATTTTGTGATGCAATGCTAAAATTTGAGGGAACTCGCTACACCTCCGGTCTAACCCTCGCTTTTATAAAACTGGAAACCTTTTTCAGGCAAGAGAAGAGGTGATGTAGTTGAAGAGGCATGGCGAAGGCTTGTAGTCAGGGCCGGCCCTGGCCACGTGCATCCCGTGCGACCGCACAGGGCATCAAAGTCCAAGGGGTCATCAATTAAGCTGTCATCTATTAATAGTTTTAGGTTTAATAATTTGGGAATTGGAAAACTTAGTGTTAACTATAAAAACACACCAACGCCTAGTAGCGATGGATACTGAATGCACATCTTGAGCCGGTGAACGCCCTAAGATTTCAACAACTCAAGTGGATTTCTATTTAACATCTTAACGAACAAACACGAACAAACAAACTTTCTTAATGATCAAATATGATCACAAAAAATTCCATTTGTTTACCATTCGTGTTTGTCCGTTTGTTTTGCATATTGAAATTTGCAGTGCACATTAGCACAACATTGTAACAACACAGTTGGAGCATGATGCAAGACAATAACAACATATTGTGATACTACCTTATTAGGTACTTGTTCTTTGCAATGCACAGTGGCATAGATCATGAATTTTACAATTTATCATTGTTCTTTTTTACTTTTCTTTACTTTAAGGTTTGGCATTACCACATTAGATTTAGACTTTAGTTTTTAGACTCGTAACTTTTTGAGTTTGCTCTTTGTTTACTATGTCATTAACTTCAATATTTACTATTTTAGTTAAAAGTAATTATATTTTTCCTTATGTTTTAGTTTTAAGTTCCATATATTGAAGTAAATATTCTATTGTGCTAATTTTAATTTGGAAAAGAGAAAACCGGAAAAGAAGGAAGCAAAATCTTAATTCATGTTTTATCCTTTTTATCATTCTATAATTTGTAATTCGGGGTTTTGGTTTTTATGTCACCCTTTGTATTTTTTTAATTACAATTAATAAAAATCAACGTGAGGATGAGCCTCTTAGCTTGACTAGGTTCCAAACCATTTAAAAATTGCTTGTTTCGTAGTTTCAGTTGCTTAAAAAAATAGGCATAACGGCATTTTTTTAGCATTTTCGTACAGGGCTTCAAAAACCCTAGGACCAACCCTGCTTGTAGTCACCGGTAGGTGTATAGTAAATCTCAGTTGTGGATGTATATAACCGTTGAGGAAAAATCAATTTGTGGTTAATGTATTTAGTTTATCTGGGATCATTTTTGTTATAACACAACGTTTTAGTTACTGTTGGTTTTGGGTCATTACAATTGGTATAAGAGCCATAGTTTAAGGGATTTAGGTGACCGGATGAGCTTAAACTTAAATGTGGAGTAGGGGGACACAACTAAGATTAGGGGTGTCAAAAATAACTGAAACCGAATAACCCACCCGAACCAAATGAAATTTGGGTTAAACGGTTTCGGGTTATTCGGTTTTTGGGTCAAACGGTTCAGTTAACCGAATAAGGATCCTTATTCGGTTCGGTTTTCGGTTAATTTTTTCTTAATTTGGTTAAACCAAATAACCCGAGTAACACATTATACTAATATTTTATATATTTCATGTTTATAAAAATTAAACCAAATACATATTATACTATTATTATTTTACATATTTTATTGCTATATAATGTTTTTCTTATCAATAGTATATTATGTTTTTCATTAGATTATGATTTTGGTTGATTTACAACGTCCCATGAAGAAAAATAATGTCATTTGGTAGGTACTGATTTTTGGTTGATATTGTTTTATACTTATATAAGTCAATTATTGAATATCTATTTATAATACAATTATATATTAAAAGCAACGAACACATGATTTGAAAAAAATTGTTAGAGCAAATGTCCAACGAAAAAATATAAATCCTTATTCGGTTTAACCAGTTACCGAACCGAATAACCCAAAAACCGAATAACCGAAACCGATTAAACCGAACCTTATTTGGTTTGGTTAACGGTTAGTTTAAAAAAATTTGAAAATTGATTAACCCAAACCGAATAAACCGATAACCGATTTAACCGACCGAATAACTAGGGATGTTCGCGATGTGGTTTGTACCTTACGCATTTTACACCTACAATTCAATAATTATAAGATCAAAGCTTCATTTTAAAATCAACGATAACGTGATCGTAGTCCCTAAAAATAAAAATATTCAATACGACCGATTCTAAAATACATATTATATAAATATTGCAATTATTCTATATATACATATATGCGTGTTTAATATATAAAATTAAAAAAATATATACATATATATATAATGTGCGGTGCGGTGCGGTTTGATAACTCAAAACCGCAAACCACACCCCGTAGTGCGGTTTGCTAAAAATGCAAACCACATTGCGGACATTCTAAACCATGCTTTGCGATGCGGTGTGGGCGGTTTATGCAGTTTGGTGGTTTAGATGAACACCCCAACGAATAACACCCCTAACTGAGATATAGGAAGCCATTAAGGAAGACATTGATCATCGAGAATCATGACGATGGTAGTGAAGACTCTCATGTAAGGTAAATTTAAAATCACATCTAGCCAATGCCATTATGAATTTACAGGTGCATGTGTATGCTCAATTACTATTGTTGAGACGATCGATGGACGTGGTAGTGTGTAGTGAGTTCTAACCTTGCAATGATAGCAATGGTTTTGTTGTGTTGTGTGAGATTGTTCATGGTGTAAATGTTAACAACTTCTAGAATGAGTAATGTTCGGGATGTTGATGATCCGACTTGAGGTAGAACTTCTTGGGTTCAAAAGGTAAGAATAACTGGTTGAAGGTGGGCTCCTAGTTCTAGTGAGACTCCATTATTAGAGTTTGATGTGTCGACCAATTGGGATAAGGGGGAAAGGACTACATTGGGATCTTGAGAGCTTCAACTCACGATCAAGTAATAGAAATGAGCCTTTTTACTCGTTAGTCAACAAAAGGGTGGGAAGGATGGTTGAGGAAATATTACAATGTTGTTTGATAATACGGAGTAAGGATGAATGGGGGATGATCGTCGATTGGCCTCTTTGAGTCAAAGTTAAAGCCGCCTAATTTGAAAATCAATGGTCAAGGTGGTAACTATGTAGTTTAGACATACAAGTATGTTGGGAAGCACTTGTATGTCTAAACTACATAAGCACTTGTACCACAGATTGTTGCAAATGTGGGAAACCTGACTGTTTGGTCGGATGTAGAGCGTTAGTGATAAATTGCTGTAATGCAAACAGTTGACCTTGCTAGAGTGAATAACCTTCAAATGTAAAATGAGTTTCATGCATAGTGTTTTAAACTAGTTACGTGAGTCCTTCATGTTAAAGATATATGCGTGCCTAGTGAGTTTCTTGTTTTGGAAATGAGTTGGCATGTGCAAACGTGTGTTTGAGGGAAAAGACATACTTATTTGTGTTGCATGATAAAATTTTGAACTTGGTAATTGGTGAATTATTCCACCTCCTTCATGATTGAGTTAGCCTTCATTGTGGAAATTGTGACAACATTTGATTGCATAGTTTGATAACTGAAACTGGTATGGACATGTTGTCGTCATATCAATGAGTGTGAGAGTCAACTGACTCACTTAGTGTAAGGTATTTTGCCCAGTATTTTTATAATAACATGAGAAAAGGTTCATTGAATATATTTTCATTTGTGCCGACATTGATTTGGTTGGACAAGTTTGTGATTTATCGTGGGGTTGTGTATGAAAGATCTTTGAGATCGTTGTGCATGGCTAATCAATTAAGGCGGTGTTATATCGTGTATACTCAAGCTTGTTTCATGGTGTTGTACTTATTAAATTTTCAAATGTGCAAAATGATTTAAATTATTGTGTTGTCATGCATGAAGGCTATGAACTCGCTAGGTCGTGGAGAGTATTGCAATTAAGGATGAGGAAAGGTTTTGAGAGTGGAAATGTGTCGGTCGAGCCGTTGATGGTCGATTCATGACCTTGGTGTTCCCATTAGGGAAGAGCGGTGAATAACGAAAGTCGCAATCATTGACTTTAGTAATGTTCGTATTATGGTAGCTTATACTATTGTTCGGTAACTGAGATTTGATTATTGGTGGGTGGCTATGTCCAAGGTGAAGTACGAAGTCATCAACATACTTCTAATAGTAGCATGTTAATAAGTAACGTTGTGGTACTTTGATGAAAGGTTATTAGCGTCGAGCCAGAATTTTGAGGTGGTCTTGTAATTAGACTACGTACAAGTAAGTCTTGTGCCTTCAACATGTGAGGGTTGTGGGGCATAAAGTTAGTTATGATGCGTAGAGAGAAGTAGGTTATGTTGGGAATCCTTGTTTGTCGGTGAAATGGTTGAAACATCATTATGTCAACGGTTGGTGTTAAAGTCAGCGACCGATTATAAGTGTCCACTGTTGAGGTCGTTGACAGGAGACTGAAAATTTGGGAAGTAACTCTGGTGTGGTTATTTGTTGAGTTCATACAAGGATGTAAGAGGTCTTTCGGGAAAGGTGTATACCTTGCATGATGTTGGACCACCTTGTGTGGGATTTATGAAGGTGGAAGATTGTTAGTTTGAATAGGTGGTTTTCCTATGAGATTTTGATGGTTCGCATAGGAGTGAAGTATTTAGCACATTGAAGTAGGTGCGCATTGAGTACAATGGTCTGCAAGGTAGTGCACTTTATCTTATGGACTACCTGAACTTGTTTCTAGTAGATCACAATGAGCTGACAAAGAACAAAAACTTGTTTGAGTGAATTAGATGATCATATTTTGTGGTTCATCTAGATTCGAGAAAGACAAGGTTATGAAATGACTTTATTTCAAATATATTTGTATTACGGTTGGTCTGAAGAAGACGATATCTATTATGTGTGTAAAGGGGATTGTGAAGAATTTATTTCCAGTGTGATATCGTGGTGTGACAGTAATGTGGGAAAGTTGGTGGCATTTTATGCCAAGGGAGACGTATACGTCATTGTTGTGATAATGTTATGTTGGGTGGTGGACTTGTGGTATAATATGGGATAAATAAAGGGAATCCTGGTTTGGAGATTTTTGGGAAGGTAATCAAGGGTGGCAAGCTTGTTTGATTGAGGCAATATTATGCTATTGCTATTTGAGAACAAAAGATAGCTATTTGGCGACTACCTAAAAGAAGGTTGCATTTTGGGTGAGTTTATCCTATTCCAATTGGATATCGATGAGTATGTCATATTCAATTAGTTTGTGGTGCTTTGTAGATTTGAAGTTTAATGGGGAGTGTTGATGTATTCCATAGGTGTAAAGGAATTCTAGTGGATAGACCAACTCTGTTTTGAGTACGAGAAATTTGTGGCACTTTCGAGCATTGAGTATTGTTTTGGGATGACCTGAATGAATTTCTCGAGTGAGAATTGTGGTGAAACCGTTTGGTTAGGCATAGTCATGTGAACTTACTATCAACACATTTGGAATGGTCGAAAAATGGAGTAAGTAATGTTGGGTGAGCAGTGTTCCACGCTAGCATGAGAAGGTGAATGCGGTATGTTGGAATATGTGGATAAACTAAAAGTAAGAAGTTTTCCAGGTGATACAAAAATGGGACTGTATTTAAAAGTTGTCATTCGACAGGTATATGAACTCCTCGTGAAGATATGAGAAAAAAGATTATTGTATATGTTATAGGTAAGTAGTTCGAAAACTAAATTGTGTGGTTTGTCTAAATCTTGCACCTATTAGTGAGTCAGTTTTTGGAAACGCGTTTTATGTTTTCGAAAAGGAAGTGGAAAAGGTGGTCGAATGTAGTGCTTTGAGAGAAAGACCATGGGAATAGTTTTGTGTGAGCATAGTCGCTCCTTCTTGCAGTGTTTGAATTTATTTCAAAATGGTTAGACTATTGGTGGATGCGTTGAGAAATTGAAATGTGTGTCATTAGGATTGGTTCAGTTTGAGCTGGTGGATTATTAAAGTGATGGATTGTGAAAGTTTTCGTCTATTAATTATGTATAAATTAGGGGTGATGATGTTGTGGATGATGATTGTATAGTTCGTGCGAATTGGTTAACATTGATGAATGGTGATATATGTGGTTCACGAAAGAAAAAAAGTGTTATTTTTGTTAGACCTATGTCGTGTTGAGGGAAGTGATTTTAGAATTGCGTGTTACCTGATGAAGAAACCCATAATCGTGAGTTTATTGTGATATTCAAGGTTAACTTTGTGTTAAGTTGACAAATTGGGTTGTTCTTATGATTAGTCGGGGTTCATGTTGTCGTGGCATTAACTGTTGTAAAATTATTTCCTTTAAGAAAGTGAAGTTTTGTGCGAAATTCCAATTTGGACGCGTTTTAAAATGGGAGTCCAGCTGCGTGGGCAAAGCAAACAATATCTGGTGAAGTTGGCCTGAGTAAGGGTGTAAATGAGTCGAGATTTTAACGAGCTACTCCAGCTCGAGTGTAAGACCCCCTTCCCGATATGGAAAAGGAGGTTACACTCGAACTTAAAATCAACTGCTAAAAAAAAATACAGAGCATTATTAAACCTTAATTAAAATAAGCCCCATCAAAAATAACAATTGTCTCGAACGATACATTTTCTTTCTTTCAACACTTGCATCAAAACATTAATAAAACCTAAAACTACTTATCAACAAACTCTTATATAGGATAAAGCTCTGAATCCCTTAAACTCTTTAGATACCCTTCAAATACCTGCCACGAAGAAAGAAATGCGGTTGAGCCAAACGTTCAGTGCACAGATACAATAGATAACAAAAGAATAATCGAACCCAATACCGAATATAATAAAATATGAATTTTTGGACATGATACTTGAATTTTTGAGTGTTCATGAAAGCTAGATTGAGTATACTCATTCCACATCTAACTTCAACTACATAGCGAAATACCCCAAAACAAAGAAAACGAAACCAAAAGAAGTTAGACCAAATGACTCAAATTTAATTGCTTTATCAAAAGTCATAACAAACTGAATAAATCCAAATTCATTATATCGTGACAGTAAATTTTGTCAAAGTTCAGGACTATCAAATCAAAACAAATATTGTCAACTAAATACCAAACGAATCTGAGAAGCTTAAATTAAAACCATATCATAAGATTGCATATAGAGCTCGAACAAATAATCGCATACGCTTGCATTTCATGTCACACATAGACAGATACAACAAGTGTCAGACATAAACCACACAGGCACGAACATTGGACATGCACATCCAACTATACTAAATATTGTGAGATGCGGTGTTGGGCACTACGCCGCCATCCACCCTATAAATAAATCAAATATGTTAGGGCCGACCCATACGCCTTCTGAATCAAATCACCCATCACACCATGGCCAACTCTCATCAGAGCAAAAAAAATCGAAAGGGGACGCCATGAACTGAACACATCGCCATGGATGGTGTCACACCATCGGTGCCACAATGACGTGCCTATGGTACCCCCATAGGTGGTTAGTAGCTCGGTACACCTTAACGTATAGACTTCAAAAGTATGTCACAACACATGTGATCAAACTAAATGAATATCAAATCATACTAATTACAAAATGAATAAAATGGGTATTTGAACGTATAAAAATATTGATCGCTCCACTTAAAAGCTTTATTTTTCGAACACTCTAAAACTAAGAGACTTACAAATCGAAAATAAAGTTAAATGGGGAGAGTTTAGTAAACCATTGACGTAACTTCAGGTAAGAACCTTTACAAAAGAGTTGAAACCAAAAACGTACGGCGAATCAAATCCAAAAATAGACAAAGAATTTCACACTCACAACATTTCGAAATCGTATCGTACTAATATCAACACTTTACACGCTTACAAACCCAACATTTTCTCTTACTTCAAAGAGGTTTTAGAAAACTATATATAAACAAAAGTTTTGAATAAACGTCTTAGGATTCCAAAAAATTAAGAATGGACTGAATCGGATTTAAAATAGATTTTATACGAATTTTCGAAAATAGTTGCATTGTTTTCGTTTAGAACAATACAAGATTCGGAAAACCGCAATTTTAGATGACTTAGATTAAAAATCACAGATTGCTCGTTTGACAACAATTTGTAAAAGACATCTTCAGGTTTCTAAAAACATATCGTATGCCTTAATCAGATAAACGAGAAATTTGTTATGATTTTTACAAATAACAAGAAATTTCCAAAAGGAAATTCAGCAAATTTATAAATAAAGTTTGGTGTTTCTAGCATATTTAAATATAAAAGAAGACTCGCCCGAGAATTCACATGATCAAACGATCGACTAACCAGTGATCAAACAATCAACACATCGAACAGAAACAAAAAATAATTTTGATGGAAGTAGAAACACATCATTCCCGAACTGAATGAAACGACTCGAAAGAAAAACAAAAGGAACCATACACATATTCAACGAATCAAATAAACACAATGGAGTAAGAAATTTGTACACATATATAACGTATCAAATAAGCACGAAAGAGGGGAATATAAAGAATCCGTACACACACACACACACACACACACACACACACATATATATATATATATATAATGACTCAAATAAACACAGATTAATGAGGGAAAAATAAGGAATCCGTTACTTTAACTAATATCTGAAAACCGCTAATGAAAACTCCATCAAATTTCTTCAACGAGTCTTTAATCACCATCAAAACTTCCAACATCAATCCAACCTCAGACCCTAATACTGATACTTAAAACTCCAAGAATTTCAACCTTCGTTCTCGATATTTTTCCTCCTTCTGATTACTTTAAACCATTGAACATGAATAGGATGAAAAAAAATCCTAATTTATGTACATCAATACGTCGCCAAACCCTAAAAATATATCATTTTTGACTAATATCGATATATATAATCCTAATGGTTTGCAACGCCTCTTCCAATTATGTATGAGTTATCCAAAAAATATTTCAATGTTTTGTTTGATGACATAATTAGTCTCTCTAGTTTTCTAAGGTTTCCAAACTCAAATTAATACATTTATTTAAATATATTTTCTTAAAAATTACGGGTTATTACAATCTACCACCCTTAAAAAAATTTCGTCCTCGGAATTTAAGTAAACCTTATAATCAAACAAATCGTAACACCCCGAATTGGGAGTACGAAGGGTGTTGAGAACTGGTTAGCCAAGGTGGAAGAATAGAAAAGTGGAAAGCTTGGCAGCGTTTGGTGCGGCTTACCACGCGGGTGGAGCCGCGCGGCTAACCGCGCGGGTCTCTGCCCAAGCTGCACTCCAATGCTCCGCGCGGCTCACGGCGCGGGTGAGAACGCGCGGGCACCCGCGCGGGAGCGCAGACCTAATTAAAAGAGAGAAAACAGCCAAAACCCTCATTTTATCAAATCTAACTTAGAGAACTCTTGAAGGCTGCGATTTTCTCCCCTAGGGTTTGGTAAGTTCAATCTTTTCTCCTCCTTTGCCATTAATACTCTCATCTACGTTCATTGATCATTTATGTCAACCTTGGAGCTCTTAGGTGCTTTTGGTGGCATTAGCTCAAGTATTCTCAAGGATCTCTTCCTCATCTCTCTAAGTCTTGTTATTTTAGGGTTTTGAAATACAACCCTAAAAGGTGAGTTCATCCTTTTCCTAAAACTCTATACATGTTAAAATCTTATTTTAACCTACTAGACATTTCCGTTTTGTTTATGTAATCTGGGGTGTATTTTCACCCAAAACCCTAACTTTGGAGATTCTAGGGTTTATTTGTGTGGAAAGGGTTTTTGAGAAAAGAAGGGGACATCTTGAATATGTGTGTAATGAAAACTTGGCATTATGTTTTTCAACCCTTTAGCTTCAAATATTCATAAATGAAGGGTTAATACTATTTTCATCTAACTGCTGATAAGTTGTACATTGGAAACTTGTTTTACCATAACTTTGGATTGAGCTTTCGGAACCTCTTGGGAAGATTTTTCAAGCATTATGTGGAAACTTCCTCTTATCAATATTTTGGGCATCATAACTTATTGTTGGAACATCGGTTAGCTTTTAGCTTTCTGTGACTTAATTGGTTGCATTGGGAGTCATGACCCCATACTTGTTGCATTTAGTCCGACGTGGGGACGCGAGTCTCTCACGTCGAGGCACGTTTAGGCATCGGATTGGGCTATAAGTCCTACGTGCTAAATATGTACGATATTGGATGAGGATCTCAACGTTAGGGCCCTATGTGATTGAAGTTAAGTTTCCGCGGGTGTACGTTTAAAGCCACAGAGCCTAACATCCCTTGCATGTACTTTTATGTGTTTGGCTTTACTGATTATAAGTGGCCTACTTTTGTGTTCCGTCACTTGTATCTATAAGTGGGTCTCCCCCGTTAAACCAAGAGGTAACTAATTATGGTAATTGCATCATTATTCAGATCATATCTCAGCTCTCTTTATTCATATTTATTGTTAAATATTTTAATTCAACTGTTTGAGCTCACTAGGCGTTACCTAACACTTTTTCTTAAAATGACATGTATAGCAGGTAAACCTAGCGAGGGGATTCGTCGGGAATGAGCAGCCGGCCTAGAGGTCGAGAGCGGTCTTTTTGGGATAACACATTGACCAATACGATAGCAATAGTGGATACACATTTTTGGGAGAAAAGCAACACCCGATATTAATCTTTCTTGCCTAAGCTAGATTATTAGGTTGTTGTATGTTATTCTCCATTTGATTTAACTGTAAAGGCTACCTCTATACCCCGTTTTCGGGATGATACTTTGGTTTGTTATGGCAGCTTTTGTATGTCCGGTTTATTCGATTTATAGCTGTCATATTGCGAAATTTCCAAATTTTTATTTCTCTAAATTTTAGGGTGTACAAACAATCAAATACCATTCTTCTAAATGTCGAGCATAAATGGTTTTAGATTATCTTATCTTGCGAATTCTCAAAATTGAATCAAAACATTAGTCAATAAATGCTTAATTAAGATATCTTAATCTTCAAATATGCAAGCGGTAAGATTATTTCAATCCACCCAACTTAAAAAGAATTTGGTCTTCCAAGTGCATCACTAAATTCGCAAAATATCAATACTCAAAACTTCACAAATCACAATTCGATCTTACTACAAGAGATAAAGACCAAAATTATTTCAAAATCTTATTTAACGTCTCAACTTGAATGAATCTATCAACAATAAAACGGTACCAAAATATCCACTAAAATCATCCATTTATAATTACCATATATCTTAATTCTATACACAAAATTGCACACTAATACTGCCGTAGAAATCGAATTCTAACTCGAAACATTTGACTTGAGCAATCAGATATCCCCAACTAAATGTCTTTATTTTTATTTATTTATTTGCAAACCATAATTGCCATCTTAAAACATTTATACAACGGATATTGGAAACCGTTAAGCATTTGATAACAAATTTCCCAAAACCATATAGTACCGCCAAATATGTGTCATCCCATATCCGATCTTATCCTTATAAGGTATTCTAGCAATTTTTATACACACAAAACTAATTCATCGATACCGAAACATTCTAAACATACCAAATCGCAACTCTTCTTATGGATAACCAAGGTCAATAATCATAGCTATCTCGTTAATTCAAAATTTCCAAAACATAATCCTTTAAGACTGCTTGACTGCCAACTAATCCATTTTTAAAATATCATACTCGCAATGCAATGCCTACAACATGAAGGAACAATCACATATTTTATCCCTAAGCACAACATGTTGAGACTTAAATAACATACCACGTACAACGCTATCGTCGAATAAAATCACCAATCTAAATGATAATCCAAAACCACACCCAATTCCTCGTGGCAACTAGGGAGCCATTTAGGATAACAAAAATAATTCGACCACCACGCTTCCGCTACAAAATTCAAGTTACATCTCTTAATCTACCCATACTACTAGTCCAAAACTATTTGGTTTTCTACATGATAGAACCTAGAGCTCTGATACCATTTTTGTAAGACCCCCTTCCGAGATGGAAAAAGAGGTTACGCTCGAACTTAAAATCAACTTCTAACAGAAACATACAGAGCATTATTAAACCTTAATTAAAATAAGCACCATCAAAAATAACAATTGTCTCGAGCGATACATTTTCTTTCTTTCAATACTTGCATCAAAACATTAATAAAACCTAAAACTGCTTATCAACAAACCTCTTATATAGGATAAAGCTCTCAATCCCTTAAACTCTTTAGATTCCCTTCGAATACCTGCCGCGAAAAAGAAATGCGGCTGAGCCAAACGTTCAGGGCACAAATACAATAGATAATAAAAGAATAATCGAACCCAATACCGAATATAATAAAAATATGAATTTTTGGACATGATACTCGAATTTTTGAGTGTTCATGAAAGCTAGATTGAGTATACTCATTCCACATCTAACTTCAACTACATAGTGAAATACCCCAAAACAAAGAAAACGAAACCAAAAGAAGTTAGACCAAATGACTCAAATTTAATTGCTTAATCAAAAGTCATAACAAACTGAATAAATCCAAATTTATTATATCAAGACAGTAAATGTTGTCAAAGTTCAGGACTGTCAAATCAAAACAAATATTGTCAACTAAATACCAAACGAATCTGAGAAGTTTAAATTAAAACGATATCATAAGATTGCATATCGAGCTCGAACAAATAATCGCATAAGCTTGCGTTTCATGTCACACATAGACAGATACAACTAGTGTCAGACATAAGCCACACAGGCACGTACATTGGACATGCACATCCAACAGTACTAAATATTGTGAGATGCGCTGTTAGGCACTATGCCGCCATCCACCCTACAAAAAAATCAAATATGCTAGGGCCGACCCATACGCCTCCTGAATAAAATCACCCATCACACCATGGCCAACTCTCATCAGAGCACAAAAATAGAAAGGAGACGCCGTGAATTGATCACACCGCCACGGATGGTGTCACGCTATCGGTGCCACAATGACATGCCTATGGTACCCCCTAGGTGGTTAGTAGCTCGCTACACCTTAACGTATAAACTTCAAAAGTATGTCACAACACATGTGATCATATACTAAATGAATATCAAATCATACTAATTACAAAATGAATAAAAAGGGTATTTGAACGTACAAAAATATTGACCGCTCCATTTAAAAGCTTTTTTTTTCGAACACTCTAAAACTAAGAGACTTACAAATCGAAAATAAAATTAAATGGGACGAGTTTAGTAAACCATTGACGTAACTTTATGTAAGAACCTTTACAAAAGAGTTGAAACCAAAAACGTACGGCAAATCAAATCCGAACATCGATTAGGAATTTCACACACAACTTTTCGAAATCGTGTCGTACTGATTTCAACACTTTACACGCTTACAAACCCAACATTTTCTAATACTTCAAAGAGGTTTTGGGAAACAATATCTAAACAAAAGTTTTGAATAAATGTCTTAGGATTCCAACAAATCAAGAATGGACTGAATCGGATTTAAAATAGATTTTATACGAATTTTCGAAAACCGCAATTTTAGACGACTTAGAATATAAATCACAGATTGCTCGTGTGACAACAATTTGTAAAAGACATCTCCAGGTTTTCAAAAACATATCGTATGCCTTAATCAGATAAACGAGCAATTTGTTATGAGTTTTACAAATAACACGAAATTTCCAATAGGAAATTCAACAAATTTATAAATAAAGTTTGGTGTTTCTAGCATATTCAAATATAGATTTATCATATGTAAAACCAAAAGAAGACTCACCCGAGAATTCACATGATCAAACGATCGACTAACACCTGATCAAACAATCAACAGATCGAACGGGAAGTAAAAACACATCATTCCTGAACCGAATGAAACGAATCGAAAGAAAAACAAAAGGAATCGTACACATATTCAACGAATCAAATAAACACAATGGAGTTAGAAATTTGTACACATATATAACGTATCAAATAAGCACGAAAGAGGGGAACATTAAGAATCAGTACACACATATATATAACGACTCAAATAAACACAGATTAATGAGGGAAAAATAAGAAATCCTTACCTTTAACTAATATCTGAAAACCGCTAATGAAAACTCCATCAAATTTCTTCAATGAGTCTTTAATCACCATCAAAACTTCAAACATCAATCCAACCTCAGACCCTAATACTGATACTTAAAACTCCAATAATTTCAACCTTCGTTCTCGATACTTTTCCTCCTTCTGATTACTTCAAACCATTGAACATGAATAGGATGAAAAAAAATCCTAATTTATGTACATCAATACGCCGCTAAACCCTAAAAAGATATCCATTTTTTTGGCCTAATATCTATATATATAATCCTAATGGTTTGCAACGCCTCTTCCAATTATGTATGAGTTATCCAAAAAAATATTTCAAAGTTTAGATGGATGACATAATTAGTCCCTCTAGTTTTCTACGGTTTCAAAACTCAAACTAATACATTTATTTGAATATATTTTCTTAAAAATTACGGGTTATTACATCGAGCTTAATTATTCTCGAGCTCGAGTCGATCTAGAACCAAAATAGAACCCATGTAACTTAACGAGTCGGGCTTTATAGCACCAATATTCGACTCAGCTCGTTCGAAAACTCGATTCAATTTTTTGAGTCGAATCGAGTCAAGTCGAGACGATTCCAGCCATTCGAGCATACCCTTTTTCAAGCCAAACATGCTCTTATATTTATTAATCATACAATAAAAATATAAAAATTATCGGGCTCAAGACGATAAACGAGTTAATCGATCGCGAGTTCGAATCCGTAAACGAGAATCGAGCTCGAGCTCGATAACTCAAAAAATATTCGAGCCCTACATTGAAAAAGTTAATCAAGCTCGAGCCCAGTATTAATTTTTTAACACCGGCTCGATTAACCTACTACTCGACTCAACTCGACTCGTTTACACCCCTAGGCATGAGGCGTTACAAATATGTTTCGCGAATTTTCTAGGATAAGAGAGTTGTAGTTAATCAAAGGGTGACTGCCAGGGATATCGTGCATTTATGATTTTAATCAAAATTGTGCAGCGAAAGTGTGATAATTTGTTGGTATACATCCTGTTGTTGGAGGATTATTCAAAGCGGGAGCGAAGGAATCCTTATGGAGAAGCGAAGAGGTTGGCATGTATAGTTCTCTGAAGATCTTCCAAGAGTAAGATGTATCGTGGGAGGTGTGGCTTACAAGTTAGACTTACTCGAGGAACATCGAGGTAT
This sequence comes from Arctium minus, assembly GCA_954870635.1. Classification (NCBI taxonomy): domain Eukaryota; kingdom Viridiplantae; phylum Streptophyta; class Magnoliopsida; order Asterales; family Asteraceae; genus Arctium; species Arctium minus. Next base: position 14,423,275 of record OX941081.1, read on the forward strand.
CCATATTACTTATCATGTATCAAATTTGAGAAAATGTCTGGCCGAGGCAAGCATGGTTGTGCCCTTGGATGACATTCGTGTGAACGAGAAGTGGAACTATGACGAAGAACCGGTGGCCATTATGGATCGTAAAGTTAAGAAAATGAGGACCAAGGAGATTGGTCTTGTGAAAGTACAGTGGCATTTTCACATAGGACATGAAGAAACGTGGGAGGTCGAGGTGGACAAAAGATCCAAGTACCCACACCTTTTCGACGATGGAATTCCGGGGACAATTCTTTTGAGGGGGATGTATTGTAATTAGGTGTGTAAATGAGCCGAGTCGAGTCGAGTATCACGTTGTTCGAGCTTGGCTCAAAAAATTAATATCAGGATCAAGCTTGACTCAAGCTCGAATTTTTTTTTTCCAAATTGTGTTCGAACTCGAGCTTGAAAATATTTTCAATGTTCAAGCTCGAGCTTGATGCTCGTTTAAGAATTTTGAGTTAAAAATATGACATAAATTTCAAACACTATAAGCTCATTTATTGGCTCGAGCTCGAGATCGATTAACTCGTTCTTTTATCGAGGTTGATAAGCTCGTTTAACAGCTCGAGCTCGAGCTCGAAATTCTATTTTAAAAACTTCTTTCTCTAGGTTATAGAACACCTTCCATATTTAAGTTTAAATAAAAACTTACAAAACACATTCAATATTTAAGTTTAAATTTGGATTAATAACAGATAAGTTGATGCATATTTGATGGCATCGAAATAACACAACCAAGTCCATGAAATTTTGAGATCAACTAATTGAAACGAAAAGCCAAACCATATCAAATATGTTTGGAAAAAACACAACCAAACTGTAGATCCCAGTGCAGTGCAATCACAAGTAAATATAAACAATAATTAACAGATTATAGGCCACAGCAACTAGTCATATGATTGATATAACTTCAAAGGGTTAAGGTTTACAGAGAGAATTTCTGATTAGGATATGTAAACCTAATGACTAGTAAACTGAATAATGAATTTCTAAACTAACAACTGAAATAGAATTAACTTTAAATACGTAGGCTCGCAGGCCTAATGGGCTTATGGGCTTTTAGGCCCAACAAGCTTACAAGAAAGAATAAATGACACTTTATACCCTGTACTTCTATTTAACTATCAAAATAGCCCTAACAATCTCCCCCTTTAAATAGAAGTTGAAACTCACACCAGTTAGGAACATAAATCTTCCGAAAACCAAAACTGATCTCGAAATATCTGATTTGTGTTCTATACTCCAGTCGTTCTTCAATAACTTTCAGTGCTTTAAGAACAAGTGCTTTGTATGAAGAATCCAGTAACTGAACTCCTTTTTCATCTTGACTCAGTGCATGCTTCAATTTGTCTTTCAGAAACATCAATGTACCATCACAGAATCTGGCAATCTGATCAAAGCGGATAAAGCGTAGAACACCTTTGTTGTTTACATATGACATACCAAACTCTGGAATTTTTATGACTGTGAATGCAGGTACATTTAGAGCATCAGACGGAACACTCATATCAGGCTTGAGCAAATTAATCTTCGGTTGATCGCTTTCTAACCCAATCTGAAAATCTTTCACCGAAGCAAGTTTCATTGCACACTTCATGTATATTTTTACAGTTTCTAGTGCATCAATGACTTCTCCGGGTCTGACGGTTCTGGTCTTTAAGTCACGTAGGATGAACAGCAGATCTTGTGGCTCCAAACATGGATATTCAGCATCAGAAAAACAGTATTGTTGACCATCTTCTCTTGTAACCATAAAGTCCGTATACCTAACCTTCATGAAGTAGGCAAGTATAATCTTATCAACTGATACAATTCTGAGCTTCGTCTTGGAGTACTTGTGCTGGAACTTTCTGTACACGAACACAAGTTCACGCTGTTTTTCTTTGTTTTTCACTGACTGTAGACCATGTAGAACGACTTCATCATACTTTCTGATCCAGTGGGCAAAGATCCTTTTATGGATTTCTTCGAGGAAAGGAACTTTTATTCGGACTCTTTCCCACTTGTATGGACGAACTGGAGTAGTATGAACTGTTTCTCTAACTGGTGAAGCTGGAGGAGATCTCTCGGGAAAAACTGTAGAAGTAAAGTCAGGGTGATTAAATGGATAGGTCATTAAAGGAATCACGGCAGAAGACTGATCATCTGGATGCAGTATTTCATCAATTTCTTCTTGCATAACCACCAGAGCTCTTTCAGTGTTGGCACATTCTTCTGTCGTGTCCACTTCTTCATATGGATCTAGAATTATTGCCCAATCTTCAGGAACTATCGGAGAACCATCTTCAAATTCCTCAGGCTTTTCAACCGTCGGATGATCGTATAGTACCAAGTCTGTCACTGGTTCCCGTTCCAGTTCCTGTCTCTGTCCCTCTGTTCTAGTACCGGAACCCATACCCTGTTCAACATGTTCTGTTTCCACCATGAGTGACTTCGGCTCAGATAGGCGTTGGCGCTTCTCCCCCTCATGGTGATCAGGATCATCCTGATCATCATGTCGGTGCTTGAGGCGTTCTGCCTGGCTACGACAGGTATCCTCCACTGCTGATAGGCGTTCAGTCAAAACAACTACGGTTTGCTAAAGTGACTGAAGCATAGATTGCTGGATCTGGAAGGCTTCTGTCGAGACACTAGGCTCGGGGGTTTGTGGGATTGGTGAGGATGCTTGAGAACGAAGTAGAGATAGCAAATCGGCATCCTGAGTGGGTTCGGTTAGAGACTGGGCTAGAAGTTTGGCAAGAAGGATGGATTTGAGCTCAGGTATAGAAAGATCCGTGGCGGGTAGGGAAGGTGGAATAGGTGTGGTCTCAGGCTCAGTCGCAAGAGCTTTGCCTTTGATCATACATTTGATATTGTCCATCTCTTCCCTCATCATAGATTGGACAGCCTTTAGGGCACCGTCCATGTATTCCCTTGAGACGAACTCGGTTGGGGTAACTCCGGGGTCACTTAGACTTCCCGTTGTAGCTACGACTGTAGAAGTCGAGCCGCGTACGATCACGGTTGGCGTGATGATAGCCGTGGTAGGACTTCCAACCAATCCTCGTAAACCACCCGAAGGCGGATTTACTATGGATGTTCCGGCCGGGCCACTTAGGCTACCGGAGATAGCCGAAAAAGGAATATGTGTCCTAGGAATGGCATGTATAACAAATGGCTCTAGACTCCGTGCTTGCAAAGACGTCGAGAACAGGGGCAACTGTTCTCTTGTTTCAATATCGGCACCCTCCAAGTGAGAGCCCGATAGCGGATGTGCGAAGTCCCCGTGAGAATGTGAAACCACCATCTGTTGAGAGATGGTGGAGTGGCTTGGTGGGGTGTGCAAATGCGCCGCTAGGTCCACGGCGGATTCTTCAATACCCTTTCCCAACACATGAGACTGGGTAGCAGATGTGGCTACCTGGCTAGACGTGGCTGGGGGGGATACAACCGATGAAGGTTGTCTCGTCACTCGTGTACTCTCGGAATGTAATTTACTCCGCCTTTCCCTCACACGGCTCACTTCTTGATTTTCAACTGAGACTCCCTCCGCTCTCCTTATCTCTCCAGATGAGGGCTGATTATCGTCACCATCGGAGTCAGAAGACTCTTCATTTGATGCCGATACATTGTCGGATTGATTGGCTGTCTCCTCAGAATCAGTTGAACCTGATTCCGCCGCAGACTCGGATTGGGCCGAAGCTTCCTCCGAGTCAGAATACGCTGTTGTCTCCTTAGTGGCGGCGACAGAAGAGGACTGAACATGAAGGGCTTCAGAATCTGTTGCGTCTTCTGCCATTTGAATCGCGGTTGGCGTCGGCGAAGATGGTTGTCTTGAAGAAATAGGCTGGCTCGTTCCAACGGCACTGTCCACGCCAGATCCCCTCTCGATAATAGCTCTCGACACACCCTGTCCGGAAGCCTCAGCTATCCGGACGCTCCCGCCTCTCGTTCGTGGACGCGGACCCTCACGTCGCTCAGGTATTGCTCCCTGGGCAGGTCCTGCCGGTCCTGGCCGGACCATAGGAACTGGAATGTTGTGTGTGCCTATAATCTATCACACTCAGTACCGTGGGACGAGCATGGTCTAGTACCCCGACTGGGATTTGTCGGGCGACAACACCTTCCGGATCAGCGCGGGAAGGAATCTTGCGTGTCGGATGATGCGGGCAAGTTGGGTGCGTAGAACGGCGCTGTATCTCGGGATACAGGTTCATGTAGTTCCGGATAACGATCTGTAGGAACCGCATGAAAGGAATGAAATTTGATCGGTGAGATGCAGTTGAACGAACTCTTTGAATGAGTTCAAACCAGATAAAGTCGGCAAAGTCCACGTGGCGATTGAAGGCCACCGCGTGAAATATGCGAAGAATCGGGGCGCTCGTCTGATCAATGCCCTTCGTTATAGATGAAAGGCACCGATTGATGTAGGTGAACAACGTGTACCAAATCGTCGATAGGTATTTGCGGTTGAATGTTGATGGAATGCGAAGTTCTGCGCCGTAACCTAAAGAGAGAAGGTCGGTGCACAGAGTAGCATCAGGGACCATCGGGTCGAAGCTTTCTCGTCCTGGAACGGATCCGGCGGTCGGTAACCGAAGGAATTGGCGGAGGAGATCACATGTGAGAAGCATTGGTGTGTGATCTATCCGACCTTCAAGATGGAATTCGCCATCGGCCTCTAACGCATGGAGAGAACGCCAGAACTGCTGTAAGTATAAGATTGGTACGGTTGCAGTTTCCGTTAGAGCATAAGAGAGTGGATGGCCCGTGAGTATCTCGATGATGACCTGATATTGAATAGCAGGTTGGGTTACATCAAGATGGTAGTTATTGGCTGTAAGAGGGAGGAACTGATCCTCGGGAATCAGTTCCGCATCTGCGATTGGATTAATCGCTGGTGGCTGGTTTTGTGCCATTGTACCTGTGAAGAATTAGTCGATCAGTACGCAGGTTTGGAAAAAGATAATAGCCGTTGGAGTTATACAGTCATGATTTAAACCACAACTGATGCTAAATCCAATAAAAATGGAAGAACAAACCCTACTCGTGAATTAGGGTCAGTCACCAAGGCGCATAGAACTGCACCAGCACATAGAACCACCAAAAATCCCCTCATAAACACACATATGGAAAGATATAACTTTAAGCATCATCAACTAGGATTCGACCGGATAAGTGCTCGATCGGATAAGGTCTTCGACCGGAGGTCACCTAAGACCGGATATGGTCTTCGACCGGAGGTAACCTAAGACCGGATATATGTTCGATCGGATAGGGTGTTCGACCGGAGGTCACCTAAGACCGGATATGGTCTTCAACCGGAGGTCACCTAAGACCGGATATGGTCTTCGACCGGAGGTAACTTAACCGGGGATATACTAAGACCGGGGGTAATTCGACCGGAGCATTCGACCGGGGGTGAGTTCGACCGGGGCGTAACTCTAGATCGGAGGAATCCCCCGGAGAAGACAAATCGACAACAGTTCCATCCTCGGAGGAATCCACCGTAAAATCGATCGATTACAATAGATCGATGCAAATGAACACAACGAAAACTGATGAAACCTACCTTGTCGATCGAAGAAGAACAGAACCGAGGTGTTCGGTCGAATCTGGTTTCGGTGGGATAGAGCTCCGGGCGAGAGATATGAAGACGAAGAGAGAACAGAGAATCGATCGAATGAGGACAATGCGTTCGATCGGGGTTTATAAACCACTGAAACCTTGGGCTTGGGCTTGGGGGGGGGGGGGGGGCGGGTAAACATTGGGCCGGATCAACGCCGAACAAATTAAACTAAAACAACCCAAACCTTAAAAAAATATTTTTGTATTTTTCGGTGATATAAATAAAAAAACTTAAAAAAAATCCTAAGGGAAAAAAAAACAAATAGAAACCTATGGAAAAAGAAAGGAAAAAAAATAAAAACAAAGACACGAGACTTAACTCCCCTCGAATGCTTACCAAGAGGAGGTCCAAACACAGAACCCTCTTACCTGCTCCCTCTCGAATGGAGGACTCGTGAGACTTACCAACCATTTGACGCTAGTGCTCCCCCTGAACACATTACCGGGTTGTAGATCCATCACCAACACTTTACTCTCTTCAGGGAACAAAGAATGAACTGCACAAAGAATCACGAACACCACGAAGACAAAACCAAAAACACGAAATCTACTTTGTTGATACAGAAGTTCGTAACTGACACAGAAGTGAACGAGTAAAATGCAATAACCAAGGAGTGTGGATAATAGCAACCAGAGACAGCCACTGGTGCAGTTGTCACAGTCATTCGTTATTGAATGAAACTCGTAGAGAGCTGCGAGCGGATCAAACTTTCAGATTTAGCATACCTAGCTTGGACACAAGGTAGTTAAATTGTTTTTCGTCCAAGGCTTTGGTAAATAGGTCTGCTAACTGATGCTCTGAATTAACAAAATAGAGTTCGATTGTACCTTTTTCCACGTGATCTTTTATAAAGTGATAGCGCACATCAATGTGTTTCGTCTTCGTGTGCTGGACGGGATTGCTTGATATGGCTATAGCGCTCTTCGAGTCGCAGTAGATGGGAATCCTGGAGTAATTAAATCCATAATCTTTGAGCTGAGTGCGCATCCAGATGACCTGCGAGCAGCAACTGGCGGCTGCGACATACTCCGCCTCGGCGGTAGAGGTGGACACGCAGTTTTGCTTCTTGAAAGCCCAGCTAACAAGACGATCGCCCAAGAACTGAACATGACCCGACGTGCTTTTACGGTCCAGCATGTTTCTAGCATGGTCAGCGTCTGAGTAGGCTGTCAATTCAAAACCTGTCTCTTTTGGGTACCACAAACCAAGATCAGCAGTACCTTTTAAATATCGAAAAATTCGCTTAACCGCAGCTAAGTGAGACTCTTTAGGTTTCGACTGAAATCTTGCACACAAGAATGTCGAGAACATAATGTCAGGCCGACTAGCCGTCAAGTACATCAGAGAGCCAATCATACCTCTATAAATAGTAGCATTCACATCCTTACCGTCAAGATCGGAGTGAAGCTTTAGAGTAGTGGACATGGGGGTTTTCATAGATGAAGATTTTTCCATCTGGTATTTCCGAAGAATATCCGAGATGTACTTAGATTGATTAATGAAAATTCCTGTTTGTAATTGTTTAACTTGAAGACCTAGGAAAAAATTCATTTGCCCCATCATGCTCATTTGAAAATGTTTACTCATTAAGGCAGAGAAGTTCTGACAATACTTGGGGTTCGTGGAGCCAAAGATTATATCATCAACATAGATTTGTACAAGAATGATATCGTTCTTCTCTCTTTTAATAAATAAAGTAGTGTCAATTTTACCTTTAGAGAAGCCAGACTTGACTAAAAAGGATGAGAGTGCATCATACCAGGCTCGTGGCGCTTGCTTAAGACCGTATAGGGCCTTGTCAAGAAAATAAACGTAATTCGGATTTTCCGAACTCACGAAGCCTTCGGGTTGCGAGACATACACTTCCTCCTTGAGAACGCCGTTGAGGAATGCGGATTTCACGTCCATTTGAAAGACTATGAAATTCTTGTGAGCGGCGTAGGCGAGGAACATGTGTATCGCTTCAATGCGGGCAACCGGTGCGAACGTCTCATCATAATCAATTCCTTCTTGCTGGCGATATCCTTTAGCCACTAGACGCGCTTTGTTCCGAACAATGATGCCGTTTTCGTCCTTCTTGTTTTTAAAAATCCATTTAGTCCCTATCACCGTCTTGTGCTTAGGTCGGGGAACTAGGCGCCATACTTTGAGGCTCTCAAATTGGTTGAGTTCCTCTTGCATAGCGATTACCCAGTCCGGATCATTCAGCGCTTCAGAGACGGTGGAAGGTTCGATACGGCTGAGGAACGAGGAAAATAAGCAGTCATTCGCGGTGGTGGATCGACTCTGAACGGGTGTGGAGGGATCATCGATGATCTGATGAAGGGGGTGTGCTCGAGTCCACTTGGTGGTGTGTGGATGAGGTTGATATGTTTGGTGAGAAGTGTCAGCATCCACATACCCACCGGGGGGTAAATCCTGAACTGCCTCGAGAGATGACGGCCTGTGAGGTGGAAGCTCCTTAGTGGGAGTCGAAAAATGAGAAGAGGACGACTCAGCTGGTGATGAAACGATAAGAGGATCCGGGATTGCCGGAGAGGTAGCTTCGGGAGCACCTTCAACAGAAGTCGGTTCAGGGAGTAAAACTGAAACAGGAGTCGGTTCAGGAACACCGTCATCAGGAACTTGAGCAAGAGGATGTCTATCACTTGAGCTCGGGGAAGCTTGATCATTGGCAGTAGAAGATGGAGCACCAGGCGAGGATGGACCACCGGAGTCGGTAGGGACAGTAACTTATGTCATTTCTGGTGCTTGAGCAATATTCCTGTCACACGACGTAGTATTAGACTTAACCTTAAATAAGTCATCATAAAAGAATTGAAACAGCAAATCCAAATCAGAAAGATGTACTCTTGACGTAGACGCATGATTTGAATCTACTGGGGATTGTGTAGCCTCTGAACGGAATTGGCCAGAAGCTAACACACCAGTAAGCGCGGTTTCTGAACTGAGATGTTCAGAAGCCATTTCAGCGGTCTCGTCAAAAGTCACGTTTACGCTCTCAACGACGGTCTTCGTCCGTTTGTTGTAGACACGGTAAGCTTTGGCATGCTGGGAGTAGCCGATAAACACTCCTTCATCCGCTTTGGGACTGAATTTTCCAAGATCATCCTTATCATTTAAGACAAAGCAGGTGCATCCGAAAGCATGAAAGTAGTTGATGTTCGGGATACGCTTGTTGATGACCTCGTACGGTGTCTTGTTGAACCGCTTGTTTATGATAGACCGATTTTGAGTGTAGCAAGCGGTAGCAACGACTTCTGCCCAAAGAAAAAGTGGTAGCTTGTAATGAGATAACATCGTGCGCGCTGCTTCAACAAGAGTTCTGTTCCGACGCTCTACCACCCCATTCTGCTGAGGAGTACGAGCGACGGAGAAAGTATGCGAGATACCCACTGAAGTGAGATAACCGGTGAGTATTTGATTCTTGAACTCAGTGCCGTTGTCCGTCCTGATGGTCTGAACTACTTGGTTGAGACTGACTTGAATGCTCTTCAGAAGTGAAATAATCAACTCGGGAGTTTCGTCCTTTGAACGGAGAAATCAGACCCAAGTGTAACGAGAGAAATCGTCAACCATCACCAGGACATACTTCTTGTGATTTACGCTTTGCACGCGCATCGGTCCACATAAGTCCATGTGGATTAGCTCAAGGGACCGAGAAGTACTAGGAATGGATTTAGGCTTGTGGGACGCCTTCTTCATCTTGCCCTTTTCGCAGGCAGCACACAGATGCTCTTTTGCAAACTTTAGATCTGGCATACCCTTGACATGGCCACCGAGCACCAACTTGTTGATATTCTTGAAGTTCAAGTACGAGAGACGACGGTGCCATAGCCAGCTTTGTTCAGCAGATGCTTTGGACAACAGACAGACTTCCTTGTCAGCTTTCAAAGACGAGAGGTCAATCGTATAGAGGTTGGTGCGTCGCGTTCCAGCAAGTATTTCTTTACCATCCTCAGTTCGAACGCTGCACCTTTTAGCCTTGAAAGTAACCTCGAGATTCTTGTCGCAGAATTGACCGATACTGAAGAGATTGTGGCCGAGACCTTCGACATAGGAGACTTTCTTGATCGTGATGTTATCTTTGACAATATCCCCGTAACCCCTGATGGGAGAGTAGTGATCATTTCCGAAACGCACATTCCCACAAAACCTCTCGGTGAAGTTTGTGAGAAGCTCCCTTCTTCCGGTCATGTGCTTGGAGCAACCTGAATCTAGATACCACACATGACCATCCTGCAAAACAGGTTATTTCTTTTTAGGTACCCATTCGTAAATGGGTCCTTTGGGGTTAGATTTAACACCCGACTTAGAGACCCGTTTAGAGTTGGGTCTTTGTCTATCACGGGAAACATCACAATGAGAATGATTATGAGCAATATGATTTGAGCCAAACCAATCAGATGCATAACGACTATCAACAAAATCATTTGATCCACAATAAGAACAACACAGACAATCATGAGACAGTTGAAGTAATTGCGGAATTGAATAAACTTTTAAAGGAAGAGTTCCATTACATTCAACTAAAGGTTTAGAAATAAAAACATCATGATTGTTATTGTTCTTTCTAGACTGTAAGACAGGATCAACTAATTCTGACGTTGTCGAGCTCTCTTTTGACTTTTTAGCTACCCAATCATATTTCACTTCTTTCCGCCGACCATACGTATCTGAAATGCCGTTAAACCCATAGTCAGAGGATTTGAAAATTGAAGATTGTGACCTTTGAGAGCTACCGGTCTTTTTCTTCTTCTGTGAACGCCTTTTAGATTTAGACTTGGAGGATTTTGAAGAATTGTTCACAGAAGGTTTTTGCGGGGCAGATGTAGAACATTCACCCGTATAAAATTTAGCCGGAGGCTCACATGACTCATTTAAAAAATCAACATGGCTGGGTAGAGAAGGATTAAAATCAAATTGACTCAAATTGCTATCTAAACACACCTCATAATTCAAGAATGCGGAAAATTCTAGTTCCTCATCAGAAAGGACCTTATCGCTTGAGGAGTTCAGGACAGCGGAAAAGTTTGTTAATAGAGGATCATTTGCGGAAGCATTTTTACAATCAGAACACTGATCTGTTTCAAAAACATGAGGCTCTTTTCCTTTATTTGAAATGATTGGTGACGAGTCACCTATAAAAGCTTTGCAGGAAGATGTATCGGAGGCAGGATAAGAATTTTCAAACAGATGAGTATTCTCACATTGGAGATTTGAAGGCTTAGCTTGAGGTTCAGCCTCGTGAAATTTCTCTTTCAGGCGATCTGCTGCCAAGGCAGCCAGTTGTGAATTTAACCTCTTTATTTCTGTTTGAAAGTATTCTTTCTCCTTAACTGACACATTTTCCTCTTTAGTGGAATAGAGGCACTCAATTTGGGATAAAAGTTCTTGTTTTTCCTTTTGAAATCTGTCTCTTTCTTGTTCAAACGACTTTTCTAGCTGAACAATTTTTCTTTCTAAAATCAGAGGTGGAACATAGACTTTATGGTCTGGTTGTTCCTCCTCATTTTGAACAGTTTTAGTATCTAGTTCAGCTTGAGTATAGCTTCTAAAGTAGTCATTTGATAGAAAAACAGGTTTTTCCTCGTTGTAAGATGCATTTAAAGAATCATAAACAAAAGAAAGTTTCATTTTTGTAGAGGTCTCCCTTCTTAACTCATCCTCTTCCCAATCCTCATCCTCACTTGGTTTGGTCCAATTGATTTTATATTCAGGATAGGTCTTATCTAATCCAAGAAATTCGGATGCGTACATCGTAGGAACTTGAGATAAGGCCTTTTTCAAATAATATGGGTTATCGTAACCGATACCCCTATTCGCATGCTTGGGTTCTTTTGGTGTAGTTAGATGTAACATTTGTTGAGATTGCCCAAGTCTATAAAGCTTCTTTTTCATCTCCTTTAACTGAGTAGTTAACCTTATGTTCTCATTTTTGAAAGCCACGTTTTGATTTAACAAATCAATTTGCTCGGTCTCAGACTTACATAGTTTATCGGTCAGGTCATCTACTTTGGTCATTAGTTTTTGTGACTCTGTTGAACAAATCACATTCTCTTCTCTTAAATTAGAAATCGTGCACAGGTAGCTAGAAATTTCTAAGGTTTGTTTTTCCATAAAGTTAGACTGTTTAGTGACATGGTTTTCTAAAGATGAGAGAAGTTGTTCTTTTTCTTTTAAAAGTAGCTTGTAAGAATCAAGTTTGTGCAATGATAGTTGCATTTGATCAAGTAAAGCTTCATGAAAAGGTGCACAAACCTGGCAAGGAGCATTGCGATCTTCTTCATCAGTATCGGATGGTGATGAATGGTTTCCCATGAAACACAAATGGGCTTCAGCATCCTCAGGTTCTTCATCCGACACTTGTAACCAGTAATCGTCTTCAACCATTAGAGCTTTACCGGCTTCCTTTTATTTGGCAAGAAGCAGCTTGGCTCGGTAGTAGTCGGCGTTGCGCACAATTGGCTTGCGACAATCTTTGGCGAAATGACCTAACCGACCACAGTTGTAGCATTTGATCGGCTCGTCTTTCGGCTTTTCTTCATTTCTCTTGTCAGACTTCTTACCAGCTTCAAAGCGACTATTACCTTCAGACTTTTCTCGATGATCACGTCGAGTAGAGACTCTTTGCTTGTTGGAGGACTTGTTAAAAAACTTCCTCTTTTGAAATGCTTGAGTGAGAAACACCATTGCTTCTTTCATCTTGGCAAGTTCTGGATCCGAGTCGCTATCGGGATCTTCAGGTTCAGAATCACTCAGTACGGGCTCTTTTCCAGATGATCGGCTGACGGACTTGCCTCTTCTCTCAGATACGAGTGCTAATTGTTCAGCTGCTGGCTTTTCCTCTGCTTTCCCAATAAGCTCCATCACTTCGTCTTCGTCCTGGAGCAGCATTTCATAGAGTTCGTGAAGGTACAACTTCTCCAGGGTCTGAGTGTGGCGTATATGGGAGACGAACGGTTTCCACTCAGGCTGTAAGTTGTTCATAAACTTTATGTTATTTTCCGTGTTCGTCTTTGTGATCTTATTCTTCTAAAGATCATTCAGAAGCATATTAAACCTTTCGTAGGTTTCTGTCAGCGTTTCACCTTTTCTTGCTTTAAACCCATCATATCTGGTAATACAGTTGGTCACCTTTAGCTGGTTATTGATGTGGCTTCCCATCATCATCTTCTCTATTTGGTCCCACATCTTTTTCGATGAATCCTTGAAGCTATCTATACAAGCATAGATGTCATTTGGTAAACTTTGAAGAAGGTACGATTTTGCTAGCTTTTCTGCATCGTACATATCCCTTTCGTCCTTAGTAAAATCAGTAAGAGATTTCCGAATCTGTCGGTTTGGCCTTCCTTCAGCTGGGTTTCCTGGTACCACTTTCATCGGCCAATCTGGTGGACCCTCAGTCAGGCATTTGTAAATTGCTTCATAGGCGCTTTTTGCTTCTATGAAGTTCATAAATCGGTCATGCCACTGAGGGTACTCTCCCCGAAAGAGCACCGGGGGCTTTTGGTCAGAACCGATGGCTAAAGCTTCCCTTGAGTTCATCTTTACTTCTTAACTTAAGAGCACTGTAATGATCGTTAGACAAGCAGGATGATCCAATAATAATAAATAGAAGAAACACAGAAACACTTGGTCTAACAGAAAATCGATCAAACAGAAGACCGGAGTATGCAAGATACCGGTCGAAGGTAAGACCGGAGTAAGCAAGTACCCGGTCGAAGGGTAAGACCGGAGTAGCAAGTATCCGGTCGAATGACAAGTACACGTATTCGGTCGAAGGTGCAAGACCGAAGAACAAGTATCCGGTCGAATGGGTAAGACCGGGTAATACACTTATTCGGTCGAAGGTGCAAGACCGGAGTACAAGTATCCGGTCGAATGGGTAAGACCGGGGAATACACTTATTCGGTCGAAGGGGTAAGACCGGATTGAGAAAGTACCCGGTCGAATGCTCAGGTCGAATGACTTTAAATACGATAAACACAAATATGAGATAAGATCGAATAATCATAAACAATCGATGAACACGAAGAGTCGACCGAAGAACCCGATGAGTTTCTAGGATTCGACCGAAACCAAACCCAGTTCCTTCGATCCTTCGATCGAAAGAAACACAAAAAAAATCAAACAAAAATCGACCGGATACGATATATAACACAGACAACACTAAGACCGAAGGTTTGCACACAGGAAAAAAAACAGATTCGATCGAAAAAAATTTCCAGAAGATTAATCGACCGAAAAGAAATCTTACTGTTTTTCCAATAAATATTCGATCGAATAAAAACAGAAAAAAAAACTTGACTAATCAGATATCGATCAAACAGATAACACAGAAAGAAACCACTAACAATCAATTAATGCAAGTAAAGCAATTAACACAAGTAATTGATCTTAGGGTTTCAGACAAACCTTTTTACTGGATCAAACCTTTTTGCCTATCTGCTCTGATACCAATTGTAGATCCTAGTGCAGTGCAATCACAAGTAAATATGAACAATGATTAACAGATTATAGGCCACAGCAACTAGTCATATGATTGATATAACTTCATAGGGTTAAGGTTTACAGAGAGAATTTCTGATTAGGATATGTAAACCTAATGACTAGTAAACTGAATAATGAATTTCTAAACTAACAACTGAAATAGAATTAACTTTAAATACGTAGGCTCGCAGGCCTAATGGGCTTATGGGCTTTTAGGCCCAACAAGCTTACAAGAAAGAATAAATGACACTTTATACCCTGTACTTCTATTTAACTATCAAAATAGCCCTAACACAAACTCATGAAATCTTGTTTGGAAAGAGACAAAAAAAAACCACCAGGTGCAACACAGCCTGCAAGTCCATAAACAAAATGGAAATCCTGAAGATAGCATCCCTTTGCTCCATCCATAACTCAAATGCCAAGAACGTCAACCAAACTTATCTCTTGCAACTGGCTCTCATTCTACAATCAAAATGAAATAAATTAATTCGATTATAATTCAAACGATGAAAAAAACTAAACACATTTAAATTATCACCTTCTTTTTTCTTCTTAACACCATGAAGTTTACGAACCCAATATCCTCCACAAATCAAGGCTTGTACAATTTCCGGATTCAACGAGGCACGATACGTATCAATGACACGACGTCCGACACTAAAAGTAGCGTCCGATGCCACCGTCGTGATAGGAATAGCTAAAATATTAGCTGCCATTTTTGACAAAACCCGAAATTTTGTCTCACGTGATTTCCACCAATCAAGAACATTAAATGCAATTGGTGAATCGTCGTCACAAAGAAAACATCCTTCTTCTAAGTATGCATCTAAATCAGACTTTCCCGCATCAAAACTTTCAACTTGCTTCATACGAGAATAAAATGTTGAAAATCCACGTTTTTGTGTATTACACTCGTTTGCAACTTCTTGACTCGATAGGCTTGAAGAATCTATCGAATCTGTTTCATGCCTTACACGCAGCGAAGAATCATACTCAGTATATATATCATATAACAAAATTTTCACGTTCAATATATTCTCCTTTGTATTCATCTCATCATAAATCTTTGGGAAATAGTACTTCAACATTTCTAACTTGCATCGAGGATCCAAAACATTAGCATGTTACATTCACCCCAATATTTATCAAACTTCAATTTCATACTTCTCACCATTTTTCTAACAAAATCACGGGAATCATCTGACCGCTTATCCAAAATATGTTTAATATAATATACTTCCCCAAAAAAAACAAATTGGAAGTTGGATAATCACTTCCGGAAATTACATTGGTACAAGAATCAAAAGCTTCTAAAATCTCACATATGAATTCAACCTTTTCCCAATCCTCGCTAGAAGGGCAAGAGGTATATGATGGACCCCTCTCTCCATACATCGAAAAGGCATCTTTGAAAATGATTGTCGTAGAGAGCATTTTAAATGTAGAATTCCATCTAATCTTACAATCTAAAATGAGTTTTCTATCAGGCAAATGAAGTTGTTTTGCAACTTGAGAAAATGTCTTTAATCTCAAGTCACTGGATTTTACAAAATTCACACTACCACGAATCTTATCCATTATAGGCTTGATTTCAGACAACCCAGCTTGTACCATTAGATTTAAAATATGTGCACAACGCCTTACATGAAAAAACTTACCTTCACAAGGTAACTTCCCAAGCCTTGAAAAATGTTCTCTCGGACATTTTATGACAAAAATTTGCAGAAGCATTATCTACAGAGATAGTCATAATTTTTCCCTCTATTTCCCATTCCCTTAGACATTTCAGTAAACAATCATCAATTTCTATACCACGTCTAGGAGGAGGAATATGGACAGAACTTAGAACTCTTTTTTGCAACTTCCAATCCATGTCCACAAAATGACCAGTAATAACCATATACTCGATATCTTGGTTCTTAGACTTCCATAAATATGTGGTCAAACTAACTTTTTCAACCCCTTCTAACAAATTCTTTAACCTTTTTCTTCTCAATCTCATAAACGGCCATACAATCTTTCTTTACGGTATTCATACCAAAATTTTCAAATTTCGGTGCCATACTGTTAAAAACTAAATTTAAACCTTCTTCTTCAACAATAGTAAATGGGTGTTCATGCATAAGAACCCAATGAGAAATCAACTCTCTAGTGATAGCAGGATCATATCTACCTTTACTAAGCATAGGGAGAAAATTTTCTTGCTCACCTGAATCAGACGCGGGCCGAAAATTTAGCAATCGTTGGTTATTCATTGCATTTTTCTTCGCTCTGTAAGTTTGTAAGTGTCTCTTGAGCGTTGTTGTAGTCGCCGTAGAACTAATAGTAAAATGTTCCTTACAATGTATGCGTTATATTTTTCTACCTTTATCCGTCTCCACCTCGATCATATCTTTCCATACTTCAGATTTTTTTGTTCTTTTCCTTTTAGTAAACTGATGCCCCTCCTCCACATTTTGGTTTAGATGCTCCTCAACTTGAATGTTGGAATCACCAAGATCACAAGTATCAGTTACAGGAATCTGATTCTCATATAAAGCAATCTGTAAACATATAATTTAGTTAGAAATCAACAAGAAAACATATATTTTAGTTGAAATCTACTAAAAATCAATATTTATCTCATCACATTTATGCAAAAATGGTCAAGACCAAAAAGTGACAAAAGCACCCAAAAGTAAAACTTTTATTTATTTACCAAAGTGGAAAAAGAATGGGGTAACAAAAAAAAGGCATCCTACTGTTTATGGTGGAATGATGCTTAAAGCAATTCTACTTTACTTGATGGAGAACTATGTCACCCTCATTTATAGGTGACTTACTGATAGGGTTAGTTTATTAACCCTATTTTATCTCTTTTTAGTAGATTTTACACGTGTTTTATTTGCCCATTTAATCTCTTTGTGTCCCTTTTTATTGTTATTTAAGCTTTTTAGTAATCCTTTAGGTTTGTGTTTGATTCAGCTGTTTTCTAGTTATTTTTGGTCTAATTTAGTTTTAAATGTTTGTGTTTTTTGATGATGGAATTACCCTGCAGCTTCCTGGAGGAGTTAGTTAAATGCTGATTTAAAAGCTGCAGGAGTGCTGAAGGATTAGCAGCTGGGATGCTGTGTTTTTGGACTGCTATTGATGATTCGATCGAATGCATGTGAAAACCGGGCCAAGCCCATGTGCTGAAAAAAAACTGAATTTTTGGAAATTTCTAGGGGCTTGCCTTTTGGTTATTATCTTTTGTGTAATTTTAGTTGTTTTGGACCCAAGTTAGTTGCTAGTATAAATATGTATGCCTTGTTATGGCTTTGGAGTGTGACATTTTTAGATTAAATGTGCTACTTTTACAAAAACATCCAACACTAGATATCTAGTGTTTAGCTTTAAATTTCGTTGGTAGTGGTTAATCTTGGTAGTGGTTTTAATTTATAAGTATTTTGGAAGTTTATTTTCTTGTCTTCAGTTTTTATAAAATCATTTTGTGTTGCGAAACTTATTTCCATCCGTACACTCATTTGCTTTCTCAAAGATCTCAAGCTAGTTTTCTCAATTCTCAAAGTTAGTCAATTTTTGGTTCCGCATTTTGTTACAATCTCAAGCTTTCACTCTTTTTTCTCTAACCAACATTCTTCTAAAGTTCAAAAGTATTCCCCAAGTTACTAAAATTTGTTTTCCACAAGTTCCAAGGCAAGATATCACTTTTTGTGACATTACTTAGGCTGCAAGTTTCGTAGCTTGGAGCCCAAGTTACTGCAGTAGTCCTGCAGTATTTTTCTGGATTTTCCTTACTTATATTTTCTGCTTTGCCAATTACTTTTCTGCATTTTATATTTCTACAGTTTACTTTCCAGCACTTTATATTTATGCAAATTTACTTTTCTGCACTTTATATTTCTGCAATTTTACTTTCCAAGTCATTTACTTTCCAACAATTTACTTTACTGCAATTTTATATTCCAAGTCATTTACTTTACTGCAAATTTACTTTCTCAGCAATTTACTTTACTGCAATTTACATTTCCAACAATTTACTTTACAGTCATTTACTTTCCAGTACTTTACTTTTCAGTACTTTCATTTCCTGCAATTTACATTTCAAGCTAGCATGAGCTAAACTCCTTAGCTTGGGATGTAAGGGCAGAGTTAAGACCAGAATGAGTAGGAAAGTAAAAAAGGTGTATCAAATATAACACAATTATCTACTATTTATCTCAGGTGACTAATGTTTCATTGAAGATTACATTTAAATTAATTGACAACAAGTTTTGTGTATGAAAATGCATTAACTTTCAGAGTTAAGATAAATATAAAAATCTGAGATAATATGAGAAGGCTATAAATAGCTATAGTATCTGACTAATACTATACTCATACGGTGTAGGATGGTAACACTGTGTCGTGCTAGGATTCACGAGGTCTAACATAAATGATATCGTATCAATAGCACATCAGCCTGTGTGTACTCCTTGGAGGCCGTCTGAACCGATGGTTGATACTGTGACAATACTACAGGATTATCTTGTAGGATTGTCCAGGTGTTATAACATCTTTTTATTGGACTATTTGTTTTGTGTCTTAACAAACCTTTGCATCCTAAGCTTTTCTTTAAACTTGATTTACAACTCACAATTCAAACCCCTCATAAAATATTTCCTCGAATTCGCCATCTGAAATTGGTTTTTACAAATTGGACTTTTTGAAAGAGCTTTCGCCAACCTTCCCTGTGGGATCGATACTTGGTACTTAAATCATTATTACTTGTTAAGAGACGATAGTAGTTCAAGGTGTATACTTGCACTGAGTTCTATTTTAAGTGACTCTCTCCTTATTCCATCACAACAAGTTTTTGGCACTGCTACTAAGGATATTGTTTGGATCATAGCACTTACACGTACTGCTCAAAGAATAACAAAAAGCTCATCCACTTGATAACTTCAAATATTTGGTCCATGTTCGTTTGATACCATGAAATGCATTATAATCCTTAAGGACAAATTTTGTTATCAATATAATTTACTCTATGAACATAGAAACACATAAAAACAAATTAGCTTACCGACATCAATGGGGATAGCAGTAGCACTCCAGTAGCCAAAAGCCCAAAATTCATAGTTATAATCCCAAATAATCACCAAGATGAACCAGGGGAAATGTAGGAGAAACACCCTATTTGAGTTGAGACATGAGAGGTGGAGTCGTGAAGGAGTTAAGAGGTGGAGGAGAAGTGGAGAACCATCGTATCTGAGATTTTGAATTGCCATTTCACTTCCAAACGTCGCTTTGAAGAAAACAATGTTTATAGAAAATCAAAGGTCGCCTAATTGCTTTTAATGCCAGGTAATGTTGTCTGTTATATTCTTTATATGGGTTAAATGTCAAATAATAAACAAAACAACCTCTTAGAATAGTGGTAAAAGTCCTTTCAACAATGCTTGATATCTTGGTTTCGAATCTCAGTTGTAACATATTTTTTACTTTATTTTAAGATTTACAAACATGTATACGGACTTACGGAGTATAGCTCGTTGAAATATATACTTGTATGGCTCGACTCGAAAAATTTAATCGAATTTTCAAACGAGCCGAGTCCAACATTGGATTTATGGAGCTCGACTCGTTTAACTAAACGAGCATTAATTTACATTCGAGATCGACTCGAGCTCGAAAATTACTAAGCTCGAGTAGCTCGTTAAAAGCTCGAATCGTTTACACCCCTAATTGTAATAACCTTATTCATTCATTTTGGGAAAATAAGAAGTTGAGGGTGCAGTTTGTAAATTATAAACTTTCAGGGATCTTGGTGCAATATGATGAATGTGAGTAAAACCCTCAAAAACTCTCTCATTTCCTCGTTATACCATTTGGAGGCTAGAGAGAGAGAGCATGGAAGAGAAATCAGTCTGTGTGGTGTGTGTGTGCTAGAAGACCTGGAAGAAGAAGGCATTGGTGGAGGATTCATCTTCATCTACAACCAAGGTAATCCTCTTCTCCATGTTTCATTGTGTTCTAATGGGTGTGGAGGTTAAAGCTTTTGGGAACTTTTCATCTAAAGAGTGTTTGGATTTAAAGAAATCTGTAGGAGTATTGTTTAGATGGGTAATGATTGTTTTCTTTGTAAGAATCCTTCATTATGATTTTTTTTAGAAATGGGGTTTCCAATGGATGGATTTTGTGGTGAAATTGGTGTTTGAATGTGTGGTTATTGTTGGGAAAGGTTTAGAGTATCGATTCCCTCATTTTGGAGACTTACAATCGAATTGGGAAGGTGTAGGATAGAGAAATCGGAAGGATTTTGGCTGAGAACTGCATGTAGGGTATGTGCAGTGCTCAGTGCACGTATTGGCACGAGTTTGGGGTATTGGCGCGGGAATTGGAGCGGGTTTGGTCACGGGGGAGGCCGCGCCAGGCTTTGTCGGATGATTTAGTTTATCGTCTGGGCTAGGGTCAAGGCACCGATTAGAGGTTGTCTCAGAGTTTTTAAGGGGTGTTTTTGGGGGATAATTATGTAGTTTAATACCCTTATTTGTCGTATGATTTAGGTGTTTGGTTTGGACATCCGTAGCATAAAGTGTGAGCTAAAGCTTGGACGACATGTGAGTTTTTCATAACTTACTTTATTTGACGTACGAGATCTGAGTACATATGATGCTTATGAAAATGCATGTTTTAAATTGCTTTAATATATGTTTGATGGTGTGGATTTTAAGTATGCATGCATTTGGGGTGGGGCATGTAACAACTTTTATATGGGTGGTGTGACCCATGTGGAATGCATGAATTCATTTCATGTGATTCGTTTTGAGGGAAGGTGTGAGCCCAAACACGTTGTCACATGTGTGCGTGACTCAAGTGTGTGCCATATACATGTGTTGTGTGTGTGCATGGTGGTTTTAAAGGTGTGAATCATTTGTAAATGTTATAACTTCTTGAATGATATTTTGTGGTGTGATGCTAAAATTTGAGGGAACTCACTAGACCTCCGGTCTAATCCTCGCTTTTATAAAACTGAAAACCTTTTTTAGGCAAGTGTATAGTGGGAGTTCGTCCAAGGGGAAAGAGAAGAGGTGACGTAGTAGAAGAGGCATGTCGAAGGCTTGTAGTCACCGATAGGTGTAAGGGGTGTAAATGATGCGAGTCGAGCTCGAGTTATAGTTCTTAAAATAGCCATTATAAATGTTAGCCTATTGAGTTGATTTCAGAACGCTTCTGCAGATGTAAAGGTTTTGATGTTATGGAGAAAAAAAATGGGGCGTCACATTAGTGCACTTAGAGTGATCTTCCCAAAGGCATCCTACACCTCGGTTGTGTCCTCTCTACTCCACAATTTATGTTTAGGCCCATCCAGTCACCTAAATCCCTTAAACTATGGCTCTGATACCAATTTGTAGCAACCCAATTCTCAACGTAACAACTTAATATAAATAAACTCCCAAATCGGGTCCCCATACAGTATTTCAAAAGAAAGGACTAACATAGTCCAAACATCATCTCTATTACAACCGAAAAATTTACAATAAACCTTTGTCTATGCCGCTACTAAGGTCGCTCTCCAACCTTCTAGCTCCTAACAATTCTTCTTCCCATTTAAAGGATCCAGTAGCACCCATGTTACCTGAAAATGGGTTTTAAGAAAAGTGGAAGCGAGGATTAGACTGGAAGGTTTAGTGAATTCCCAACCTCTTCCAATCTCACAGTAAATAGAAAACATATACAATTTAACAAAATTAGTCTCAAAAACTTTGAGTCACCAGAAAAATACTAGATCCACACCAAAATCCATCCTCACGAATTAGGACAACTCGTCCTCGGGGCCCCCCCAGTAGATCCCCATACGGCCCCCTAGTCGATGTCGTTTCCGTGTGTAGGGAAACAGATTCCAAACACACGGTTCAACCATCCCCGATGGTTATGGGTAGCCATGGCCAATCATCCATTCACGCTGTCACGCCAACATACATCTCGAACATACAAGGAAATTAAGAATAAAGATTTATATAACAACCTTTCAGAGCGATATCCGAACATATGATTTTATCAGGGTTTAACATGAACCATAATGTGCAAAGTAAAAATAAATCCATTTCGAGTTCAAAGATATGTATACAATTTTGGAAATAAGGGAACTCACCTGATTGTCCGAGAGTCGACACACACGAACAACTATCCTCAGATAAAACGAACTCCTACATTCCAAGTTAAAAGACAATTACAAACTCTACCACAGTTCTAATACATACTGCTTTCACAGACCCTTCGCTAAAAGAATATACAAAATTCCTGTGCAGACCCCGGGCGCCGCTCCTCGGGCGACCGTGCCCCGGGTGATCCCCATACCGGGCGGTCCCGGTCCGGGCAGTCCCGGTCACTCTTATACCGGGCGGCCCCGGTCGCTACCATACCGGGCGGCCCCAGTCATTCCCACACCGGGCGACCCAGGTTTGACCATTTCGAACAATCCGGTCGATGGAAAAAGTTTTAGTCGAAACCCACCCAACTCAAGACGATAATACGCCGTGCCCAGAGACCATCGATTGCTACCCAACCTAGCTAACACACAACGATATCACCCACAAACATAAAACAAGTCTTAATTTCACTATTTTTCTTCTGTCCAATCTGCCTAGACCCCAAAATCGATTCAACAGAGGGTTTTAATAAGCTTCCATAAATCTTACCCAACCAGAAAATCTTGAAGGAAACGAGAAATGAATTCCTAATTCTAAAGGAGATTGGAAACATACCTTTGAAGAATTATACCACAGTTTGACCCTCCCAAGAAAACGATCAGTTAATCTCTCTCCCTTCTTCTTCCCTTTCTGCCGCCGCGCATACACACACGCACAGTGAAAGTCCCAAACATGAGGAATCGATTAGGAATTTAGCCCCTTTATAACTATATTTGCACACAAGTCCCCAAACTTCCTTACTTTCCAATTTTACACCGTTTATTAAATTAACATTTCGACACCAAGAATTTACGATTGTTACAACACTCCCCCCCTAAAAGGGATTCCGTCCTCGGAATCCTCTTGCGAAAGCTACGGGTATTTAGACATCATGTCCGTTTCTAGTTCCCACATGGCTCCTATCCCCTTGTGGCACTTCCATTGGACCTTTATTAAATTGATATCCTTTGTCCTTAGTCATTTGACTTTACGATCCACCATTTCTTTTAGTTCCTCGACGAAGTTCAATTTCTCATCCACCCGCACATCCTGTAAGGGCACCACCACACCGACTTCTGCAAGACACTTCCTCAGATTTGAAACGTGAAAGGTGTCGGTTAATACGAACCTACACACCACCTTCCCAACCCATTCAATAATTTCAAAAGGTCCACTATAATACGGCTTAGCTTTCCCCTTTCCGAAATGAAGTACTCCTATCTACAAAGGTATTTTAGGATTTACGCTATTCCCGAGTTGAAACTCTAAGTTCTTCCATCGCTTAACAACATAATTTTTTTGACAATCACAAGCTACCTTCAACCTTTTCCGTACTAAAATAATATCTTCCGAAAGTCGCTTGTCTGCCCCAGGGACATCCTTCAACTTCATCTCCAAGGCTGCACCAAGGCTACACCAAGGCTACACCAAGGATACAAGTAAGAATTTCGTTATTAAATGACACCATTCTTAGTAAAGCCGCGGTGGTTAACACCCAACACTAACAACATATCAATTTATAATACAACATCGAGCACTAATCCGTTGATAGAAAACAACTCAAATGCACCATGCATACATTAACCAGAACCTCACCCGTACTTATATTTTCGGATATCCAGCTATTAAAATATATAACCGTGCACAAATAATTGATTTCATCACCTAATTGTCCTACTAACAATCTGAGATAGTCCCACAAACACATGACAGAAACTTTACTGCATCCATCGTAACCCAAAAACTTCCGAGTCAAGCGAGGAGCGGGACTCCCCGCCCCCGAACCCGCTTAATTCTCACAACACTACCCACCATGCTCGCTCGGAACATCTATCGCACTACAAATTATTCAATTCCGTTGATCTTTCCCTCTGAGCATTTCGATCCACTACCATACCAAGACTCTTTGAATCATAGAACATCCAATGTTCAAGAAAACTTACTAAACGGTTCGAGCTTTTGGCTCATCTCTTGGACTAATTTTCCAACACCTTAATCATATCATACACGATAATCCTTTTTCCCCTATCCTTGCAAAGTTACGACTTTTGGACGTATTCCACATTCTTCTGCTTCACTAGACGAGCTTCTTGGTCTTAGCTTACTCACCCTTTTGCAAACCGCCAATGATATCTTCTAACGCAAATATCTTCTAACGCAATCCTGAATCATCGTTTTCCCCTTACTGGCAACACATTCCCAACACGTATTTGCTTCACCACAATTTTCATTGTGGACATTCAGATGGCTCATGAATAATACCTGACCCCCAATGTACCAAGCCTTTTTCTCATTCTTCAAACCGATTCAATCTATCCACTTGGATCCGTTCTTACTTAGCGAATACTTCAACTTTCCCCATTAACTTCAACCCTATAATGACGCACCACAATCAAACAAATAAGGCATGGCTTGATAGAAACTTCTCCGGAGTTCAACGTAACTAAGAGGAACACAAGTTCTCCTTTTAGGAGATCGTCAATTATCACTCACCCTCTGACCTCAAGAACAAGAATAACGCCACCACTATATCCAACATATTTGCCACAATTGCACCTCTTGACAAAATCTCCAAATCTAACATTTACACCTACCCTTGTCCCACATCACCATACACATCATCACTCAACATGACAATCACCCATTAATACCTCCACGACATACGCGTCCACCCTGGGCCTACTATGCCACCAACTTGTTCACACAGTTGCCACACCCTGCTAGCACGGTAGATCAGGTTCTCATGACCATTTGTATACCTAATAAATCATGCCTTCATATTCACTTGTATGCGTATGAGACTCATTCTAACCCACGGCTTCGTCTCTCCACAAATCCAGATGAATCGCAACTCAATCTTCCTGATATAAACCATGCACTCACTTTGATGGTACTAATTACTTCATCATTTACGAAACACTAGAGTCTCACAGTGAAACACTCCATGCAACAATCCTTCATTGTCACAGTGCTCCCGCAAGGTTATACAATACCCGACAAATATACACCATCCCTGACCGACTTACTCCGTCTTTGAATCTGTGGCCCAAGAATTACTAGCATAAACACATACAAATCTACATAAAACACTTTTGTTTATTAATCACAAAGATTACATCAAACCATATACCTATTTGTGATAAACCTTTCAAGATAGAGTGTTTCTGTGTGTTCTCAAGGTGTGCAACTATGTGTTCTTACTCTCTCAATCAATACCACGCTTACACCTTCACTTTCACACACTTAATTGTTCACACACATATTCCAACACAATGACTTGCTTATATATAGGTCAACATGACCAAGCAAGGTCAAACTTTCTAAGTTCATTTACAACACACACACAAATACTAATTACAATAATGACCCTCATTTAATCTTGAATACAATTTCAGTGTAACGGAATCACCACATTAAACTCGTAAAATCCAACTCCACGCCCTGATCTCGGCACATTTTAAACAACTTCTAAATTTAATCATAAAAAGAATAGGCATGGAAGTACTTCCACAGTATCTCCAGCAACAAGAATTTATGATGCCATCTTCCTCTCCCAAACACACTGCATTTAAGTTTACAATTTCCCATCCTCATCTGAAGGAGGTTTAAAGTCTACACGATGCGAGGACTAACTTACAGGACCATTCCAACAAGCTTAGGCTCAATACTCTTTAACATTTCAAGTATTATTATTCACTAACGTCGGCACTTTGACGACTTCAAATATTTTACCCCACATACGACCATTCATCGACAACCGCATGCCAGATTACCAAGCAAGATTTCAAACTCCCATAATACCATCACTGTCAAAGTCCATTTTCGACATTTTCCATATCCCCTAGTTCGTCCTTAATAAGAACACCGAAGACATAAATCGTCTATCATTAGCTTGACCGACACTTTCCTCAGGCTCGAACCATTCCTTGTCCCTACTCCAATAACTTTCACTACCTCATGAGTTCATAGCCTTCATGCATGATGACTCGATAAATAAATATAAAAAAATTATCATTTCTCATAATTGAGCACTAAAAAGGCAAAACACTTGAAAACATCTTGAGCACACAAGACTCAACACTCACATAACTTCAAAATCATGCACATCGATCTCGAGAATCGTTTGCGTGCAATCTTTTTGTTGGTCCCTATGGTGCTTAACAAGTTTGTAGAAGGGGGGGTTGAATACAAACACAAGATTTAAAGTTTAATAAATTGTTTATTGATAAATCAAATACAATTTACAAGTTTGTTGCGGAATAAGATTAAGACAGATTCAATCTAAACAAACTTAAGAAACACTAGGATGGTTGCACAAGAAATTCAGAGAATGGGGGATTAAGAGATATAGAAAACAAGGATTTCTATATGGGGTTAAAGAATTGAGCACTCTTCATACACTGTATGGTATATAGAGATGAAGGGGTGATGTCTCTATTTATACCCTATGCATTAAATGCATGGCAGGGCACTTTACACGTGGCGTTCACTGATTGGCTTTGGGAGTCTGACTTTTGGGAGACATGCTTTCGGCCAGGCAATGAACAGTGTAGTTGACAGAGTTGTTGTACGAATTATGGCAGAGGTATGTCCGTTCTGACACATCGTACTGGGTTGTGCAAGGAGAGACAAAAGGAAACTTGAGGCATAAGCTAAGTGATCATCGATCGCTGAATATCTCTTCCTTCAGAGATATAAAGAAGTTCAGCTATCGCTGAAGCTTTTCCTTATGTTCCTTCGCGTATAAGTAGATTCGTCTTTGCTTCACTGATATCCGCATCAGGTCACTAGTAGACTTGTCTTTGTTCAGCAACTTCGTCTTTGATTCAGCTATGAACATCTGTTGACGCGATACTTGTCTTCAGGGATTACGTTACTGTTTACATCAGAAACTATCAGCGATACTGAACAGACTCAGTTTGATCACTGATAGTGAAACACTAATACATACTAGATGTTTATAAGAAGACTATCAGCGATACTGAACAGACTCAGTTTGATCGCTGATGGTGAAACACTAATACATAAAACGTAATTTTCAATAAGTATAGAAAAGAGTCGTTATCAAATCACTGAGAGTTTGGATCAACAATCTCCCCCTATTTGATAATGACAAAGTAACTGAAGAAAATTACTTTATAATTCAAAATGATGGAATAATCAGGACTCATAACATACATGTCCCAATTACTATTTTGAGGGATCTTTTACAGTACTGATAGAGTTAAGTACTTCACTGAAATTCTAATTAATCCAAGAAAAGAATTACAAGGAATGAAAATTACAAGTACAAGTGATGTACTAACTACTTTAAGTTAAACTAATAGATTATAAGAAAAGAAACTAATCTATCAGCTATCTAAAGAGGGTTTAGGAGGATTGATCAAATACTCAAGTATTTCTTCTCCTTTTTGCCTTTGCTCTAAAGATTCTTTGCAGATGATCGCTATGATTGGCTCAACAGCAGGAGAGAGAGTACACCATAGGCACATGAGATCCTTGAGAAGAGCGAGGGGACAAATAGAGATTTCAGAGACCCTTTGAAATCTAAGTTGTTCCTCGTCATCTCTGAAGAAGATTCCAAAAGGTTCTTCAAGAACTTGTCCCGCAGCATATGGTCCGCCAGGAGGCAGAGAGAGATCCAGAACTGAAAGATCAGGAGGAGGACCGAACAGAGCTTCTCTTGAGAATTTGATGGAGGTGTCATTCCTGATCACTGCGACATTATCAGATGAGGAGGAGATAGGCTTTCTCTTGATTTGCTTTTACTTTGGAGGAAGAGTAGATGGCACCTTTAGTATAGCAGCGACTCTGTTGATGAGAGCATCATTTACCCTTTCAACATAGCCTCTGTATGTAGATTTTGATTTCTTCAGCGTATCTTTGAACTCAAGCCACTCCATATAGACAAGGTCTTCCATCATTGAAATGAACCTAGGTTTGCAGCTTCCATCCTCTCTGGTAATCTCCATGGTGACAGAGAGTTTATCCTTCTTCTTTCTTCCAGAGATAGCAACCGCTACGATCTTCATTGGGTCAGAGCGATAGTCAATTTTGTTCTTGCACCAATCGACAGAATTATCGCTGACCTCTTTTTCTTTGAAGCGTTCCTCTTCAATCTCTTTCAAAAGAGTTGCCTGGACTTCCACTGGTTTGCTTTTTAGCTTCTTGTCTTTGACTTGAGAAGACTGAATTTTGAGAGCCAGAGAGGCATCTCTCTGACAGTCAGCGATCAGCTTCTCAGCCCTGACGGATTCTTCAATTTCAGCTTCAGTCAGGAACTCCAGATCTGATGATTGAGAGGGGATCTTTCTTCGTTGACCCTCCAGATGAGAGATCATCTCTGTTCTTTTCTTTCTCTCCTCCTTTGACCAGTGAGATGGTCTAGAGGGCCTTCCATGATGTTGCAGGGACTCTTCTTCTTCTTCATCCTCTTTCTCAATCTCTCTGACAGAGATTGGGATTATTTGGTCATCAGCTTCAGCAGTTGGGATTATTTGGAGCTCTTTACCCTCAAGCAGGGGAGAGAACTGTCTGGTCAGAAAAAGAAAAAGGTTAGATTTATATTTAGGGAAGGAGAGAGATAAAGGCTCAAAAAAACAGGGGTGGGATTTTTATAGAAGGAAAAAGGAACAAGAGTAAGGCATACCTGAGAAGGATTCTCCTCAGGTAGTGAAATCATCTTCAGGGTTCCCTCAGCAGTTGCACCTTTACTTTGGGAAGGGGTTCCTGAAGGTGTTTCTTGACTCCCCCCTGCTTTGATAACTTCTTTCGAAGCTATCGCTGAAGAAATGACGGCTGAAGAACACCATAGAGATTGATCTTCATCGTCATCATCATCATCTTGATGAGAATCATCCTCTTGATCTTCAAAATCAAGGTCTTCATCATCGTCTTCTTCCTCCTCTTCATCATCTTCTAGATCAGCGATGGTGGGAGGGGCTTTGTCAGCAGCTATCTCCCCCTCAACCTGAGACAGAGTTTCCTTCAGTTGTTCAGCAGCATCAGCTTCTTTCTCCTTATTTTCTTCAGATGCTTTCTCCCCCTCTTTGTCATTATCACGAAGGGAGAGACCTTGGGAAGGAGTAGAGGTCTCAGCGGTGGACAACTTCTGGACATCAGCTTCCAGTCCTTTGAGCCGATCTTCAAGTACATGGATGTCGGACGTAGCTTGATGAATAAACTCCACAACTACGTCTAGAGCGGTTCTATCGTCTTCTGTAAATGAAGGAGCAGGAGTTGGAGCTGGTTCCTTCAGGCGGGAAAGGATCTGCTGAAGAAGGACTTCACATGCATCAACCATTGTAGATAGAGCTGCAAACTGTTGCTGTGAGTCTTCCTTGACTTTGTCAATCGCTTCTTGGAGAGTAGCGAGTTGAGAAACGTCAGCTTTGGAGGCGCAGGTGGCAGTCAGCGTCTTCAGTGCTTCACCAGCTGATTGAACAGCGTTGGTGGTGTTGTTGAGAGAGGCAGTCATAGAGTCCACCTTGGCACTCAGATTGTTGACATTGGTGTCAACAGTCGTCAAACTATGACCTGAAATATAAGTTAGTTGTTGAGAAACAGGCTTATATGGTGAGTTGGGAGAAGTGTTTGAGGTTATAGGGATACCTGAATTATCAAACATTTTGTAGAATTGTAAAGATTCCTCAAAAGATTGATGTTCAGGTCCTATGGGTCCAAACTGTGGAGTAGAGATAGATGGAGGGTTAGAGATCAAAGAAATAGAAGGACTAGAGATGGGGATAGAAGATGTAGAGATAGGGGTAGTTACCTCAGGTTGTTGAACTGAGATCGTAGGTTGTGTCACTGTTGTTGTGACAGCGACCGAGATCGCTGGCACAGTTGAAGTGGTTGTAGCTGAGGATGTGGAGGAGAGACCCACGAAATCATCCAAGGAAGTTTTTAGAGAAACATCCTTAGGGATAGAGCTAGAAGTAGCTTTTTCCTTGGTCACCTTGGCCTTCTTCGAAGGACTAAGGGAGCCAGTTGATGGTCGTATGGAAGGGGTAGCGGAAGGGATAGCAGAAGAAGGAACCTCCTGCGTGGCCGCTGAAGTAGAAGAAGTGAGCAGAGAGAGTCGGGAGCGAAGTTCAGAGATACTTACCTCGTTGGGGAGTGGCTTGTCTTCCAGAGATCGCTGACCCACTTTCGGAAAAGATGCATCCGAGTTGGTGGGGTAAGTGGTAGGGTAGAGGAACTTCAGGTACGCACAGATAAAGCGTACGTAGGGAACTTTGGGATCCCTCTCGGTCTTCTCTATTTTTGACTTCATGTCGTCAAAGATAGCTGTTGCGTAGTCGAAGTTGCGTCTATCTATCACTGAATAAGCCATCTGGACTTGAACCTTGTTGGCTTGGTCCAGTGACCCAATCTTCCCACTCATGCACTGAATGAAGTGCGAGAAGATGTAGTTGAGCTGGGAAGGAATCAGTGCCTTCTTCACAAGAGTCAGCTTCTTGTTTGGAATTGTTGTCCTTGGTTTGGGTTCCCAAGCATATTCCATTGCATCCAGGAATTGGATGAGTTCAGCGTCAGTTGGCAAGGGTTCGAATCTATTTCTGGGTTTGTCGGGAAAACGCAGTGCTTTCCTCAGGCCTAGGGCAGTCATCATCCCTGAGCTAAGTTGAGTGTTGAATGAGATAGCAAGAACCTGTTCACCCTTTTTGTTGGTGATTGAGGTTTCATCAACAGTAAACCAGAATTGCTGGAGAAGAGCTTTGGAGGGTGTGGTATCCACAGTGATAGCTTAAGCAATGCAGGATTGCTTTAGGAATGTTGCAGCTTCCTTCAGGTGTGGATACTTGACACCGTCAAAATCGAGACGAGCGAGATGATTGTTCTTTGGAAGCTCTGATTCAGTGATGGCGAACTTGACATTCTTAGAGGCGACAAGAGCAGATTGAGCCATTCTGAATATGAGTAGATAAAAGAGTAGAAGAAAAGATTTTAGTCTAAAAATAAAGAAGATTTTCTTGTTTCTATTTGAAGAAAGAAACACAGAAAATCAACAAATTTGAAGATACAAGAACAAGAAGAAAAACCAAGGATTTTGAATGAAGAATAATCAAAATAAAATGTTTTTTAAAGAATACAGTCAAAGATGAAAATGATTTTATGTGATTAGAATCTTATAAACCCATAAATGAAGGTTTATGTAAAAAGATTTCAGAGAATAATTAGAAAAATATCAAGAATAACCTGTTGATCTTTGAAGAAGATGATGCAAATGCTTGAGAGAGTATTCTTGCTCTGAAAGTTTTTCCAGAAAGCGTAAAAATGATAAGAATGGAAAAACATTCCTTTTATACGTGTGAGAGAGGAGAGAGAATGTGAAAGGCGGTAAATCAAATGCTCATCATGACATGGACACGTCCCACGATGTTGATTGGATAGAAGAGCAATGGACGAACGTGTCAGAAAAACGCATGTCGTGGATTGTCGGTTCAAATGACGTCATAGAAGAGAGAGACTGTTCATTTGTCCGTTTTGAAATTATCGCTGAAGAAAAGTCAGCGATAGGTTATTTTTTTTTTTTTAATATCCCTGATGGTAAAGATAGGGATAGATTTTCTTTTAAGAGGATCACTGACTAGAAATATCAGTGATAAATTTATTTTTCAAAAAGCTTTTAATCATTTGAAGAAAGTTTCAGTGATTAAAGTTTATATTTTGAAAAATATCTCAACTGAATGAAGATTCAGTTGAGAAAAACATACCTTCAAATGATTAAAGTTTATATTTTGAAAAATATCTCAACTGAATGAAGATTCAGTTGAGAAAAACATACCTGAGAGTCAGAATGTTTATCAGAGAATGATAAAAGGGGAACTTATGATTACTGACACAATGCATGAACACTGAAGAATTACTCTTCGAGATTCAGCATTCCAAGCTCACTGATGAGAAAGTTGAACCTTGTCTCATCAAGAGGTTTGGTGAATAAATCAGCAAGCTGAAAGTCAGTAAGGATAAAGTGAAGTTCAATATCACCATTCATCACATGATCTCTGATAAAGTGATATCTAATCTCTATGTGTTTCGTCTTTGAATGTAGCACTGGATTATTTGCTATAGCGATAGCACTAGTGCTGTCGCAATAGATAGGAATCTTTGATAGCTGAAGGTCATAATCTAATAGTTGATTTCTCATCCATAAGATCTAAGAACAACAGCTTCCAGCGGCTACGTATTCAGCTTCAGCTGTGGAAGTGGACACTGAGTTTTGCTTTTTGCTTGTCCAACTTACCAGCTTTCCTCCCAAGAGTTGACATTCACCAGTGGTACTCTTTCTGTCAAGTTTACAGCCTGCAAAATCACTATCAGAATAACTAGTTAGATCGAACCCTGAGTCTTTGGGATACCAAAGACCGAGGTTAGGAGTTCCCTTCAGATATCTGAAGATTCGCTTAACAGCGATTAGATGGGATTCCTTGGGTTCAGATTGATAGCGTGCACATAAACAAGTAGAGTACATGATGTCAGGTCGGCTCGCTGTAAGATACAGCAGGGAGCCTATCATTCCTCTATAGGTAGTGACATTAACAGGTTTTACAGAAGGATCTTTGTTAAGTGTCAGGGGTGGTGCCATAGGAGTTTTCATAGCTGAAGTTTGAGTAAGATGAAACTTCTTCAGCATATCTTTAACATACTTACCTTGGCTGATAAAAGTACCTTTGTCAGATTGTTTAATCTGAAGGCCAAGAAAATATGTCAGCTCACCCATCATACTCATCTTATATTCTGTCTTCATTCTTTCAGCGAAGCGAGTACATAGAGATGGGTTAATAGAACCAAATATTATGTCATCGACATATATTTGTACAAGAATTATATGACCTTTTATCTTTCTGAAAAATAACGTATTATCAATCTTGCCACGTTCAAAATTTTCAGAGATAAGAAATGATGAGAGAGTGTCATACCAAGCACGAGGGGCTTGTTTAAGACCATAGAGAGCCTTAGGGTCATAGAACCCTGGATGTTGTTCTACATAGACTTCTTCATTCAGCTTTCCATTTAGGAACGCTGACTTTACATCCATTTGATAGACGATGAAATCTTTATAGACTGCATAAGCTAAGAATAGTCGAATTACTTCGAGTCTAGCCACAGGGGCAAAGGTTTCATCATAGTCTATACCTTCCTCTTGTCTGTATCCCTGAGCAACAAGTCGAGCCTTGTTGCGGGTTACAGTTCCATGTTCATCTAACTTGTTTCTAAACACCCATTTGGTGCCTATAACAGTTTTATCAGATGGTCTAGGAACGAGATTCCAAACTTTGTTTCGAGAGAATTCAGTCAGCTCTTCTTGCATAGCTCTGACCCAGTTTGGATCTCTGAGGGCATCATCAGTCTTCTTGGGTTCTATTAAAGAAAGAAAATTGACGAAGAGACATATATTACCTGAGCTTTGTCGTGTCTGAATACCTGCAACTGGATCACCGAGAATTTGATCTATTGGGTGATCTCTGGTCCATCGCTGAGCAGGAGCATGATTGCTCAACTCAGAGGTTGGATCAACAATTGGGATATTTACTGATGAGGACATTTGAGGTTCATCAGTAATTAACTGTTGAGTAGTAGACAGACGGTTGTTATCAGAGAGGTTTTCAGACAGAGGTAGATCTGATGGTAGCAAGGTGTTTAGAGGTTCATCTGAAACCCATGAGTTGGATTCAGTGCTAGGATGTATAATGTTTGGATTATTATCAGCGACTGGAGGATCTGAATGCTGATGGTTTGAGAAGAAGGGTTCAGTTTCTCTGTAGTGAGAGAACATCCAAGCATTTAATTCTTCATTGTCAGTGATTGGTTTAGAGTTCGCTGAGCGAGTTTCATCAAATGTGACATGAATTGTTTCTTCCACAGATTGTCTTCTTTTGCTGAAAACTCTGTAGGCTTTGGAGATGGAGGAATATCCTAGAAATATTCCATCATCAGCTTTTGGGTTGAACTTCCCAAGTTGATCTCTGTTGTTTAAGATATAACACTGACAACCAAAGATATGAAGAAAACTGATAGAAGACTTTCTTTCATGAAAAAGTTCATAAGCTGTCTTCCCAAATTGCTTTACTATCAGCGATCTGTTTTGAGTAAAACATGCAGTGTTTACAGCTTCTGCCCAAAATTGAGTAGGGAGATGAGAATCGCTGAGCATTGATCTAGCAGCTTCAATGATCGTTCTGTTTCTTCTTTCAGCGACTCCGTTTTGCTGAGGTGTTCTTACTGAAGAGAAGTTGTGAGAAATTCCCTTGTTCTCAAAGAAATTGTTCAGGGAACTGTTTTTAAATTCAGTTCCATGATCACTTCTTATTGAACGAACAGTAAGATTATTCAGCACTTCCATCTTTTTAACAAAATATATTAGTTCTTTTGGAGTATCACTCTTACATCGAAGAAAGATAACCCAGGTATAACCAGAGAATTCATCTACAATGACAAGCGTATATTTCTTTCCAGCTATTGATTGGATGTTGACAGGGCCGAACAGATAGATCCATATGCAAGAGCTGAAGAGGACTTGTCACTGAGGAAACTTGTTTAGACTTGAAACTACCTTTTGTTTGTTTTCCTTTTTCACATGCTGAGCAGAGAGATTCTTTAGCATATGAGTGTTGAGGAAGACCAGAAACCAGTTCCTTAGATGAGAGAGAATTCATGGTTTTTAAGTTTAGATGAGAGAGCCTTTTATGCCATAGCCAGTTGACATCAGAAGAGGCCTTAGAGAGAAAACATAAGTTTCCAGTGATAGTAGAGTCCATATCTATTACATAGACATTTTCTCTGCGATTACCACTGAGAGCAAGTTTTCCTTTCTCATCCACCACTGAACATGCTTTCTTAGAAAAGCGAACTTCATAGTCTTTATCACATAGCTGACTGATGCTCAGAAGGTTATGCTTCAATCCATCTACATAAGCGACTCTTCGAAAGGTAGTTGTCCCATTGCTGAGGACACCAAACCCACGGGTATATCCTTTTTCATTTCCACCGAAGGTCACAGAGGGACCTTTCTCTTCCTTGTATTCAGTGAGCAGGTCTTTTTGTCCAGTCATATGACGAGAACATCCACTATCGAGATACCAGATGCCCTTTGATCCCTGTACACATAAGAAAGATTAAGCGTTGTTTGGTACCCATTTTTCAATGGGTCCTTTAGAGTTAGTGGATAAGGAAGTTTCAGCAGTCTTCTCAGCAGATGAAGATTCAGCTTCAGAGGTGATCTTCACTTTGGTTAATTTCTTAACCTTAGTGGTATACTTCACCTTGGTCGATTTTTCAACTTTGGTGACCTTCTCATCTTTAGAGGCATTTTTCTTCACTTTAGCTGTTTTATCAGCTTTAGTGGCAGTTGGACATTTACTCGCAATATGGTCAGTAAAACCACAGTGATAACATTTTCTGTATTTGAAAATGGTTTTAGGACCAGTAGAAGGTGTTGCAAGTTTAAGATGAGCAGGGCCTGGTCCGAGAAGACTTTTCTCATTAGATCTGGGAGGAATTTTCATTTCTTCAGATCTCGTGGATTTAAGATCAATCTTTAGCTTTGGAGGACAGAGATCAAAGATTTCTATCATAGAGCTAGAGGATTGATTAGGTGAAGATTTAGAAGAAACTTTCAACTTTGCTTTCCTGGTAGCCTTCTGAGGAAGGAGAATGGACTTTCCTTTATCCGCAGACTTAGTGTCTTTGGATTTTTCCTCAGGGATAGAATTTGAAGAAGAACAGGGATATAATTGATTATAAGAAGTGTCAAAGAAAAAGGTGACAAAAGTTCCAAACTTAAGCGAGGAACTTTCTTCTTTAGGATCATCCTGAGGTGTCCAAAAACCAAGACCAGTTTTATCACTTTCAGGAGTTTGAGCATTTGTTATCTCAGAGATCTTTGTTGATGATTTGCACCATTTTTCAACATGAGCCTTTTCTGCTTTTAGAGCAGCAATGGCTTGTTCGCGTTCAATGCTGATGATTTCATTTATAATGACTTGATCTTTCAACTTTTCTTCTAAAAGATTTAGTTCTCTGATCTTTTCATGACATTTCTCTAGCTCTTGAGTTAAATGAACATTTTTATTCTCAGCTTGAGTTTTGTCGTTTAGAGCATTATAAAGGTCAATCGTCAGCACATCAACAGCGCTACTTCTCTCAGCTTCAGGCAGAGAGGGATTAGTAGAGATAGATACCTGAGATGATATGTAGCTTATAGAAGGTTCAAATGGTTCTTCTACTTCTTCTTTAATCTCAGCCATGAGGCAAAGATTAGCGACTTCTTCTTCATCAGAACTTGATTCTTCTGATTCAGCCCAGTCATGTTCTTCAGCCATGAGTCATTTACCTTTTCGCTTGTAGCTTTTCAGCTTTTGATATTTATTCTTCAGTTTTAGGTATTTGTCGTCACTTGATCTTTTTGAGGTAGAGGGTTTGAACATCTTTTTAGACCTGCACTCACTAGCAAAGTGTCCGATCTTTTCACAGTTGTAGCAAGTAGCGGTAGCCTTATCAACAGGCATTGATTTTGGCTTTTCAGTAAGAGAGAGAGGCTTACTTCTTCGGAAGTTGCTCTTTCTTGCAAATCTCTTAAAAGAGTTTGCCAAGAGTGCTAAGGACTCATCAAACTCTGAAAGATCAGGGTATGATAGATCCTCAGTTTCAGAATATAACTCAGTGATGGTGAGAGTAGATCGCTGAGATGGAATTATCTCTGAAGAGACTAAAGCAACAGGAGTGCTTTTGGAGTCTTTAGAATCTTTTACAAGATTTTTCTTCAGAAGATTCGATTGCTCATAGTTGAGCAATATTCCATATAGAGTGCTGAGAGAAAGAGAATTTAAGTCTTTTGTAAGCTTAATACATATTGAGTAACTGTCCCAGCTTTCAGGAAGACATTCTAAGAATTTTTGTTGGATCCCAGATCTAATCTCGTAACAATGATATAAACAATAAGAGTAATGACAGCGGAAGTAATACAGTTTAATATCAAAGGAGATTCAAATATCACAGTTCATAAAGCAGATAAAGATAAACAAGATATTCTTAGAATAAAATATTCAACTTATATTATCAGATATATATCTTCTTAAGCACTTCTTGAACAATAAGGTGATGGTCCTATTTATAGGACCATAAAGTAAGCAGTGTACTTGCATGACAAAAAGGAGCATGTTGAACAGTGACCTACTCTAGAAAGTAAATCTTATCACTAAGTGACGTGTCATCTGTTCTTCTGTTCATTCGTAGAAAACTTGTGAACATCTTCAGAGAGAATGTCTTCAGAGCTCTGACGTTGTCTTCAGAGCCTCTGATGAAGCTATCTCTGATGTTTTCTCTGAGTTGCAATCTCTGATAAGTACTTCAGAGGCAGGTTTGTCCTCTGAAGTCTTCGTCCTCTGAAGTCTTCGTCCTCTGAAGTGTATCTTTTGGAAGTCCTCTGAAATAGGACGGGTATTTTCAACACTTTAACAAACAGATGATTTGGAGCTAACAATCTCCCCCTAAGTGTCGAAAATAAAAGATACAAAAATAACAGAGAATTGAATTTTAAACTAGAAAGCATAGAGGAGAAAATCATTCTCTTAAGTATTACTTCTTAAACATTTGGAAGTTTAATACAAAGAAAGTAAAATAAAGAAACAGACTACAATTTGTCACTTGAACAGATTCCATGGAATTTCATGATCAGAGCTCTGAAGTTGATCATCGAGTCAATCTCTAAGTCAAGCTTTGCCAGTAAATCTGCTCTGTGCCTTTCTTCCTTTGCATGGATCAATTTCTTTATACCTCTCAATGTTTCATTAGAATACTTCGACACTTCCGAAGCTAGAAAGATCTTCTTTTCTTGATTTACTCTGAAGACGAAACCCAGAGGTTCTGCAACGATTGATCCAGTCTTCTGTTCTTCAAGTTTGTCGAATGACTCCACAGGTTCAGTTACCTCCAGCTTCTCTTCCCCTAGGTTCAGAGCTATTTGAAAGTCACGTTTTGCTCGGTGTTTGACATAGGCCTTCATTGCCCGTCGGACTTCAACCATGCCCATCCTTATTTCCCTTCTTCCATGATCATACCTGGCAGAGCAATAGGCATATAAATGTGGTAAATCATATGGATTTAGATTTACGAGATCATTGTCATTGAACTCGTAAATCTTCTGATCAGATCGAGTTACCACATAATTCCTATAGATAATCTTGTTGTAAGCAAAGGTCTTTTCTGAGATTTTGTTGATTTTGATGATTGGATCATCAGAGAGGACCTGTGCTCTTGGTTTGGTTTTATCTCTGATAAATCTTCGCTCATAGTCTGGCATGTTCTCTCTGATTCTTGGATTCAGAGGAATGACTAGTGTATCTGCCATGTTGAACTCACAGTAGATGTATCTGAAGTGGTCTTCTATGGAAGCTTCGGGATTTGATTCGAGGAATGTGGGAGGTTTATTGAACACTTTTGCTGGAAGACCGATGCTTGCTTTCTGAACAGGATTCTCTGAAGGAGCCTGTTCATCAACAACCATGGTTTCTGGTTCCTTCGTCTGTGGAGGATCTTCTTTTGAGGGTTCAGAGATGTAGCCATCTATCTCTGGTGATTCCCTCAGCTCTGACGTTGTTGAAGTATGATGTGGTTGAGCATTCTTGAAGACATACTCTTCGACATCAACTACTTCAACTTCTTCTTCAACCTCTTTTCCAGAATCTGATTTTTCTTCTTTTTCAGATTCTGATTCGTAAGCATCTCTCATCACATAAGTTGGTCTTTCTGGTGATGAGAATGCATCTTCTGATGTTGAGAAGTCTACGAGTTGTTCATCTTCTTCTTCGTCCAGAGCTCCAACAGTTTCTTGAGATGCAGCTGTGATTTGTTCAGCTGTGATTGGAACTATTGGAGCACCTGAAGTGGATGGTGCTAGAAAGATGACAGGTACTGGCGACTTTAGAGTGGCCTGAATATCTTCAGCAGAGGTGGAGGTTGAACGTCTCTCTGTTCCTTTCTCCTTGTGTTGGTTTAAATCAGAGGGAGTGGACTCCTTTTGTGTTTCAACAGGTTTTGGAGTAGGAGTCTTCTCCCCCTTATGAAGATCGGATGACCCCTGAGGTTGGTCATCTTCGTCATCAGAATCTTCATACCTAGCCTTCTTCCGTGCTTCCTCAGAGCATGCGACCTCTGGTTCCTTTCTCTTCAATACTCCCTCTGAAGATTTGACATTCTTCAGAAGGTCTTCAATCTTCTTGTTCTGCTGAGTGGTCTTGGAGACGAACTTGCTGGAGATAGTCATTACATTGCTGGTGATCTTGTTGGAGAAGTTGGTCAGGTCAGCCTTTGTAATGAACTCTGTTGTAGCAGGAGCAGCAGTAGAGGAGGTAGGGATTTTTGCAAGTACCTCTGCCAAAGAACGCAAGACTTCCTCTTTGAATTGAGAAAAGTCTGCTTGTGTTGGAGTGGGGGCAGAGGTAGGTGGAATCGCCTAGAGGAGCTCTGTTTTCGAGTTCTGAGTTTCTCTGGACAATACGGAGTCATTTTTTATGACCAAGCTTTCCAGAGCATCCAGTTTTTCGTTCTGATTGAGAACTGTCGTGCGCAGCTCAGAGACCTCTGAAGTGAGATTTTCAACTTCAGAGTTAGAGGCAGAGGCCTCTGAGGTCTTCTCCATTTGAAGTTTTATCTCCTTCAGAGATTCTCTGATTTCATCACCAAAGATTTTGAACTCCTCTTTGGTAACGTAATCAGAGGGGGTAACCTTAGGATCAACACATGATTCTAAGTTTCCCTCGAGTTCAGAGGGGCCTTCTTTCAGAGGTGGTTTGATGTTTTCTCCGGAAGGACTTCCCATTAATCCTTGGGGACCCTTTTTCAAGGATTTCCCTATAATGGTTCCGATTGGTCTCTGATCATCAGAGTCAGAATCTGATGATGAGAACCGAATGTGTTTGGAAACCTTGTTGTCCAGGCTAAGGATTCCTTGTGCAAGAAGGTCGTGCCATTCTTTTTCTGACAGGCAATCCTTACGTTCTAAGGGACGGTCCAACTTAGTTTGAGCCACAAAGGCATCATGTGTGGGTGGAGGTGACATACTCTGGGGTGATTGAGTATTTTTATCTTGGTCTAAGTCCTTTTGGGAGGACTTAGCCGTATCAGAGGTTTCCCCTCTGGTGCATGCTTCAGAGGCAGAAACAGATGCCTCTGAGCGGTTAGGATGGGAAGGGTTCGAGGTGTGCACCTCTGTTTCCATGTCCATTGATGTTGGACCACCTTGGACAGTAAATTTGTTTGCACTGGGATTTAGGCTTTGGATTCTCTCATTTGTGTCGTCTAGGACATCTTTTTCTACCTCACCGCCCTCAGATTCTAAGTTTAGAAACTCACCCTCTGGAAATCTCTCTTCCTCACCTTCCTCTGCTCTGACAAAGTTATTCTCTTCGTCAGAGGGAGGGTTCTCATGTTCTCTCTTCCTCACTCTCTCAGAGCCACCCTCTAGTTACGCTCTGTTAATGTTTTGAGCAGTATCAGAGATATCACTCTCCGATTCAGGCTCAAGCTCAGAACCTAAGTGTGTTGGGGATCCCATCATCGGTTCTGATGATTGGGCAACACGACTAAGTAGGAGATGGGTAGGAGAGTCAGCAGGAATTACCTCAATCATGGTGTGTAGGAATCGTCGGTCATGTGGATATGGAGGAACCTCTGTTGCTTTGAATGAGTTCATCATAAATAGAGGTGTCATTGGGCCCTCCTCAGTGATGGAGAATTTCTCCATTGCTCTTTGAATGACCACAGAAATGAATCTGGGAAACAGTACCGATATTGGTTGTTTTCCTTTGGCCAAGTCCTTGTTCTTCTTGTCCACCGCCATCAGCATCTCACAGAAGAGAATGTGAGCCATATTGATGCTCATCGATGTGCTTGGTTTTGGAGTGTTGTACTGGATTGGCAGAGATGGCTATGGCACTTTTTGAATCACAGAGAATTGGAATTCTTTCAAGTTGTTGGCCATAATCTCTGAGCTGAGTTTTCATCCATATTACTTGTGAGCAGCAACTAGCAGCAGCAACATATTATGCCTCTGCAGTTGAAGTTGAAACACAGTTTTGCTTCTTGGATGACCAACTTACCAGCTTATTGCCCAATAACTGACAGCATCCTGAGGTACTTTTTCTGTCAAGCTTACATCCGGCATGATCTGCATCAGTGTAAGCTGTTAGATCAAAACTATAAAATTTTGGATACCAGAGGCCTAATGAGTGTGACCCTCTGAGGTATCTTAAAATTCTCTTGACAGCAGATAAATGAGATTCTTTTCGATTTGCTTGATATCTAGCACAAAGACATGTTGCAAACATTATGTCAGGCCTACTTGCAGTTAAGTATAATAGTGAACCTATCATGCTTCTGTAGGTTTTTATATCCACAGATTCTCCTGAAGGATCAGAGTCAAGTTTGACTCCGGTGGATAGAGGTGTTCTCATTGAAGTTGAATCATTGAGTTTGTACTTTTGCAAAATTTCAGAGACATACTTAGATTGACTTATGAATGTACCTTCTGAAGTTTGTTTTACTTGTAAGCCCAGAAAGAAAGTTAATTCTCCCATGAGGCTCATCTCAAATTCACTCTTCATAAACTCTGAGAACTTGTCACAATACTTTTGATTTGTAGAGCCAAATATAATGTCATCAACATAAATTTGTACTAAAAGCATCTCATTCTTGTACCTTTTGATGAATAAGGTAGTATCAATTGTGCCTTTTTCAAATCCATTTTGAGTTAGAAAGGTGGACAGAGTTTCATACCAAGCTCTTGGGGCTTGTTTAAGTCCATACAGAGCTTTATCCAAATAATAAACATGATTAGGATACTCTGTACTTTCAAATCTAGGTGGTTGCTGGACATAAACTTCTTCATTTAATTTACCATGAAGAAAGGCAGATTTAACATCCATTTGATAAACTTTGAATCCTTTGTGTGCAGCATAGGCTAAGATGATTCTGATTGCTTCTAGCCTAGCTACAGGTGCAAAGGTTTCATCATAATCAATGCCTTCTTCCTGGCAATATCCTTTTGCAACCAACCTTGCTTTGTTTCTGATTATTATTCCATCCTCATCCTTTTTGTTTCTGAAAACCCATTTCGTTCCAATTGCAAATTTTCCTTTGGGAAGGGGAACTAGGGTCCAGACTTTGTTTCTTACAAACTCTTGAAGTTCATCCTGCATTGCAAAAGTCCAATGAGGATCTTCAAGAGCTTCTTTTACCTTCTTTGGTTCAATAATGCTCAAAAAGTTTACATAGAAGCATTCATTGATGGTGGCAGATCTTGTTTTAACTCCTTCGGATGAGGATCCAATGATTTGATCAATTGGATGATATTTTGTCCATCTTGTGATTGGAGCAATAATTTGTGCAGTTTGAGCTTCATAGGATCTGACGTTTGGTGACACCTCTGTTGTATTGTTCAGAGGCTCTGAAGGTGATACCTCTGTTGTATGGTTCAGAGGCTCTGCTAGTGATGCCTCTGTTGTACTGTTTAGAGGCTCTGAGTTTTGTTCCAGATATGCAGATTCTTGTTCTTCATCATTTGGTTCTGGAGTTGCTTCAGATACTTCTTGATCATCTTCTGATTCACTTTGCTGATCTGCATTTGGTGAAACATAAGGTGTTAATCCAGAGGGCCCTGAAAGGGTTGTACCTGTTTCTTGAGGTTCCTCTGAATTCACTCTCGGTCTATCTCTGAAGATAACTTCAGAGATATCTTCATCATCAAAGAAATCTTCAAATATTTTGTTTAATTCTGATTCCCTTGATGATTCAGAGATTGGTGATGAACTTTCTTGTTGTTCAGAGCTTTTATTGTCGTCAAAAGTGATATTTATGCTTTCTTGGATAGTTCTTGTTCTAAGATTGAACACTCTGAAAGCTTTTGAGGCTAATGAATATCCAATGAATTTGCCCTCATCAGCTTTCTTGTCAAACTTTCCAAGATATTCTCTATCTTTCAGAATGTAACACCTGCATCCAAAAACATGAAAATATTTAATATTAGGTTTCCTATTGTTAATGAGATAGGATGTTTTCTGAAATCTCTTGACAATTGTAGCTCTATTCTGAGTGAAGCAGGCTGTTGCTACTGCTTCTGCCCAAAAATTTGTTGAAAGATCAGATTCAGCAAGCATTGTTCTGGCAGCTTCAACAAGTGTTCTGTTTTTCCTTTCAACTACTCCGTTTTGTTGAGGAGTTCTTGCTACAGAGAAGTTAGGGGTAATGCCTTCTTCTGATAGATAAGAATTGATTTTGGCATTTCTGAATTCTGTTCCATTATCACTTCTTAGTTTCTGAACTTTGCTGCTGAATAGAACCTGTAATCTTTTCAACAACCTTATTAATATGTCAGGTACATCAGATTTAGCTCTAATGAATTCTATCCAAGTGTATCTGGAAAATTCATCAATCAGAACCAGAATGTATTTCTTACCTGCTAGACTTTGTACAGAGATAGGACCACAGAGGTCCACATGAAGCATGTGCAGAGGTCTAGGACAGTTGTTTTCACTTTTGGTTTTATGGGAAGATCTTTTCATTTTTCCCATCTCACAAGCAGAACAAAGATGATCTTTGTTAAACTTTAGAGATGGTAATCCCTTAACCAAATTAAGTTTAACTAGCTTATCAAGTGAGGAAAAGTTTAGATGTGAAAACTTTTTATGCCAGAGCCAGATTTCCTCACTATTCAGAGATACAAGACAAAGTTTCTCTGAATCAGTGTCTGTGAT
This sequence comes from Arctium minus, assembly GCA_954870635.1. NCBI lineage: Eukaryota > Viridiplantae > Streptophyta > Magnoliopsida > Asterales > Asteraceae > Arctium > Arctium minus. Next base: position 14,467,317 of record OX941081.1, read on the forward strand.
TTTGATAAAGTTCATTCTGTAGAGGTTACCTTTTCTGTCTGCTCTTAGCATTTCTTGACCTGATTCTGAGTGAAGAAGTGAACAATATTTTCTTTGAAATTTCACATCAAAACCATGATCACAAAGTTGACTTATGCTTATCAGATTGTGTTTTAATCCATCCACATAAGCAATCTTTGATACTGAAACATTTCCTCTTGATAACTCACCATATCCTTTAATCTGTCATTGCTTGTTGTCTCCAAAAGTAACTGCTCCTCCAGATTTTGCTTTGAATGAGGATAGCAGTTCTTTATTTCCAGTCATATGCCTTGAACATCCAGAATCTAGGTACCAGATTGGCATTGACTGTTTCTGCAAGACAGATTATTGTTTCTTAGGTACCCACCTCATTATGGGTCCTTTTGTGTTAGACTTTGGTGGATTTGGATGACTTTTTGGTATCTCATCTTTTGATGTCTTGCCGTTACGTGTCTTCTTTTGAGATTTTGTCTCTGAGATATTTTTCAGAGATTGATTCAAAAGGCAGTGTGATCCTTTAAAATGATTCTCCAGTTTCTTCAAGAGATAAATGCAGTTACAATTAATAGAACAAGAAGAAGTAGGAGCAAAGTTTTTCTTTTTATTTAAAGCATTTGTTACATTTTGACTTCTTTTGAAACTAGCACTAGGAATATTACATTTATCCCTAACTACTTCTTTTCTTTTTGCTTGAAAGACAGTCTTCTTTTCAAGTTGCTTTTTCTTGTTCAAAAACATCTTCTTTTCTTTGCTGCTTACTGCACAGACAGGATCAATATGGTTAGTTTTTGTCCATTTGCCCTTTTGTTCAGGAGAGAATTTTATTGTTTTATAGGTGTAAGAACCATAAGTGCTTGTTTTATTCTTTGCCTTTTCTTGCAACTCTTTTTCAAGTTCCAGAGATGTTTTTGCTTGTAAACACATATTTGCAAAATCAGGACTTATTGGTATTCTGGTTTTGGTTTTCAATACTGAAATTGGAACATTCAAAATACCAGAGCCAACTGTTTCTATCTTTTTGTGAATTACATTCCCTGGTTTACAAAAAATCTGTTCATCAATCTCTAAATCAGATTCTGAATCAGAGTCAAGAAAGTCTCTCTTAGATTTAATAGAGATATCTACCTCTATTGGTTTTTTAATTTCTTTTGATCTAGAGACTTTGATGATCCGTTTCATGCTTTCTTTTCTTTTTAAGTCTTCCATGACATTTTCTTCCCAAATCTTTTGAACATCATCTTTAAACGTAGTTCTGATGTTTTCATCTGACTTTGGTGAATACAGAGGAGCATTCGGATTAAGTGAACTCTGAGATTCATTTTCAGAAGTACTTGTATCAGAGGTACTTGGTTCAAATGTCTCTGATTCACTTGAGATGAAGGCATCAAATCTGAAAATTTCTTTGGAATCATAGCTCTGAGGTTTTGTAAAGTGTACCTCTGAAGTTTCTTCTTTTATCTGTAACACGGATTCTTTAATGTCTTTTACTTCAGAGTACTTTGTATTTTTGAAATTTAAAGCTCTTGCTTTTGATCCCTCTGATGTTTTCATTCTTTTGAAATTATTCAGAGATGGATCTTCAGAGCTTTGGACCTTTCCTATACAGAAAGTGGAAGAAAGTGAAGTTTTCTCCAATCCATTGAATGAATTCAACTCATTGAATCCTAGCCCTTGAGAGTCCATTTGAGATTTTATTTTGTCGAAGACACTTTGTGCATTAACATAGCTTTTGATTCGAAGATTTTTTCTATCTAGAAATTGATGTAAGATTTCTCTTTCCTTTTGAAAAAATTTGGTTAAGGCAATAGAATTGAGCCTTTCATACTCAGATTTCTTTACTTCTTCTTCTTTTCCTTTTAAAACTTTTTCAATCTCTTTTATTTCTTCTGAAAATGATTTTTCTTTTTGCTTGTTGATTTCTTCAAGTTTGGTTTTTTCAAGAAAAATTTCTTTCTTTTCTAATTCCAGAAGATTCTTTTCTCTTTTGTAAAAAATGAGCTCTTTTGTTACTTGCTCTCTTTTCTCTTTTTCTTCAACAAACTTTTGCTTTAGATCCTGAAGTTCATTAATTAGTTTAAAAGCATCTATTTCAGGATCACTGTCAGAGGTGTAAAGAGAGTTTACCTTTTCAGAGTTGTCTTCGGATGCTTCATCAGTTTGATTTCCATCTGAAAAAGCCATACCACAGAGATTGGTAGGCTCTTCCTCACCATCATTTGTCGAGTCAGATAGCCAGTCTTCCATTTCTGCTACAAGAACTCTTTCTTTTACATTGTATTTGTATTTGTTCTTGTAGTAATCTTGGTCTTTGACAAGTTTTCCTCTGCAGTTTGCAGAGAAGTGGCCTGGTTTTCCATATCTGAAGCATCTTCCATCATTTTGATTTGTTGGAAGAGTGGCAGTACTTGTCCCTGGCTTCTGTTCTTGAGGTTTGAAGTATCTCTGTGGTTGTGGATACCTTGGTTGGAATGGTTGTTGTGGTCTTGTTTGTTGTGTTGCATCATCATGAATGAAGTTTGCACCCTTTTGATCACTATATGGAGTGAATTTGGGTTCTTGTTGAAATCTTCTTTCCGGATTTCTTCTTTCTTCATTCTTTCTCTTTCCTTCAAATACCTTCTTACCAAATTTCTTGTTAAATTGATGAGTGATTAATGCAAGAGATTTGGCGAAGGCATTGATATCTTCATCTGAGTCTGAATCTGTATGAGTTTCTTTTGCCATCAAGACCTTTTTGGATCTTCTTTTTGTTTCCAAACATTTTTGTGACTCTTCACAGTTGTTTTCTTTCGATATTTGTTTTGAAACAAGCGCAAGGGGTCCACCCAAAGAGGTTTTTGATTTTTGCTTCATAACTTCTTTTTCATGTGCAACAAGAGTACCATAAATGTCAGTTAATACTCAAGATCTTGATTAGCCTGTATAGACATGGACAGTTGTGACCATTCTTCATTCAAGCTTTTCAAAAAAAGAACATTGTTTTCCTCTTTTGTTCTTATTACTCCAAACTTTCTGCATTTGTTTATTAGAATGTTGAATCTTGAGTAAGTTTGGTGTAATGTTTCTTCTGGTAGAGCATGAAAATCATGATATTCATTGATGCATAGATTTCTTCTATTTTTCTGGGTTTGTAGGCCACCTTCAAGTTGATTTAACAACTGATCCCATATCTCTTTTGTAGTTTTACAAGAATCAAGTTCTTGAAAGATATCATTGGGAATGGCCATTATGAGTAATCTAACAGCTTTTGAGTCATTATCCATCATATTATTTTCTTCATCAGTAGAGTTTGTGGTTTTCTTTTCATAATATGCAGGTATTTCGGCAGTATCTGCTGTTGCAGGAACTCTTAGCACCAACACCATTGGAATGTGAGGTCCAATGTTCACAGATCTAAAAAGATCCCTGTCCATACCTTCTAGGAAATTTACCATCCTTATCTTCCATTGGGGATATTCATCCCTTAAAAGTGTAGGAGGTTTTGTTAATGACCCAGCTGTATAAATGGCACTTATGCTTGAGTTTGCCATTTGTAAAAAAAAATGAAGATTTGAAGAACTGATGCTTTTTGTAATGAACTGAGATTTACTATCAAATCTAGAGCATATGATGTTCTTTAATAAACTGGGTTTATATGAACATGCACAAATAATGAAAGTTTAGAATCAATGAGATGTAAATCTATCCGAGTATGCAGATATGATCTTTCTTTGTTTAGAAACAAAGGAAGCTCTGATACCAATTGTTGGATCCCAGATCTAATCTCGTAACAATGATATAAACAATAAGAGTAATGACAGCGGAAGTAATACAGTTTAATATCAAAGGAGATTCAAATATCACAGTTCATAAAGCAGATAAAGATAAACAAGATATTCTTAGAATAAAATATTCAACTTATATTATCAGATATATATCTTCTTAAGCACTTCTTGAACAATAAGGTGATGGTCCTATTTATAGGACCATAAAGTAAGCAGTGTACTTGCATGACAAAAAGGAGCATGCTGAACAGTGACCTACTCTAGAAAGTAAATCTTATCACTAAGTGACGTGTCATCTGTTCTTCTGTTCATTCGTAGAAAACTTGTGAACATCTTCAGAGAGAATGTCTTCAGAGCTCTGACGTTGTCTTCAGAGCCTCTGATGAAGCTATCTCTGATGTCTTCTCTGAGTTGCAATCTCTGATAAGTACTTCAGAGGCAGGTTTGTCCTCTGAAGTCTTCGTCCTCTGAAGTCTTCGTCCTCTGAAGTGTATCTTTTGGAAGTCCTCTGAAATAGGACGGGTATTTTCAACACTTTAACAAACCGATGATTTGGAGCTAACAATTTTGTTAGGACCTCAGAATTAGAATAGGTCCTACCAACAGTTCTTAGGTCAATGATTAAGTAGTTAAACCGCTGATGAACGTCAGAGAGAGATTCATTCTTACCAGCGATGAAACTTTCATACTGTCTTACCAAGTTAATCTTACGAGTTTCTTGGATTTCAGTGGTGCCTTCATATTGAACACATATGGTTTCCCACATTTCTTTAGAAGTTTTCAGATGCATGATGGAATGGAAAACTTCATCAGGCAGAGCCATTGAAATAATGGTCTTTGCTCTTGCATCTATTCCTACCTTCTTTTTATCTTCATCACTCTACTGTCTTATTTCCTTAACGACATATCGTTCAGGGACAGCTTCAGTGGTGGCAGTAGCAGGAACAGCAGCTATTATTCTAACAGGTTCATATGGTCCATTTTCTATATATTCAGGTATAGTAGGATCCGCACCTTCAAGAAATAGCATCAATCGATTTTTCCATAGAGAAAAGTTATCTCTGCTAAATCGAGGAGGTTTAGAAAGTGAACCATTATCATAGTAGTTTGTGTTTGTGTTAAGTGCCATTTAGAACAGCAAAGAAAAGAATAAAGGAAGATCTTGTTTATTAGATTAAACAAACTGCTATGATACCACTTGTTGGTCCCTATGGTGCTTAACAAGTTTGTAGAAGGGGGGGGGTTGAATACAAACACAAGATTTAAAGTTTAATAAATTGTTTATTAATAAATCAAATACAATTTACAAGTTTGTTGCGGAATAAGATTAAGACAGACTCAATCTAAACAAACTTAAGAAACACTAGGATGGTTGCACAAGAAATTCAGAGAATGGGGGATTAAGAGATATAGAAAACAAGGATTTCTATATGGGGTTAAAGAATTGAGCACTCTTCATACACTGTATGGTATATAGAGATGAAGGGGTGATCTTTCTATTTATACCCTATGCATTAAATGTATGGCAGGGCACTTTACACGTGGCGTTCACTGATTGGCTTTGGGAGTCTGACTTTTGTGAGACATGCTTTCGGCCGGGAAATGAATAGTGTAGTTGACAGAGTTGTTGTACGAATTATGGCAGAGGTATGTCCGTTCTGACACATCGTACTGGGTTGTGCAAGGAGAGACAAAAGGAAACTTGAGGCATAAGCTAAGTGATCATCAATTGCTGAATATCTCTTCCTTCAGAGATATAAAGAAGTTCAGCTATCGCTGAAGCTTTTCCTTATGTTCCTTCGCGTATAAGTAGATTCGTCTTTGATTCACTGATATCCGCATCAGGTCACTAGTAGACTTGTCTTTGTTCAGCAACTTCGTCTTTGATTCAGCTATGAACATCTGTTGACGCGATACTTGTCTTCAGGGATTACGTTACTGTTTACATCAGAAACTATCAGCGATACTGAACAGACTCAGTTTGATCACTGATAGTGAAACACTAATACATATTAGATGTTTATAAGAAGACTATCAGCGATACTGAACAGACTCAGTTTGATCGCTGATGGTGAAACACTAATACATAAAACGTAATTTTCAATAAGTATAGAAAAGGGTTGTTATCAAATCACTGAGAGTTTGGATCAACAATCTCCCCCTATTTGATAATGACAAAGTAACTGAATAAAATTACTTTATAATTCAAAATGATGGAATAATCAGGACTCATAACATACATGTCCCAATTACTATTTTGAGGGATCTTTTACAGTACTGATAGAGTTAAGTACTACACTGAAATTCTCATTAATCCAAGAAAAGAATTACAAGGAATGAAAATTACAAGTACAAGTGATGTACTAACTACTGTTGATTTGATCACCCACAAAGTTCTCATCTTGAGCAATGATTTATATATCATACGATTTCAATCTTTGACCCCAACAGATCGATAAGCCACCAAATTCTCGTTGCATTCTGCCCCTCCATTAATTTAATCCATCCCGATAACATCTCTCCAACAACCATGCCGCTCTAATGTTGATTTGAGAGTTATAGACTGTAACACCCTTAAATCTGAAGATAGCAAATTATTAAAAAATTTCTAAATACATCAATAATTACTCCGACTACAAACACAATTTAAGAATTAACCTCAATACACACACAATGATCCTATACATACAATCTATGAGAAGGACGGGTGGTACTAAAACCCAATAACAATTACTATGTCCAACCTGCGGAAAACTTCTTCAATAACTTACTCTTGCATAAAGTTAGGGCTCAACTCTTCATGAGGTTACTAGAGTCCGAACCCCCAACTTGAACCTGATGCACATGCCGACAAATAAAAAGGTTAGGCTTAACGCCTAGTGAGCTCAAGAGTTTTAACATTAATGAATAAATCTTTAGAAGACAAAAAATCAGTTTTAAAGCAAAATCCTTCGAATATATTATACTTCAAAATGGAAACGACACATTTTCCCATAATATACACTTTCAAAGACAATGCTCTCCAAACATGCATTTCTTATAAAACGATGCAACCCGTAACTCACCCAAAACGGGGTCATAGTTCGATACTCAAATGTGCTAAAAATGTAAATAGTACGTCATATACCAAAACACCCAAAACACGGGTGGGGCATAGTAATCGACCCATAAATAACGGAGGACAAGTCGTAAAGATATGGTGCGTCATGGAAAACCCGTAACTCGAAATAATACCCACACGACCATAAAATAGAATGAACTCGAAATATTAAAACGTGGACAATTAATATCCAAAATACGACGGGCCGACGACGGGGGCTACCCGTATCCGTTGAGAGTGGAGGAACACAAAAGTATGTCACTCATACAACGTTAATCGTATGACACTTCACGACACACAAGCCCAAGTGTCCCTACGACTCCCTTCAAGCTACACCAAAGAGTCAACTGACCTTAGCGATATATTAACGAAAATACCGCTCCAAGGCCCGGCCTAAGGGGAATACAACTAAGGCATTGCCCCACCCGGCGGAGGTCCAAAACGTCCATCCAATGGCTACTGGACGCCATGATAGCACCACCCGGACTCAGTCCTCTTAGAGTACTCCTTGAACGGACAAGGTCATAAAACATGTGTCCCAGAGTCCAACCCCGTACCACCCAAATGACCAACAAACAAGACTGACTCATGTGCCAATGGATCTAATGCAACACAGTCTATAATTACCCGACTATACCTGAGTGACAACAGCACTCGAGCCTGTAATTATAAATATGCAATAAAATGCATTAAGATGTAAACCATGAAATGGGACTCTACATCGAGCCATTAAACCCGGACAAATATCCTCAAAACCCTTTTTAAGCCAATACCGAGCTAGGAAACTCAAAATCCATTTGACCAACAATTACCGGTTCCCCAAATAATGAAATGTCTTTAAACAACGTTTATGAGGACACATATCTCAAAGACGAGATTAACCCAAAACTCCACACGAGATGGGACTAATGATTTTCCAAAGGGTTTATGAATGCAAATACACCAAAATGCATATAACATGAAATAGACTCCATTTGTACAAAATCATCAAATATGCATGAATCATGAAATAGATCTTACTTGTACAAAGTCACCAAGAATACGTAAATCATGCTATTTAGTTGCTAAAATGTTTAAACCCAATATAAGCATTTTAAGAGGTTAACACAACCCAAGTTTACCAAATATGAAAACTTATCAAAATACTCATACTTTGACGAATAACCAAGTAAATCATATTTTACTTCGAAATACCCAAAACTTATCAGCAGTTAACCATTTCATGTAAAACACTTTAAAATAAACATTTTGGCATGTACACCGTTTTCACAAATCAACTTGAACTCACCTCGCTAGATTTAGGCTAAATCTAGATTTTCCCCCAATTAGAGCTCCTTTGAAGAACACTTGGATTCTCAAGACCAAACTTCCAAAACCTAAATCCATACATTCCAACCGTAAATAACCACATTCAACCATATAGAAACATTCTCCAAACATTACACATCAAAATCTCTATTTTGGTCCAAACCCCAATTTCGACCTAGATTTCTCCAAAACCATCAAACCTGAAATTGATAAACCACACACTAGGATAATCATCAACGGAGAACTTATAACTTATTTTAAGGTTTAAAAATGGAAGGGATACACTTACCATTTAGGTTTTGATGAAAACCTAGAACACCCAAAAATGACCTTGAGGTTGAAGATGAAGATGGAGATGGTGAATCCTTGACCATAGATTTCAATCCTACCACTTAATGATGTTCCACCTCCACAAAATCCAAAGATTTGAGCCAAAATGAGTTAGGGTTTGAAGGAAGAAGAGAGAAAATGATTTGGGAGATGATAGGGGAAGTTTGGGTGTGAAGAAATGAGGAAATAGCTGATTTTCGCGACTTAACAACCCCCTGGACTGTTTGGGCTGGGCAATGTCGCTGGTCATAGTCGCAGCCAGCCAACCTTCTTCTCGTTCACTGTTTTGGCCGTAACTTCTTCGTTATAGCTCCGTTTTCGCTCCGGAAAGAACTGTTGGACTCGTAATTGAATCCTTCATCTATCTAAACTATAAAATCCAGGATTCAAGTCCAAAATTAAATATCTTATTTTTCCTTGATATATCGGTTTCTGTATTAACTTGAAATGATACTTTTCGAAAGTCGGGGTGTTACAATCCTCCCAACCTTAAAAGAGATTTCGTCCTCGAAATTTGGCACCACCAAACACCCAACATCGCATTTGGAGAGATCGGTTGATCTCCTATCCAAAAGAAATGCCTTCTTGAAATCTCACCTCAGATAAACACCCGATTGCATCTCGGTTGAGGTTGTCGCTTCGTTTCTCATTACGTGCCGTTGCAAACTCAATCTCAACGTTTGATACAACTCATCGATGACGGAATGAACATTGAGTCCTTGCTTAATCATTTTCTTAATCATTAAATCTCGGTTGTCTTCCAACCTTATGTTGCTCATATTACCTCAAGAGTAACTTACGACTCTAATCCGTCATTTCCACCAAGAATACTCAAAAACAAACAATTCCCTTAGATACCTCTAAATACGACGCATCAAGGTCTCTTCAATAATTGGTTTGTACTTAAAGCCTACATCGACACTCTCATCAAATGTCTTCAATAAACATTACCACCAAAGAGTTATTGTCCTTTGACGAAATTTCCTAACGACTAGTTTGGTCTGCACCAACACAATCGTAGATCCGAACCTCAAGTTGCCATGAGCACAATACCCACAGATAGCGGATTACTTCAATCCCCACGGTTACACAGTTCCCATAGTGCACTCAAGCGTCGATTGATAGATCGACGAAGCCTCATAGATTGCAGGATTACCACTTATCGATCTCTGAGTATCAATATCTACTTCTCTTAATGTTACCACTTCACCTACGAACACTCCGTATTCAACGGACGTGCACTGAGCACACTAACGGTTATTGTCCTCAAGAAAAGAGTCGATGCCTAATGCCAGAATGGTGACATCAAAACGTGGACATCCCGCCTAATACTTCATTCCAGAAGTATTGTCGCATTAAGGTTGATACTTAATAGAGGGCTAATGTTCCCAAATCTTTCATCCCTAACAGACGGACCACAAAATTCCTTGATCACGGAAGTCCCTTAATACGGTACACCGTCAACATATAACTTGATGTCCACCAGACAAACAACCCATCAATACTAACCCAACAGACGTAGGTAGTCACGCAAAATCTCATCCCGAAGGTTTACCGAAGCATAGAGATCATCTCTTAATTAACTGGGGAACATAATCTATTACCCACACGATTCACGCAAGACCCGATTCAAAAACTGAAACTCAAATCCAAGGTTGACTACAAGTCAGATCATCCGACGCTTCAAATCCTAAGGACTTCACTAGTCCCTTAATTGCAACTCCCTTCACGATAGGGGGTTTTAAGTCAATAGCCCTAATGAGTTCAAGGTTTTTCAATAAGTATGCCAAGTTGAAATCTATAAAACTTTCAAATACATGAGTTTTATAACAATTAATCGTGCGGTAAAAATACACTACCGTTCGTTCGATAGGTTTCAAAATTGATCACCAACACTACGCATATAAATCCATTTCCAAAACTCATTTGTTCAATACTTACGATAGCAAAGACAATAAATAAACATGCGCAACAAAATTTTCAAACGGACTACCATGGTCCTGGTAATGCATCAATTTATACTATGCATATGCAAGATAACTTTCCACACTATAACATGTGCAATTAAAATTTGTACAATTCCCAAAAGAGACATTTACAAATTAACTTCAAAGTTCTGACTTCCCAACCCAAAAGTCATTGCGACATAAAATTATTAACACTCCATATGCAACAGTTTATTCTCCAAAGTCCGGTGAAATGATAAGAATGCAAATAATTCTCAAATCGAGTTTAAAACTTTAAGTCACCTCGATAAAACACATTTGACCAGGATGGTAACTACAACGATATGCAATTCGAAAATTCATTTCATGTATTGTGGAAAATTTATAACAACAAGGTCAACAAGCGAAGCACACTTAGATTAAAATTTAATATAAGACAACATAAATATTTCGCATTTTTACTCACGCGAGTGAAAGTCGGATTCAACCCAAAAGTATGCACATATACTCGTGTGAAACTCAAGATGCAATCATGCGACATTTAGATTTTTTTCAAGGTGCCTCTTACGGTTGCAAAAGTGTAGATGCAAGACTCACATGAAGCAAGGTATCAAACAAAACTCGTAAATTAATGCAAACAATAATGTCAATCTACACGTTCCAAATTTTTTTTTATTACGCGGTTCTAATGGTCATAAAATAAAACGCCATAAACCCAACTAAACTTTCATAATTTTATTGACGGTAAAATCAAGTGGTGTCAAATCTCTGTTTCCCAACATAGGAGCGTAAAACGACAATAAGTCCAGAAAGGTTAAAAATTTTAAAACCACCACGTAAGATAAAGTGACCCTTTTCAACAAAACTCTCATGAGATACGCCACTCAAAAGCTCGTAAATTATACGACATAAAGTTAAAACTCACGCATCTCAAAATACACTTACGAACCCGAAAAGATCGCAAAACTATACCCCGTAAAATTAAACACGACTCATACCGACTAAAATTACACAGAAAATCCCGACTCAAGAACAGCGGGACAACTCTTCCTTTAAAACCTTAACATACGTGGAGGAGATCCAATGTCAAGGTTAAAAATTCTACAGTCACTTGCCCAATACCACATGTGGTATTAAAGTACGGATTTTAAGATGTCCAAAGATAGCGTTAAACACAAAACAGGGACGGAGAGATTTTCAATATAAATTGCAACCACGAGAAACCGAACTATTTCATGCAAGATTAAGCTCACAGTTTAAAATCTGATGAGGGCTAAATGTTTTACTGAAACTTTATAATCCAAAACACTTTAAGTTTGGCGAACATGAGAAACAATTTATGCAAACTCATTTTAGAAATAGCTTTAGTGCATGAATTTGGTCGGCATTCACCCCTCTGGACTACGCTTCTCAACAACCCGACATACTAATATCATCTGGGTCCATCAAGCATCTTAGGACAACAATCTCAATTTCCTACTATTGTCATCCGGATACTCCACATCTTAAAGCAACACTCGGATATTTCATCGGTTCACCTTACAATCTCTCCTCGTATAACGTCAATTCCATAAGCTCAAGGTTCTACTCCAACCAATTATTCTTACTCAAGACGATCAACTTAATGCATTCAACGCACTTAACTATCACTTCAACGTGACATTGCTATAGACATCAACGTTTCCTTATATTACTCGCTTAGAAACCTTCTCACTACCCCAACGGTAATCGTACCAAGGTAGTTCAAGTATACACATGTAGTATGTAGGTTCACCATAACACTGGCCAGGTGCCATTATGAACGTACCGCACATGCTCATCCTTGCAACCCTTGACAAGTTTCCCGTTTCTAATGACTCGATCAACTCCATAATATCTTATCTTAAGGTTCCTAATGTGCAACTTCACTTACAATCACCTATAAAAACGCTAGTTTGAGTCTAGGCATCCTACAATCGATACCTAATTCTCTCAAACTTAAGCTCTGATACCAACTTGTAACACCCTTAAATCCGAAGATAGCAACTTATTAAAAAATTTCTAAATACATCAATAATTACTCTGAATACAAACACAATTTAAGAATTAACCTCAATACACACACAATGATCCTATACATACAATCTATGAGAAGGACAGGTGGTACTAAAACCCAATAACAATTACTATGTCCAACCTGCGGAAAACTTCTTCAATAACTTACTCTTGCATAAAGTTAAGGCTCAACTCTTCATGAGGTTACTAGAGTCCGAACCCCCAACTGGAACCTGATGCACATGCCGACAAATAAAAAGGTTAGGCTTAACGCCTAGTGAGCTCAAGAGTTTTAACATTAATGAATAAATCTTTAGAAGACAAAAAATCAGTTTTAAAGCAAAATCCTTCGAATGTATTATACTTCAAAATGGAAACGACACATTTTCCCATAATATACACTTTCAAAGACAATACTCTCCAAACATGCATTTCTTATAAAACGATGCAACCCGTAACTCACCCAAAACGGGGTCATAGTTCGATACTCAAATGTGCTAAAAATGTAAATAGTACGTCATATACCAAAACACCCAAAATACGGGTGGGGCATAGTAATCGACCCATAAATAACGGAGGACAAGTCGTAAAGATATGGTGCGTCATGGAAAACCTGTAACTCGAAATAATACCCACACGACCATAAAATAGAATGAACTCGAAATATTAAAACGTGGACAATTAATATCCAAAATACGACGGGCCGACGACGGGGGCTACCCGTATCCGTTGAGAGTGGAGGAACACAAAAGTATGCCACTCATACAACGTTAATCGTATGACACTTCACGACACACAAGCCCAAGTGTCCCTACGACTCCCTTCAAGCTACACCAAAGAGTCAACTGACCTTAGCGATATATTAACGAAAATACCGCTCCAAGGCCCGGCCTAAGGGGAATACAACTAAGGCATTGCCCCACCCGGCGGAGGTCCAAAATGTCCATCCAATGGCTACTGGACGCCATGATAGCACCACCCGGACTCAGTCCTCTTAGTGTACTCCTTGAACGGACAAGGTCATAAAACATGTGTCCAGAGTCCAACCCCGTACCACCCAAATGACCAACAAACAAGACTGACTCATGTGCCTATGGATCTAATGCAACACAGTCTAAAATTACCCGACTATACCTGAGTGACAACAGCACTCGAGCCTGTAATTATAAATATGCAATAAAATGCATTAAGATGTAAACCATGAAATGGGACTCTACATCGAGCCATTAAACCCGGACAAATATCCTCAAAACCCTTTTTAAGCCAATACCGAGCTAGGAAACTCAAAATCCATTTGACCAACAATTACCGGTTCCCCAAATAATGAAATGTCTTTAAACAACGTTTATGAGGACACATATCTCAAAGACGAGATTAACCCAAAACTCCACACGAGATGGGACTAATGATTTTCCAAAGGGTTTATGAATGCAAATACACCAAAATGCATATAACATGAAATAGACTCCATTTGTACAAAATCATCAAATATGTATGAATCATGAAATAGATCTTACTTGTACAAAGTCACCAAGAATACGTAAATCATGCTATTTAGTTGCTAAAATGTTTAAACCCAATATAAGCATTTTAAGAGGTTAACACAACCCAAGTTTACCAAATATGAAAACTTATCAAAATACTCATACTTTGACGAATAACCAAGTAAATCATATTTTACTTCGAAATACCCAAAACTTATCAGCAGTTAACCATTTCATGTAAAACACTTTAAAATAAACATTTTGGCATGTACACCGTTTTCACAAATCAACTTGAACTCACCTCGCTAGATTTAGGCTAAATCTAGATTTTCCCCCAATTAGAGCTCCTTTGAAGAACACTTGGATTCTCAAGACCAAACTTCCAAAACCTAAATCCATACATTCCAACCGTAAATAACCACATTCAACCATATAGAAACATTCTCCAAACATTACACATCAAAATCTCTATTTTGGTCCAAACCCCAATTTCGACCTAGATTTCTCCAAAACCATCAAACCTGAAATTGATAAACCACACACTAGGATAATCATCAACGGAGAACTTATAACTTATTTTAAGGTTTAAAAATGGAAGGGATACACTTACCATTTAGGTTTTGATGAAAACCTAGAACACCCAAAAATGATCTTGAGGTTGAAGATGAAGATGGAGATGGTGAATCCTTGACCATAGATTTCAATCCTACCACTTGATGATGTTCCACCTCCACAAAATCCAAAGATTTGAGCCAAAATGAGTTAGGGTTTGAAGGGAGAAGAGAGAAAACGATTTGGGAGATGATAGGGGAAGTTTGGGTGTGAAGAAATGAGGAAATAGTTGATTTTCGCGACTTAACAGCCCCCTGGACTGTTTGGGCGACTTTGCCAAAATAGCTGGTCATAGTCACAGCTAGCCAGCCTTCTTCTCGTTCACTGTTTTGGCCGTAACTTCTTCGTTATAGCTCCGTTTTCGCTCCGGAAAGAACCGTTGGACTTGTAATTGAATCCTTCATCTATCTAAACTATAAAATCCAGGATTCAAGTCCAAAATTAAATATCTTATTTTTCCTTGATATATCGGTTTCTGTATTAACTTGAAATGATACCTTTCGAAAGTCGGGGTGTTACATAGACTCACTTCCTTTACTCGTTCTTGAGTTAAAACTCTCCAAATCCTAACCCAATCCTCACCTATTATCCGCAACAATCGACATAACAACTCCCAGCATGGGACTCACTAGAACTAAAAGTTTACCCTTAATCATCCATTCACTCGATCCGAATTCTTGATGTTCTATCATTGGGCGATCGAATATCGTCCTGAAAAGTACTCCTTCTAGAGCGTCATCAAGTACACCATGATCGACGCCACACATCACACAATAACTTCTGTTAATACTGCAAGATCAGAACTTTACTCTAGGTTACCCTCTTCCAATGAATACCTCGTCGATAACACTCCCCCGACGAAACCCACTATTCGCACAAAACCAACACTCTAAAGACAGCTACACATAGTAAGGCAATTTGAGTTCATACATGTACTCGTAAATTTGCAATTACACTGGCCAGGTGTAATGTAAATTTACTTCACATGACAACACTCCCTACCTTATAATTAGTTGTAACATCCCATTTTCATTATTACAATATTATAGCCATTTAGTTATCTTAAAGATTAGTGTTAAATATGATAATATATAATCAACAATTTAAGTTATGTTAACCGATAAGGAGATATTTATATCGGATACAAATTTAAAGTTAAAATGTTAATATCAAAATATTGATATCATTGAAAATATGATAATTTGAAGATTCAGAAAACATATTTGTTAGAAATAAATAAGAGAGAAATATATCTGATATGATTAATAGTTAAGAAGATGAAAATATGTAATACGATTCTATATTTTGAAAGTAATATATATATATATATATAAATAGTTAAATAATTGAATAAAATATATATATATATATATATATATATATCAACCGTGAGATATATATATATATATATATATATTTTAATATTATTTCTATTTTAAAGATTTTGTCGTTTTACTCAAAATAGCTAGTCGTATGGATTTTTATGAAATGCGACTAATATGTTTTTGTGACCAGCGATTTATGACAATCACAATGAAACTTTCAGATTTGAAAACCAACAAAGTTTTATTTATAGGACTGATTCGATATTAAATGTATTGTTTTATTAATTTTAGAGTCCAAATGTACTTATAAGTTATATAATGCATATATTTTTGGACTCGGTGTTTTGCATAGATCGTAATGACGCTTTCAGATTCGAAAAAGAATAAATTTTTTATTTTAGGTTCACTTGAGTAAAACTATAGAAATGCGTCATTTATGGATAATAGAAATATCGGATTAATACCAAAATTCATATTTAAATACTTTGAAAAATCTAGATACCGTAAATGTCGAAAAGATCAAAATATGACTACAGAAATTTGTACAACACAAAAAAAGTATAGCAATAGCATGTCTATGGGTAGGTACTATCGCATAGGTTCTAAATATATGTTTATATTGAGATTAATTGGGATTACGTATGCAAAGTTATACTCGATAAAGATAATAATATATAAAATAATTATATCTTAATATATATATATACGTGTATATGTTATGTAACTTTGAGGTAAAGCAAACTTATGATGAGATTTTTGAATAATCTCACGTCCACCGCTTAATTCGATTGGTGATTGTCGGTCCACAATATATCAAGTTCTTATCAAAACAACAACATATACGATTACCAACCTGTTTGATTAATAATCAATGGATTACAAGGATTAATGTTTGTTCGGTTTAAAGCTCTCGATGTTCTCTCTGATTTACACCGTTAGTGTGTGTGTTGAATAATGTTCTGATATTATCTTGCTTCTCTAACACGCTAGACATCAACTTGCAACCTAATAATAATAATAATAATATCTAAACTAAATATCCTAAAACTAATATCTAAATAATATCTAGATATTTATGATATAATAATAAAATACTAAAAACAATACTTTGACATTTTATTACAAACGACATTAGACTTATGTTAAGAGTCGACTTTCCGGCTTTAGCTTCAGATTGCTATCTTCAGATTGGATGATCTTAAATCCAATAGATCTGTGCGCTAACAGTGATCTCAACCTTTCCTTTTACTATATATAGATATATGTGTTTAGATTTATAAAACACATTAAAAACACCAATAGTAAATTAGAAAGTTACATCCACTGTAGGGTGGCACATCAAGCACTATGGTTAAGCAATCAAGGTGGGTACGTTATGAGATTTACTGGGATACGTATATGTTATATAAATATTTTTATGCATGATTAATATTTGAAATGATGTTTTGGCATGCTAGCCTTGCATGAGATAATGTTATGCTTATAATGCATTTTATGTGAAATACATGTATTTTAGATATGGCATATGAAATGTTTTGTGCATGTGAAAATATGGCCATGTTAAATACCCGACGGGGTATAAGAAATGAGAACGTCTTGCAAAAAGGACGTCAGGGGGAAGATCCTTCATGAAACCCCAGGGATCTAGGATCCTGTTGAGAATGTTTGGCATACTTACACATATGAGATCTCGCACTAAAAGAAGATGATGTTTTTATAGAAATAGTTTATGCATCAATGTTATTATGCATAATTATGAGAAGTGTATGGAATTGTTATTCTATGCACCAAAACCATATATTTTATGAAAGATGATTTCTTCATGAAACCATAACTGCTCACTAAGCTTAAAGCTTACGTATTCCATATATGTATCTCAGGTAAGATCAGGATAAGACATGAAGGGATCGCAGGAAGAGTTATAGTTCTTAAAATAGCCATAATAAATGTTAGCCTATTGAGCTGATTTCAGAACGCTTCCGCAGATGTAAAGGTTTTGATGTTATGGAGAAAAAAAACGGGGCATCACATTAGTGCACTTAGAGTGATCTTCCCAAAGGCATCCTACACCTCGGTTGTGTCCCCTCTACTCCACAGTTTAAGTTTAGGCTAATCCAGTCACCTAAGTCCCTAAAACTATGGCTCTGATACCAATTTGTAACAACACAATTCTCAACGTAACAACTTAATATAAATAAACTCCCACATCGGGTCCCCATACAGTATTTCAAAAGAAAGGACTAACATAGTCCAAACATCATCTACAACCGATAAATTTACAATAAACCTTTGTCTATGCAGCTACTAAGGTCGCTCTCCAACCTTCTAGCTCCTAACAATTCTTCTTCTCGTTTAAAGGATCCAGTAGCACCCCTGTTACCTGAAAATGGGTTTTAAGAAAAGTGGAAGCGAGGATTAGACCGGAAGGTCTAGTGAATTCCCAACCTCGTCCAATCTCACAGTAAACAGAAAACATATACAATTTAACAAAATTAGTCTCACAAACTTTGAGTCACCAGAAAAATACTAGATCCACACCAAAATCCATCCTCACGAATCAGGACTACTCGTCCTCCGGGCCCCCCAGTAGATCCCCATACGGCCCCCTAGTCGATGTCGTTTCTGTGTGTAGGGAAACATATTCCAAACACACAGTTCAACCATCCCCGATGGTTATGGGTAGCCATGGCCAATCATCCATTCACGCTGTCACGCCAACATACATCTCGAACATACAAGGAAATTAAGAATAAAGCTTTATATAACAACCTTTCAGAGCGATATCCAAACATATGACTTTATCAAGGTTTAACATGAACCATAATGTGCAAAGTAAAAATAAATCCATTTCGAGTTCAAAGATATGTATACAATTTTGGAAATAAGGGAACTCACCTGATTGTCCGAGAGTCGACACACACGAACAACTATCCTCAGATAAAACGAACTCCTACATTCCACGTTAAAAGACAATTACAAACTCTACCACAGTTCTAATACATACTGCTTTCACAGACCCTTCGCTAAAAGAATATACAAAATTCTTGTGCAGACCTCGGGCGCCGCTCCTCGGGCGACTACGTCCCGGGCTATCCCTATATCGGGCGGTCCCGGTCACTCTTATACCGGGCGGCCCCGGTCGCTACCATACCGGGCGACCTTGGTTTGACCACTTCGAACAATCTGGTCGATGGAGAAAGTTTCAGTCGAAACCCAACCAACTCAGGACGACAAACGCCTTGCCCAGAGACCATCGATTGCTACCCAACCTAGCTAACACACAACGATATCACCCACAAACATAAAACAAGTCTTAATTTCACTATTTCTCTTCTGTCCAATCTGCCCAGACCCCAAAATCGATTCAACAAAGGGTTTTAATAAGCTTCCATAAATCTTACCCAACCAGAAAATATTGAAGGAAACGAGAAATGAATTCCTAATTCTAAAGAAGATTGGAAACATACCTTTGAAGAATCATACCACAGTTTGACCCTCCCAAGAAAACGATCAGTCAATCTCTCTCCCTTCTTCTTCTCTTTTTTGCCGCGGCACAAAGACACACGCACAGTGAAAGTCCCAAACATGAGGAATCGATTAGGGTTTTAGCCCCTTTATAACTACATTTGCACACAAGTCCCCCAACTTCCTTACTTTCCACTTTTACATCGTTTATTAACTTAAAATTTCGACACCAAGAATTTACGATTGTTACAGATGTGTATAACCGTTGCGGAAAAATCGAGTTGAGGTTAATGTAATTAGTTTATTTGGGACCATTTTGGTTGTAACGCTACGTTGTAACTAATGTTGGTTTTGGGTTGTTACAATTGGGATTCGTGTCGAAGGAAAAGTCAATAATTACATTGGAATGTGTGTTGTCAAATGTTCTAAGATCAAATATGAGTCAAGAGGAAGTCGTTATATCTTAATTCTACATGATATTGAATGGTAAATAAATTTAATTTGGATATGAATTAATTAATTTTAAAATGGATTTTGAAGTTAAAAATCTCGAGAGAATTTTAACACTTGTTTTTGTAAAATAAATAACATTGCTAGTTTCTTATAGAAGTTTTGTAAAAACTCTTCTTATTTGAATTCTAGATTATAAAAAGACAAAGAAATCTTTTTAATTTTAATGTCGGCTAAAAATCAGATCTTTTATTGATTGAGACATGTATCCCAAAATGTGATGGTAACACTTAATGCGAATGTTGGTCAATAAATGAAAATATTGTGGACTTCTGCACAGGTCCTTCCGGAAGTCCACACTAAAGATTGGATGCAAAAGGCATTGCAATGCTATAGGTCTCCGTCGATCAAAATTTTCCTATTACATGTCTAAGAGATCTAGGGCTATTCAAAAACAACTTTTGGGTGACTTAAAAATTAAAAATAATTCTCTCTCTCTCTCTCTAAACTTTTTTCCAGGAACATATTAAATGGTTTTAATCTTCAATTGTTGATTTCTATATCAAGTTCATCCATTTGAGAGCCAATATATCAACCACTTTTTCATCATTATCAGTTCTCCATTTTGTAAGTATCAACCACTTTTTCATCACTATGAGTTCTCCATATTGTAAGTTGTGTAGGTTAAACACTTCCTATTTTTAATCATTGGATCAAGGTTGTTCCTCATTTTTAAAACTGTTTCAATGAATGTTAGGTATGACAAGTTTTCTCCCTATACTAATCCTTTGAGTTTTATGCATCTTTGTGTAACCGTTGAGTGATTCTCCATTAAATGTTTGAGCGTTTTCTCTTTTTCAAAAAGTTGAATGTTTTATTTGTCCATCCTAAGATCTATTTTTTATGGTCTAGTTCTTCCATAGGGAACAACAATAGTGAAGTACCTCGAGAAGTGTTCCGGTGTAGATTAGCTCCTAAATCTGGGGTGAACCATGTTGTGACACCCATATTTTTTTTTATTAAAGGTAATTTTGGTATTTAACGATTGGGTTTCAATATTTATTTTGGGAAAGTTAACATCCAATGCGTTATTTGGTCCGTAATGTCTTTTGGGTTGGTAAGGGATCATAGTCGGGTGAATTAGGGACCCTCTAGGGTCCAGGAGGCCCAAGTCGCGGGAAAGATTGCTCAATCTTCTGTTCATTAAAGGAATGGGGTGCAACTTAATAGGGTAGAAACAGAGGTTCATGAGGCTTTCCGGGCAACTAAGGTCGCGTGAAAAGGTGCCGCAGCACGGACATGGCATAGGCGCCGACTGTTCGAGGCACTTAATACTTAAGATCATGTATGTACTACATTTTTAATACTGAGGGGTCGTTTACTAAATGTTAACCTGGTAATTACTTATCGGGTCATTTAACTTACTGGATGAACATGGCAAGGGGCCAAGAATCTTACCCGTAAGAGCGATGATAAGGATGGAGAGGCTTACCTGGTAAGTGAGGGTGACGGCTCTTACCCGGTAAGCGGTTACCAGGTAAATGAAGATGAATCTCTTGCCGGTAAACGACCCCTAAATGAATAAATATACACATTAAGGTTACCAACTTAATTGGGATTATATATACAGTGCACAAATAAACATGATTGATATAAACACACTCAAATACACATCGTATCGAGCTTAGAAAAATGAGTGTGTTTACTGCCATAAAAACTATTCATCTTCATCGTATTTTATTTCACGTGCTTTTTGCATAACCCCATCTAATTGTTGCTTCATCACATTTGGTTGGAGGATTCATATCTTCAATGGGATTTCAAATTCAATAGTCTCTGTTCACCTCTATTAAAAAAATGACGATCTTGGTTATAATAACATCACTTATTATAATGAATATAACTTCCATTTATGCAAAAACTTCTTTTTTACTAATCTCTTCACAAGTCATTTTGTTTATGGAACAAAATTTGCAAATGTAGATGTTTATAAGCGGGGCTATCTAATAGTGTGCATGCCACACCTTTTCATGCAACACAGGACAGTAAAAGCGTACGGATTCTATGCAGGAAAACCTTTAAAACCGTTTAAAAAAGTTCTACTAACTATTTATAAAAGTGTCTATCTTAGCCGATTTTTTGCTAAAACCAGTTACAATTGTAATAATTTTTTCACGGTATAAATGTAACCATTTATAAAAAAAATTGCAGACATTTATACACAGTTTTTTATTAGAACCGTGTATAATATTGAGTTATATTTATATTTTTAATATTTTACTCGATTTTGTTACCATCTATTATTTCAAATGTTGGTGAAGCTGCATTATATCCGATAAGTTACATTTTCAAAAACGATTTCAATTGGAATAATGGAACATTTCAAACACAATTTCAAATACAAAAATCAGCTATACACGTAAATGAAGCATCTCAAAGTAATCGTTAATCATTAAACTTTAAAAATCGTCAACGTAAATGTAACATATCAAAGTAACCAAACATTCTAATATTTTTTATCGTATAATCAAGTCTAATAATTATTCATGTAAAAAATGTCTAATAATTCTTAAAACAATCCCCTCATTCATTACCACATTTTACTATCTTTCATGCGCTTCAAAGCAAACGAACTTGCGATATTGCAAGTCATCGCTACATGTGTAACTGTGAAATGAGTCGTGGTCGTCCATGTATCCTATATATAAATTTGAAAGCAGATGTTATTATAAACAATATAAAGTGTTTTCTACAAATATATAAATAAAATAAAAGATATTTAAGTAACACATACCTTGAGAGAGGAAACATATTGTTCATGCATCACAAATTGAAAGATTTGTTT